>JAVMKO010000001.1:293317299-294517299 GCA_032164245.1 Sternotherus odoratus | reverse complement strand
GTGTGTGTGGGGGGGGGGTTGGGTTCCTGGGCGTTGGGGCGTCGTCGGGTATGCCAGGAGGAGCAGGGCCCCGGGGAATAAATCCGTGCGCCCATCGGCCCGCGCTGCTCCGCTGCGAGGAGCCTCCCTTTCCCCGTGCCGTCCCCTGCATCCCCATCGGGGCCGGGTCCAGCAGGGTGCTCCCGGGACGTCACGGGGTGTCAGCGGTGCCCGGTCCCTCTGCTGGCGACTCGGCCCTGTTTGTAGGGCACCAGGAACGCGCCTGACACTAAGAAAGCTGTTTGGGGAGAAGCAGCACCGTGTGGCTGGCTCCTCGGGCAGCCTGGGGCGCTGGCCCAGGGAGCCAGGGAGGTGGGCAGCCCACCCTGCTGGGGAGCGGCGGAGCCTGGAAGCCCTGGCTCGCGGGCGGCCTGCCCGGTGGCAGAAGATTCGGGGGGTTCCCTCCGGGAACTTGCCTGGAGCCTGTTGACGGTGGCGTTGAAATCGACACATTGTGGAACCTTGCGGGTTCGATGACCCAGCCCCCCTCCGCCCAACGGGCACCGAGCCTCGGGAGAGGCCCCAGGGTCCGTGCTCCTTTCACGCAGTGCGGGGGCAGGGATCTTCTCAGTTTTAGAGGCAGAGAGAGAGTTCGAGGCCAGCAGGGACCAGATCATCCGGCGCATCCTGCTGTCTCTCCCATCCGGCTCCCGCGCGCGATGCCCGAGCCGACGTGAGCCCAAAGCGAACGAGACCCCCGGGGGACTAGACCGTGAATAGGAGAGCGACCCTCTCACGGGGTCCACTCACCCCGGGCACCTCCTCCTGGCCGCTCCGGGAATTAGCTCATTCCCGGGGCCGCGCCCTCCTCTGGCCGCCTCTCCCCCGTCCTGCCTCGCCCCGTGGCCCCTCTCGCTCCAGGAGCTGCCACTTCCTGCTGGTGACCCCCCCCCCCCCCCCGCCCCGGTCACTATTGTCCTCCTCTTCCAGGGTTTCCAGGTCCTTCGGGGTGAACTGTCCCCGGCAGGCCTCTCTCCGCTGTCTGGTCCGCGCCACTTCCCCAGGGGCCGGGAGGGGAGCCCGGGCCCACCCTCTGCTCCGGGTTCCAGCTCAGGGCCCGCTCCTCGGCAGCCAAGCTCTGCCCTCCCCCTTACCTTGCTGCCGTCCCTTTCCCCTGAGCCGTCCCTACCTCTCTGCCTCGCCCCCTGCGCTGGGTTTTGGGCCCAAACTCCCTCCTCCCAGGGCGTGACTGTAGGGTAACTAGATCTGCTGCCCCAGGGACACCTCCCTTCTCCCAGGGGCGGCTGCAGACTCCTTCCCAGCCACCTCTTCTGCTCTCAGCTCCAGGGCTTTATCCAGGCCCCTCCTGTTCCAGGGCAGCTGAGCCTCATTTAATCAACCCCTGCTCCCTGGTTCCTCCACCAGGTGCAGCCCGGGGAGTTAATTGGCCCACCCTGGCCACCTTAACCCCTCAAGCCTCTGCGGGGGAGGGGTGCAGCCCATCCCAGACCCGCAGCCACACTGCGGAGGAAGGTGAAAACCCCCCAAGGTCCCTGCCAGTTTGACCAGGGTCCCAGTGCCTTCCTGACCCCACACATGCCCATCAGAGAGAGAGAGAGAGAGCTCAGTGCTACCTCAGCACCCTGGCCCTCCCCGTCCTATGTCCCACCTCTGACCGTGGCCATCCCTCATGCTTGAGAGGAAGGAGATTCAATGAACCCTCTCGGAATAGCCCACGGGCAAAAACTCCCTGCCCGGCCCCTGAAATCCCGAAGCACGAGCTTTAGGAACATACATAAAAACCAGCCCAGCAGGGATGGGCACAAATGATCCCGTTGCAACACAGCCCAGGGCCGGTTGGTCTCGGCGTCACTCTGCGGTGGGATGACGTCGGGCCGCGGTGCACGTTGCTTTGCCCTGGAAGACCAGTTCCAAAAGGGGGTGACCCTCAGGGTCATTTCACCGTCTACACTAGGTCTGATTCGAGTAGCTACTCTCCTCTCCCACCCCACCCATCCTACAGGAGCGTTCCCGGTATTACAATACTGGCTAGGGACTTTTCTTCCTTAGCTCCGGGGGCAGAGACCTGCGCATCTAGAACAGGAAGACCTTGGCTATTTAGACCTTCCCGCATAAAGGGTTTAAATTCTCTCTCAGCTCCCGTTCCAGGGTCAGGGTTTTCCAGAGCCCCGATCCCTCAGCTCCCTGGCCCTCACCTCTGTATTTCTTGTTGCCTCCAGGTCGTGGGAGATAAAGTGCTGGAAGAGGAGATCAGCTTCCCTGTAAGTCGTCCTGTGTTCTCCGTCGCTCGGCAGCAAAGCTCGGCTCTGAATTCCAGCCCTCTTGGGGCTTCAATCAGCCCCGCTCCAGAGATGAAGCTAGCCATGGGATACCCAAAGTGTGGCCATCCTCATGCTTCCAGGCATAGACAGCGCCCCAGCGGGGGGTCAGGAAGGAATTCCTGGAGGCGGGTAGCACATTTACATGCGTGGGGCAGGGGTGAGGAGGAGAGAGGGGACCCAGACCACCGAGTGTGAATGCAGATCCAAAGTTCAGGAGTGTTCAGATCTGGGGGTTTGCCTCAGCCCCACCCTGAACAGTGAGTCTCTGGGCACTTTTAGCCCTGGCCCCACGTGGTCCAGCCCTAGAGGAGTCAACGGCTTCTCCAGCTGTGGCGGCTCCTCTGGCCTCTCATTCCAGACCTGAGACACGACCACTGACTGCCCGCGGTCTTGCTTGTTGAGGGATGGCGTCCACTGGTGCCAGCCAACAAGTGAGAACATCTGGTCTGGAACCACGTTAATCTCTCCCGGGAGAGCAGCCCCAGCCTGGAGGAGTCTGGGCTCCAGCTCCCTTCCCGGGCCACGCGTCAGGAAGGCTTCATTTCCTTAGCACAGAGGCTGCCTCTGTCCTCGCCCCTTGGCTCCAGGACGTCCCCTCCTCTTGCCCCAAGGATTTGTCCAGGTAGATCCATTTTAAAGCCAACCAGAAAACATCAGGAGAGCAGCCAGCAGCTCCGGCAGTGCACGCTGCAGCCCCCTTCGCTTTGCGGGCTGCTCCCAGCGCAGCCGCCTTCGAGTGGAGCAGGACTGGCCCTGGGCAGCTCCCCCCGCAGCCTTAATCCAAAGCGAAGGGGGCTCGATTCGTCCCCGGTGCAACTTCGCTAGTTGCAATGGAGCTAAAGCCAAGGCTGTGATTGGCCCAGTGCGCGGGGAGGCCGCTCGGCGGTGGATGAAAACGGCCATTGCAGCCGTATTGCAAGTGTAGGAATTGCTGGGCACGGCAGACCGGTGCTGATGGGCGCCGGGGACACGGGGACAGCCCCTGGGCCGCAGGTCACTGGTCTGGCTGGGTCCCGCACGCTGATCCCATCAAACAGCTGCCTGCGTGGCTTGAGTTTGGTGGGTCTCAGCCCCGCTGCCCGGTGCCATGTTTCCGTAGTGCTCTGTGTGTGCTGTGGAGCTCAGTGGAGGGCTTTGGAGACTGAGCCGCCCCCTCCCCATCAGTAGTGGTCCCTCCAGGTCAGGATTGTGAGGCGTGGGGACTCAGACGTCCCCTCCACGACTGATGAGTCCAGGCCAGGACTCGGGGAGCCCGCAGGCCGCACAGGCTGTGTTAGCCGGGGAGAGCCACAGGGCCCCTCTGTGTCCAGCTGCTTCCCCTTGGTGTGGACTCCCCCCAGGCTCTGCCTCTCCTCTTGCACCCGCGTCCAGGGCGCTGGGTGGGGGAGCCGGCTCTGCCGCTGCTCCTGGAAGAGCCACTGGTGGCTGCGCCCGGGCTCCTGGGTGACGCGACTTCACCCACGAGCCGACCTTCCTCTTCCTCGGCCCGCCGGCCCCTGACTCTCTTCTCTTTGCCTGCAGCTGACGTTTGGGCGTCTGGGGAAGGTGGTGGAGGAGAAGAAATCCATCACGCTCCAGGACATCAGCGTGGTACGTAGCTGGGCTGCCCCCAGGCTCGGGGCCCCATGGGGAGAGGCCCGCCACGGGGCCACCTGGGAGCAGGGGCATGCAGGCCTTGGGCGGACAAGGGGGAGGATGTCTGTGACAGTGCTGCCCGTGGGAACCAGCTGAGGTCACCCAATTAGGGTGAACTGCAAACAGAATGGGGCAGACAAACCCCCAAAGCTGGTGGATATCCCAATACCTAGATTAGTCAAACCAGCAGAGAACAGCTTCGATAGCACCTCCTTGGCTACTAAGAAATCCAAACCACGCAGGTCCCCTTTAAGTGCCCAGCCTCCCGCCTCCAGTCAGACACCCCTGCCAGATCTGAGGATTACGAGAATCTTACTTCATCGTATACAAGAAAAGATTCTCCTGATTCCAGAGAACCAAGCCCCAGACCCAGGTCAAATGATAACTTAGATCTTACCCAAAAGACACGCGTAGTCAATTCTCGTTAACTAAGCTAAAATGTACTAAGAAAAGAGAAAGTGTTGGTTAAAAAACTGGATTCAATTCTTGAGGTTTAGTTGCAGAGCAGAGATGAGCTGGTAGTTGCCAAAAGTCCTTTTAGAAATAGTCCAGAGGTTCTAGTCCAATGTCCATATCCAGGGTGACTCCAGTCAGTGACTGGGGATCTCAATCCTTATGGCTCAGGGTTTCCCCTTCTTGAAACCCAGAGCAGATCGGAGATGAAGAAGGATCGGGTCCCAGGGTTTTGATTTCCAGCAGCCTTTTGGCTTGAGAAAACAACAGGCTTAACTTTCCCTCTGCCAAACATCATGGCAATTAATACAGGATAGTTTATCCCAGCGGTCGGCAACATCGGCACCCTTAACAGGCCCCCGCTGCTTTATTTACCTGTCGGCTCACCGCGTGCCGCTTCCCACGGCCCCCATTGGACTGGGATGGCGAACCGCAGCCAGAGGGAGCTGCGGAAAGTGGCGTGCGGCGAGCCGGCAGGTAAATAAAGCAGCGCCCGCTAAGGGTCCCGCGTGCCAACGTTGCCGACCGCTGGTTTATCCATTAAACAGTTCAGAGACAGGTTACCACAACCTTCAAAGAGACAGAGAGACGACAATACTATTTCACTCAAGTATCTTCCTCAATAATAATACTCCTTTTTGATCTTTGAATCCAGGCCCTAGTAATAGACATGACTTCTTTGCTTACATCACAAGACCTGAATGAACATCTCCTCCTCTATCTCTGACAATGCCCCCTGCATTTCAAAGCACTCGTCATTTACATCTCTTTCTAAGCAATCGTTGAGGTTCCACAAGTTTATGAGTCCCTGGATCACATTTGCTCTTTAAGCCACAGCTCAGCTGATTAGCCAGCATGGTCCCCATGGTCAGGTCTGTCCGGGAGTTCATTAACTCTTTCTGGCCCTGTCGCCTGTCAATGACACTCATAACGTCACAGTGTCCTCACCGCTCTTGTCCTCACCGTTAATACCGAGGTGGCACGGTATTAACGCAACAGGCCGACGCTGCGGTCTCGGAGCGCCACGGGTGGAGAGGAGAGGGCCGAGCGCGTAGGAACGTCTGTCTCAGCTGCAGGCCGGCCTCCATAGCCTACCTTGTCCTCACGCAACAGTTGCTCCGACACCAGGGGGATGGGCACACACGGAGCTGGATAGGCAGGCCCAGAACGTTCCCTTCCCTGTGCCGTAGCCACACAATCGTCGTCTTGCAGAGCTCGGTGCCCGGCCATGGTGGCTGGGCTGTTCAAGGACACGCTGCTGCCAGGAGAGGCCAGTCCGAGGCCCTGGGCTAGCTCGGTCACCGTCAGATTAGCTGACAGGTAGCCGGATGGAGGGGCACATGCCTGTTCCTCTCTTCTGTCTAAGGGCTCGGCAGAGCCCCAGCTGCATCAGAGGGGCTCGGTCTGGCAGTATATTTCCAGTGGGACACTCACCTTTTTTAGTATCCCTGCTCTAAGGGAGTAAATGAACCAGCTGAGGGGTGTGCACACCACTGCCCTCTATTGGGTGGAATTGGAACTGCTCAGATTTGTGTCATGGACCCCATACAGCTAAGCGCTAACGGAGAGTCTCTTTCAGCTCAGGTGTCAGGGGTAGGGGTTGGGGATCTAAGCTGTGTCCCTGATGAGAAGTCCTGAGCGGCTGTGGTGTGCCTCAAAGCAACAACAGGGCAGTGCTAGGGGAACGTGGACTTGTTCCAGAATTAACGCCAGTATCCCACAGGGCGGGGACTTGATTTGCCCAAGGTGACACAGAGACTCAGTGGCGGACGTGGGCACAGATCCCAGGAGTCCTGACTCTCCATTCAGTGCCCCATCTTCTAAACCACACTTTAAATGGGGAGACTTCGTGGAGCAGGAGTGTTTCTCATGGGGTCCCACAGGGATCGGTGCTTGGCTCTACGTTCTTACGTATTTTTATCAATGACCTAGAGGAAAATATAAAATAATCATTGATAAAATTTGCAGATGACCCGGAGGTTGGGGCGGGGGCGTAAATATTAAACAGGGCAGGTCACTGCTGTAGGGTGATCTGGGTCGCTTGGTAAGCAGGGCACAAGCAAACCATGTGGATTTCAATCGGGCCAAATATAAAGTTATATATCTAGGCACAAAGCATGCAGGCCACGCATACACGGTGGGGGACTCTATCCTGGGAAGCAGGGACTCAAAAAAACCCATTGGGGGATCGTGGTGGATAATCATCTGAACAGAAGCTGCAAACAGCCAGAGAGATCATTTGACCTCTGTGTTTGGCACTGGCGCGACCGGGCGGGAACGCCGTGTCCTGTTCCGGCGTCCGTAGTTCCAGACGGATGTTGATGGATGCAGAGGGCTTGGATCAGAGCCCCGAGAAGAATTAAAAGATTGGAACATCTGCCCGATCGGGAGACGTTCAAGATGCTCAACATACATAGCTGATCAAAGAGAAGGATAAGGGGTGATTTGATCGCAGTTTATCAGTAACCTCACAGGGAGCTGGTTTCAGGGGAGAACCGTGTTTGTCTCAGCAAAAACGGTGAGGAGTCCTCGTGGCACCGTAGAGACTAAAAAATGTATTTGGGCAACTTTTGTGGGGTAGCCCGGGGCTGCAGGCTGGGATCGAGGTGCTTTGGGAGAGCGGTGGGGAGGGGGGGTAGCCCAGGGCTGGAACGGTGGGGGGCTGCAGGCTGGGATCGAGGTGCATCAGGGGTGAGGGTGTTACCCGCACAAATTTCTCTATCCCTTCCACACTATAGGGACACACACCTTTACCCAGTTCCTAGGGCTCAAGGTGCAACCCTGTTAATTTATACAGCCACCATTACCCAATTCCTAGGGCTCCGGGCACATCTTCCTGCAGGTTGGCAGGATCTTTAGCCACTGAAAGAGCCTCACACAGTAATATTCTTATCCTCTATTTATTGACAATTCCCAAACAAGCAGAATACACAAGCTAAACCCACAGTATCATGCTCACCAATCCTGGGACAGCCAGGCAGGCTTCCCCTGTATATGACAGGCCAGGTCAGTCTCTGGATCTTAGCTGCTGCACCTCAGGGTCAGAAAAGTCCTGGCAGCTTTTCTCTCAGGCTGGGTCTTGGAGGTGAGTTCTTTTCCTCAGGGGTTCCTTATCTCCTCTGGTCTCCTTCCAGCTCTTTTGCTCCTTGCTTCTGATACTTCTGATCTTCTCCTCAGCTCCTTCTTGGACCCCAGTTTTTATAATGAAATTTGAGTCTTGCTTCTCTTAACCAATTATCTTAGTATAATTTTACTAACCAATCCTAACAAAATTACCTAACCAATCCTACCCCACCTCCTTAACTGATTTACACCTAGCACAATCTATATATATAAAAGTCAAGTGGTGTATGTATGTATGTATGTATGTACGTATGACAGCGAACTCCTCCTGCACCGTTTGAGCCAGAGACTTGAAATTTGGTACAGTGAGGGGTCTTGGGGTCTAGATCTTGGTAAGGGTCGAAAAATTTTCGGATCTCACCTCTGACGCCCCCCAGGGGTGAAAGTCTTTCAGGGCCAATCACATCAGCTGGGCAGTTAGGTGCTGATGATGTCATAATACCCCCTTCAACAGACACCGCACTCGCTCAGCTCGCCCCTCCCTCCTCCAACGGAACCCCGGAGATCCCTCAGCTCACTGCCCCTCCCCCCTCCCAACGGAACCACGGAGATCCCTCAGCTCACTGCCCCTCCCTCCTCCAACGGAACCCCGGAGATCCCTCAGCTCACTGCCCCTCCCCCCTCCCAACGGAACCACGGAGATCCCTCAGCTCACTGCCCCTCCCTCCTCCAACGGAACGCCGGAGATCACTCAGCTCACTGCCCCTCCCCCCTCCCAATGGAACCCCGGAGATCACTCAGCTCACTGCCCCTCCCCCCTCCCAACGGAACCCCGGAGATCCCTCAGCTCACTGCCCCTCCCTCCTCCAACGGAACCCCGGAGATCACTCAGCTCACTGCCCCTCCCCCCTCCAACGGAACCCCGGAGATCACTCAGCTCACTGCCCCTCCCTCCTCCAACGGAACCCCGGAGATCCCTCAGCTCTCTGCCCCTCCCCCCTCCCAATGGAACCCCGGAGATCACTCAGCTCACTGCCCCTCCCCCCTCCCAACGGAACCCCGGAGATCACTCAGCTCACTGCCCCTCCCTCCTCCCAACGGAACCCCGGAGATCCCTCAGCTCACTGCCCCTCCCCCCTCCCAACGGAACCCCAGAGATCACTCAGTTCTCTGCCCCTCCCTCCTCCAACGGAACCCCGGAGATCACTCAGCTCACTGCCCCTCCCCCCTCCCAACGGAACCCCAGAGATCACTCAGTTCTCTGCCCCTCCCTCCTCCAACGGAACCCCGGAGATCACTCAGCTCACTGCCCCTCCCCCCTCCAACGGAACCCCAGAGATCACTCAGCTCACTGCCCCTCCCCCCTCCAACAGAACCCCGGAGATCACTCAGCTCACTGCCCCTCCCTCCTCCAACGGAACCCCGGAGATCCCTCAGTTCTCTGCCCCTCCCCCCTCCCAATGGAACCCCGGAGATCACTCAGCTCACAGCCCCTCCCCCCTCCCAACGGAACCCCGGAGATCACTCAGCTCACTGCCCCTCCCCCCTCCCAACGGAACCCCGGAGATCACTCAGCTCACTGCCCCTCCCTCCTCCAACGGAACCCCGGAGATCACTCAGCTCACTGCCCCTCCCCCCTCCCAACGGAACCCCGGAGATCACTCAGCTCACTGCCCCTCCCTCCTCCAACGGAACCCCGGAGATCCCTCAGCTCACTGCCCCTCCCTCCTCCAACGGAACCCCGGAGATCACTCAGCTCACTGCCCCTCCCTCCTCCAACGGAACCCCGGAGATCACTCAGCTCACTGCCCCTCCCTCCTCCAACGGAACCCCGGAGATCACTCAGCTCACTGCCCCTCCCTCCTCCAACGGAACCCCGGAGATCACTCAGCTCACTGCCCCTCCCCCCTCCCAACGGAACCCCGGAGATCACTCAGCTCACTGCCCCTCCCTCCTCCAACGGAACCCCGGACTACATCAGCTCACTGCCCCCCCCCACCTGCGAAGGTCCCCGGAATCCCTCGGCTCTGGGCCCCCTCCCCCCCTGCGACGGATCTGAGTTGGGTTTGGTGGGACGGTAAGTGAGGTGGGGGTGTCGGATTCGGTCGGGGGGTGAGGTGGGGGTGTCCGGTTTGCTTGGGGGGGTGGGAAGGTGTCGGGGTGGGTGAGGGGTGAGGGGTGGGTGTTGGGGTTGGTCAGGGGGTGTCAGCTGTCTGCCACCTCCCCACCTCCGACTGACCCGAGCAGCGCCGGGCACTTATGCTAGTTAATTATACAGGAGACAGAAACCTTTTCAAACCAGACAGAGATCACAGGTCAAACAATAGGAAAGTGTCATGAGAATGCTTTAGCGGGTGACAGTGAGAACTTTTAGGACGAGTCCCCTCCTCACAGCCTGGGGTGAATCTTTTCAATACATTTTAGATGGACTGTGAGGATGTGACTCCAGGCCTGCAGCTAATGGCTGCTGCTTCTTCAGTCTGGCTGCAGAAGGTGGCTTTGGTTCAGGCCTTCCAGCATGGCTACAGAAAAGCCATATTATTACGGGGGGGGGGGGGCAGCCCAGGGCTGGAACAGCGGGGGGGCTGCAGGCTGGGATCGAGGTGCATCAGGAGAGCGGGGGGGGGGGTAGCCCAGGGCTGGAACAGCGGGGGGGGCTGCAGGATGGGATCGAGGTGAATCAGGAGAGCGGGGGGTGGGGGGTGGGTAGCCCAGGGGTGGAACGGCGGGGGGCTGCAGGCTGGGATCGAGGTGCATCGGGGGGGGGGGGTAGCCCAGGGCTGGAACGGCGGGGGGCTGCAGGCTGGGATCGAGGTGCATCAGGAGAGCGGGGGGGGAGTAGCCCAGGGCTGGAATGGCGGGGGGCTGCAGGCTGGGCTCGAGGTGCATCAGGAGAGCGGGGGAGGGGGGTAGCCCAGGGGCGGAACGGCAGGGGGCTGCAGGCTGGGATCGAGGTGCATCAGGAGAGCGGGGGGGAGTAGCCCAGGGCTGGAACGGCAGGGGGCTGCAGGCTGGGATCGAGGTGCATCAGGAGAGCGGGGGGGAGTAGCCCAGGGCTGGAACGGCAGGGGGCTGCAGGCTGGGATCGAGGTGCATCAGGAGAGCGGGGGGGAGTAGCCCAGGGCTGGAACGGCGGGGGGGTGCAGGCTGGGATCGAGGTGCATCAGGAGAGCAGGGGAGGGGGGTAGCCCAGGGGCGGAACGGCAGGGGGCTGCAGGCTGGGATCGAGGTGCATCAGGAGAGCGGGGGAGGGGGGTAGCCCAGGGGCGGAACGGCAGGGGGCTGCAGGCTGGGATCGAGGTGCATCAGGGGAGTGGGGGGGGGGGAGGGTAGCCCAGGGCTGGAACGGCGGGGGGGTGCAGGATGGGATGGATCAGGATCAGGCGGGGGTGGTCAGGATGCCACTGGTACACTCCAGGAGTCCAGAGCGAGCAGCTGCTTCTCCTGCAGTGTCTCTATGCTGGGGACGGGTCCGATGGTGAACGCTCCGTTCCCAGCCTGGTAGCAGGAACCGCTGGACACAGCAGTGGCGAAATGCCCAGCTAGCTCCAGGGAGAGGGACCAGAGCCAGGGAACAGTGTGGGGTCCGCGTGGGGCCAGATCCCAGTGCAGGGCTGGGCTGGGAACGGATCCCTGAGTTCCCCCAGAACGAACAACCCCGGAGTGGTTCAGCTCGGAGCGTGTCGGATCCAAGCGCCCGGGTGTCCGGACGGTGAATGGATCTTTGCTGGACCCTTTGTGCGCGATCTCTCCAGGGCGACACAGCCGGTCTTCCAGACCTTGGGCGGGTCACTTAGTCCCTCTGTGTCTCGTTTCCCCCGTCTGACATGGGGATGCTGCTTCTCTGTGCTCAGACACTCCTGTGAGGGGCCCTGGCGAGTGTCTGGCTCATACCCTGATGATCGATCTCTTGCACACAAGGGGCCCCACGTCCTGCCCCTCACCCGTCTGACCCTCCCCTGCCCCACGTCCTGACCCTCACCCCGTCTGATCCTCCCCTGCCCCACGTCCTGCCCCTCACCCGTCTGACCCTCCCCTGCCCCACGTCCTGACCCTCACCCCGTCTGACCCTCCCCTGCCCCACGTCCTGACCCTCACCCCGTCTGACCCTCCCCTGCCCCACGTCCTGACCCTCACCCCGTGTGATCCTCCCCTGCCCCACGTCCTGACCCTCACCCCGTCTGACCCTCCCCTGCCCCACGTCCTGACCCTCACCCCGTCTGACCCTCCCCTGCCCCACGTCCTGACCCTCACCCCGTCTGACCCTCCCCTGCCCCACGTCCTGACCCTCACCCCGTCTGATCCTCCCCTGCCCCACGTCCTGACCCTCACCCCGTCTGACCCTCCCCTGCCCCACGTCCTGACCCTCACCCCGTGTGATCCTCCCCTGCCCCACGTCCTGACCCTCACCCCGTCTGACCCTCCCCTGCCCCACGTCCTGACCCTCACCCCGTCTGACCCTCCCCTGCCCCACGTCCTGACCCTCACCCCGTCTGACCCTCCCCTGCCCCACGTCCTGACCCTCACCCCGTCTGATCCTCCCCTGCCCCACGTCCTGACCCTCACCCCGTCTGACCCTCCCCTGCCCCACGTCCTGACCCTCACCCCGTCTGACCCTCCCCTGCCCCACGTCCTGACCCTCACCCCGTCTGACCCTCCCCTGCCCCACGTCCTGACCCTCACCCCGTCTGACCCTCCCCTGCCCCACGTCCTGACCCTCACCCCGTCTGACCCTCCCCTGCCCCACGTCCTGACCCTCACCCCGTCTGACCCTCCCCTGCCCCACGTCCTGACCCTCACCCCGTCTGACCCTCTCCTGCCCCACGTCCTGACCCTCACCCCGTCTGATCCTCCCCTGCCCCACGTCCTGACCCTCACCCCGTCTGACCCTCCCCTGCCCCACGTCCTGACCCTCACCCCGTCTGACCCTCCCCTGCCCCACGTCCTGACCCTCACCCCGTCTGACCCTCCCCTGCCCCACGTCCTGACCCTCACCCCGTCTGATCCTCCCCTGCCCCACGTCCTGACCCTCACCCCGTCTGATCCTCCCCTGCCCCACGTCCTGACCCTCACCCCGTCTGATCCTCCCCTGCCCCACGTCCTGACCCTCACCCCGTCTGACCCTCCCCTGCCCCACGTCCTGACCCTCACCCCGTCTGACCCTCCCCTGCCCCACGTCCTGACCCTCACCCCGTCTGATCCTCCCCTGCCCCACGTCCTGACCCTCACCCCGTCTGATCCTCCCCTGCCCCACGTCCTGACCCTCACCCCGTCTGATCCTCTCCTGCCCCACGTCCTGACCCTCACCCCGTCTGATCCTCCCCTGCCCCACGTCCTGACCCTCACCGCTGTCTGATCCTCTCTCCCCAGGAAGAACACAAGCAGCTCGACACCATGCTGGGATTCGAGGTGACCTCCATGCTGTGCGTGCCGGTTATTAGCCGGGCCACCTCCCAGGTGGTGGCCTTGGCCTGCGCTTTCAACAAGCTGGGTGGAGAGAGGTGAGGCGGAGGCTCATGGGGAGGCTGCTCCGTGGGCGTTCGCCCCACGCGGCCGCCGGCTCCGCTCCTTACGGCTGGGCCGGGGCCCCTTCACTGCGCCTTGGCGCGGAGCTGTGCCGACGGGCAAGGTCCGCTGCCCACCCCAGAGCCGTGACCCCGAGCGCCTGGCAGGCTCCGGCCCTGGTCCCCGGGCACCAGCCACTCGACATCGCGCCGTCACCTCCCTGCCGCAGCGTCTCTCCCGCGCGCCCAGCCGGTGGCCATTGGGCTAGATGGCTGTGAGCCCGGGGTCCCTGCACAGGAGGGCTCCTGGCGGGGCGGAGGGATGGGGGGGCAGCTGGCGGTTTCAAACTGCCTCTGCCACTCTGGCCCGAGAGAGGAGACCAAGGGCTCAGTCGATAGAAGTGAGTTGGAAGATTCATGTCACCCTAGCACCATGCAAAGAAGCTCTCCATTGAGCGCCCCATTGTTAACCTCTGGAACTCACTGCAGCAGGGGGCTGTGCTGCCAGATGCCCCCTGCCACATGGATGTAAAAAAGCTCCCACTCAGAATGGTGTCGTGTGCAGCTGCGTGTTCCAGTGACGACACAAGGGTGAGGACAGGGCCGAACTGTGCCCTGGGCCTTCACTGCCTGGTGCTTGGGACCCAGGCGGGTGTAGGACGGGTGGCAGGGCTCCGGTGCTGATCGCAGCCTTCAGCGTCCGTGCCAGGTTTGGGCGCTGTCCGAGCCAGGCACCGGCTCCAGTTAAAGACGCAGTAAAGCATTCCCCTAACCCACAGGCACCGAAGCCCCCTCGCTGGGGAATTCGTTTCTTGAAGCTGGGATTCAGAGCTTAATATTAACAGCAGGGCAAAGCCCCATCCTCCCTGCTTGGCTGGCTGGCAGCGTGCCCGGCTCAGCCCAGCCTTCGTCAGGCCCCTCTCATTCCGCTGCCCCGAGCCTCCTTCCCCAGTGCCCCTGCCACCGTGCCGTGGGCGAGGTCGGCACCACCCGTTCGAGAGGCCAAGGCCAGGCCAGGGTTTTGGGAAGGGGACTGGAGCAGATGAGGGCAAATCCCGGCGGACCTGACTCAAGGCCTGATAGACTGTGTGGGAATCCCCACCCCCACCCTGCTGCGAGATGGGTTGGTTGCCTCGTTCCCATCTGTGGCGGTGCTGTTCCTGGTGGGACCAACTGTGAGTGCCAGATCAGGACAAAACGCTTCCAAAGGGCAACTACAGCCCAAAGCTGGGGCTTTTCCACTCTAATGCGAACCAAACCAGCCAAACAGAAAAGACTTTGGCTTCACCCCCCTGGCTAACCACAAGTCTCACAAGCAATTCCCTTAGACACTCCAGATTCCCAGTATCACCACCAGCAGCCACCTGTCCTGGGGATCAATGGTTATGAAAACCAATACCCCAAATAAAGAAAACGGTTCTACCCAATTCCAAAGAATCAGGCCCCAGACCCAGGTCAATATACAAATCAGATCTTCCAACAAATCACGCTGTTGCCAATCCTTTAGAATCTAAAATCTAAAGGTTTATTGTACAAGGAAAAAGGTATAGGTGAGGGTTAGGAATGGTTAAAAGAAATCAATTACATGCAGTGATGGCAAATCTCAGGCTTGCAGCAATGGTAGAATAAACTGCAGGTTCAAATCAAAGTCTCTGGAATGCATCCCCTTCAGGGATGGGTCATTCAGTCCTTTGCCCAGAGCTCCCATGTGTAGCATAGTCCCATCCAGAGGTAGCTGCCAGGCTGGAGACTGAAGACGAAGATGGCGGTGGGGTGCCACCCTTTTATCCTTCCCAGGTGCAGGAATTTTCTTTGTCCCTTGCTGTGGAAACTTACAGCAAAATGGAGTTTGAGTCATTTGGGCAGATCACATGACCATGCATTGTGACTCAGAATTCCCAGGGGGCGGCGGCCATTATCCCCCATCTATCTTGTTTGTTCTCGGGTAGACTTCTCATGTGGATTGGGGCATTCCAAGCTCCCAGAGTCCATTGTGTCGCTGATCGTCCTTAATGGGCCATCAGGCAGCTCAAGCAAAGCTGATGCCCAGTATTCTGGAATGTCCCCCCCAGCAGAGCACAATATTTGGAAAGACAGACAGTCCAGAGCCAATATTCATAACGTCAACTACAAAAAAGACACACACATACAGATAGATTAATCGTAATCAGCAGACCATAACCTGGTCGTAGACACCTTATATGGCCCCCTTCACATAAGATTTGTTGCCCCTACAGGACCTTGGTTGCACCAATGATCTATATGATCTCAGATAATTTCAGTAACATGACACCATTCTACAGCTGGGGAAACTGAGGCAGGGCAGGGGAGCTGGGCCTCGGAGCAGCTCATTGCACTAGTCCAGGAGAGAGGAGGGGGCTGCGCGGTGCCCTGGGGACCAGCTGCCACGTCCTGCCCCAGAGGTGGCTGCATGTTAGCGAGGTGACCAGCACCGGCAGGCTCCCCGGCGGAGCAGCGCCGACTCTTTTCTGACCGTGCCGCTCTTCTCGCCTCAGCTACACGGAGGCCGACGAGCACAGAATCCAGCACTGCTTCTGCTACACCTCCACCGTCCTGACTAGCACGCTGGCCTTCCAGAAGGAGCAGAAACTCAAGTGCGAGTGCCAGGTAAGGGGTTCAGCTCGCGTGGGCATGAGGGGAGTGCCAGGGAGAGGGGGCAGCCGGCTACATCCGCCTTTCGGCGTGGGGCTGGACGGAGTGTCCGTGCGCCGTCAGAGAGCATCGCGTGGAAGTGCCGGGGCTTCGCCGCCCTGGGAGCGCTACACCCGAACCTCTCCTTCAGCCTCGTGCTCGGGGCGCCCTCCAGTGGCACTATGGGGTATAGCCTCGGCATGGCACTGGGGACTGGGAAAGAACTTCACCTGCTGGGCCTAATGTCCGACAGGGGCAATGTCTCTCCCGGAGAGGAATCCATTCCTGCCCCGAGGGATGGGCGCTGCTCCCAGGGGGATGGGTGGGGCGGTGTGGGGGGGCTATGTGAGGGGGGGAGTTAATGGGAACCACAGATGTTTAGAAACCATGTGATGGTATTAATGGTTCAGGGGGAACCCGCCAATAGGGCAGGGCTGGGGTTAAAGCCGTGACTTCCAGCACCGGTGGGACCCAAAGCTTATCCCCCCTGGACCGCGTCTCTATCCCTTCAACTCCACGTCGTCCTGCCCTCCTCTCCCCTAGCCCCTCGGAGCATTTCTCTTGTACCCCCCCAGAATGCGTCGCGGGAGAGGCGGTGCGGCCTAGGGGCTAGATCACTGGTGGGGTCAGGAGAGCTGGGTTCCATTTCTAGCTTTGCCACTGTTCCCGCTCCGTGCCTCAGTTTCCCCTTTGTGTGGACTGTAAGCTCTCCGGGGCAGGGCCTGGCTCTCACTCTGTGTAGGTGCAGCGCCTAGCACGGTAGGGCTCTGATCTCCGCTGCTGCCCTGACACTGCTGAGCTGAAGGCAGCGCCCTGGGGGAAGATCCCATTCGTCAGGTCTCTGTTCACACCCAGTGCTCAGGCCTGCTCCCGGTCTGTGTTCCCACTGCCCTCGCTCCCTGCCACATCGTCCTCCTTCCCTCCCTGAGCCGGGTGTGTGGGTGTGTGTCTGTGCCAGGTGCTTGTGGACGATAACGAGGGCTAATGAGGCGGAAAGGTGGGGATTTATAGCAGACTGCGGAGGTCCCAGGCAGGAAGAGGGAAGTGAGCTTTGGCTGGTGGCTGGTCTTGAGCCCCCGGGGTGGGGGAGGGGAGCAGATTTGTCTAATTAACTCCACTAATGAACTCAGATAACCAGATTTCCCCTCCTCCTCCCCACAGGCGCTCCTGCAAGTGGCTAAGAACCTGTTTACGCACTTGGGTAGGTGGTTTTTTCTGCTCCTGCGGGCGATGTACTGCTAGCGCCCGTCGCACTGGTGAAGGCTGGGCCTTCGTTTGCCTCTAGGTCCGTCCATTCGTCCTGTGGTGCCAGGCTGGGGGCCCTCAGGGAAGCCACATTCCTGGACACGGACCCCACTGGCAAACCCACGGCAGCCCCTCTGTATGCATTACACAGGGAGAGCTCCCAGCCGGGTCTTCTCCGCTCCAAAATACAGCTCCCAGGGGTCGAGCTAAGAGCAGTGTTAGCTGGTAGCAGCGGTGGGACCTTATCCCGCCGGGCAGAGCGGTCACTAGAGGACAGCATCTCTCTCTCACACACACACACACATTCCCTGCACTCGCATGCATACACACACACACACAGATCCCCTGTTCACACACATGCACACACAAACACACACACAGATCCCATTCACACACATGCACACACACACAGATCCCCTGTTCACACACACGCACACACACACACACAGATCCCCTGTTCACACACACGCACAGACACAGATCCCATTCACACACACGCACACACACACAGATCCCCTGTTCACACACACACACACACACACAGATCCCCTGTTCACGCACACACACACAAACAGATCCCCTTGTGACGGTGCTGTTCCTGGTGGGATCCAACTGTGAGTGTCAGATCAGGACAGATTGCTTCCAAAGGGGCAACTACAGCCCAAAGCTGGGGTTTTTCCACACTAAGGCAAACCAAACCAGCCAAACAGAAAAGACTTTGGTTTCACCCCACTGGCTAACCACAAGTCACACAAGCAATTCCCTTAGACACTCCAGATTCCCAGTATCACCACCAGCAGCCACCTGTCCTGGGGATCAAGGGTTATGAAAACCAATCCCCCAAATAAAGAAAACGGTTCTCCCCAATTCCAAAGAATCAGGCCCCAGACCCAGGTCAATATACAAATCAGATCTTCCCACAAATCACGCTGTTGCCAATCCTTTAGAATCTAAAATCTAAAAGTTTATTACACAAGGAAAAAGGTTTGGTGTCACTATAGGACCTTGGTTGCTCCAATGATCTATATGATCCCAAATAATTCCTGTAACGTGACACCCCTGTTCACACACACGCACAAAAACACACACACAGATCCCCTGTTCACACACTCACACACACATATCCCCTGTTCACACACACACACACACAGATCCCCTGTTCACACACACGCACACACAGATCCCCTGTTCACACACTCACACACACACATCCCCTGTTCACATACACACACACACACACACACACAGATCCCCTGTTCACACACACGCACACACAGATCCCCTGTTCTCTCTCTCTCTCTCTCTCTCTCTCTCACACACACACACACACACGTACACACACCACCCCTCCCCCAATATGTCACATCCCCATTGCATCCCGGCAACCCAGTCCTGCACCCTGTGCACGTCCCCGGCCAGCTCTCCTGCCCTCTGCCCCACAGGGCGTGGGCGCTGCCCTGCTCTGGGATCCTGAGGGAAACCCCCAAACACTAAGGACTAAGGACCCCAGTCTCCCCGGGACGGCTGCCTCCTCCCGTGCCGATCCGCAGCCTCCGGGGAGCAGGATAGTGCAGGCAGGGGTGAGAACCCCCCGCTCCTTTCCCCCGGGGGACACCCGGCGGCCACCGCGTGGGGTGTTTTCCCATTGGCTGGTGGGGGGTGGGGGTTAGAAATCGCAGCTTGTGTTTTATCCACTAAGGGGCCGCATGGTAATGCCGACCGGCGTCGCTGGCCTCTCTCTCCAGGGACGCTCCTCTCTAGCTGGGCCCCGACCCCCCATTTAGCCCCATGGGGGTCACGACCCCTTGACACCTGTCCCTGGCCCTCTGCTGTTACTGATCATTTCCGGGGGCACAGGGGCAGGGTGTTCCCTGGGAGGTGGCGGTCAGGGACTCACCCGGCCCCAGCGGAGCGTGTCCAGCGGGGAGGGAGCTGGCATCGGGGCCGGGATTAAAGCCCTGGCGTGTTCGGACTCCACCGCCGCAGCTTGGCATCCGAGCAATGGGCTCGGGTATGGGGCCGACGGTCAGGACCTTGGCCTAACCCCATAGATCCTGCTTTGGGGCGACGTGGGGGCCCAGGCGCCACGACCCGGGGCCACCAGCTCTGGTCACGGAGCCGTCCCTCGGCCTCTTGCTCAGCGTCGGGGGGCTCAGGCCTAGAGGCGAGGGGCTCCATGTCCCCACACTGGTCCCCAGAGCCGCACTGCCTGGGCCTGGTCTGAGCTCAACCCCCTGCTTCTCCCCCGCAGACGACGTCTCGGTGCTGCTCCAGGAGATCATCACGGAAGCCCGGAACCTCAGCAACGCCGAAATGTGAGTGAGCGGCTTCCCTGCGCAGGGCGTGATCCCGGGAGCGGGGAGTCAGCCTGGGGGCCCCTCGGGCGCCCCCTGCTCCCCCGAGGAGGCCGTGAGTGCGTGCACGCTGGGATTACGTTCCTGGATCTCTGCTGCGGCTGGGCCATGCGCCGGGACCGGCTGATCCTGTGGGAGTGTGTCACAACTCCCCAAAGCCATCTCTGCCCACCGCGGAAATGCAGCCACCTCTGGGGTGGAATGTGGCAGCTGTTTCGCCGTGCCCAACAGCACTGTGTAGTTTAGGACAGGAAGTGAAGAACTCCTTGCCCAGAGCGGAGAGCAGGGGAAACTGAGGAAAGCTGGAATGTAGCCATATCTGTGGGGCTAACACCCCATGCCACAGGATCAATGACCACAGAGGCCGGGATCAAGGGGGTTCCTGGTCTCAGGGTGGGGCACTGGGTCAATGAATCCAAAGGGGAGATGTGCTGACCAGAGGCCGGGGGCCTGGTCCGAAGCCGAGGGATGTTGCTCCACTGCCTTCCATGGGCTTTGCCCCGTGACTGGACGGTGGCTGCCCGGCGGCTGTGGCGATCCGGCTGAGCGGCTGGGTGTCTCTTGCAGCTGCTCGGTTTTCCTGCTGGACACGTTCAGCCATGAGCTGGTGGCCAAGGTGTTTGACGGGGGCGTGGTGGACGACGAGGTAAGCCCTCCCGGGACGGCCCGGGCTTCACCGGCAGAGGGAGCGGCGAGGGGTAGCGTTGGCCAGCCTGGGAGGATGGAGCGGGCCCAAGGGCGAGGTGAGGCCGAGGGGGGCGGCTGAGCCCCCCTGCTCCAGCCCAGAGATGGCTGGTCATGAGGAGGAGAGCCAGGGCGCGGCTGGGGGTTGGAGCCGGAGAGGGGCAGGGTGCAAGGCAGGGAGATGGGCCCGAATCACCGGAGGTGGGGATGGGAGGTGGTTCCCGGAGCCCTGGGAGGACGGGGGTGGGGGGGGGAGGGGTGTTGGACGGAGATGGTCATGGGGGGGGGGGGGCAAAGTCTCAGTCAGTCCCATCCCTCAGAGCTACGAAATCCGCATCCCGGCGGATCAGGGCATCGCGGGTCACGTGGCAACGACGGGGAAGATCCTGAACATCAAGGACGCCTACTCCCACCCGCTCTTCTACCGGGGGGTGGACGACAGCACCGGCTTCCGGACCCGGAACATCCTCTGCTTCCCCATCAAGAACGAGAGCCATGGTGAGAGCCCGGGCGGCGCTGGGCAGCCGGGTGCAGCTCCCCGGGCACTGCCAGGGCACGCGGTGTCACGGAGTGCCCGGGCGATGGTCTGGCGCCGCTCCCTAGGAAGCCAGTCAGGACTCTGGGGGAAGTGTCCCCTCTCCGTACACAGCCTGTTTCCAAGGCCAGGAGCTTCACCGGTTCCAGCTCCCACCTCCCTGGGTCTGACCTCGGAGCATTCAGCACCTTCTGCCCCTCCGTGTGCTTCCCCCAGCGAACCCGCCTGGGCGGGGTGTAGGAGTGAGTGGTGTGTGCAGGAAGGGGCTCAGGGCAAAGTGTTGGGGGATCAGGGCAGGTTATTGGGGGTCAGTAGGGGGATGAGGGCAGGTTATTGGGGGGCAGTAGGGGGATGAGGGCAGGTTATTGGGGGTCAGTAGGGGGATCAGGGCAGGTTATTGGGGGGCAGTAGGGGGATGAGGGCAGGTTATTGGGGGGCAGTAGTGGGATCAGGGCAGGTTGTTGGGGCGCTTCCCACTCAATTGTAGCCCCCGCCTCAGTTTCCTTAACCCTTCGCTGGCCTTCCCACCAACCCCTGTATGACGCACTGTGCCCCGCCCAGGGACAGATGCCCCCCTCCTCTGGCCATGTGCCCCATTGCTGGCTTCACGTGGGGCTTTGACCTTTCCTCCCAACTCAACTTGCTCGCCCCGGGCTGGGGATTGTGGGTGGCTGGCGCATGAGGCTGGGGAGTCACCACCATGGGGCGGCGGGCGGGACCTGCCCCCTCTGGCCCAGCACCCCGAGCAGCCCCAGGCCGGAATATGGCGGGGCGTCCAGGGTGGCCGGGTTTCCCCGTGCGTCGTCCCCCCCGGCGCGGGTACAGGGGGCTCTCGCTGCTCTTCCAGAGGTCATCGGGGTGGCGGAGCTGGTCAACAAGATCAACGGGCCTTGGTTCAGCAAATTCGACGAGGACCTGGCCACGGCGTTCTCCATCTACTGCGGGATCAGCATCGCCCACGTGAGCGGGGGGGCTGCCCCACATGGGTGTGTCCAGCGCCCCGGAGGGGAGGAGGGGGGGAGTCCCGTGCCGGGAAGCTACCACGCTGCCCACGTCTCTTTCGCTGGGAGAGCTGGGTGCAGTGGGTCGGGGAAGGCCGGGGACCCAGCGACCCCCCAGCAGCGTCTGCTTCCCACCCCCGGTTTTCAGACCGGCTGCCCCCTACCGTGCGTTCCAAGCTGCTGAGTCAGCACGGAGCGGGGTTAGCCCTGGGGCCCCGGCCACAACTGTGCTCTGCCGCCCTAACTTCTCCCCCCTTCCCGTCCCGAGCTGTTGTGTGGCTGCGCAGTGTCTGTCGGGTTCCACCCCAGAGGCAGCCGCGTTTCACCTGCTCCTGGAGAGGGGAGCGTAGTTCCAGGAAAGAACGCTGGGTCTTCGGTGACTCTCGCCACCTAGGCGATGGCCAATCACACGCGCACGCGAGTTCGGGTCCGGGGGTTGGGGGGCTGGACTCAGGTGGGCCCCAGCGCTGGGTGCCTAAGGAGACTGAAGGGCCCGAGAGACTAGAGCTGAGCACCCGGGGCGGGGCTCAGGCCCCGGGAGAGCCACGGGCAGTAGGAGGATGTCTGCCCACGTCTGAGCCCCCTCTCCTCCCCTCCCCTCCAGTCGCTGCTCTACAAGCAGGTCCACGAAGCCCAGTACCGGAGCCACGTGGCCAACGAAATGATGATGTACCACATGAAGGTCAGGGGGCCCGCGGCGGCTGGGAGCGTGGGGTCGGCTGGCGCTGTCTCCGCAGCACCGGACCCGCGGGTGGGGCGGGGTGACGCCATGGGTGCCTGACTCATCTTCCTTCTAGTTCCCCCCGGAGGAGCCAGTCTGCGCTCCCCTGCTGCACCCGCAACGTTACTGCCGGGCTCCACCCCAGAGCTGGCTGCATTTTAGCGGCAAACTCTGGATTTGTCCCAGAGTAACCGGGTCACCGTCTCTGACTACCCCGGTGGCAGTAACTGGCCCCCACAGAGAGGCCGGGGGGGCAGCATGGGCCGTGGCGCCGGAACCCTTCTTGCCTCCAGGTCAGATCCTGGCGCCAGCCCCGCCGCTGCCCAGGCTGTACCTGGTGCACAGAGGAGCCCGGCACAGGGCTGTCGGGGCAGCGCCGCGCGCCCGGGCCCGGCTGAACACGGCCTGCGTCTGCAGCTCCTCGGCCAGGCCCCGGCCTTGGCCCCCGGCGCTAACAGCCCATCCCGGGGCTTCCCTGGCAGGTCTCGGACGAGGAATACACCAAACTGCTGAGCGACGGGATCTGCCCGGTGGAGAGCATCGATTATCGCTTCGCCGATTTCACCTACACGCCGCGCTCGCTGCCCGAGGACGACACGCCCATGGTCAGTGCCCCCGGGGGGGAGCCAGGGCTCAGGGGCTAGTCTAGGGCGCCCGCGGCGGGGGTCTCTGCCACAGCCCGCACGGGCGGATCGCTCTGTCTGCAGCCCCGTCCCGCCTCCCGGGGTAGGATCCGGCCCTGGCTTGTGGCGTCTGTCCGCCAAAGAGCTGCATTCGCCTTTGGTTAACACAAGGGCCTGGCGCGCCAATCCCACCTCGGGTCCAAGGCGTCGATACGATTTCCTGGCCTCAGTTACCGGTGCGTCAGCGCCAGCTTGGGGGAGTTTGTGCCGTACGGGGCTCCTGCCCCCGAGGGACGCCAAGCGGGGTGCAGGGAGTTATCCCCAGGCCCCGCCCGGCCTCCTCCGCGCCAGCCCCCTGCCAGGCGTGCCCCGGAGCAGCCCCTCAGCCAGGTCTCCGCCCCCTTTCCCTCCGCAGGCCATCCTGAGCATGCTGCAGGACATGAACTTCATTAACAACTACAAGATGGATCGCCAGACGCTGGCCAGGTGGGCTCGCTCGCGGCGCGGGTGCTTGGCTGCGCTGGGAGGGCGGAGGGAGAGGTTGTGACCAGCAGGGGGTGCTCTGGCCCAGCACTTCGGTACCAGGTAGGCCCCGTATACGGGCTGGAGCCAGAGGAGAGGAAATACCCGGATGGAGACATCACGTTCGGGAGCTGCAGGGCGTTGGGCCCAGCGGGCCCAGCTCAGCGGGCGGATGGGCGTTACAGAGACCCGGGGGGGCATTCAGGACAGGGACAAAAGCACCTAGTATGTAGTTGGCTCGGTACAGGGCGGGGGCTGGGAGCCAGGATTCCTGGGTTCTCTTCCTGGCCCTGGCACGTCACTCTGCTCCTCTGTAAAGCGAGGCCAAAGATCCTGACCCGCACACGCACACACTCATAGGCACATGGACACACAGATCCACACACGCTCACAGACACACGGACACACAGATCCACACACGCTCACAGGCCCACGGACACACAGATCCACACACGCTCACAGACACACGGACACACAGATCCACCCGCGCTCACAGGCACACGGACACACAGATCCACACACGCTCACAGACACACGGACACACAGATCCACCCGCGCTCACAGGCACACGGACACACAGATCCACACACGCTCACAGGCCCACAGACACACAGATCCACACACGCTCACAGACACACGGACACACAGATCCACCCGCGCTCACAGGCACACGGACACACAGATCCACACACGCTCACAGGTACACGGACACACAGATCCACACATGTTCACAGGCACACGGACACACAGATCCACACACGCTCACAGACACACGGACACACAGATCCACCCGCGCTCACAGGCACACGGACACACAGATCCACACACGCTCACAGGTACACGGACACACAGATCCACACACGCTCACAGGTACACGGACACACAGATCCACACACGCTCACAGGCACACGGACACACAGATCCACACACGTTCACATGCACACGGATACACAGATTCACACACGCTCACAGGTACACGGACACACAGATTCACACACGCTCACAGGTACACGGACACACAGATCCACACGCGCTCACAGGCCCACGGACACACAGATCCACACACGCTCACAGGTACACGGACACACAGATTCACACACGCTCACAGGTACACGGACACACAGATTCACACACGCTCACAGGTACACGGACACACAGATCCACACACGCTCACAGGTACACGGACACACAGATCCACACACGCTCACCGGCACACGGACACACAGATCCACACACGTTCACAGGCACACGGACACACAGATTCACACACGCTCACAGGCCCACGGACACACAGATCCACACACGTTCACAGGCACACGGATACACAGATTCACACACGCTCACAGGCACACGGATACACAGATTCACACACGCTCACAGGTACACGGACACACAGATTCACACACGTTCACAGGTACACGGACACACAGATTCACACACGCTCACAGGCCCACGGACACACAGATCCACACACGTTCACAGGCACACGGACACACAGATCCACACACGCTCACAGGTACACGGACACACAGATTCACACACGCTCACAGGTACACGGACACACAGATCCACACGCGCTCACAGGCCCACGGACACACAGATCCACACACGCTCACAGACACACGGACACACAGATCCACACGCGCTCACAGGCCCACGGACACACAGATCCACACACGCTCACAGACACACGGACACACAGATCCACACACGCTCACAGGCACACGGACACACAGATCCACACACGCTCACAGGTACACGGACACACAGATCCACACACGCTCACAGACACATGGACACACAGATCCACACGCGCTCACAGGCCCCCGGACACACAGATCCACACACGCTCACAGACACACGGACACACAGATCCACACACGTTCACAGGCACACGGACACACAGATCCACACACGCTCACAGGCACACGGACACACAGATCCACACACGTTCACAGGCACACGGACACACAGATCCACACACGCTCACAGGTACACGGACACACAGATCCACACGCGCTCACAGGCACACGGACACACAGATCCACACACGCTCACAGACACACGGTCACACAGATCCACACACGCTCACAGGCACACGGACACACAGATCCACACACGCTCACAGGTACACGGACACACAGATCCACACACGCTCACAGGCACACGGACACACAGATCCACACACGCTCACAGACACACGGACACACAGATCCACACACGCTCACAGGCCCACGGACACACAGATCCACACACGCTCACAGGCACATGGACACACAGATCCACACACGTTCACAGGCACACGGACACACAGATCCACACACGCTCACAGGCCCACGGACACACAGATCCACACACGCTCACAGGCCCACGGACACACAGATCCACACACGCTCACAGGCCCACGGATACACAGATTCACACACGCTCACAGGTACACGGACACACAGATCCACACACGCTCACAGGTACACGGACACACAGATCCAGGCGCGCTCACAGGTCCACGGACACACAGATCCAGGCGCGCTCACAGGCACACGGACACACAGATCCACACACGCTCACAGGCCCACGGACACACAGATCCACACACGCTCACAGGTACACGGACACACAGATCCACACACGTTCACAGGCACACGGACACACAGATCCACACACGCTCACAGACACACGGACACACAGATCCACCCGCGCTCACAGGCACACGGACACACAGATCCACACACGCTCACAGGTACACGGACACACAGATCCACACACGCTCACAGGTACACGGACACACAGATCCACACACGCTCACAGGCACACGGACACACAGATCCACACACGTTCACATGCACACGGATACACAGATTCACACACGCTCACAGGTACACGGACACACAGATTCACACACGCTCACAGGTACACGGACACACAGATCCACACGCGCTCACAGGCCCACGGACACACAGATCCACACACGCTCACAGGTACACGGACACACAGATTCACACACGCTCACAGGTACACGGACACACAGATTCACACACGCTCACAGGTACACGGACACACAGATCCACACACGCTCACAGGTACACGGACACACAGATCCACACACGCTCACCGGCACACGGACACACAGATCCACACACGTTCACAGGCACACGGACACACAGATTCACACACGCTCACAGGCCCACGGACACACAGATCCACACACGTTCACAGGCACACGGATACACAGATTCACACACGCTCACAGGCACACGGATACACAGATTCACACACGCTCACAGGTACACGGACACACAGATTCACACACGTTCACAGGTACACGGACACACAGATTCACACACGCTCACAGGCCCACGGACACACAGATCCACACACGTTCACAGGCACACGGACACACAGATCCACACACGCTCACAGGTACACGGACACACAGATTCACACACGCTCACAGGTACACGGACACACAGATCCACACGCGCTCACAGGCCCACGGACACACAGATCCACACACGCTCACAGACACACGGACACACAGATCCACACGCGCTCACAGGCCCACGGACACACAGATCCACACACGCTCACAGACACACGGACACACAGATCCACACACGCTCACAGGCACACGGACACACAGATCCACACACGCTCACAGGTACACGGACACACAGATCCACACACGCTCACAGACACATGGACACACAGATCCACACGCGCTCACAGGCCCCCGGACACACAGATCCACACACGCTCACAGACACACGGACACACAGATCCACACACGTTCACAGGCACACGGACACACAGATCCACACACGCTCACAGGCACACGGACACACAGATCCACACACGTTCACAGGCACACGGACACACAGATCCACACACGCTCACAGGTACATGGACACACAGATCCACACGCGCTCACAGGCACACGGACACACAGATCCACACACGCTCACAGACACACGGTCACACAGATCCACACACGCTCACAGGCACACGGACACACAGATCCACACACGCTCACAGGTACACGGACACACAGATCCACACACGCTCACAGGCACACGGACACACAGATCCACACACGCTCACAGACACACGGACACACAGATCCACACACGCTCACAGGCACATGGACACACAGATCCACACACGTTCACAGGCACACGGACACACAGATCCACACACGCTCACAGGCCCACGGACACACAGATCCACACACGCTCACAGGCCCACGGACACACAGATCCACACACGCTCACAGGCCCACGGATACACAGATTCACACACGCTCACAGGTACACGGACACACAGATCCACACACGCTCACAGGTACACGGACACACAGATCCAGGCGCGCTCACAGGTCCACGGACACACAGATCCAGGCGCGCTCACAGGCACACGGACACACAGATCCACACACGCTCACAGGCCCACGGACACACAGATCCACACACGCTCACAGGCCCACGGACACACAGATTCACACACGCTCACAGGCACACGGACACACAGATCCAGGCGCGCTAACAGGTCCACGGACACACAGATCCACACACGCTCACGGACACACAGATCCACCCGCGCTCACAGGCACACAGACACACAGATCCACACACGCTCGCAGACACACGGACACACAGATTCACACACGCTCACAGGTACATGGACACACAGATCCACACACGCTCACAGACACATGGACACACAGATCCACACACGTTCACAGGCACACGGACACACAGATTCACACACGTTCACAGACACACGGACTCACAGATTCACACACGCTCACAGACACATGGACACACAGATCCACACACGCTCACAGGTATACGGACACACAGATTCACACACGCTCACAGACACATGGACACACAGATCCACACACGCTCACAGGTACACGGACACACAGATTCACACACGTTCACAGACACACGGACACACAGATCCACACACGCTCACAGGCACACGGACACACAGATCCAGGCATGCTCACAGGCACACGGACACACAGATCCACACACGCTCACGGACACACAGATCCACCCGCGCTCACAGGCCCACGGACACACAGATCCACACACGCTCACAGGCCCACGGACACACAGATCCACACACGCTCACCGGCACGCAGACACACAGATCCACACACACTCACAGGCCCACGGACACACAGATCCACGCACGCTCACAGGCCCACGGACACACAGTTCCACACACGTTCACAGGCCCACGGACACACAGATCCACACACGTTCACAGACACACGGACACACAGATCCACACACGCTCACAGGCCCACGGACACACAGATCCACGCGTGCTCACAGGCCCACGGACACACAGATCCACGCACGCTCACAGGCCCACGGACACACAGGTCCACACACGCTCACAGACCCACGGACACACAGATCCACGCACGCTCACAGGTCCACAGACACAGAGATCCACGTATTCTCACAGACACACAGCTCCATGAATGCTCACGGGTTCAGGCATGTGCAAGCACACACGTGTGACATGGCAGGGAGCTGCAGAGCCAGGTGTGCCAGGGCTTGTGAGCACAGCAGGACCTGTGATAAAGACCTGAGAAGCGAGAGGAAGACAAGGACAGGGTTGGCCCGTTACCCAATAAGGGGGGAGTGATAACCACAGGAAATGGGAGAAGTGCTAAATGACGTTTAGTTTCACTTTTCACCAGAAGGGTTAGTAACGACTGGCCGTCTAACACAGTGAATGCCAGGAAAAATGAGGTGGGATCAGAGGCTAAAATAGGAAAAGAACAAGTTAAAAATGATTTAGACGAGTTAGATGGGAAATAAGGACAATCCCGGGTAATTACAGACCAGTCAGCTTAACTTGTGTACCCGGAAAGATACTGGAGCAAAAAACTTACTTACTTACTTATGCCCCTGGCCCCAGTCGGGGTATGGGCCACCAAGTAAGCAATCAATTTGCAAACATCTAGAAGATAATAAGGTGATAAGTAACAGTCAGCATGGATTTGTCAAGAACAAATCATGTCAAACCCACCTGATAGCTTTTATTGACAGGGTAACAAGCCTTGTGGATGGGGGGGGGGGGAGCAGTAAACATGGTATATCTTGACTTTAGTAAAACTTTTGATACTATCTCGCACCATCATCTCATAAACAAACTAGGGAAATACAACCTAGATGGAGCTACTATAAGGTGGGTGTGTAACTGATTGGAAAACCGTTCCCAGAGAGTGGTTCACGGTCAAGCTGGAAGGGCATAAGGAGTGGGGGTCCCGCAGGGATCGGTTCTGGATCCGGTTCTGTTCAATATCTTCACAGATTATTTTGATAATGGCCTAGAGGGAACACTTATAAAATTTGTGGACCATACCAAGCTGGGAAGGGCTGCAAGGTCTTTGGAGGATAGGATTATAATTCAAAACGATCTGGACAAACCGGAGAAATGGTCTGAAGTAAATAGGATGAAATTCAATGAGGCAAATGCAAAGTACTCCAGTTCGGAAGGAACAATCAGTTGCACATGTACAACATGGGAAATGACTGCCTAGGACGGAGTACTGCGGAAAGGGATCTGGGGTCATAGTGGATCACAAGCTAAATATGAGTCAAGAGTGTAACACTATTGCAAAACAAATAAACGTCATTCTGGGATGTAGTAGCAGGAGTGGGGAGAGCGAGACATGAGAAGTAATTCTTCTGCTTTACTCTGTGCTGATTAGGCCTCAGCTGGAGTATTGTGTCCAGTTCTGGGCGCTACATTCCAGGAAGGATGTGGACAAATTGGAGAAAGTCCAGAGAAGAGCAACGAAAATGTTTCACGGTCTAGAAAACATGAGCTAGGGGGGAAGATTGAGGAGACCTGATGCCCATTTTCAAGTTACAAGGAGGAGGGAGAAAACCTGTTCTCCTTAACCTCTGAGGAGCGGACAAGAAGCAAGGGGCTTAAATTACCTCAAGGGAGGTTTAGGTTGGACATTAGGAAAAACTTCCTAACTGTCCGGGTGGTTAAGCACTGGGTTAAATTGCCCAGGGAGGTTGGAGAGGTTTCAGAACAGGTCAGACAAACGCCTGTCAGGGAGGGTCAGATAACACTTAGCGCTGCCTCAGTGCAGGGGACTGGACTAGTCTCGAGGTCCCTTCCAGTCCTGTGAGTCTAGGCCCGGCAGTGCCAAGGTGGAAGCGCCGTGCCCTGCATCCTGCCAGGTGTTCTCTGCCTGGAGCACGGGGCAGCGCCGGCTCCCCGGGGGCGGCCGCATTCTCATGCCCTTCTCCCTCGCTCCGGCCAGGTTCTGCCTGATGGTGAGGAAGGGCTACCGGGACCCGCCCTATCACAACTGGATGCACGCCTTCTCCGTCTCCCACTTCTGCTACCTGCTCTACAAGAACCTGGAGCTGGTCAAATACCTGGAGTAGGTGGACGGTTTCGGCTCCCGGAGAGACCCAGCTTCCCCCCCGTCCCGCCTCTGCACCCCTGGCCTCTTGCTCTCCCAGCCCCCTCTCCCCAGATGATTCAGCAGGTGGCGCTCTCCCCTTGAATTTCCATCAGCCCAGTTCCCTGGCATGGTGCTAGGGGGCGCTGTGCCGCTCTCCAGGGTGCACCAGCTGACACAGGGCTTCGCCGCCTGTCCACAGGGTTGGCCCTGGGCCACTCCACACTGGCATACTGAATTCCCACAATGCACTGCTCTTCTTCATTTCCTGTCCCAAAGCGTAAGGTCCCTGCATGCCACTGCAGTGTTCCAGCCCAGAAGTGGGTGCACAAAGGGATCCCTGCACCTATAGGGACCTGGCACGGGTAGGTCCATTGAGCTCAATGGGGATTCCCCCCCCTCCCCTTTCACTGGCGGCAGCGTGTCCCGAAGTCCCGTCAGCCAGGAGAGGTGACTGCAGAGAACGGGCTGAGCTGGCCCCCGTTGCCCCAGGAGCCTCTCCCGTCCCTCGATTCAGCGGGTCCCTTTCTCCACAGCGACATTGAGATCTTCGCCTTGTTCGTCTCCTGCATGTGTCACGACCTGGACCACAGAGGCACCAATAACTCCTTCCAGGTGGCTTCGGTAAGGTCGGGGGCTACGGGAGATCCGCTAGTGAGACGTGGATTATGGGAGATCTGCGGGTTACGGGAGATCCGCTAGTGAGACGTGGATTACAGGAGATCTGTGGGTTACGGGAGATCCGGGTGCGAGGCTGGGGGGTTACGGGAGATCCGCTAGTGAGACGTGGATTACGGGAGATCTGTGGGTTACGGGAGATCCGGGCGCGAGGCCGGGGGGTTACGGGAGATCCGCTAGTGAGACGTGGATTATGGGAGATCTGTGGGTTATGGGAGGTCCGGGCGTGAGGCTGGGGGGTTACGGGAGATCCGCTAGTGAGACGTGGATTACAGGAGATCTGTGGGTTATGGGAGGTCCGGGCGTGAGGCCGGGGGGTTACGGGAGATCCGCTAGTGAGACTTGGATTACAGGAGATCTGTGGGTTACGGGAGGTCCGGGCGTGAGGCCGGGGGGTTACGGGAGATCCGCTAGTGAGACGTGGATTACAGGAGATCTGTGGGTTACGGGAGATCCGGGTGCGAGGCCGGGGGGGTTACGGGAGATCCGCTAGTGAGACATGGATTACAGGAGATCTGTGGGTTACGGGAGATCCGGGTGCGAGGCCGGGGGGGTTACGGGAGATCCGCTAGTGAGACATGGATTACGGGAGATCTGTGGGTTACGGGAGATCCGGGCGCGAGGCCGGGGGGTTACGGGAGATCCGCTAGTGAGACGTGGATTACGGGAGATCTGTGGGTTATGGGAGATCCGGGGGCAGGGCCGGGGGGTTAGGGGAGATCCGGGGGCGGGGCCGGGGGGTTACGGGAGATCCAGGGGCGGGGCTGGGGGAGATCTGACAGGCACCAGGCTTTAGCTCCCTGTTGGGGCTGGAGATGCAGCTGCTGTGGGGGTCAGGCTCCCAGAGCACCTCGTTGGGGGGGTTGGGGATCCCAAAGCCCCAGGGACCTCGATCTGGACATTAGAATCATAGAGTCTCAGGGTTGGAAGGGACCTCAGGAGATCATCCAGTCCAACCCCCTGCTCAAAGCAGGACCAACCCCTATTTTTGCCCCATAGCCCTAAATGCCACCGCCCAGATGGGGCGTTTCCGTCTGCTTCTTTTTCCCTCTCCCTCCCCCGTGATTCCAGCTCCCAGCCCCGCTGCGAGGCTCCAGTCACTTGGCTCGGTTCGAGGAGAGGGGACGTGTGGCGGATGGGATCCCTTCCAGCCCCCGAGACGCAGGGACCAGCCAGGGCCTCTGGCTGAGGCCAGATCTCAACCCTGCCCATGGGAAGGGGGACTGGCTGCTGAGCAGAGCGGGGGGGGGGGGGGGGACTGTATAGCCCGTGGGCCATAGCAACGGAACGAGCCCCCCCCCCATGGCCCCGTGTGACTCAGGCGGCCGATCTCAGCCCCCTGCCCCTGTAGATGGGCTCCTGCTCCCGAATCCCGCCAGCCACAGCACCAGGGTTGGGTCCCTCCTGGGGCTGAGCTGGAGGGGCCGGCAGAGCCGGGGGGGGGGCACCTGCCCAGCCGCAGCCCCCGCTAACCCTAGCGCTCCAGTGAGACGGACGCCCTCCCCCGTCACTGGCCAGCGTCCCCACTCGGTGCCGCTCTGTCTTCCAGAAATCGGTCCTGGCGGCGCTCTACAGCTCCGAGGGCTCCGTCATGGAGGTAAGACACCGTCTGCCCCGCACCGGGCCTGGCTCCGGCGCCTGCTTGCCAAGCTCACCAGTGAAACAACTGCGGCAGTCCTCAGCCTCGGGGGTCCCTGCAGCTCCGCGCTGGCAGCGGGGCGGGGTGGCTGCCACAGCTGTGAGGGCCGTGGATAGAGGAGGATGGAGTCCCCGTCGTCTCCTCCCTCACTGGGGACAAGGAGAGTGGGCCGCTTAGGGAAAGCCCAAGGCCTGCCCCGTGGAATATCAGCGAAAGCCCCTGCCTGCCCCACAGCCCAGCCGTAAGGAGCCTGGAGTCCTGCCCGACTCGTCCCTACAGGGGGGTGAGGTGCATGCGCCGATGGGGGGTGCCGCCTCCCGGTGGAGCCCTCTCACTAATGCAGCCCTCCCTGCCGTGCCTCGGTTTCCTCCCCGCAGAGACACCACTTCGCGCAGGCCATCGCCATCCTCAACACCCACGGCTGCAACATCTTCGACCACTTCTCCCGCAAGGTGAGTGGGGGAGGGGGGTTCGCTGCCGGTGCCCCTCACTCCTGACGTGCAGCCCCCCCCCTCCGCTAGTCCAGCCCTGCACCCCTAACACACGCACTGTGCTGCCGGTGCCCCTCACTCCTGACGTGCAGCCCCCCCGCTAGTCTAGCCTTAGCTGTCGATGCATCTTTGCTGTATCCAAGACCCCTCACTCCTGACCCACCGGATCCCCTGGCACTCCAGCCGGGCCAGACTGTACCCGATTACGTGGTGCCATTGGCTTGTAGGCCGGGGCTGAGACTTTTCCCTTGAGGGCAGGGTTAGAGCCTGGCTCTCGGGGGGAGAAGGGCCAGTCCCGCACTGCGCCTCGCTGAAGCCACGTCCCAAGCGGGGTCCTTCTCCCAGAGGTGGGAGCCGGCGAATCGCCTGGCCAGGTACAGCGAGCTCCGTCGGAGAAGCCAGGCCTCCCTCCTCCTGGATCCGAGGAGTCTTTGATCCGAAAAGGGTTTCCGCTTCCAGGGGAAACTCTCCCTGTTTAAACAAAGCCCCAGACCCAGCCAGGGACTCCACTGGATAAAAGCCAGGGGCTGCGAGGTGGAAGGAAGCATGGTGTAGTGGTTAGAACAGGCAATGGGGACTTGAGTCTCCTTGGTCCCATTCCCCGTCCTGCCACCGAGTCTTTTGGTGACCGTGGCGGACTCTCTTGACCTCTCCCTGCCAATCAGGCCGCGTGGGGTGAGGTCACCGATCCCCGTGGCACTCAGCCGCCGTGTGATTGGCCCTGCAGGATTACCAGAGGATGCTGGATCTGATGAGGGACATTATCCTGGCCACGGATCTCGCTCACCATTTGCGGATCTTCAAGGACCTGCAGAAGATGGCGGAAGGTAAAGGCCCCCGGGCGCTGGCGGCACTGGCGAGAGTGGAGGGCACTTGCTCCGTGAAACCGGCAGCTAGCAAATGCTCCCAGATCTGGAGTCCGTCCCCGGGAGGGTGGCCAGCAGCCATCCGAGGGCTCCCGGGTGATCGACAGCTCCAACGGGAAAATGTCTCAGGATCTGGGTTTAGAAACAGCAGCCTTGGCGGAAGTTGAAATCTGCAGGTTGCAATGCTCCTGTGTGACCACTAGGGGGCAGCCCCATTCACTCCTTCGCTCCTTCACTGGGCCCTGGCACCGCTGGCCAGAAGGAGTCCCTGGGTGCAAATGCCCCTGAGCACTGGGGGATGCTGACTCCAGCTGCCCCTTGTCCCTGTCAGGCCGGCATCTGGGAGCGGCTCCTGGAGCCCTACAGGAATCCAGCCCCGGGGGAATCCAGAGTAGGGCCCATCAGCCTCCAGGGCTCCTAACTCCCCCTGAAACCAAGGAGAGTTTGGTGCCTAAACCCCTTGGAGGATGCGGGGGTGAGCGGCTCAGCAGAGCGTTTCCATCTCTGCGGGCACGAGGGGCCGTAGCTCCGCTGGCCAGGGAGGGGGTCGCGGGCCCCGCGGGAGCGCCACGTGAGATCCGACCCACGGGCGCCCGGCGACCCACGTGAGATCCGACCCACGGGCGCCCGGCGACCCACGTGAGATCCGACCCGCGGGCGCCCGGCGACCCACGCTCATCCCTCTTCCTCCCCCCGTCCAGTCGGCTACGACCCGGACAACAAGCAGCACCATAGCCTGCTGCTCTGCCTGCTCATGACCTCCTGCGACCTCTCCGACCAGACCAAAGGCTGGAAAACCACCAGGAAGATCGCGGTGAGTCTCTCCTCCTCCGCGGGGGCCCAGCCCAGGGGGGATGAAGCCCCTCCCACTGGGGCTGTGCCCCCCCAGTCGCACTCCAATGGGGAACCCAGGCGTCCAGTGCCCCCTGGAGGAGTAAAGGGGGGAGACTGCTGTGCTCATTGGTAGGAGCTGCCACCTGCAGCCGGGATGCATCCGTTACCCTAGCCAGCTGCGCAGTGCTCCCCAGGGAAGGGCACTCCTTCCCCCGCCCAGCAGGCAATCATCTTCTGCTCTGAGCATGGGGGCTGCGCAGCCAGATCGCCGTCCTGCCTTATCAGCGGGCAGAGCCTTCGACCGACACAGGGAGCTTCCTGCAGCAGTGAGTTCCACAGGTCAAACCTGCCTTGCGTAAGGAAAGGGCTCCTTTAGCTTGCTCTGAGCGTGCTGGCACGGTGAGGTGAGCTACCCAGCAGAGACTCGTCCCTTCCGAGCCCGGCAGACCCTCCTCACGTCCCTGCGAATCGTTAGCGATGCCAGTGAGGTTGAGAGGGAGGTGCCCGGCACTGTGCGGGCAGACGAGTCTCTCTCTGAGCCGAGCAGGGGATACCGGAGCTGGTGTGGAGCCATTCTGACCCCTGGCCTTTCCTTCACAGGAGCTGATCTACAAGGAGTTCTTCTCCCAGGGAGATCTGGTACGTGACTGAATCCCTCTGGGGCAGCCGGTGTCTCAGGCCTGGCTTCCAGCCGTTTGTTCCCAGGCCACCCCGTGCTGCGGGCCTTGGCTCTCGCGCCAGGGTGTCCGATGCCCGCGTTTCAGCCGGACGTTGGCGTGACCGGGGGGGGTTGGGGGAGGGGGGTAAGTCGGAGTTGCTCAGCCCGTCCCGAGGGGCAGTTTGTCCAGGCTGGGGACAGGGAAGCGTCCCAAGATCCCCCCCCCCAGTCCCCCTCCACCGTGCGGCTCTCCAGGCCCACCCTGAATCACCTGCCCGCCTCTTCCTCTGCCACCCCCAGGAGGCATCAGTCACGGGCCAGGGGGAGGCAGATCCAGGCCTACAGCTGGCCCTCTGCCCCCTCCATCCATGGGGCTGTGTGCTCCCAGAGGAGACTAAACCAGGCCCGGGCTGGCTGGGCGTCGGGCGCAGGGTGCTGCGGGCCGGGGATGGGTGGCTGGGAGGCAGGAGAGAGCCGGGCCGGTAGCCGCGAGGCCAGGGGCTGCGGGGATCACGGCCCCCTTTGCCCGTTGTCTGCAGGAGAAAGCCATGGGCAACCGGCCCATGGAGATGATGGACCGGGAGAAGGCCTACATCCCCGAGCTGCAGATCAGCTTCATGGAGCATATCGCCATGCCCATCTACAAGTGAGTCCCCGGGGGGCTGCCTGGGGCCGGGGGCCGGGCTCAGCACAGGAACTGCACCGCCATGGACGGCAGCTGTGTGGAGCTCAGCAAGGCCCACACCTCTCCGTACTCACACACACGGACACACAGTCCTCTCTCACACACAGCCCTGACACACACTCACACACACACACACACACACACACACACAGTCCTCTCTCACACACAGCCCTGAAACACACACACACACACACACACACACACACACAGACACACAGTCCTCTCTCACACACAGCCCTGACACACACACACACACAGTCCTCTCTCACACACACACACAGCCCTGACACACACACACACACGGACACACCGTCCTCTCTCTCACATAGCCCTGACACACACTCACACAAACACACACACACAGACACACAGTCCTCTCTCACACACAGCCCTGACACACACACACACACACAGTCCTCTCTCACACACACACACAGCCCTGACACACACACACTCACACACACAGTCCTCTCTCACACACAGCCCTGACACACACACACACACACACACAGTCCTCTCTCTCACACACACACAGCCCTGACACACACACACTCACACACACGGACACACAGTCCTCTCTCTCTCACACACACACACACGGACACACAGTCCTCTCTCACACACAGCCCTCACACACACAGACACACAGTCCTCTCTCACACACACAGCCCTGACACACACACACGGACACACAGTCCTCTCTGTCACACACACACAGCCCTGACACACACACACACAGACACACAGTCCTCTCTCTCACACACACACAGCCCTGACACACACACAAACACAGACACACAGTCCTCTCTCTCTCACACACACAGCCCTGACACACACACACTCACAAACACGGACACACAATCCTCTCTCTCACACACACACACAGCCCTGACACACACACACTCACACACACACTCACATGGACACACAGTCCTCTCTCACACACACACAGCCCTGACACACACACACTCACACACACGGACACACAGTCCCCTCTGTCACACACACACAGCCCTGACACACACACACTCACACACACGGACACACAGTCCTCTCTCTCACACACACACACACGGACACACAGTCCTCTCTCACACACAGCCCTCACACACACACACACAGACACACAGTCCTCTCTCTCACACACACAGCCCTGACACACACACAGCCCTGACACACACACACACGGACACACACGGACACACAGCCCTCACACACACACACAGACACACAGTCCTCTCTCTCACACACACACAGCCCTCACACACACACACGGACACACAGGCCTGGACCTCAGATCCACTTTAACCACACACAAACACACACACTCTCATACAATGCCCCTGTCATCAATGCCCTGGGCATCAGATCCTCTTTAACTACACACCCAGACACACCTCACATACATACACACATACCACCCTGTGCATCAGATCCTGTTTAACCAACCCCCCCCCCCCCCCACACACACACACCCATGGCACGCTGCGGTCCCGGTACTCTCCAGTGACGGGGGCTGCTTAGCTCCAGGGCCCGGTTGCAAGCCTCGCTGGGGACCCTGTGGTGGGTGGTGTGTCCCCCCCAAACCCTCCTCTGGAACTGGGACCTCATCAGCGTGCCGCCCTAAGATAATGTCCAGCAGGAAGAGAAGACCAGCAAGGTCAGGCCTCCGGCTGTTGCCTAGAGGGACCTCCTATGATCAGCTGCAGGCAGAACCAGCGAGAGTCGGTCTCCTGGTGCCTAGAAGGGCCGGGAGCAGGCAGAGGCCAATCAGGGCCCGGCAGGCCAGATAAAAAGGGCTGGCTGGCGCTACTAGTGGCCAGATCTGGGTGAACCGGGCGTAGGAGGACTGGCTCTCCCTCCCCAGCCCAGGTTATCTGCCCTGGCTAGGGGCCAACCCCCGGGGCCGCGACTCTCCTGCTGACGGGCGTTCTCCTTGCCCCCCAGGCTGCTCCAGGACCTGTTCCCGAGAGCCACCGAGCTGTACGAGCGGGTGGCCAGCAACAGGGAGCAGTGGACCAAAGTGTCGCACAAGTTCACCATCCGGGGCCTCCCCAGCAACAACTCACTGGACTTCCTGGACGAGGAGTACGACCTGCAGGGGATGGAGAGCGCCAAGATGAACGGCTGCCTGGACGCGGAGGGGCACCTGGAGACGGTGGCGCAGTGAGGGTCTCCTCGCCGCGGCGGGGGGAGCGACGGCTCGACAAACCCAGCGACTCTTTGTCCCGTTCCGCCTGGCTCCCAAGGGACGAGGGAGCCGGTTTTGATAAATCCTTCTGTGTCCAGTGCGTTCTCCACAGTCCCGGGCCCCGCAGCCCGGGCCTAGCTCCGGCCCGGATTCCCGCCTGTCCAGGACATGCCCACCTGCTCTTTTTGAGGGCGGAGGGGGCGGGGGGGGGGGTGTTATTCCTTGGACTCCTTTCGCTCTACATTGAAATGAACCCCGCTTCCTCCATCCCCTTCTGTGCGAGGACCGTCGCTTTCCAGTGGCGCCGGGGCTCGGGGTCTGCTCTAGGAACGGAAGGGGGGTCGCCGCGTGCTTTGAGAAGGCCCCTTCCCCCCCCCCCCCTCCAAGCATGGCTGCCCTCGCTTCCCAGACCGGGATCTCCCGCCGCGCGCCCGCCCGAGAGCTGAACTTGGCGGGTGAATCGACAGGGCGGACGTTCACCGCCGGCGGCTTTGGGGTGGGGTGAGAGGTTTTCCCGCAGGCCAATCTGCGAAGCCTGGCTGTCGAACGAGGGAGGTGCAGTGCCCGTGAGGCCGGGATAGGGGAGCACCGGGCTGGCGGGCGGGGACGGCAAGGAGAGGGGCACAGACGCCAAGGGGAGGGTTGCGGAGACGAGGGGCCAGGGGGAAGCGCGTGTGGAGCGTCCTCGGGAACGTACCCGCGGGCGCGGAGCAGTAGGGCCGGCGGATGTCTGTCTGGTTTTCTGACCTCTGGGCAGTCGGGCGTGACGGGTCCCGTTCTCCCAAGCACGGGCTCACGGCGGCTCTCCTCCCAACGCCAGCCTCCCCGCTCTCGGCTCCAGCGCCAGCCTCCTCCCGCTGTCGTGTGGGGGGTAGAGACGCCCAGGAGGCCTGCCCCTGAGCGCTGCGGAAATGCGGAGGAAGGGTGGTTAGATCCAGAGAGGGGCACAAAGCCATCCGACGGGGAGACCCGCGAGGACACTGCAGGGGAGGAGAGAGACTGGAGCCTGCAGGCCATAACACGCCCCTGTGAACTCCGAAGGGGGCGTCTGCGGGGCCGGAGCCTCGCCGGGTGTCAGCAGACACCCGGCCGTTGACGTCCGCCCAGAGCGGCCCCTTTGAGATGAGCCCTGGGATGCTTTAGCAAAGACGGTCCCGGTGCCCGCGTGTGCCCTGAAAATACCCAGCCGCGCGGGTTCCAGAAGGCATCTGCCGAGCAGCGTCTCCCGGAGCAACGACGGAGAGCAAGGAGCCAGCGTCCGCTCTGCACCCTTCACCGGCCGCACGCGCCGCCTGCAGCTTGTCTACCTGGGCCAGCTCGGAGATTATTCAGAGGCCCAGAGGGCATGTGTCACTGGCCCTCCCATGCCATCTGATGTGCACTGGAGGCAGCGTTTCCTATGGACGCTGGAGGGGTTCTAAGCCTCCGTCGGGCCTTTCATGAACACGCTCCCCGCTCTCTTTTCTGCTGCGCCCGCTGCGCTGGTGGTCGGGGGCCGACGGCTCTGGGTGACTGGGGGGATTGTGGGAATGCAGCAGAGCGAGAACCGCGTCCGCCGGCGCCCGTACAGCTCGCTAGCGACACCCCCGGGTATCGCGCTCGCGGCCCCTCCCCGGGCGCTTTCCCCGCTCTGCGCCTTGAATGCGGATCGAATCCCCCGTCTCCGGGGGGCCTGGGGCCCCTGGGCGGCAGCAAAGCGTTCGGCTGCTCGTCCGGAAGGCAGGGAATGCAGCAGTCTCCCCTCGGCCCGTACTGTGGGGCTGTGGCCAGCGCGTCCCAGCTGGCCCTGGACTCTGAGGGACAAATCGCCCGGCCTCACTGCTGAGCAAATGATCATCACCGGGGGGAGGAGGGAACCAGACGCTAGTTATTTGAGAGGGGGCAGAGCCCTGGCCCCTGCCCGGCCTGGTTCCACCGGTCCCCCGATCTCACTCCAGGGGACGTTTGGTGCTGAAGCACTTGCAGGTTTCGTTTGCCACTGATCGGAGGCCAGGCCTGCTTGTGGAGTCCCTGCGGGCCTTTCAATCCTTTCCCACCCCGTTGTCCCCTGCCCGTCGCAGCAGTCACCAGTGGAGAGAGGCCCCGGTGCTGCTCCTCCTTCTTGGGAAAAGACTTACCGGCCTGGGCTGAGGCCTGGCCCCACTGAAATCCGCGGGACTGTGCCATTGACTTCAGTGGGGCCAGGATTTGGCCCTGGCTGTGCCCTCCGGGATACCGCTCTTCGGAGAGGCCAGTCCGCTGCTTCCTCACTTGTTTCCTGCACGCTCCGCTTGATTCTCTCACACAAGGGGCGACTGCATGGGAACAGGGTCTGGGATCTCCGAGGCCAGGGGCTCCTTGGGCTCCCATCTGAAGGCGTAATCGGCTAGCGGTGCTCGAGGGCCATCGGCAGGGGGTGAGGAACTCAGATGAAGACCGCGAGGCAGGAGCAGAAGAGCTGCGGCATCTTTGACTGAGCATTACGTCCTGCCTTTGTCGTGAGCTGGATTTGATGGCCGGACGGGACGGGACTTTCTCTCTCTAACCCCTGCACGAGAGATGTGCCTAAGCTAAGGAAGAGCCCCAACCTTTAGGAACGTTTAGAGCCAGATCTGGGATTCGGGGTTGGCCCCATCGAGTTGAAACAGACCAGAAGCCCTACCCAAGGTCTCCCTCCGGCCTAGGCCCCTGTGTGCTAACTGCTGCCCTTCTCCACGCAGGAGCTACAGGAGAGCTCCGCCATCTAGACCAGGGTGGGCAAACTTTTTTGGCCCAAGGGCCACATTGGGGTTCAGCAATTGTGCGGAGGGCCAGGTAGGGAAGGCCGTGCCTCCCCAAACAGCCTGGCCCCACCCCCCATCCGGCCCCCTCCCACTTCCTGCCCCCCTCAGAACCACCAACCCATCCGACCCCCCCCCCTGCTCCTTGTCCCCTGACCACCCACACCCCACCCCAATCACCTCCCAGGACCCCACCCCCTATCTAAGCCCCCCTGTTCCTTGTCCCCTGACCACCCCTCCAGAGACACCCCCCCCGCCCCTAACCACACACCCCCGGGGCCTTACCCCCATCTAAGCCCCCCTGCTCCTTGTTCCCTGACTGTCCCCTCCAGAGACCCCCCCCATCACCCTCCAGGACCCCACCCCCAATCCAACCTCCCCCTGCTCCGTCCCCTGACTGCCCCTAGCCACACCCCTGACCCTTGACCACCCCCTGAGACCCTCTGCCCCTATGCAACCCCCGGCCCCCTTACCACGCTGCTGCACTGATCCGTTGACGCGCACGGCCCCGCCTCCCAGAGCGCGGCTCGCACGGTGCACTGAGGCTGCAGGGGAGGGTCCGGAGCAGCCTCCCCAGCCGGGAGCTCAGGGGCCGGATAGGATGACGGCGTTTGCCCACCCCGGATCTAGAGGCAGCAGAGTCTCCAAGGCGAACGCGGCCAGGTGGTGTCCGCTGCCCTGGTGGTGTTTTTGGGGGCGAGTCCGACTCTCCCCCCACTCATGGATACTGTGAAACGTGGAGGTGGGGTAGCCTGATCCCCGGCCTTGCAAACTGAATCCCTGGGGACTGTTCCTAGGGGGTGAAATTCAGAGGGCTGGTGTAACCCTTACCGCCTCCGGGCGGGATTGAACCTGGGGCCTCCGGAGCGTAGTGCGTAGGGCTCTAAAAGCTGACGGGCACTTAGCTCGGGCTGTAGCAGACTCGTGACTCTCTCTTTCTGAGCGGTCTCGGGGTCACTAGCAGGGACAGAACGCCACCCCCCAGGAGATGTGGGGGTTCCACCGGCCCACTGCACCAAGTCCCGGCAAAAGCCTCTTCCGAAGGCACAGGGAGGCCACGGGTGCTTCTCACAAAACCCGGTCCCTTGGCTTTGCTAAAGCACCTTCTGAGCCAGCGAGCCTGGCACACCTCAACCACACCCCTCCGGCGCTGGCGGGGCGGCAGGAGCCTTTGCAGGCTGGCTCGGGGGGGCAGCAGAGGGGGGGGCGTTACATCCATGTTTTGCGGAGGGGGATGAGGCCCACGGCTGAGTGTCTCAAGAGTGTTGCCTGTGTCACGTGGGAGGTCAAGACTCTGTGGTCACAACGATCCGGCCTGGCTTTCAAACCTCTGGCTCGGGAGCGGCAGGCGCTGCTCTGGGTGTGTGTCTGGTCTAAGACTGTTTGAATCTGCAGCGCTGGGAAATGGGAGAACTCCGGAGCAGAAGCACATCGGGCCTGTGAACGCCCAGGCTGGTCCATACAGCAGCGGGGGCCTTAGAGTCCGGGAGAGCCGGCGGCAGGTGTCCATCCCAGAGCCGGGGGAGAAGAGGGAGCTGGTGTGTAGGGCAGCAGACGGCGTCCTAAATGAGGAGGCTATTCCTGGCCTCACGGCGCGACCTCAGGCAAATCACTTAACCTCGCCCCGGGCCTCGGTTTCCCCATCCGTGACTCCCTTAGCTCACAGGAGCTGCTCTGAGCCGGGAACCATTACTCAGGCTTTGAGAGCCTCGACTGGAAAGGGCTACCAAGGGGCATCCGTGTAATCAGCAGCTGGACTATTAAGCTGGGGGGAAAGGGCAGGGGTGTCTGGATCCTGTGGGTGGACGAGCCCTGGAGTGTATAAAAGGAGGAACAGCTGGTCTTCAGTGACATGCAGTACACACGGGTGTCATCCATGCCTGCCCCACACAGCATCCAGCGACCAGGCCCTGGCTTGCCCGGTGGGTATGAATTCCTTGCGGATTTGGGCTACCTACAGGTTTTCCTCGGGGGCTTTTTTGAATTGTATGTTTCTTTGACTATATGTCGTGTGTGCCGGTGTGTGTGGGGAACAGCGGGAGACTCTGAAGACAAAGATGCTCACCGAAAACGTGTATTCATTTGCCTTACCTATTCAGAGTTGCCTTTAGAAAGATGCTTTGTATAACATACTCGGTAGGACCGTGCGTAGTTACTCAACGTGAATGGTGGCTGATAGCTTCGTATAGGAGTACGGCTCTTTCTTTCTACCCCCATCCCTGTAAGTATTTGCAGAGGGGAATATAGCAAAGAAATTGAAAAAACAAATAAAAAAATCCTACAGGCAAAAAAAAAAACCCACCCAACCCCGAAAACAAAGCTTACCCTGATTGTTACGCTCCGTTCGATTTTATCTGGCGGTGCTTGTCTAATTTCTAACCACCACATTGTATTATAGCCATTGTTCGGGAATGGGATATTATTTATCGACACTCCATCTTCTGCTGCACGAAGAACAATGTGAACGGCGTATGTAAACTTGCAGTAACGTGGCTTTAAGGATAGTTTTTAAGGGTCTGACTTATCCGTCGGTGCCAGGCTGGAAAAGGGCGCATAGCACGGGGGGATAAATCAGTGAATCAAATCTATCCCTGTTTTCTCCACTGGAGATGTGTAAGAAAAAACAGAGGGCGAATTCCCCCCGTGTGAGGCCAGTGCGTAACCAGGCACTGGGCCTCGGGGTACACAGCTCTTGTGCTGGCCTGATTTCCCCCTTAGAGAACGCCACCACTGCTAGCTTACATGTGCGCATAAGCGCGTCCTTCCCGCAGCCTGGTCCTCTTTGAACTCTTTCCTGCAAACGAAGCAAGAGCTGTCAGCAAACCGGGGCAAGGTGCCCCCCTCCCTTCTGAACACGAAGGAGCGAAGGGGGTGGGGAGGGGGATCACGAACACGCCAACATCCACACCCCGCTGCGTAGATGCTACCGGATTCCCCCGGCGCTGTATAAAAGCGGAGACAACAAACCAAACCAAAATGTGATGTGGCTGTTGCAAAGTGGTGGCCCGTGTTTTGCGCCCTTGCTGATTTTAATGTTGCTGTGGGGGGGGGGGGTCATTTTCTCTCTCTCTCTCCCTTGTACATAGCCACCTGTAGATACTGTAAAGCCAGGCCGTCTGTAGGGGTTCTCTTACCTGGCGTGTGTGCGAGTGTGAAATACTTTCCAGCTTTTCTGTCTCCTTAGTACATTGGTCGTTCTGGGGTTTCATTTTTTTCCTCCCTTAAATAGTTGTGAAGGGGAAAAATGGGGACTTTTTTCCTAATAAATTTCATACGCCGATCTCCAGCATCTGTGTTTTATTCTGCGTAGGGCCCAGGTGGCCTTTTCCAGGTGTGCCGATCAAAGCACATGGCTTGCTGTTTTGATGTGTCAGCTCTCAGCAACACCGGAGCTGGCCTGTTTCAGTTCGGGGGGGGGGGGGGGGGGGAGGGGGGAGACCGCCAAGGAACAGCCGGAAGTGGTGTTGGTGGTATAATAGGTGGGGCTCTTCCCTCTCCGTCAGCAGACCCGAAGGATGGTGGTGTTAGGGGACAGCTGCCCAGAAGCTATAGAGGTTTCAAAGAGTCAACCCCATGGCTTCTCTGGTGTCTCCGAGGCAGTTTAAGGTATAGTGGTTGGAGTCTCTCCTGCTACTTGGTCATGGAAATGCTGACAGAGTCCGTCTCCTAGACTCCCAGAAGGGACCGTCACGATCATCTCATCTGATCTGCACTTAGCAGGTCACAGACCCCCCCCACACACACACACATACTCCTGTAATCGACCCCGAGTCACTGACAACCTCAAATCAAGTTACAGAGAATCCACCCTTTATTCTAGTTTAAACCTGGAAGTGACCCCTACCTCAGGCTGCAGAAGGCAAAACCCCACCAGGGTCTCTTTGCCAATCTGACGGGGGCGGGAGGGAATTCCCTCCTCCAACGAGCTGCCCTCAGTCCTAGTCTGCCTCCTACGTGCAGGGGTGTGATTCTGACCAGCCCGCTGCTCGTTCGGACGAGCCTGCCAGCCGCTCTGCTTGTGAGCACGCCCGTCCCACCCGCCACAGCAAGGGAAGTATGAGACAAATGGACAAGGATGAGGGGGGGGGGGATAGCTCAGTGGTTTGTGCATTGACCTGCTGAATGCAGGGTTGTGAGTTCAATCCGGGAGGGGGCCGTTTAGGGATATGGGGCAAAAATCTGTTGGAGGATTCAGCTGGGGAGTTGCCCTGCTTTGAGCAGTGGGTTGGACCAGATGACCTCCTGAGGTCCCTTCCAACCCCAAGGGGCCCTGCCTTATGGGTGTGGGGGCACCACAACCTGCCATCTCCAGGCTGTAAGGAAAGTCCTCACCTGTCCCAGCGCACTGCGGGGCAGATCTCTTCTCTGGCAGTGACCACACGCCCTCAGGACCAGGGGTGAAAGTACAGGATCAGAGCCGGCACCAACCCAGCCCCATATGGGTAAGTGCCTTCCCTCCCAGGCGGGGCAGCGGGGGGCTCTGGGGGCTATTTAAAGGGCCAGTAGCCAAGCCCTGGGCCCTTTAAATAGCCCCTAGAGCCCTGGAGTAGCAGTGGTGGGGCTCCGGCGGCTATTCGAAGGACAATGGTGGTAGAAGCAGGGGAGCCCTGGGCTCTTTAAATAGCCCCCAGAGTCCCACAGCCAGGGCTCCAGCAAGGGGGCTCTGGTGGCAATTTAAAGGGCCTGGGGCTCCAGCCACTGCTGGGAGTGAACCTCAGGCCCTTTAAATTGCCCCATGAGGAAGCTGGGGCCCCCCCAGCATGCCCCCCCCCCACTCTTGCCAATACGCCGTACTGGGACATACCAGCTTACTTCCACCTCTGCTCAGGACCCTTCTCCCCAGCAGCAGCCCCTCCCCCCCCACGGTGTGTGACCGCCCCCCTGGGCCAAGTCCACCCGGCCTGGGCAAGCAGCTGAAGGGGGAATTCAGCTCCACACTGGGGTGGGGGTGGGGGTGCTGGGCCCTGTCTGGTTGTGGTCGCCATGCCTGCAGACTCCCAGCTGGGCTGCTGCGAGCCTGGTCCCCGGGCACTGCTCCCCCTCACTCAGAGAAGGCTGCAGCGGGGGATGAGCGAGCCAGAAACAGGGGTGCATTGAGGATGGGGGTGGGGCAGGCCCAATCCAGCCGGTGGGGAACGGCGGCCCTGGCCCCCTTCGTTGGGTCTCTCTGGTGATGGTTTCCTGCCTCCCCATCCCCAAACACATGCTGTCACGGCGTTGCCGGGCGATGGTCTGGAACCGCTCCCCAGGAAGCCAGACAGGACTTCGGGGGAAGTGTCTCCTCTCCGTACACAGCCTGTTTCCAAGGCTAGGAGCTTCAGGGGTACCCGCTTCAACCTTCCTGGGTCTGACCTCGGAGCATTCAGCACCTTCTGCCCCTCCCCTCCGTGCGCTTCCCCCAGCGAGCCCGCCTGGGCGGGGTCCTAGGGGAGCCCATGGGTTCTGCACCCCAAATCCACAGTCAAACGTGACTCTCAGCCAGCCAGTAAAACAGAGGTTTATTAGATGACAGGTACCTGGTCTAACCCAGACCATACAGTGAGCGTGAACCCTCAGCTGGATCCATTTTGGGGGCCAGAGAGCGAGATCGCTCCTCTGCCTTCCCTGCCTGACTCCAGCTAACTTCAGACCCCAAACCGAAACTCACGCTCCAGCCCCTCCTCCTCCCAGCTCAGCCAGGTCAGGTGACCTCCCTCCCCCACTTGGAGTCAGACTACAGCTTCAGGTATGGACACCTGCAGAGAGGCTCTGCTTTGAAACACTATCAGCCCTGTAGGGAGGCACTGTGGTGGCCTCCCTCCGAGCTGGAGGGTAAAGAAACACTCTCTCAGCCAGAGTGGGCGGGCCCAGACCAAGCTGGCCCCGCCCCCAGGAAAAGGCGGGGCGGAACAGGAAGTATAAAGGGCGGGGGCCCTAGCTCAGTCAGGGCAGCACAAGGAAGGGAGGCAGATGCAGGCGCAGGCTGCTCCCTCCACCCCTTGCTGCTGAGCCAGGGAAGACCCTGGACCCCGGAAACCCTCCTCCACAGGAAGGACTGGGGTTTCCTGACCTGCCTGCTGCAGAGTACCCCGAGGGATTGCCGGAGCTCAGCGGGAACCCAGACCTGCCAGAGGCCAAAGCTGAGGGAGAACTGGAGCTGCCAAGAGCAGAGTACCCTGGGGGACCCCCAGAGCCCAACAGCACCCCGTGGCTGATGGAGTCAGATGCTGAAAGGGGATCCAGAGCTCCCTGAGTCCTGCTGGTGCCCCCTCGCCTGCAAAGTACACCCCCAGACTCTTGCCGGTGTGCCCCTGCCAAAGGGGTGCGCCGCTGTCCCAAAGGGGTAGTAGCTCCCCACTGCCCCGGTGGCACAGTGGGCCTACTGACCCTCGTTACAGCCCCTATTCCTTCACATAGACTCTCAAGAAATGCATAGGGGAAACTGAGGCACACACACAGTATTCCTACTCCGTCACACACGCACACACCTTACGCTGGCTGGCAGTGCTGGGCTCATTAGCACCTGACCCCCATAGCTAGAGATAATTAACCATTGGCTAAGCCAGCGCCCACCTCCGTGGTGTCAGGGGGCCTATCTCGGCCGACCCGCTCATTTCCCCCCTCCCCTCTCAGGTGACTCAGTTTCCTTCCCTCCTGGAGGGGAGCCCGGGCTAAGGAATCCTGCCAACGCCAGGCTAACGTGGTCATGTCCCCATCCCAGCAGTGCGGGGAAGCTGCCCAGTTTCGCTCCCCTGAGGAGTGGATCCCAGCCTCTGGGGCAGGGAGCCGGGCCTTGTGCCCCCTGATGTCTCTGGCTCCTGCCGGCAAAGCCAGAGCGGCTCGTCCAGCCCCTGGGCCTAGCCGCAGCCAAGTCCTCCGGGGTGCGGCAATAAACTCCATTCAACAGTGAGCCCTGGAGGGGGCAGAGTGTGGCCACCCCCCCCCCAAGGGAGGGTGTGGGGTGAGTCGGGGGGGCAGCGAGAGGGGTGTGGGGTGCCAGAGCCCCAGCACGTGCTCAGAACAAGGCCTGTTTCCTCAGCAAGTCTCTGTGGAGTCCCAGAAGCGGAGAGAGCGGGACGGGGACCACCTGGCCTCTGACTTGGGGAGGGAGAAACCCCCCCCCCCTACCAGGGAGCGCCCAGTGCAGGCCGTGGCCAGCGAGGAGCCAGAGAGATGCCCCAAGGAGAAGGATTCACACCCCAGAACACAGCAGCCTTGCTGGGGTGAGGTGGGGGATGGACAAGGAAGGACGAAATACACTCAGTCTGCTCCCCTCCCCCGCAATCCCCGAAGAGACTCAGCCCATGGGGGGGGGGGGCAGTTCACAGGGAGGAGGAAAATCTCCTCAGCTGCCCCCTGGCCCCGGCTCTTCGGTCTGCAGGGCTGGGCCTGGTGGGGGAACGACTGGGTGAGAGTCGATGGGGGGAAGGGGGGGGGGTGTTTCCTCTCTCTTCAGACCTGGCCCCCTGAACACCATGCGAGGAGTTTAGCCGGAGGCTGCTCTAGGCATCAGCAAGCAGGACAGCCAGCAGAGATGCGGCAAGCTGGGGTGTGATGTACCCCCGCACCATCCTGCCCCGCAGTAGCTGGGGTGTGATGTACCCCCGCACCATCCTGCCCCGCAGTAGCTGGGGTGTGATGTACCCCCGCACCATCCTGCCCCGCAGTAGCTGGGGTGTGATGTACCCCCGCACCATCCTGCCCCGCAGTAGCTGGGGTGTGATGTACCCCCGCACCATCCTGCCCCGCAGTAGCTGGGGTGTGATGTACCCCCGCACCATCCTGCCCCGCAGTAGCTGGGGTGTGATGTACCCCCGCACCATCCTGCCCCGCAGTAGCTGGGGTGAGAACGACCCCCACACTCACGGAGTTGTGACATATTAAATGAGGGGTGATGTTCCCCTTCATTAGCTCGGTGGGATGTACCCCACACTAGCCTGCCCCGCACTCCTGGGGTGTGACGTACCCTGGCACTAGCCGGTCGCAGCACAGACTAACTGTCCTTCGCTGTTCCTTAACGCGCGTTGCTCTCCTCTTCTGTGCAACAGCCCATTCTTGCACTGAGAATGTGATGCTGGCAGCCGGTGCCAGCTCATGCCACAAATGAAGACTGGCAAAGCCCGAGCCGGACCCAGGCTAGCTCACCTGTGTGGCAGTGTTAGCATTACAAGACCGTGTTTCGAATGTGTTGAATGTTTGAGTTGCTGCATTCATTCATCTCCCCTATAAGATCTCCAGCCCCTAGGGAACCTGGGTGCCCCGGCTGCTGGCCGGAGGCTGCAGAGCTGGTGCAGAGAAGAAGGGCGCCTCTGTTCCCGGCCCAGGCGGCCCGGCCGCAGCACGTGCGCTTGTCAGCCGGGAGGTGTGATCGGGGGGGGGGCGCGGAGCCCGGCCAGGCTGGGCTCCCCAGGGGTGGTGCCCGCACCAGAGCTGGGCCTGGGGCTCAGAGAGCCGCCCTGCCCCCCGCCCTTTCGGGTCAAGCCGGGTCAGTGTGGGGTCAGCCCAGCCCCAGCCCCCGTGCGGCGGGCCGGGCTCCGTGCATGGGCCGGGCTCCTCCAGCCCCCGTGCGGCGGGCCGGGCTCGGTGCATGGGCCGGGCTCGGTGCATGGGCCGGGCTCCTCCAGCCCCCAGGCGGCGGGCCGGGCTCCGTGCATGGGCCGGGCTCCTCCAGCCCCCAGGCGGCGGGCGGGGCTCGGTGCACGGGGCGGGCCCGAGCCGGGTCCCCTCCCTTCCCCTCCGCTCTCTCCCCGGGACTGGGTCCGCCGGGGGCTTCCCCCGCGGGTGACGTCAGGAGGTTCCCTCCCCGCGCGGACGCGGCCCGGCCGCCCAGTGCCCAGCCATGGCCGAGGCGGCGGGGAGCGGCGGGGCCTGGAAGCGTCACATCGTCCGGCAGCTCCGGCTTCGGGACCGGGCGCAGAGCGGCCGCTTCCTGGACGTGGTGCAGGCCTGTGAGCGAGCGGGACGGGGGGGATTTGGGCAGGGGGAGCTGCAGTCCTAGGGGAGGGGGGGATTTGGGAAGGGGGCAGGGGGAGCTGCAGTCCTAGGGGAGGGGGGGATTTGGGAAGGGGGCAGGGGGAGCTGCAGTCCTAGGGGAGGGGGGTATTGGGGCAGGGGGAGCTGCAGTCCTAGGGGAGGGGGGGATTTGGGAAGGGGGCAGGGGGAGCTGCAGTCCTAGGGGAGGGGGGATTTGGGCAGGGGGCAGGGGAAGCTGCAGTCCTAGGGGAGGGGGGGATTGGGCAGGGGGAGCTGTAGTCCTAGGGGAGGGGGGTGATTTGGGAAGGGGGCGGGGGGAGCTGTAGTCCTAGGGGAGGGGGGTGATTTGGGAAGGGGGCGGGGGGAGCTGTAGTCCTAGGGGAGGGGGGTGATTTGGGCAGGGGGAGCTGCAGTCCTAGGGGAGGGGGGGGTTTGGGAAGGGGGCAGGGGGAGCTGCAGTCCTAGGGGAGGGGGGGGGGATTTGGGAAGGGGGCAGGGGGAGCTGCAGTCCTAGGGGAGGGGGGTGATTTGGGAAGGGGGCAGGGGGAGCTGCAGTCCTAGGGGAGGGGGGTATTGGGGCAGGGGGAGCTGCAGTCCTAGGGGAGGGGGGGATTTGGGCAGGGGGCAGGGGGAGCTGCAGTCCTAGGGGAGGGGGGATTTGGGAAGGGGGCAGGGGGAGCTGCAGTCCTAGGGGAGGGGGGTGATTTGGGAAGGGGGCGGGGGGAGCTGTAGTCCTAGGGGAGGGGGGTGATTTGGGCAGGGGGCAGGGGGAGCTGCAGTCCTAGGGGAGGGGGTGATTTGGGAAGGGGGCAGGGGGAGCTGCAGTCCTAGGGGAGGGGGGTGGTTTTGGAAGGGGGCAGGGGGAGCTGCAGTCCTAGGGGAGGGGGGTGGTTTGGGAAGGGGGCAGGGGAGGGGGTGATCTGGGCAGGGTAGCTGGAGCCTGGGGGGTTGATTTGAGAAGGGGGCAGGGGGAGCTGCAACGTTAGGGGGTGGGGTTGGTGCAGCTCTGGGGACTGCCTGCTTTGGGATAGGAGCAGTCCTGGGAGGGGGGTGATTTGGGGGGGTCAGAGGGGACGGTGTGGCCCTGGGGTGGGTGTATTTTAGGCAGGAAGGGAAGGGAAAGGAGTACGTGCAGGTCTGGGGCTGTACTCGATTTGGGGGAGCGGCAGGATTCGCTGCAGCTCTGGTTTTGGGGGGCATCTGAAGGAGGAGCAGCCCCCGGGGTGGTGATGGCTGGAGCTGCAGCCGGGATCACTCAGGGACACAAATAAGGCCACACTTCAATTTTTGTTCCCCAACAAACTGTTGTGTAGCAGATCTTGGCCCTTCCCCCCCCCTCCCCCGCAGCCTCTCATTGGATGAGTCATTTGTTTTGTAGCTGCCTTTGCAATATAAATATCCCTTTTCTGTCCCGGAAGTGTGATTTTCTCAGGGTTTTGTGCCTAATTCTTCCCTTCTGTTTTGACGTGTAAATCTGAGCTCTGACGCCATCCGTGTCTCCCCCCCCCCCCTCGCTTGTGTGTTCTGCTCACTGGCGTGTCTCTCGCTGCTGCCAGGCGTGTGTCAAAGGCCCATTCTGGAGGCAGCTGGACTCACTGAATCCACCTCCGCCCCCGGTGAAATACACGAGATGTCACGTAGCCGAAGGAACGGTTTCCGTGGTGTGTGTGGAAGAAGGAAGTTTAGGGGTTAGATCCGTGTTCTGCTGACCTCACTCTGAACTGCGACCCTGGTGATCCAAAACGAGACTTGTTGCCCACCCAGAAGGAGCGCAATGCTTAGGGGGATGAAGGGAGGGGAAAGTAAAAGCAAAGGGATGCAAGTAGGTGAGGGGAGCTTTCTAGGTTGCATATCAGAGAAAACTTCCTGGTTGTTATCAACCATTCGTTGCAACAAACGTCTTGGAAGGGAGATTAAATCTCATGCCTCAGGGCTCAAGAACCTAAGAAAGGCCGGACTGGGTCAGACCAAAGGTCCATCCAGCCCAGTATCCTGTCTACTGACAATGGCCAATGCCAGGTGCCCCGGAGTGAGTGAACCTAACAGGTAATGATCAAGTGATCTCTCTCCTGCCGTCCATCACCCCCCTCTGACAAACAGGCTAGGGACACCATTCCTTACCCATCCTGGCTAATAGCCATTAATGGATTTAACCATCATGAATTTATCCAGTTCTCTTTTAAACCCTGTTGTAGCCCTAGCCTATACAACCTCCTCAGGCAAGAAGTTCCACAGGTTAACTGTGCGCTGTGTGAAGAAGAACTTCCTTTTATTTGTTTTAAACCTGCTGCCCACTGATTTCATTGGGTGGCCCCTAGAATCCAATATTCAACTATTAGAGGCAGGAAAGAGACCTCACGGGGGTGCCACACCTTCCTTTGAAGCAGCCAGCGCTGGCCACAGTCAGCGACAGAATATGGGACCAGGATCTCAGGACTGATTTGACCTAGCAGCCCTTGCGCTCCCCAGTCAGGATTGCGTCCTAGTGTGCTAGGAGCTGTACAAATGCACAGACGCAATCCCTGCCCTGAAGAGCTGCTATCCCAGGCCCTGATCTTTAAGAAGCCCTGTTCAGTTGTGCCCCTGAATCGCCATGGAAACGTTTTCAGGATGAGGGTCTAATGGAAGTCAGGATGCAAGAAGTGGGTCTAATAAACAATATGAGGAGACTGAAGAAATCCCACTGTCACATAGCTAGGGAACAGCTGTATGAGTCGGATTCTTGCATTTGCCCAGTTACAATTGTTTAATTATTTTCTATATCCAGGTATATATTTCTGTTCAAAATAACACAGTCATTTCCCAGATCCCTCCATGCCTCCTGACCAAGCCCTCTCCGAAGTTCAGTGACTGCCAGGTTCCCCAGAAACCATCTCCCATTGATCGCTGTAGGGTAGTCTCCTTGGGGAAGTGGCGGAAGCCCCACCCTTGTGACCTTTTGTGGGTTGTATGGCCTAGTTTTAAAAGTCCTGGAGGGAATAATCCTGCCCTGGCCTCAGGGAGGTAGATTGGAGGAGTTTTGTGCCTCAGTTTCCCCATCTATACAATGGTACTGACCTCCTTTTAAAGAGCTATGCAATCTGCTGATGAAAAATGCTATATTGAAACTAGGTAATATTATTATTAGGGCTCTTCATTTGCTAATGTCCATGACGATACAATTTTAAGAATTGCAGCTGTTAGTCTGTATCGTAAAGAAAACGAGGAATACTTGTAGCACCTTAGACGCTAACCAGTTTATTTCAGCATAAGCTTTCGTGGGCTATAGCCCACTTCATCGGATGCGTAGAATGGAACAAACAGAAGTAAGATGCATTTATACACACACAAAGGGGGGAAAAAGAATTGGTATGGTAATTTACCTTTTTAAGAGGCTGTTTAATTTGGATGGGTCATTATCAGCAGGAGAAACAAATTCCTTTTGTAGTGAAAATTTATTGGATCTATGTCTAACAGTTGATAAGAATCCGTAAAAGAGACTTAACTAGGAAAATGCATTCAATTAGTACAGTAGCCACCAGTACAGTAGTTCACCAGCCATCCTGTGCCGGAGGGAGGGAGTGTTGGTTCACTACCTGCCCTGCGCCCTGATGGGGTTTTTTGTGTGTGTGTGCTTGTGGCGGCAACAAAGCCAGAGCCGGCCCTGCGTGTTACGTGTATTTTTTTTGACATTTTTTTGTGCCGCACAGTTGGGTGCGTTAGAGAGGGATTGTGCCTTTCTCCGGCATTAGTTGCTAATGGAGATGACCCGAACCATTACTCTATATCTGATTCAGCAACTCTTACGTTCTAAAGCAGGGGTCTCAAACACGCGGCCCACGGGCCACATGCGGCCCTCAGGACCCTTTTGTGTGGCCCGCCAAGCTGTGCGGGCAGACTCCGGGCGCCGGGGCTACACGCTTCCCCCCTCGCCCTGAACCATGCTGGGTAGGCAACACTCCCGGGGCCAGGGCTGCGTGCTCCCCACCTCCTCCAGTGCCGCGCCGGCAGCACTCTGGGGGCTGGGGCTGCATGCTGTCCCCTGGACCCACGCTAGGGGATCCGCGTGAGTCTCTCCCAGGGATGGGGGGGGGGGGCGAGACTTGTGTCCCTTGTGACTCTGGGTTAACGGGTCGCGAGGAGGGGGGTGCTTGGCAAACCCCCCCCCCCCCGGCCGGGGTTCTTTGCATGAGCCGACGGCACGTGTGCAACAGGTGCCCGGAAGGGGCGAGGGGCGCGTGCCTGGGCTTCCACGCGCCGCTGAAGAGAAAGTCCCTGATTTCCGGGAATCCCTCCAACCCCCCCCCCCCCGACCCGTGCACGTGCACGTGCCCGAGCCCGGCCCAGCCCCCGGCGCTGCGAGCGGGACCGGGAGTCGCAGACCAGCCCGGGAGTCCTGCATGCGCGAGACGCTCCCTGCCCGACCCGGAGGCGCCGCCAGATACCGGGGGGGGGGGTGTTAGGGGTACCCCGGGGGGAGGGGTTGGAGGGTACCCGGGAGGTTAGGGGGATACCCCAGGGCAGCAGGGGTATGCACGGGGCTCAGCCCATGGAGCTGTGCACGTCGGCAGCACTCCGGGGGCCAGAGCTGCGCGCTGTCCCCCTCCTCTGGAGCCACACGGAGCAGCTAGGAGCCTCGTGGTAAGGGGGCCCAGGACGGGGGAGGGGGAGTTTAGATAAGGGGCAGGTGCAGTCAGGGGACAGGGAACAGGAGATTGGGTAGGGGGTGAGGTCCTGGAAGGTGGTCGGGGGTGAGGGATCTCTGGAAGGGGCACTCAGGGGACAAGGTCAGGGGAGTTGGCTGGGTCAGGGATTCTGAGGGGGCAGTCGGGGGCGGGACATGGGAGGGGGCTGGATAGGGGGCAGGGTCTTCACTACCCGGCCCTCCATATAATTTTCCAAACCCGATGTGGCCCCTCCGCTAGAAGACATAAGGCAGCTCCCCCACCCTCCCTTGGGTCCTTTGCATAGGTCCGCTCCTCTGTCCCTTTCTTCCCCTCTGAGAGCCTTTTTCAGCCTCCCCCGCCCCCTCCCGCTTGATACTGGGTAGAAACCTGTTTGCATTCCCCACACCCCGCACTCCTCCTGCACTCCCTGTCCTGAGCCACCTGCTGCCGCACCCCTCGCCCCTCTTGCACCCCACACACCAACTCCCTGCCCCCTGCCACATCCTGCACACCTCCTGCACTCCCTGCTGGCAGGAAGGGGACAGCGTTGGGGAAGGGGTTGGAAAGGGGTGGGAAGAGGCGGGGCAAGGATGGGGCGTCATGGTAGGGGTGGAGTGGGGGCGGGGGCGGGAACAGCGAGGGGGCGTGTCAATGATGCGGCCCTCGGGCTAATGCACTTGTCCTTATGTGGCCCTCGTGTCATTTGAGTTTGAGACCCCTGTTCTAAAGGACAAAAAGGTCACTCTAGGTCACATAAATATGTTTCCATGCACCGAGGTTTATTCTGCTTTAACCTAATAGTTTTTCTCTTCCTCCTGTGAGGGTGATTTTTTTCTTTCATTTTCAATAAGGCTTCTCTATCAGAGCCCCAAGTCGGGGAGTGAGAATTTTGACACCCGCCCCCCCATCAGATTATGCAGTATTGCTTTGCTCTATAACCTCTGGAAAGTTACTCTGAACCCAATGGGAAGTGCCCTTTTTGAATAGCCTGGTTTTCGTTGTCACAGTGAGCCTGGGTGACAGCTGTAATACGCAGCTTGTCTTTCCGTCGGTGGTCTTCACCATTCTTCTCCTATGTAGATCCACAGCTTCCAGGCTGCATAGAATCATTATAGAATCTCAGGGTGGGAAGGGACCTCGGGAGGTATCTGGTCCAACCCCTGCTCTAAGCAGGACCAACCTCAACTAAATCATCCCAGCCAGGGCTTTGTAAAGCCTGACCTTAAAAACCTCTAAGGATGGAGATTCCACCACCTCCCTAGGTAACCCATTCCAGTGCTTCACCACCCTCCTAGTGAAATAGTGTTTCCTAATCCCCAACCTACACCTCCCCCACTGCAATTTGAGACCAGTGTGCTACTGAGTGCACCGTGCCAGGGAGTGTCTTGGAAAGGACTCAAACGTCAGCTAGTTCCCCCTCACTCATATCTTGGAAGGCCCAAGTTGCTGTAAACACAATGAAAACTGGTGCTCCACGCTCTGCCCTTGTTCCCTGTTTGCTCCTGCGTCCAGCTCAAGCTGTTGACTATGCTTTATTACACAGGTCCCCAAACTGTGGGATGTGCCCCCCTTGAGGAGGGGGAGGGGGCCCACAGAGGAACATTGGAAGTCTGGAAAAGGGAAAATGGGGAGTATGACAACCTGGGGAATTACAGACCAGTCAGCTTAACTTCTGTACCCAGAAAGATAATGGAGCAAATAATGAAGTCATCAATTTGCAAACATCTAGAAGTAACAGTCAGCATGGACTTGTCAAGAACAAATCATGTCAAACCCACCTGATAGCTCTTATTGACTGGGTAACGAACCTTGTAGGTAGGGGGAAGCAGGAGATATGGAATATCTTGACTTTAGTAAGGCTTTTGATACTGTCTCATAAGGGAAATACATCCTAGATGGAGCTACTATAAGGTGGGTGTGTAACTGGTTGGAAAACCGTTCCCAGAGAGTGGTTCTCAGTGGTTCACGGTCAAGCTGGAAGGGCATAAGGAGTGGGGGTCCCGCAGGGATCGGTTCTGGATCCGGTTCTGTTCAATATCTTCATCAATGATTTCAATAATGGCATAGAGGGAACACTTATAAAGTTTGTGGATGATACCAAGCTGGGAAGGGCTGCAAGTGCTTTGGGGGATAGGATTAAAATTCAAAACAATCTGGACAAACCGGAGAAATGGTCTGAAGTAAATAGGATGAAATTCAATAAGGACAAATGCAAAGTACTCCAGTTAGGAAGGAACAGTCAGTTGCACATATACAACATGGGAAATGACTGCCCAGGTAGGAATTCCTGGTGAAAGAGATCTGGGGTCATAGTGGATCACAAGCTAAATCTGAGTCAACTGTGTAACGCTGTTGCAAAAAACCCAAACATTATTCTGGGATGTATTAGCAGGAGTGTTGTAAGCGAGACATGAGAAGTAATTCTTCTGCTCTACTCTGCACTGATTAGGCCTCAACTGGAGTCTTGTGTCCAGTTCTGGGTGCCACATTCCAGGAAGGATGTGGACAAACTGGAGAAAGTCCAGAGAAGAGCAACAAAAATGATTCAAGGTCAAGAAAACCTTGAGGAGGGAAGATTGAAATAATTGGGTTTGTGTAGTTGGAGAAGAGATGACTGAGAGGGGACATGCTAAGTTTTCAAGTACATAAAAGGTTGTTACAAGGAGGAAGGAGAAGAAATGTTCTTCTTAACCTCTGAGGCTAGGACAAGAAGCAATGGGCTTAAATTGCAGCAAGGGAGGTTTAGGTTGGACATTAGGAAAAACTTCCTAACTGGCAGGGTGGTTAAGCACTGGGTTAAATTGCCCAGGGAGGTTGTGGAATCTCCATCATTGGAGATTTTTAAGAGCAGGTCAGACAAACACCTGTCAGGGAGGGTCTAGATAATACTTAGTCCTGCCTTGAGTGCAGGGGACTGGACTAGATGACCTCTCGAGGTCCCTTCCAGTTCTATGATTCCAGGGTGCATGGCAGGACCTGGGCAGTCCACACAGGAGGCAGGGGGAGCGCGCGACCCAGCCGTGCTCCTGGCCACGGCCCCTGTACCTGGTCTCGCCCCAGCTTCACCTCTGCACCCATCCGCAGGCCCGGCTACTGGCCCCCACCATGGCCCGGCTGCAGCGCCGCTCCCAGCCCTGTTCCCGCCCCCAACCTCAGCCGCTGACCATGGCTCCATTCCCGGCCCACACCTGCCCCCTGCCCTTGGGCTCCCTGCTCCCGACTCTGGCTCCTGGGGGCAGAAAGGCCCACCACAGACAGGGGTAAGGGAGGGAGTGACCCTGAAAAGTTTGGGGACCGCTGCTTTATTAGATCTTGGACCCAGTTACCTGAGATATGAAGTCTCTCTGATTGGTCATGGGAGTTAGAATCCGCTGACTCTTCCTGCCCTGGTGGAAAATTTTCAGCTGGTTCTGGTTAGCAACTAGAACGTGGGACAGAGCAACAAGGATCTTGAGCAGCTGGTGGCTTCTGGCTGGGTGGTTGGATAGGGTGTGGGAGCCCCGGGGGTCTGTCAGGGGTGGAGGGGGTGGATAGGGGTCGGGGCACTCAGGGGAAAGGGATAAGGGGGGGTTAGGTAGAGAGTGGGGTCCCAGGGAGGTGGTTAGGGGTGAGAAATCTTGGAAAGGGGTGGTCAGGGGACAAGGAGCAGGGAGGATTGGATGGGTTGGGGCTCCCGAGGGTGTCAATCGGGGTGCGGGAAGTGGGAGGGGCCAAATAGGGGGTGGAGCCAAGCTGTTTGGGGAGGCACAGCCTTCCCTACCCGGCCCTCCATACAATTTTGCGACCCTGATGTAGCCCTCGGGCCAAAAAGTTTGCCCACCCCTGCTCCAGAAGCAGCATTCAGCCAGGGATCCGATGTGTCCCCAGTGCCTTAAGAACAGTGAAGGCTTTTGGCAAGAGGGCTTGGGGCTGGATGTGACGAGGAAAGAGGGATGGGTTATGGCAGCAGAATTCGAAGGCGTGAGCCCGTATCGCAGCGACAGCGTCCCGACAGGCCCAAAGGAGTCCTGGCTTTGGTGGGAGCTTGTTCCTTAAAGATCTTACCAGTTTGAGCCCTGGGGTGAGTATGGGGGGGTGTCTTTCTGCTGAATAACTCCTTGATCGTTAGGCCCGGTCTACACTGAGTCCGCCCAGGTTCAACTCAAATCAGCCTTTAAATGGATTTTGCTAAACCCACCCGGAGTTGTGTTACACCCGGTTTATATCGAGTTAGCTTCATTCAGTCAGCCGGAGCCTTAGGCTGTCCCATGGAGAGAGTCTCTGAATGCTACTCCACAGCACCTCGGGGCAGGAGAACTGGAACCTAGCGTTCCAGGAGGGCAGCCTACTAAGAATGCTCATCGTCTCCTGGCCTGTCGTTTTGGAGGGGGGCTGTGCTCCCCCGCAGTGCTCAGCACCTCTGAAAATCAGGCTGCTTGTGGCGCCTGCTTCGGAGCAGTTTCTAAACAGAGCGGAGCCCAGCGCGCCCGGAGGAGCAGCGCCGTGGGATTTCTCTTGGTGTGAAGTAGCTCGTGCCACGGACGTGCTCGAGAGGCCAGGGCGGGGTGCTCCAAAGGGATCCGACAGAACCGAGAGCTCAGGGATGTGATGGGTCCGCTGCGTAGCCAGCTGGCAACGGAAGAGGATCGGGAGGGGGAGCTGCGCCGTGTCTGCTTTGCTTCCGTCTCTCCGCAAAGAAATAACGTGACCAGACGACTAGCGAGGTTGCCGTAGACAGTCAAGGGGCAGGGCTGCAGATCGGTATTTGTAAAGAACATGTCCGAGATCCTCTGACTAATCTGAATGAGATCAAGTCAGCTGGGCCTGCTGCTAGTCACCCCAGGGTGCTGACGGAATTAGCTGAAGAAATCTGTGCCACCGGCAGTAATATTTGCAAACTCATGGATGAGAGGAGAGGTCCCGGAAGACCGGAGAAGGCTAACTTGGTGCCCATCTTTAAAAAGGGGGGGGGGGGGAGGAGGAACTTGGGAAACTCTAAACCAGTCAGCCTGACTTCGATACCTGGGACGCTACTCGAGCAGGTCTGCACAACCTGCAGCCCGGGGGCCGCGTGCAGCCTGCCGTGTGGCCCGCGGGGCGGTGAGTAGGGGTGGGGCAAGCCAAGCGGTGGGGTGAGGGGAAGCGGATGGGGGCAGGGCTTTTGGGCCCCCAGCTGGTTTTGGTTTTTTTTTGCAGTAATATGGCCCTCGCTGCTTTCCGAGTTAGGCAGGACCGTGCTAGAGCAATGTCTAAAACATTCCGTGTGGGGATACCTGGAGGACGAAGGGGTGATCATTGATTTACCAAGAACAAATCCCGCCAAACCACCTTGATTCCCTTCTTTGGTTTGGTGGATGGGGGAATGCGGTGGACATAGTATACCTGGACTTGAGCAGGGCTTTTGACACAGTCCCACATGCCGTGCTGATAGGTAAGCTAGAGAAATGCAGGCTCAGTAGAACTACCATTAAGTGGATGCCCAACTGGTTAAACGACCACAGACCAAGAGTAACTGTTAATGGAAGGGTGTCGGATTGGAGGGAGGTCTCAAGCGGGGTTCCATTGGGATCTGTTCTGGGCTCGGCGGGCTCAGATACCCGAGGCCCATCCCCATAGTAAGATCACAGACAGCCCCAGCCACATTGGGTGCAGACATAAGCCACGCTTTGGGCCAACGGTGTTATCAGCTGATCGCAAACTCAGTTAAAAGCCGTAGCACAGGCAGGGCTGCGTACAGTGTGCAATCACTGTAACGTCATGGGTCTTGCTCACAAGTACACGGGAGATCTGAGCAGGACCGGATTGTCAGGTAATATTTTAGGCTCTGTGAACACCTCCGCAACCCATCCTGATAGAGCCCAAAGTACGGTGTGAGCTTGATGTGTACGGCACTGCTGAAATGCAGCCGCTTCTGGGGTGGAGCGTGATAGCCAGCCTGCTGGACAGCAATGGGGGCGGGAAACTTGCTTAAGAAGTCCAGAGGAAACCTTCCTTCTGTGAAACATGCCCTGGGGTCTGTGGCATCCATAGCAGACGGACAGGACGTGGGCTTTCAAGATCTCTGCAATATCCCCTGCCGGGAAGCAACAGGGGGCTTGTATTGGAACTTGCCTCCGCAGGAAGAAGCGTTGACTGGGCCTGGCTGGATTTGACGTTGTGGTTGAAACTCAGGGGGTCAGAGCTATAAACCGCTGCTGTGTCTGGGCGCATGTGGCAGCAACCGGGGATGAGTGCGGGCACGTGGGACTGATGCATTGGCACCAGTGTCCACCTTGGAGCGGGTCTGGGTGAAACACACCTGTGGGCTTTGCACGGCTGATGGCGCTGCACCACCGGCAGCGCGAGGGGGGGCGCTCGCCCCCAGCGTGCTGGGGCAGGCAGGGCCGTCGGCGAGAGGACACCGAGTGGCACTGCCGTGAGACCCAGAGGGCAGGGGCAGTGTGAGCGCCAGGAGGGGAAAGCCCTGCCCTGCAGGAGGTCTGGATTCGGGCCAGGCTGAGAGAGCAGCACTAGGGCCAACGAGGAGAACTGCCCAGAGCAGAGCCAGCCGCATTTGAACGCAGCCGGCTTCCTCCCGGCTGATCTGGTTCCGGGTGGAGTCAAGAGGAGCCGGGTCAGGCCGTGGGGCAGGGCACCCAGGGTTTCCCACCTAAGGCTCCAGCCCCGCGCCAGGCACAGACTGAGAGACGCACGTCAGCTCCCAGCAGAAACTGCTCCCTTGGAGTCAGCCCTGGGTCAGGTGCTGTGCTGCTGGGAGTGCTACCCGCCTCTGCTCAGTAACCCCCCCGGGCATATGCCACAAGAGCAGGGGAGCCTGGCTAGTTCCCTTCTGCTACCTCAGAGTCCCCTGGCAGCGGCGTTGGGTGCTGGGATTTTTCTTCCCTTGCTGTCCTAAACTCTAGCTGTGTTTTTCTCAATCAGCTGCCACATTCCACGCCAGAGGTGGCTGCCTTCCAGTAGTGGGGGAATGATTCCCGTCCTAAAGCAGGCAGGGCTTGCTTATTTCACAGGGGAGCTGAAGGTTGATTGGCTGATGCTTGTGAAAGGGCTTGGAAAGTGGATTAAGCAAGGAGTCATTTTGAGGGTGGTGTATTATCAGGCTGAGTGGTCCCTCCTTTCATTGGAGGATGCGGGGGCTGATGAGTGATGATCCCTGTACCCATCAGGACATCCCCCTGCCGGGTTTCCTCTCACAGCTGGCTCGCGCACCATTGGCTAAAATACTTGTCAATTTCACCTGATGGGTCCCTGGTGTGAACCCTGGCCTGGCTGTCACCCCTGGGGTGGATGGGGGGGCTCCATGCTCCTTCCTGGCTCCCAGTTCCCAGCCACACTGCTGCCTGGGCCCCTCACCCCCCGAGCCCAGGCTCCCAGCTCCCCACAGAGCTCCCCGACCTGTCAGCCTGCTGCTGCTCTGCACAGACAACAGCAGTGTGAAATTTACAAGACGGTCAGTTTCACGGCCAGCAGGCTCTGTGCTCTGAAATTGGACTTTTGCAGGGGGAAGCGTGGGGCTGTCCCTTGGGCGTGGATAGGGGGGCTCCAGTCATGAGCCCCACATGACTGCCAGTGTCCCCCGCTCGGCTGTCACTTCGGTAGGTACAGGCTCTCCTGGTGAGGACACACTCCAGCGGCAGAAGGAGGGTAGTGTGGACACCAACAGCCGCTTGACCTGCATTAAGTCAACCTCGTTGTGTAGTGTAGACAAGCCCTAAGACCTTGCCTTGTTTTTATAGCTGGGAACACAGTGGACTTTGGAACCGCAAGGCACGGTTAACGCGCGGTGAGTCACCAGAGGTGCAAAACACCTGCCTCCTAGCCAGCCGCCCGGGCTGCCACGTGGTTTTGTTTGCATTTTCCCCTCAGTGTATCCAAGTTAGACCAGTTATTTGTCTGACACTTGAATTACACCTGCGGAACTAGTTTCGCTGCTGCACCTTCCTCCCAACTGCGTGCAGTACGGTGCCCTGTGTGTGTCTTCCAGACACACTGTGCCCCGCTAAGACGCTGTGGGATAGCAACCGGGGGTTCCCAGCACACACCCATAAACAGCGTGGCCTGCTGGGACACCCGCTGTTGAGTCACGGTTGTGAAAAGAGCAGCTGTGTGAACACAACTAACACACTGGTTACAAAATGTAACTGTACTTAGCGGTGACGGGTTGTTCTCCAAGGGCTCCACAAACATTTCAACCTCGCTCCGACCCCATGAGGTGCGTTGCCATTAACCTCGTCTGCAAATGGGGGAACCCAGACCCAGACGGACTCAGGCTGAAATTCTCAGGAGTGGCCTCTGATTTGGGGTCCCTCCATTTTTGGGGGCACCCACCGTCGAACAGCTAGGCCCTGACTTCCAAATGTGCTGAGACGTCCTGTCACCCACTGATTTCCCCTACAGCTGTGGGTGCTCAGAGCCTCTGCAAACCTGAGTGTCACAAGCTCTATAGGGCAGGAACTGTCTCTGTGTTGGTGCAGCCCAGTGGATCCTGGGCTTGTAGGTGGGACACTAATACAACTAAGTTGGGCAGTCAACATTTAGTGTCCTGCAGAGATTCCTGAACAGAGCTGGGAACAGAGCTAGGGAATTCTGACTCCCCCGGTCCCCTGCTTCGCCCATGCATGGTGTGAACACTTTCCTTGGGGAGGTATGGCCCATAAGAGAGCCTAGTCACACTACGTTACAGCCGTGCGCCGGCCCCTTGGGGTTCACCATACTAGAATGTAGAGGTGGAAGAAGACCCGTAGGCCTGGTCACCCCACTTTGCAGGTGGATAAATTCCTTGTTAAGCTGGTGGGGGCAGGCTCCTTCTAGACCTGGCAGAGCTGGGGGTTCTATTGTGTCTGCCCCCCCCCCATTTCAGAGAAGGGGTTCTGATGAATGCCCCCCCACACACACATGATCCGCGTGGTCCCCATTACCTGATTCTCTTTGCTTCCTTGCAGATACCCAGCTGTTGGAAAAGTCCAGCTTACTGGTGCATTTCACAGACAAACAACAGGCCGAGTCCTTCGATCTCCAGGCCCCTAGGTGAGTAGAACGGATCTGACTTCGCCCTCCTCAGGCATGGAGGAGGCGCGATAGCTTCCTAGAGCCAGCAGCACCGGGCTATATCCCCGGAGCCAGCAGCACCGGGCTATATCCCCGGAGCCAGCAGCACCGGGCTATATCCCCGGAGCCAGCAGCACCGGGCTATATCCCCGGAGCCAGCAGCACCGGGCTATATCCCTGCTGCCCCTACAGTGGCTGCATTGTTAGCTTTGGAAGTTGATTGACAAGAGTAGCCGACTCCTTTGCTGGTCCCTCGCAGCACCGAAAGCCTCTGACTAGCGGAGGCTGTCTGTTCACAATCAGACCTTTCTTCCTTTCCAACAAAAATCCACTGAGTCCACCAGGCACCGGTCTCTGGCTCCCCAGCTGAGTGGGAAGTGGATGGACAGAGGCAGGCATTCCCCTCTGTCAGCGCCCAGCCGCTGCTGTTGTCTTTCAGAGGAGACGTCAGTAACTTAAGTGATCTGGACCGTAGAACCCATGTGACTTTTTTACAAGAGTAAAGGGAGGCTAAACCTGGGGGCTAGGCCAGATTGCATTGTGGGTAATTAAGTTCTGCCTTCCTAGCGTAGGTCTTCACTACCCGCCAGATCGGCGGGTAGCGATTGTAGCGGGATGTTCGCTAGGCTATTGAGGGAGACCAGTAATAAGTTCAAGGAGACCAATGAGACTTAAAACAAAACGTGTTTATTCGGCCGAGGTGACAGCCGCCCAAAAGCGTGAAGAAACTGCCACACCAACCACACCCAACTTACAGTTTTATAGTCTTGGTTAACTACGCAGTTTCTATATGTGTTACATGATTGGCTATCCCATATTGCTAGGCAGATTTAGACTACGCACGTGGGGCAGGCACGTGGTAGGAACAGCGTGATTGGACAGAATTTCGCGCCCTTTTTGCAGAATTGTTGCATTGCTTGTGCACAGAACATGCAATAGCAGCATATTACTTTGATGAGGTAGTGACTGTATAATTGTGCAAAAACTGATTGTTACATGATTGATTTAAAACATTTTCATAACCTTTTTAAAATACACATTAACATTAAACAATAACTATAACTATCTATCATTTTTCTTAATGGAGATCTTATACTTTGATCTTTACATATCTGCATCAACATTTATCATTATTTGCTTTCTTCAACCCTCACATTCCCTCCTTTTTCTTGTTGCTAGTTATTGCAAACTAGCAACACTCTAAACATCATTATTACTAGTTATTGATGAATTTTAAACATTAACATTATTTTGTTGGACCATAACAGATTACAGGATCTAAACTACCTTTCAGACATATAGAATATATAACATATTAAGATAAGATTGAACAAGAGAACTTATTATAAACAAAAATATTTAAAAATAGCATACTTTACACACATTAAACAAACCCACCTCTGCCCCTTTCCCTGAGAAACATTACAGTAATGTTTTGGGGCAACAGGTGAATAAGATTTTCTAAGGAATACATTATAACAAATGTTCATACAGTAGTGCAGGTTTTCAGAGTGGTGCTTGGTCACCTGACTCACAAGAGGTAGGTTGAGCATCTTGCTGACTAGGTGGTTGGGCTGGTTTGCGGAAGACGATTTGCAGAGGGTTGGAGCTCTTTACAGAGACCTGCCAGTTGGGTGGAGGCGATGTGTGATCAGACTTGACACGGGTATAGTGAATCCATGGCTTAACACTGGCTAATTTAACAGCAGTGGGAGTGGTAAGGAGAACAGTATAAGGGCCCTTCCATTTAGGTCCCAAGGGGTTAGTTTTCCAGTCCTTGAGCCATACAGAATCTCCTGGGGAGAAAGGGTGCAGAGCAGTGACGGGAAAAGGGAACTTGAGCTCACTAACGTAGGTGGATAATTGAGTTAACACTTTGCTTAGGAGCTGAACTTCTCTAATAAGATCTTGCTTTCCCAGAAGGTAAGTATCCCCTTTCAAGTGGTGGACCCCTAGCGGTGGTCGGCCAAATACTAGCTCATAGGGTGAGAGCTTTAAGGATCGTGTGGGAGTGCATCGAACTCTAAGCAGTACCATGGGCAAGGCTACAGTCCATGATAGGTCAGTCTCCTGGCAAATTTTACCTAGGGCATCTTTTAAAGTCCTATTCATCCTTTCAACCTTTCCTGATGATTGTGGATGGTATGCACAATGGAGTTTCCAGGTGATGCCTAGGAGTACTGACAAAGAGCGGATGACTCTATGAACGAAAGCGGGACCATTGTCACTTCCAATGTGTAATGGAAGTCCAAATCGGGGGATTACATCTCGGAGCAGGGCCTTAGTAACCTGCTCAGCCTTTTCATTAGTGGTAGGCCATGCCTCAACCCAGCCGGAATATGTACAAACTGCTACAAGCAAGTACTTGAATTTCCCAGACTTTGGCATTTCAGTGAAGTCCACAACTAGTGATTCCATCGGACTATATCCTATATGCTGGACTCCAGGTGGTCGAAGAGGTCCTACACGAGGATTATGTTTTGCACAGGTTTGACAACGTAGGGCAGCACGTCTGGTGAGTGAATGTAGGCCATTTATGTACAGTTCACGGTCTAGGAGTTCAGTCAGATTAGTGCTACCTAAATGGGTCTGTTGATGTAATTCCTGGATCAATTCCCAAGCTACCACCGCGGGCAGAAAAATTTTATTATTTGGCAAGACATATAAACCTGACCGCTTTACTCCTTTTTCCTGTTCAGCCCAAAGTTGTTCTTGTGCAGTGTAGTGTACTTCAGCAGGAATCATTTCAGCCATGTTGAGGTGCTGGATATGAATAGCTGGAGATTGCTGACGCGCTGCATTCCTTGCTTCTTCATCTGCCTGTCGGTTCCCTTTTGCGACAGGATCCTCACCATGTTGGTGTCCTTTGCAGTGCATTACAGCAACTTGTTTGGGCATCCAAACAGCATCAAGAAGGGCTAGGATTTCGTCTGCATGCTTTATTTTTTGTCCGTTTGAAGTCAGAAGTCCTCTTTCCCTATATATGGCACCATGGGCATGGAGTGTTAGGAAGGCATATTTTGAGTCAGTGTAAACATTGACCTTTTGCCCTGTTGCTAGTTCAAGTGCTCGACGGAGGGCGACTAGTTCAGCCTTCTGGGCGGAGGTGCCAGGGGGAAGTGCCTTTGCTTCACAGATAGTGCCTTGATCATTGACTATGGCATACCCTGCCAAACGTTGACCCTGATCAATAAAACTACTACCATCGGTGAAAAGGACAGAGTCAGGTGTGGCTAAAGGTGTATCCAGTAAGTCAGGTCGGCTAGAATAGACTTCTTCCATGACTTGAAGACAATCATGTTTTTCTGTGGGATCTTCTTCTACTGGCAGTATAGTTGCAGGATTAAGGGTGGAACAGACAGAAATGGTAACAGAAGGATTGTCTACTAATATACTTTCATACTTGAGGAGTTTGGTGTTTGTCATCCAATGATGGCCCCTATGTTCCATTAGGGTGACCACAGCATGTGGGCACTTTAAGGAGATTGGTTGTCCTAGGGTGAGTTTACTTGCCTCTTCAGCAAGAAGGGCAGCTGCAGCTACGGCACGTAGGCAGGGCGGCCATCCTTGTATGACAGTGTCTAGTTGCTTAGAGAAGTATGCTACTGGTCGCGGCCAGCTACCGATGGTCTGGGTTAAGACACCAACTGCAATACCTTTCCTTTCTCCTACATACAGTGTGAAAGGTTTTTCCAAATCAGGGAGGCCTAACGCAGGGGCTGTCATCAAGGCAGACTTGATATCTTCAAACCCCTTTTGTTGTGTTTCTGTCCAGATAAAGGGATCTGCAGCCCCGCCTTTTGTGGCCTCATGAAGGGGTTTAGCTATTGTAGCATAGTTAGGAATCCAGAGACGGCAGAAACCAGCAGCTCCTAAAAACTCGCGCACTTGGCGTCTGTTTGTAGGGGTAGGAATGGCACAGACTGCCTCTTTTCTCTCAATGTCCAGCATGCGGATTCCTTTTGTGAGCTTAAATCCCAGATATTTTACTTCCTGTTGTACTAGCTGAGCCTTTTTCTTAGAAACCTTGTAACCTTTGAGATAAAGATGTTTTAAGAGATTAGCAGTAGCCTCTGTGCATTCAGTGTAGGTACGAGCAGCCACTAGAAGGTCGTCAGCATATTGAAGGATGTTCCAGCGGTTACCTCCTTGTGTGAGAGGCACCAAGTCTTGAGCTAGGGCTTGTCCGAATAAGGAGGGTGAGTTACAGAATCCCTGTGGGAGACGTGCCCATGTCATATGAGTCTTTTGGCCAGTGTCAGGATGTTCCCATTGAAAAGCAAAAATAGGCTGGCTGATGGGTGCGATCCGGAGACAGAAGAAGGCATCTTTGAGATCTAGCACTGAGAACCATTTGGCATTAGCTGGTACCAAACTGAGAAGAGTGTAAGGATTTGGTACGACTGGGTGTAATGGAATCACTCTTTTATTCACGGCCCGTAAGTCATGTACAGGTCGGAAACTTTTATCAGGCTTCTCCACAGGTAGCAAAGGAGTATTCCAGGCTGACTGGCATTTGACGATAATACCAGTGTCTGATAATTTTTGTAAATGTTCATGTATGCCGATTACTGCTTTTCGAGGTAGAGGATATTGGGGAATGGAGACAGGAGTTGCCATGGGTTTTAGATCAATGATTATGGGAGGGATGTCAACTGCCAGTCCAGGTGGATTATCTTCTGCCCATACACCTGGAATATTGAAAGCTTGCCAATCTTGTCTATTTTCCATAGAGGTGTAAAGTCGCCATTCTTCTTCTACAGGGAGTGCTAACATAAGGCTTTGAGTTGGGGATGGCCTTTCTCCTAATTGCATTTTCATGTTTCCATCACTATCAAAGGTGAGAGTGGCTCTGAGTTTTGACAGCATATCTCTCCCAAGGAGAGGAATGGGACATTCAGGTATATAGAGAAGTTTATGGGTAACAACGTGGCTTCCTAATTTACATGCTCTTTCTTGTAAATAGGGACAAGGTTTCATTTGTCCTGTTGCTCCAACGACAGTGGTTTGTAGTTGGTTCTCAGGGGCTACTTTAGTGTTAACCACAGACCTGGTAGCTCCTGTATCAATTAGAAAGTCTATGAACTGGCCTCCCACATTCATACAGACCATCGGTTCCCCGGGGCCAGTTGTAAACACTTCTGTCGGGGTCCGAGGAACCGGTCTGGCCTAATCTTGATTCCCTGCCCAATCCTCTATTACTGCCATACCAAAGGTATCTCCCTCAAGTGTTTGAGCAGTTGCTGCTTTGGACCAGACAGGTGCCCCATACTCCTTTCTATTTCCCCTATTGTGTGGCCCTCCTCTTCCTTTCTCACTTTCTGAAGTATTCTCACTTTCTTTGTTAGGACACTCATTTTTCCAGTGGCCAACCTGGAAGCAATGGGCGCACTGGGTGAATCCTAGTCGACCTCTGCCTCGCCCTCTTCCTCCACCACGCTGGGCATTTCCTCTTCCTTTTCCATTATAATTGTCCTGGAAGACTGCAGCAACCAACTGGGCTCTCTTTTTCACCTTCTCTTCCGCTTTCCTTTCCTCTTCACCTTCTCGGGCAGCATATACTCGAGCAGCTACTTCAAGAATGCGCCCCATATTCATGTGGACTAATCCCTGATCCTTCTGAAGCTTACGCCTGATGTCTGGTGCACATTGACTGATAAAACTGTTTTTCAAGGCTTGGGACCCTGGACTGTCTTCTGATTCATTGTCCATATCATATGGAGACCATTTACGATATCCTTCTCTCAATCTCTCTAGAAATGCGCCAGGTGTTTCTTCTTTATCTTGGAGCAAATCATGAATTTTCCGGAGGTTTACAACTCTAGGTGGTCCCCTTTTGAGAGCCCTAACAAGTAACCGATGGTATAAGTCAAGGGCAATTTTACTGTCTGGTGTGTTAGGGTCCCATCTTGGATCTCTAATAGTGGGAAATGTATTGTCCATAAAATCTAAGAGGCCATTAGGGTCTCTTGTTCCATATTCTATACGGGCTTCTTCCCTCCCTTGACTTAGAACTAAGGTTCGTTCTTCTGGGCTAAGCAACATTTGAAGAAGTTGGCTGATGTCCATCCAAGAAGGATAGTGAGTTCCAATAATTCCCTCTACTAAGGTGGCAATAGCTGTGGGATCATTCGTCCACGGTGCCTTTGAAGCTTTCCAATTAAGGAGATCACTACTAGTGAAGGGAACATGCTGATACACTCCCTGGACCCGGTACTGTCCTGTGGGGTTATCTGGGGGAGGAGGAATTAATTGGTTAACTACCCGGAGAGGGAACTGTCGCACCGGAGAGGTATCGCGGTCCCTACTCCGGAGGGCATAGGAATGCTCCTTTGTAATGTTTCTTTTCTCATCCCGATTAGAATCATGATCCTCGGGTTTTCTCCCAGGGGTTAGGAGTTGTTGAAGTTTTGCCACACTTTCTTCAAGTTGCTGTAAACCTAACCGACCGGAGTCAGTTGGTGAATTTGAGACGGACATGCCTGCTACGCTTGGCGGCGGGACTGTTGGTGCTTGCGGTATAGGCATAGGCTCGAGCGGGGCGGCCGGGACTACGGGTAGCGGCATGTAAGGGGGTGGGGCTAGTGGCTCATCGTCTGGGGGGCTCGGATAGATAGGTTTCGATTCCTCCGGGGTTCCCCTGAGTCTCCTCTGTGTACGTGTGCGAAGGACTAGGCATTTGGTATATCTTTGTAACCAAGATGGATTCTCCTCCACTATATCAAACCATGCAGATATATAAGGGTACTGATCGGGGTGTTGGTGTCCTGTGAAATTGAGGACATCTCTAATAATATCCATGTCCAAAGTCCCTATGGCTGGCCACGTGGGCTGAATTGGAAATGCCGGCCAGTCTTTTTCACAAAATTTCTTTAACAATCCGGCCTTGCGGCTGCCGGTGGGAATGCGCTTTTTGAATTCTCCAAAATGCTCTAACATGCAAGTTAGAGGTGTTTTGCGGTCTTCCTTGGATCCGCTTCCTCCCATTTTGCAAACTAGGTCTTGGGGCACCCTCACTAGCCTGACTTTACAGCTGTCTTTACTTTTCTTATTTACCTCTCCACCCAGATAGAACAGATAAAACAGACACAATAGGGAAGACGGGTTCCCAACCGACTATAGAGGATGGGGGAGTCGGTTGGTGGGAGGGTTGAGGTTTACTTTCGATCGCCACTAGCCTGAGTCACCGGACGTTCCAACGGCTGACAACAGGAACCGTAATGGCCATTCACTCAGTCACACACACAATCAGTCACTCCAACGAGAAAATCCCTCCCAGAGACCCTCTTATACTTGCCTCTCCGGAGACTGGCTGGAGTTTCCCTCCCTCTCCCCACGGTTGTTTTCAAAGCCTCTCCGTTGGCGCAAAAAGGCAATCTGAACGGTGAACCGGCCCACGAGCGGCCACCGGTCAAAAACGGGGCCCCTCTCGATGCACCGCTTCTGAGCCGGCCCCCGAAGCAGACTCACCCCTGCAAGTCCCCAATGGACTTATCCCTGAACCTGCTCCTGATCGTCCCTCGACATCCCGGACGAGCCCCCAGAAGATGTAGCGGGATGTTCGCTAGGCTATTGAGGGAGACCAGTAATAAGTTCAAGGAGACCAATGAGACTTAAAACAAAACGTGTTTATTCGGCCGAGGTGACAGCCGCCCAAAAGCGTGAAGAAACTGCCACACCAACCACACCCAACTTACAGTTTTATAGTCTTGGTTAACTACGCAGTTTCTTTATGTGTTACATGATTGGCTATCCCATATTGCTAGGCAGATTTAGACTACGCACGTGGGGCAGGCACGTGGTAGGAACAGCGTGATTGGACAGAATTTCGCGCCCTTTTTGCAGAATTGTTGCATTGCTTGTGCACAGAACATGCAATAGCAGCATATTACTTTGATGAGGTAGTGACTGTATAATTGTGCAAAAACCGATTGTTACATGATTGATTTAAAACATTTTCATAACCTTTTTAAAATACACATTAACATTAAACAATAACTATAACTATCTATCATTTTTCTTAATGGAGATCTTATACTTTGATCTTTACATATCTGCATCAACATTTATCATTATTTGCTTTCTTCAACCCTCACAGCGATCACTCTTTTAGCGATCGATTTCTCGCGTCTCATTAAGACGTGAGAAATCGATCGCCCGCAACGCCCCCGTCGACTCCGGCACTCCAGCTTGACGTGAGGCACAAGCTGGAGTCGACGGGGGAGCGCGCCGCCGCCCGCCGCCGCCATGAGGACAGCAGGTAAGTTGGCTGAAGATACGCCGACTTCAGCTACGTTATTAACTGAAGTTGTGTATCTACAGCCGATCTCCCCCCCCCCCCCCAGTGAAGACCAGCCCCTAGATCCCCTTTGCCACTTCAGTTTGATAGTGTTTTGCTCCTTTACCTCCTGCCCCAAACCGCTGTGTGTTTAACAGCGGCCGTGTTCCACCCCAGAATTAGCTGCACTGCAAGAGGCGAACAAAGCCATCTTTGTGCCTCTTTCGCTCTCTTGCCCCACAAAAATCGGCGAGCCAGATTCTGCCGCCCTTCCTCCAGCTGACAGCGGGCCGGGGCGCAGGATCTGGTCTGAGCTGGCTGTGGTAACGGGGCACAGCTAACCTTCAACCGCAGTGCCGTTATGCAAAGATAAAGCTAAAGATAACTTGACCACATTGCTTGGGTATGTTATTGCTTTCCTAGGCAGTGAGCAGCTTGCTGGACTTGCCTTGGTTAAACGCACCGCAAAACCTGCAGCGGGTGTGACGTAGCGTGATTGAGGTCGCAGCAGGAGCCTTAGGCTTTTGCACTTGCTGACTTTCAGTTGTATTTTTAATGTCACATGGAGAGCAATGTCTGCATTTAATATCCCGCCTGAAGCAACAACGCAGAAGCCAATTACCGTGTTTGCTTCACACCTCCGTGAGGGCAGCGGGGGGCAGGAGAGGGTATCTTTGTTGGAGGCAGTTTGGCTTAGCAGAGCAGAGACACCTGTTTACGTTGTGATTTTCTGCTGCAAAGAGGCAGAAGCTGGGCTGTTTGCCAATGAAAGCTGCGGACGTGCTGAAGAGCTCTGATCTATTTGTCTTTCACTGCACCAAGGCAAACAATTCATTGCAGCTTTGCCTTCTCTCTCTTGCGCCCTGCCCCGGTGGGATGACCCCTCCGCCTCAAGAATTTGCCCTATGCCCCTGGGGAGGGCAGGTCCTCATTAAACGCCTCTGCGGACTCAGCGGCTGCATGCTCAGAAGTGACTTTTGGGTTTTTTTTAAAACCTGCTCTGTCTGTAGGTCAGGGCGGGAGACCGATGGCTCCGTGCCGGAGCCGGGCTCGGGCCCCACAGAACCGCTGCAGAGGCTGAAGAGAAAGTACCAGGGGCAGATTGCGGAGATGAAAGACGTCAGTGGGGAGGTACGTAGGGGGGAGGGAAGGTATCGAGTGTCCTGGGTTTGTACAGCCCCTAGCGGGGGCTGGTGTCTGTACAGAGTTGCCAACGTTGTCTTTCAAAAATCTGGGGCTGTTTTCTTAGCCTCTGCATGCGGGGAAGGCGGGGGGGGGGGGGGGAGGGAGGGAGTAGCCTGTCCCAGCCGTGCCGGGGGTGGGGTGCCCAGTTCCATAGGGTTTGGATGGGTACAGACCATGTTGGCAGTTACATAAAAATGGTTGTACTGGGTCAGACCAAAGGACCATCCAGCCCAGTATCCTGTCTGCAGACAGTGGCCAATGCCATGTGCCCCGGAGTGAGTGAACCTAACAGGTAATGATCAAGTGATCTCTCCCCTGCCGTCCATCACCCCCCTCTGACAGACAGAGGCTAAGGACACCATTCCAAAGAGCACGACTGCTGGTTGGTGGCAGCAGTGGGAGAGAGAGGTAGGCAGAGAGCCTGTTCTTGGCAGCCGAGACCACCTGCACAGAGCCCTGTCCGCATCCCCTCCTGACTCCAGCCTTCCAGCATGGGCCCCATCATCTCTTCGTGCCCCCTAATAACCGTATTGCACCCCCCCTTGTTTGGGAACCTCTGTGCAATAGGGGTTCAGTAAATCACAGGCCTGGTTCTGCGTTGCTGCATTGTGTCATTTTCCAAACTTTCTGGGAGGTGAGGAAATCACAGCTCTGGCTTTGCTGGAGGAGAACATTTTCTCTCTGTTGCAATCTGGGAGAAGAGGTGTCTGTTTAAATAAGAGACGTCCCCTGTCATACGGGACTGTTGCCAGCCCTATGGCTAGGGACTACCACTAGTAAGCACAGACTCTGCACTTGCAAAGAAGGCAGGGCGTGGTATTGCAGACCGTGCAGCAGTGCCGGATTTATTGATAGGTAGCAGGGTTAAAACAAACAAAAGGAAGTATTTCGTCATGCAACGCACAGTTAACCTGTGGAACTCCTTGCCAGAGGATGTTGTGAAGGCCAAGACACTAACAGGGTTCAAAAAAGAACTAGATAAATTCCTGGAGGATTGGTCCATCAATGGCTATTAACCAGGGTGGGCAGGGATGGTGTCCCTAGCCTCTGTTTGCCAGAAGCAGGGAATGAATGACAGGGGACAGATCACTTTGATTACCTGCTCTCTTCATGCCCTCTGGGGCCCCTGGCATTGGCCACTGTCGGAAGACAGGATACTGGGCTAGATGGATCTTTGGTCTGACCCAGTCTGGCCGTTCTTATGTTCTTCTGCACTGTAGATCTATAAACAGTACAGTGGAACCCCGCAACCCTGCGTTTACCGCGATCGGGTATTTTGGATCCCGATCGTTGTGGTATTGTGGGGTCCAACTGTACCATTATGTGACTGTAGGTTAGAGAGCAATTGGGGAACCCGTCTGCAATTCTGGCATTTAGAAAATCACTCTCTGTATCTACAGCAGCTCCCAGACTTTTTAATTTGTTCCTATAGCTTGGAAATAGCTTGTGAATAGGAAGAGCACGCCGAGTCCTATTGGCAGTGGTGTAGCTGTGTCAGTCACCGGATGTTAGAGAGAGATAGTGGGGGAAGCAGTATCTTCTATTGAACCAACTCCCATTGGTGAGAGAGACAACAAGTTGGTCCACCAAAAAAAAATTGTTTGAGTGTTGTCATGCAACCCCCCCCCAATCTGTCATCATTCTTGTATCCCACCGCACACACCACAACCTCAGGTGGAGTCCGGTTTATTACTCAGCCCGGCTCTGCCTCGTGTGCTCCACAGCCCTCGAGAAAACCACGTTCACGTAGGTGCGTTTCTCTTTGGAAGATGACCTGGCCTTTGAAATCTCTCTCTCGTTTGCAGCTGGCGTATCGAATTATTGAACTGAGCAAATTACTCAAGGCCAAAGAGTCTAAACTGCAGGAGCAGAAAACAAGGTAAGGACGCTCCCCAAACTCCTGGATGCACCTGATTTAACATGGCTCCCTTCCAGCGAGCTACTCCTTGGGGCTTATTTTGTACAGACACCTGTTTATTTAACCAGCATGAGGGGGTGGGTCTGCTCTGCAAAACTGGCCCCTCCTTCCGCACAGACCTCCTGTGTTGGAATCACGATCTGAGCAGCCATCTTTAATGGCAGGAAATGTTTCCTACTCTTCACGCCGACTAGCCCCAGTGAGCTGGGCATGCGGCAGAGACACCTGTACAGTGTCTCTGCCGCTTAGTGCTAGCCGATCCCCCGACTTTCAGCCTATGTTATGTGTCTTCCCCCTCTGCCTGATCCATAGAGGATATGAGTCTGCTACAGCTCCCAGCTAAAGGACTTGAGCCTTTAGCTCAAGCTGGAGAGGCAGGTGCTCTCAACTGGGGAGGCCCCGGGTTCGATCCCCGGTGACGATCAAGATGGCAGCTGCTGGGTGCTGATGCAAGTCGGAGCCCATTCCCTAGAGTGCTGTCTCTTGGTTTGGCCCAGGCTGGAGTCCCTGAGCGGGCGGATCTCTGAGCTGGAGGCAGAGCATCTGCAGCTGCGGGCCCAGGCGGAGGGGCTGGGCCGCGGGAACGGCGCCAGGAAGGCGGAGTACGACGCGCTGCGCGAGCGGTACTGGCTCCGGGAGGGGGAGCTGCGGCGAGCGGACGAGAAGGCGCGGGAGCTGCTGGAGAGCCTGGTGCGGAGGAAAGCGGAGGCGGCCGAGCGCCAGAACAAGAAGAACGACAGGTGGGTGAAGGGTCCGTCGCGTGGGGGAGAGACTCGCCTGGGCTGGGGGAGGGGGTCAAGGCAGACAATACGCAAGGCTCTGCTCACAGTCCCTGCTGTTCTACTGCCCCCTGGGGGACGGGCCAGTGTCCTGCAGCGGGGAGATGTACACACACTGGTGCAAGCCAGCTCACGGGTCAGTGCGAGAGCGCACGGGGGTGACTGGCTCCACGAGGTGTTGAAATGGGGGGCGGGGAGCAGGGCAGCCCCTCTGCAACGAGGGAACTCACTCGCTGAGGCCAGTGGGAGCCCTCGGGTGGGATTTTGCAGCCGATCCAAGGATGAGGTGATCAGCTGGCTGTCTAGTGCAGGTGTTTGTCAGGCCCCATTACCCTAGTATCTGAGTGACTCTCAATCTTTAATGACCTTGTCCTCCCGGGCCGGTATTCCTGCTGTACGGATGGGGGAACTGAGGCACAGAGGGGTTAAGGGACTGGCCCAAGGCCACACAGGTAGTCTGTGGCAGAGGAAGGCTTTGAACTGAAGGTTCGCATATCCCAGGCCAGGGCCCTAACCACTGGACCACCCTGCTTCTTGAGTCTGGCTCCTGCTGATGGAAATGGCAAGCGCCGGTATATCACTCAGCTTGTCCCGGCTCTCCTTGTAGGGTGAAGCAAGCCCGGCTCTTCAGGGAGCTGATGAAGGCGACGAAGAGGACTGTCAGTATTGATGTGTAAGTAGCTGGGTCTCCGGGCGCGAAGGGGGTGGTGAGACAGACCTGGGGTCCTCAGGGGGGCTGGTGATGCAGGGTCACACACGATACCCTCTCGGCAGGGTGCCCTGGGCAAAGGGAACGTGGGGATGTCCCAAGAGACGTGCGGGTCAAGCCTGGCAAGAGGCCAGTGATGCTAGAAAGGGCTGGGTTAGTGCCGAAGAGCGACGAGTCTTCGTCCGCGGGTCTCGAGCTCTGAAAGGTTCCCCAGGCGCCGTCTTGAGCAGCCAGCGCCCGGCCCTGCCTCCAGCCAGAGTGCGTCAGCTGCTTGCGGCTGGTTCTCCCGGCCCCCGCGCTGGCTCTCGCCCCAGGACGCGGCGTAGGAGTCGAGGAGGCTTCTGGGTCCCGTCCGAGCAGGCGGAGAAAAGCTCCCTAGCACGGCCCTGCTGGCGGCGTGTGCTCCGAGACGCCGTGGTCAGCCCTAGTGCCCATCGGCCTGGCTTGACTACACGTCTCCACTTGAAGACCCGGCGCAGCAGTGTAGATCCTCCCTGCAGCGACGGGAGGAGTTCCCGTCAGTAACCCACCTCCCCGAGGGGCGGCAGCGAGGCTGACGGAAGAATTCTCCCCTTAATCCCGCGCTGCCCGCGCCGGAAGCCGGCTCGGCGGAGCTTGGTGGATTTTTCACACCCTGCGCGGTGTCGCTATGCCGGGGTAGGTTCCCGGTGTAGACCAGCCCTCGGCAACATCAGCAGCCTTCCGGAGCTTAGAGACAAGCTGCCCAGCCGCTCTCCCATGTGGGTATCCACAGCTCCACGGAAACGTTTCCAAATGACCGTGGGTCCAGCCGAGAAGCTCTTGTTCTCTGGCCGTGATCTGACTTTGGGAGCTCGACCAATGAAGCCTGAAGCTCCTGACTCCCAGCCCAGCGAGGCCGTGATTGGCCCATTACTGATCATTCCTTCGTTTGTCTGCACCTCTCACCTCCAGGGCGCGTGTGATAATTGGTCTCCGGAGGGTTGGGTTGTTGAATTCCAGGTCTCCTGACAGGGATAATGGAAATCAGAAGTGGAAAAATGCTTCTAGTCCCTATGCCCTGGCCAGCCTTTTTACCAGGAGAGGGTTGTGATGGATCTTGGGGTACCCAGGATGGAGAAGTAGAGAAAAGGGGTAACAAGGTGACTCTCAAGCGCTCCCCTCTGGGCTAGGCCAGCCCTGCTCCGGCGTGCAGGTTAGGAATAAATGAGTCCCCTTGAAGCATTCCCCTGCGAAGTGTCATCCCCTGACACTGGTTACTTCCCCAAATCCCAGATCCTCTGCCTCCACCCCCCTGTTTACTAGTTTTACCTTAACTCACCGCTCCTGTGCAACCCACAGCCCTCGTAAGAAAACCCAGGACGGGCTGTTTAAGAAAGGATAGCGATTCCACGGGAAACAAGAGAGAGGGGTGGAAACAAATGGTTACAATCCAAAACCAAAATCAAAGCTCACAAACTAGTCCCTGCTCTTATGAATAGTTCCCGTTCTTATCGGATCAAGTCGTTTTCCCGCAAAGTTCGGTCTATTGCAGAGCTGGCTGGTTTCATGGGATCCAGGGTCCAAGCTTCCAGCCAACACCCTGCTCCACAAGACCGCTTCTTGGGAAACGGGTGCAGGGGTCTCTCCCCGCTTGGTCTTCTACAGAATCAGCCTGTTGTCTTTCTTCGCGGGCAGGGCGATCCCCGGTCTGTGGTAACGTTCCTTTTTACCGCCAAGTGGGTTTGATTCCTTGCAGTTGCCGCCGATGGTTTTCGTTGACTGTTCTGGGATGGGGCACTGGGAGACAACTGGGTTTTGCGTTACGTCTCCCGTTGGCTAGGGGCCGGGAGGGGGCATCACCAAGTAATATTACTGCCCAGTGACTCCTTTTTATCATGAGACCACAAGGGCATTAAACTTCAATAGAGTCCCATTATCCCTTAACTATCACCCATACACCCGGCACGCCATGATCACGCAGATGTGCAAGTCACAAGCTTTTCATAAATACAAGGAGTCCGGTGGCACCTTAAAGACTTACAGATTTATTTGGGCATACGCTTTTGTGGTTAAAAAACCCCACCACTTCAGATACAGACTAACACAGCAACCCCCTGAAGCTTTTGATAGAGACCTTATCTGTGACCCTTTATGGGTAAAAACCCTGCAAGCAATGGATTTGGTGTAGTGAGTTTGCCAGGTCTGAGACAGGAGTTGCTTGCCAAGGGGTCTTTGTGTCACAATGGTGAGCAGCACTTTAACCCGTAGCGCTGTGCTTTTACTGGTCGCTAGGAGTACTTTGCCAGCATAGCCCTCTGGCATTCCTGTGCCAATGGTGCTAGCCATGGCCCAGGTGTGGGCACAGTTCTGTCTACATAGAGGTTACGCCAGGGCAGTGCCACTTAAACAGCAGCAGGTTCTGAACAGAGCTAGTTGAAGGGGTACAAAACCCGCCCGCAGACGAGCCATCGGTGAGACTTCTGTTACCCAGCCCCCCCCATTGACCGGGGCCCCAGGCTAATGCGCGGCTTTGTTCTCCCCGCAGGGATTCGGACGAGGGGAAGCCGGCTGAGGTGAAAGCGCCCGTCCGAGAGCTGGTGGACCTGGAGGGCGGCGAGAAGCTGTGGAAAAGGCCCTTCAGGTAGGAGGCTGCTGCATGGTGGGGGGAGAGAGAGAACGCGCCCGCACAGAGAAAATACACAGAGACAATGTACACACACAGAGAACACAGACAGAGAAAACACACAGAGACAATGTACACACACAGAGCACATACACACAGAGACAATGTACACACACAGAGAACACAGACAGAGAAAACACACAGAGACAATGTACACACACAGAGCACATACACACAGAGACAATGTACACACACAGAGAGAGACAATGTACACACACAGAGAGAGACAATGTACACACACACACACAGAGACAATGTACACACACAGAGAACACACAGAGCACACAGAGGGAGACAATGTACACACACAGAGAAAACACAGAGACAATGTACACACAGAACACAGACAGAGAAAACACACAGAGACAATGCACACACACAGAGCACACACACACACGAGACAATGTACACACACACACACGAGACAATGTACACACACACAGAACACACACAGAGAAAACACACAATGTACACACACAGAGAACACACACAGAGACAATGTACACACACAGAAAACACATAGACAATGTACACACACAGAAAACACATAGACAATGTACACGCACAGAGAAAACACAGAGAAAACATAGAGACAGTGTACACACAGAGAACACCCACAGAGACAGTGTACACACAGAGAACACACAGAGACAGTGTACACGCACAGAGAAAACACACAGAGAAAACACAGAGACAGTGTACGCACAGAGAGAACACGCACAGAGAACACGCACAGAGAACACGCACAGAGAACACGTACACACAGAGAGATCACACAATGAAAATGCATACGCACAGAGGGAATGGGCACACACAGTGAAAACGCAGACACTTTGCTCATCCCTCGCCTCCTTTTCTCTTTGGCTTTTGCTGTAGATCTGCCTCCGCCACGTCCATGACTCTGGCCCGGTGCGTGGATGTCTTCAAGGGGCTGCTGGAGTAAGTTTGCTGCCGTGTGTCCTGTGTCGGTGGGGGCCTGGGATTTCATGCACCTCCCAAAGGTCTGGGTAGCGTCGACTGAATGGTGGGTCTAAGGGGCCCTCCTTTCCCATCCCCCGTTTCCCCTCCCACCTGGCCCGCTGCTCACCCGGAGTCACGGAGTGCCGGGCGATGGTCTGGAACTTGCTCCCTATGAAGCCAGTCAGGACTCCGGGGGAAGCGTCCCCTCTCCGTACACAGGCCGTATGGGGGGGTGGTGGTCCTAGGGGAGCCCGTGGATTCTGCACCCCACTCCACAGTCAGACGTGACTCTCAGCCAGCCAGTAAAACAGAGATTTATTAGTCGACAGGTACATGGTCTAACACTGAGCTTGTAGGCACCCGAATCCCTCAGCTGGATCCATCTTGGGGGCCCAGGGAGGCCAGACCCTGTCTGGCCCTCCCTGGGCTCTCCCCAGCCAGCTGCAGACTCTAAACGGCCTCTCTCCAGCCACACCCCTGCTTCCCTTTGTCTCATCTTCCCCAGGCAGGTCAGGTGACCTCCCTTTCCCCCCTGGGGTCAAGTTACAGCTTCAGGTATGGCCACCTTCACAGGAGAGTCAGAGGAAACAGTAAAGAGTATCCCTACTCCGTCACACCAGGCTGCTGGCGTGGCGGCGTGATCTCCACGCGTTCAGACGGAACAGGGCCCAGCTGGGTTGGCTTCCGGCCCCGTGTTCCCCAGAGGCCGTTTCCTAGTGTTGTGACCGGGGCCCACTCTCGTTAGTTTCAGGCTGAAACGAGGAAACTCCGTCAGCAGCGGATCGGAGGTGCGCTACCGTTCCATGCCCATCTGCTTCGTCACCTCCCTGCCGTCCCGAGTCAGCGACGTCCAGGTAAAGGCTCGGAGCCGCCGGGGATGTGCTGGAAGGGCAAACCGATCAGTGTCTCCCCCCGGGCTGTCGCTCGCTTTGCTCCCCCTGGCAAACGCTTCGTCTCCAGGTAGCTGGGTCCCGCCCCCCCGGCGCTGTTCTCTGCACCAGCTGTGGCCAAGGGCACTCTGGAAGGAGGCCAGCCGCTGCCCTGGCCCGGGAGGTTGTCCACCCAGCTCTGGAGGGAGGCCATCAGCTCCTAGAGAGTGCCCAGCTGCTCTGTTTTATTCTGTTCTCCGTAGCTTCCTATACCACCCTCATCACCATAGTATGAGAGCATCGGCCACTCGTACATTCAGTAACCAGCGTCTGTCCCGTGTGTTCTCTCATCCCCCCAGGGGGAGACGGGCGTCTAGGGCAGCGAGGGGCTGGGTTTGGTAGGGTTTTCGAGGGCTACGGGTTTTAATACACACTTGCTGGGTTTATTTTGTCTGTGGACCCAAGACATGGGTCTTGGAGTGGAAAGTGGAGGGTTTGGGGTGGGCCTTAGTTCCCGGGGGAGCCCGTCCCAGCCCCCGAGACGGTTCTGATGGTTGAGCCAGCGGGGCAGAGTGGTCGACGGTGACCCTCTTCCAGAGCTCGGCGCGATATCCAGACCCGGCCACGGAGCGCTTGGAAGATCAGCACTGCGGCCGGAAAGAGGCCGGCCGGCCGTGCGTCTTGGCCGGCTTACACACAGCAAACCCTGCATCTCGGCCGGGGGTTCGACTGGCCCTTCTGACCCCGTGGTTCTGCGACCTTGACCTTCGTTCGCTGCCCCAGAGGTGAAAGGAAGCGCCACGAGCCGGTACACAGCCGAGGTTAAAGCGCTGCCAGGGCTTTAAAAAGCGGCCGGGGCTCTTTAAATGGCCGCCGGAGCCCCGAGCGGTGCAGGCCAGGCAGAGCTCAAGGGCTGGCTGGGGGAGTCTGGCTCCAGCCCCGCCCCTTCCAGGAACCCAGAGCCCCCCCCCCCACACACACACATACACACCTTGCCCAGGACCCTAGACACCCTGCGTGCCAGTAAGTCCTTTCAGTTACTTTCACCCTGCGCTGCCCCGTGGGGAGCCAGGGCCGGGAGGTGCCTGGTCCGTGCCCCCCAGGCCAGACGGCGGGGGGGGGGGGTATGCTTGTGGCATCCCGTGTTGCTGAGGAGACGTGGGGCAGCGTGCGCTCCCCGGATCTTCCTCCCCGGCTTGGTGCGTTGGCTGCGGAGAGCGGCTGATGCCTGCCTGCCGGCCACACCTGCTGGCCGCTGCGCCTCGTTGATCCCCTTCCGCTCTGTCCCAGGCCTGACAAACCCACGTCGGCCGCTCCGATCGAGCCTCCCAGCCACCTGCCCAGTGCGTTCTCATTCGTATTCTCCTCTAGCCGACCAGCGCCTAGCGCAGATCGCAGTGTAAACGTACCGGACGCGTGTGTGCTGCGCCCAGTGCTTAGGGACGTAAGAACGGCCATCTTGGGTCGGACCAATGGCCACCTAGCCCAGTATCCTCTCTGACCGCGGCTGGTGCCTGATACTTCAGAGGGGATGAACAGGACAGGGCGATTGTGGAGTGATCATCCCCTGTCGTCCAATCCCAGCTTCTGGCAGTCAGAGGTTTAGAGACCTGAGCCTGGGGTCGTGTCTCTGCCCACCTTGTTGGACCTGTCCTCCATCAACTTATCTAGTTCTTTTTTGGGCTTCACGACATCCCCAGGCAATGAGTTCCGCAGGTTGCTTGTGCGTCGTGTGAAGAAATACTTCCCTGTGTCGGTTTTAAACCTGCCGCCTCTTTGTTTCATTGGGTGACCCCTGGATCTTGGGGGTAACAACAATGGGGGCCCTGACGTCAGTTGGGCCGATTAGTGCTGTTCCTGGTGGGATCCGACTGTGAGTGTCAGATCAGGACAGATTGTTTCCAAAGGGGCAGTTACAGCCCAAAGCTGGGGTTTTTCCACTCTAAGGCAAACCAAACCAGCCAAACAGAAAAGACTTTGGTTTCACCCCACTGGCTAACCACAAGTCACACATGCAATTCCCTTAGACACTCCAGATTCCCAGTATCACCACCAGCCACCTGTCCTGGGGGCCAATGGTTATGAAAACCAATCCCCCAAATAAAGAAAACGGTTCTCCCCAATTCCAAAGAATCAGGCCCCAGACCCAGGTCAATATACAAATCAGATCTTACCACAAATCACGCTGTTGCCAATCCTTTAGAATCTAAAATCTAAAGGTTTATTATACAAGGGAAAAGGTATAGGTGAGGGTTAGGAATGGTTAAAAGAAATCAATTACATGCAGTGATGGCACATCTCTTAGTTTAGGCTTACAGCAAAGGTAGAGTAAGCTGCAGGTTCAAATCACAGTCTCTGGAATACATCCACTTCAAGGATGGGTCATACAGTCCTTTGTTGAAAACTTCTGTGAGTAGCCCGAATTCCTCCAGAGTAAGAGTGGCCGACTGAAGACAAAATGGAGGGAGTTTCTCCCAGGTTTTATAGACTTCCTCTTGTGGGTGAAGACCCCCCTTCTCCTTCTTATGCAGAGTCCAATTGCAAAATGGAGGTTCATAGCCACATGGTCCAATTACCAGACTCTCCAAGATTCTGTTTCTGACCGGGCAGGTCACATTCCTGGAGAAGCTCAGGTGTGGACGGGCATCTACAAAGTTCATTGTGTAGCTGATGGTCCTTAATGGGCCATCGGTCCGACCTGGGGAGTTAACAACAGCTTGTCTGAGATTTCACCCAGAAGCCAAGCACAAGTTTGACATACAGTCACCAGATAGCCAATATTCATAACTTGAGTTACAAAAAAGACACACACATCCAGATAGATTAATCATAACCAGCAGACCATAACCTGGTCGTACACACCTTATATAACCCCCTTTACACGATATTTGGCGCCACTACACGACCTTGGTTGCACCGATGATTATATGATCCCAAATAATTTCGGTAACGTAACAGTTGCTACTAGGAGACTCCTGGAAGTAGTCGCCCCTGGGGCTCAGGCCCTGGGGTTCGTTGTGGGAGGCGGATGGAACCTGTTGGGCCAGCTGATTGAGGAGACACTGGAGACCTGGCTAACAAACCTTAGCCGCATCCATCCAAGCCCTGGCCCCCCGCCCTGGCCACGGCAGGCCTTAGTGTGGCGCCTGGTCACGGATCCCAGGAGACCGTCCCGATTTCACCCCTTCTCTCCTCCAGGAGGCGCACTTCTCCGAGGTGAACGCGGTCAAGTTCAGCCCCAGCTCTGGCGTGCTGGCCACGGGCGGAGCTGACAGTCTCATCAGACTCTGGAACGTGGCAGGAGGTACGGCAACGAACGCTGCTCCTGGCCAGGGGCGTCAAATACCGCGCCAAGCCAGCGGTGACCGTGGGAGCGGGAGGGCGGCTGAGAGCTCCCTTCCTGTCTCAGCCGAAGCCCAGCTAGCCGGGTGGTAATACCCTGTCCCAGTGGGGATCCGGCTTGTGGTCCGCTGAGCTGCGGACAGCCTGGTGCGGGGTGGTGAATCCTGTCATGCCAGGGACTGCCCCCACTCCTGCGAGGGCATCGAGTCCTTGAGTCATCCTCCTGTCACCGCCCAGCCCTTCCTTCCCCCTCTAACATGTTGGGAGCCTCATTTTGCTGCACTGAGCTGAGCTGCAGCCATGTCTGGGGTGGGACCCATCAACCCCCAAACAGAACGCAGCAATACAACTGAGGCCAGCAAAAGAGGAGCTTGGTGTGAGGCTCTGGTTTGGCCCACCTTGTCACGCTGCCGGCTACAGAGCGCACGGGTTGTGTCCCGGGTCCCAGGCGCGGTAGGATGCACACATACAGGCTTATTCCAGATGGCAGGGGTCTCTGAGGCAGGGCACTGCAGAGTCTGGCCTTGACTTAGCTGTCGCTTTGTACTAAGCACCTTCCCGTCAGCACCCCCAGAGCCTTTCCTTTCCCCTTCCCAAAATCCCCAGGGGCCTTGCAGCCCTGGAAACAGACCCCGCCCTCACGGCCGGACCCCTTCTGCCTTCCTAGGGCTTCCCTTCCAGCTCCACTTTCTCCGGCAGAGCCGTGAAATTCAGAACCAAGCATCCCCCAGGCCCTGGGTGTTCTCTGCTCAGAGACAGCGCTATGTAAATAACCCCCATGACACAGAGAGGGAAACTGAGGCACAGAGCGGTCAGGGCTGTTTTTTAAAGTGGTCTCTGACTTGCGGTGCCTCCAGCTTCTGGATTCTCAGAGCTGCCGGGGTCTTGGGGCTCAGGAATTGGCGCGGTCTGGGCAGTTGTTACGCTCTCCCTGCCGCCCCGGGGGCTAATCGCCCGGCTGTTTGTCTGTCCGCTCTCAGGGAGGCTGGAGAGCCTGCAGACCTTGGAAGGGGCCAGCGGCAGCATCACCAGCATCGAGTTTGACCCGTCGGTGAGTGGGGTGGTGCTAGGCCAGCCCTGAGGCCCAGCTGGGCTGGGACCGTCCTGAGCCAGGATCCCGGGACAGAGGCAGCCGGGGGCAGCCGCGCAGCCCCTGTGCTCAGAGCACGGCACATCTGCCGGCTCTTCCTTCCTTTCTCTTCTCCCTGCGGGCCACCTCTCCCACCTGCAGGCAACCGGCTCCCCCGGCTGCCGCGACCGCGAGGAGGGGGCTGACGAGGGGCGGGAGTCGTTCCTAGGGCAGAGGGGAGGTGGAGGAGCCGGGCCAGGGAAAAAATAGGCCATAGGCCTGCAGGGGTTTTTTGCCCAGTCCGGTGAAGGGTTGGTTGGTCTCCGTGGCTTCCTCACAGTGGTCCATGGGCAGCCCCTGAGAAATTGCTCTTGCAGAGCTTGGACGTTCTGCCGGGGTCGCAGCCCGGGGGCCTGGGGAGCTACGGGGCTTCTGAGCCGTCCGCTCCTGTCTGAGCAGCTCGGAAGGCCCGGGGGGCGCAGGAAGGAGACCGTGATGTGTCGGGAACCCCAGGGCAGGAGAAGGGAGGCCGCTGGGAAGTTGGAGAGGGAAGGGAGGCTCCCGGCCACGCTGGTGAGGGGCGGCGCAGGAGTGGGACCATTCGAGAAGGTGCTTTGAATAGAGGAGTCCCCCCCGGGAGGGTCTATCTCTGGTTGGGGTCAGCGTGCACTGGAGGAGCCTTTGCGCGGCGTGGGCACTAGATGGCAGCAGAGAGAAGCCATCTCTTGGATGGCCGGCGGCTAGGGGTCCAGCGTAGCCCATGTTCTTTGGTCCAGCCCAGCCGGTGTTTGGGGGTGGGGGGATCTTCCGAGAGCCTCGTTGACTCCATGAGCGGGAGGGGGCCGGCTCCCCCAGCCTTGGGAGCCCTGGTCGCTCGCCGGGCGCTGTCTGGGAGGGTCAGGCCGTCCGGGGCGCTCCCCTGGGAGGCGTGTGAATGGCCGGGAGGAGACCAGGGTTGGCCGTTTTCCCCCAGCCCCAGGGGCAACAGGGACAGGGTCTGGAGCTTTGTAGATGCCCAGGGCAGAGGGGACCGCGGTGACCACCTGGTCCAACCTCCCGTCTGGCACAGACCATGCAACTCCCCCCGATAGGCTCCTGTTTGAACTAGCGCTAGGTCCTTCCTGTTGCGTTCCCCCCCGCTCCCCCTCCTGCAGTTACACTGATCCCATGCTGGCCTCCGTTCTCCCACGGACTGAGCCGGCGGGAGGCGGGGTGGGGGAAGTGGCGAGGAGACAGGGCTGGCCAGGAAGGGGGCACCCCACAGCATGGGAACGGGATCAGCCAGGGGACTAACCCAGGGGGAGAAGGCTGCAAGGTAGATGGGGCAGGCTGCAGGGAAGCCTGGGGAAATCCAGGCTGCCTAGAGGATCACATTGGTCTTGACGTGATCAGCGGCCTGCTGGCCTTCCCGGGGCCCCTTCATGCGAGAGAGGCAGCGGCTGAATCCAGCCTGCCCTGGCCGAAGCGAATATCCCCCCGACAAGGAGAAGCAGCGGGCGGGTTCTGTGCTGTTCTCGTCGTTCCGGGGCGCCCCACGGCGAGGCACGGACCACGCTAACTGCGCACACGCGGCATTGCCTGAGCTCTGCCATCCCGGGTAACGAGGACCGGGGCCTCCGTGTGCCGCCGAGGGCGGGAACCCCGGCTCGCACCGCCAGTCCCCCGCCTAGTCCCGCCAACTCCCTCTGCCTCCTCTTTCAGGGCTGCCAGATCTTGGCGGCGGCCTACAACAATGCAGCGCAGCTGTGGCGTATCGGGGACTGCAGATCCAAAGTAAGTGCCGCGGGGTCTTGTCTGGGTCCCTGCCTTGGGAGGGGGAAGGGGGGCTGTGAATATTCCCTGCCGGCCTGGGAACAATCCAGACACCTAGGGGGAGACGGTGAGGATGGAGGGCCGCCAAGGATCTGCCCCCGCAATCGCATGTCAGCCCCATGGACCATGCTCAGCTGTAGGTGCTTGCGGCCCAGATCCGCCAAGGTGTCTAGGCTCCTGACATCCCGTGGGAGTTGGGAGCCGAGCTATCTGGGAGGCTCTGGGCTTCAGTGCCTAAGGGTGAAGTGTGGGAATCCCCACCCAAGTCTGGTGCAGTCGTTTGAAATCGTTCCCCTCCGGCCCCGCTGCAGCTGCGGTCAAAGGCCCCGGGGCCAGCTGCTTCGCTGGTGCAGACCCCTCGCACGGAATGTGCGGCGCTGGTGAAGCTTCCAGCCCTTGGATTTCAGTGACTCGCCAGGCTACGCTGACGGATCGGTCCCCTGAGAACAGCTGGCTGGAGCCGCCCGCGGCGTTCGCCTGCCCATGGCTTGCGGATCTAGGCTCCGTGTCCCTTCCCATGGGGGCAGCTCAGTACGGGGTTCTCACAGCCAGCCAGCAGCCGGGTTCCCGGGCTCAGTGAGGGGGTGTGACGGGGCTGTTTCGGTAGGACCCAACTGAGAGCGCTAAGTCAGGACAAAGTGCTTCAAGCAGGACAGTTACAGCCCAAAGCTGGGGTTTCTCCACCTCTAAGGCAAACCAGCCAAACAGAAAAGACTTTAGTTTTGCCCCACTGGCTAGCCACAAGTCACACAGGCAATTCCCTTAGACACTCCAGCTTCCCAGTATCACCACCAGCAGCCACCTGTCCTGGGGACCAATGGTTATGAAAACCAATACCGCAAATAAAGAAAATGGTTCTCCCCAATTCCAAAGAATCAGGCCCCAGACCCAGGTCAATATACAAATCAGATCTTACCCCCCAAATCACGCTGTTGCCAACCCTTTAGAATCTAAAATCTAAAGGTTTATTATACAAGGAAAAAGATATAGGTGAGAGCTAGAATTGGTTAAATGAAATCAATTACATGCAGTAATGGAAAAGTCCTTGGTTCAGGCTTGTAGCAGTGGTAGAATAAATTGCAGGTTTACATCAAGTCTCTGGAGTACAAACATCCACAGCTGGGATGGGTCCTTCAGTCCTCTGTTGAAAGCTTCAGTTTGTAGCAAAATTCCCTCCAGAGTAAGAAGCAGGATTGAAGATGAAATGGAGATGGTGCATCACCCTTTTATAGTCTTTTCCTGATGTAAGAACTTCTTTGTTCTGATTGTGGAAAATTACAGCAAAATGGAGTTTTGGGGTCACATGGGCACGTCACATGTCCATGCGTGAGTCAGGACTTGCAGGAAGCCGCCATTACCCACATGCTACCAGGTATGTCCTTAGGTAGAGTTATGTGGATTGGAGCCTTCCGAGCTCTCAACGGGTTAATTGTGTAGCTGATGGTCCTTAATGGGACATCAAGCAGGCTAAGCAGAGCTAACAGCAACTTGTCTGGGATGTCACCCAGTAGCACAGCATAAGTTTGAGATACAGACAGTGTAGAGCCAATATTTATAACTTCAACTACAAAAATGGCACTTGCATACAGATAGTATAATCAGAACCAGCAAACCATAACCTGGTCTTAGACACCTTATATGACCCCTTTACATAAGATTTGGTGCCACTGCAGGACCTTGATTGCAACAATGATCTACACAGTCCCAGTTCCTGTCAGTAATGTCACAGGGTGTCAATTTCAGCCGCCCCATGCCCGCTGGGGCAGTTTGGGGGAGGCGCTTCAAAGCACCTTGGTGCACCCTGTGTTGGGCTGGTGCCTGGCCTAATCTAGAGCAGCCTCAGGGCTGCTCTATCTCGCTCTCTGCTTCCCATGAAGCCAAGAATAGCTGGAGTGGTGTGTGCTCTAGCGGTGCCCCTGAGCAGAGGGCTGAAAGCAAGTCCTCCCACCAGCCAGGAAAGGATTTCAGAGGCTATTTCTGCCCCCTTCTGGGGAACAGAAAGGAGCTGTAGTGTAACTGAGAACTAGCTCCCAAGTCTCCTGCCACTGCTTCCAAACCCAGCCTGCCCATATAGGGGAAGGAGAAAGACCTCGGTGTTTTGGTCGATCATAAGATAAACTACAAGCAGCCAATGGGATGTGGCCGTGAAAAAGGCTAGTGCAGGCTGAGGACCATTATACAAGGCACTGGTGAGACCTCATCTGGATACCACGTGAAATTCTGGTCTCCCCTGCTAAAGAACGATGAATTCAGACTGGAACAGGTACGGCGAAGGTCAACTAGGATGATCTGAGGAATGGAAAACCTACTAATGAGAAGAGACTCCAGGAACTTGGCTTGTTTGGCCTAGTCAAGAGAAGACTGAGGGGAGAGATGATCACGCTCTATAAATACATCAGAGGGATAAACACCAGGGTGGGACTGGAGTTATTTAAGTGAAGGGGCCAATGTGGACTCATGAATAAATGGATGTAAACGGGCTGGCCACAAGTTTAGGCTTGAAATGAGATGAAGGTTTCTAGCCATCAGAGGAGTGAAGTCCAGGAACAGCCTCTCCAGGGGGGCAAAACCTCACCTGGATTCAAGACTGAGCGGGATGAGTTTCTGGAGGGAATGGTATGAGGAGATCGCCTACAGCGGCCCATCGGCGACTGCTAGCAGCAACTGTCCCCACCAGCCAGTGATGGGACACTCGGTGGGCAGCTCTCTGAGTTACTACAGAGAATTCTCTCCCAGGGGTCCAGCTGGTGGGGCTCCCCCACATGCTCAGGGTCTAACTGATCCCCACATTTGGGGTTGGGAAAGAATTTTCCCGCGGGTCCGATTGGCTGAGACCCTGGTCGGGTTTTACCCTGGGGCACGGGGCACGTGCAGGTTTAAACTAGTGTCAATGGACCATGATCCGAGAATGTCAGTGGTTCAGCCAGAGGTTCGGGGGGGAGGAGGGGGAGGTTCTGTGGCCTGCAGCATGCAGGAGGTCAGACTGGATGATCAAGATGGTCCCTTTTGACCTTGCAGTCTGGGAGTCTGTGTACTGGGGTCATTATTTGGAATCGCAGAGAGACTGTAATGTGTGAAGTAATTAAAAAAACTCACAATCCATTTCAGTTCTGCAACAATTCCAGCAGGGGGCAGTGTTGGGCTCTTGCTCTCCCAGTCCAGAACGGGCTGACTTTTCTGGAACAGGGCCGGTGGGTGTCATTTTCCTTGGCTTGATTTATTTTTTAAAATTAGATGATTGGGAAGAAAATAACAAAGCCCCTAAACCCGTTAACATCCCCAGCTGTTCTGTTGTCTAGGAGACGCTCACGGGCCATGCTGACAAAGTGACGGCTGCCAAATTCCGCTCCACCCGCCACCAAGCCGTGACGGGCAGCCGGGACAGGACAGTCAAAGAGTGGGACCTGGGCAAAGGGGCCTGTAAGTAACTGGCCCTGTCGGGCGTGGTGTGTGTGTGTGTGTGTGTCAACTGCTCCGTAATGGCATGGGATGATTAGTGTATTGTAGCAAGGTCTAGACTAGGATCGTGGACAACCACAGAGCGAGAGGCAGTCCCTGCATCGAGTCTGAATGGGGAAACTGAGGCACCAACCGGAGAAGTGACTTGCCCAGGGGCACATGGCCAATCTGTGGCAGACCTGGGACGAGAAGCCAGGTCTCATGACTCCCAGTCCCGTGCCTTGGTCCTGCGGCTGTTACACTGTCTCTAATACTCCGGCAGCCACCAGCGACGCGGGTTCTAGCCTAGATGCACCATGTGGTTCTGAGGTCTCACTGTGGGTCTATTACAGCAGGTTCTTCTGGGCCCTCTCTAGGGTCTTTGTGTGGCGTCCTGGGCTAATAATCCCTAATTGTTCCGAGCCCCCAGCAGAGCCCTCCCGCCCTGGGGACTGGGTCGGTTACAGTAATTCCCCAGGGCTCCGATCCCCACCGGGGCCCATTGGGCTGGGCACCGCACACACACGGAAGAGACCGTCACTGTCCCCATGGCCTTACAAGCTAAAAGTCACGCCCTGGCCGGGGGACAGGGGCGTCCCATCCTCACGCGCTTGGCTGGTGATGAATTGGCTCGGTTCTGTTACATGCGGTGGCTTTTCCGCTGGGGCATGGAAAGGTGAGGGAGAGGGGCAGTCACGGCTGATCACCTGCCCGCCCGAGACTCATGCTGGCTGCGCTTTCTAGTGGATGGAAGTAATGCCACCCGGGGGGAAGAAAAGTGCTGGCTGTCACTGGCTGGCTGGCGAGTGTGATCCCGTGGGCAGGGCACAGGACAGTTCAATTCCCAGTCCTGCTGCCCCCGGGGCAACGTGCTCCACTGCCCCGTGCCTCAGTTTCCCCAAGGGAAATGGCCTCTAGCGGTCCCAGCTGGGGGGGTTTGTCCTGGGCAGTGAAACTAGGAGAGTCCCTGCCCCAGGGAGTTGGCACGCTGGCGTTAGGAGCAGGTGGATCAGCAACAGACTGCGGGGGGAGGGGGACCAGAGCTGGTTGCCTTTGGGCTGCCATATTTGCAGGACACGGCAGGCCTCGGAGGAGGGTGCTAGGAGCAGGCAGCACCGTGGCTACCGGTGGCCCCTGTCCCTCCAGCTGTGGCTGTGGGGGGAGCCAAGTAGGCACCTGACTAGTCTGGACAGTTGGGGGTGGGTCCCCGGCATGGCGGACCGGTGCTGGGAGTTTTGTGTCCTTTGTCTTTCCGCACCTCGCCCGCGGCCCGAGAACTGCTCCGGGAAGGAACGCAGGGGCTCCTCGCCATGGGGACCCCCTCGGGAAATCCGGGGAGCTGCCGGAGAGGGGGGGCCCTGCCACCGCAGAACCCGCTGTCATGCCAGCCCTGGACTTCCCCTGTCCCCGGCTGCGGGTCTCCGTCCCGTTCTTGGAATTCAGCTCCGCCCTTTCCAGCCCTGGGGCTACTCGTCACGTGGTGATCGCCCTCGAAGCACTGTTAGATCAGGGCCCCGGACAAACCCACAGCGGGAGCCAGAGCCCAGGCGTAACCAGGGGCCGGGGTGGGGCCAGGCCGCCCCGAGCCAGGGTTGCCCAAGGCACGAGTGGGTCGTGATGAGAACAGACAGAGCCCGTCCCAGGGGAGCTCCTCGTCCGGGATTTGAACTCGGGTCTGGGGCGTGGGACCCAACGCCGGGCCCAGCTCCCCTGCGCAGTGTGGGGCGCGCCAGGGGGTAGATGGCTTGTGAGGTAGCACGGGCCACCGCAGAGCCCCCCGTGCCCTGGCCCTGCCCCACCCGCCTCGTCCACCCTGTCGTCCTCACCCCCCCACCCCTCACAGCCGTGCTGTCCCCGCAGGCTGCCGGACCATCGACGCCTTCTCCTACTGCAACGACGTGGTGTGCTGTGACAACGTCATCGTGAGCGGGCACCACGACAAGAAGATCCGCTTCTGGGACAGCAGGTGACTCCCCTCCCGGGCCAGGGAGCAGCCAGGCACAGAGCCTCAGCTGGTCGGCCGCCAGCTGGGCCCCCGGGGCCTTGGCACTGGGGAAACGAGCAGGAGAAAGCACCGCCCTACAGTTGTAGACACGCCTCCCTGCCCAGCTTCGGACCTGTCCGCCCTGGGATCTGCTTACCCAGCGAGGGCGCTGTGCTTTCTCCCTGTTTCACGGATGGGGAAACTGAGGCACAGATTGGCTAAGTGACTCACCCAGGGGCCACAGAAGGAGTCAGCGTCGGACCCGGGGTTAGAACTCAAGAGTCGCTCGGGGGCCTGTGCTCCGTCTCGTAGGCCTTGTGGCCCCTCAGTGGACTGTTAAGCAGTGAGCCTCCCTCCTGGATATTCTCAGACCGGCCTTTCCGGGATGACCGGGTGGTTATGATTTAGTTGGGGTTGGTCCTGCTTTGAGCAGGGGGTTGGACTAGAACCTCCTGAGGTCTCTTCCAACCCTGAGATTCTATGATTCTATGGCTTGGACTGGAATTTGGGAGATTCCCGGCTCCCTGCGCAAGTCGCTCAGTGTCTCCGTGCCTCGGTTTCCCCTCTGTGATCTTAGAGAGACATTATCCCTGCGGGCCGTGGGATGAGTCTGTTAATGCTCAGATGCTGCTGTGTCGGTGGCCATACAAGCACCACAATCTAAGTGCCCAAGTCCCACCCGGGGCTGGGAAGTGTTGCCTCTGGGACGGCTCGTCTGGGCCTGGTGGTTGCGTGGCTTCCAGTGGAACTCACCCCGTGGGAGGATGCCAGTTGTGGGCGGGTCACGATCCAGACTGGCCGGGCGTTCGGCTGCTCAGCGGGTTCTTTCACCCGGCCTCCGAGCGCGCCGTTCCCCCGGCTCGGCTAATCGGCGCTAACGCCACCGCGTGTCTTGCGGCCGTGTCTGTCCCTCCCCTGGGCTGTTCCTCCCCGGCGGGCTGCCCACTGCCCATCCCGCGGGCAGTGCTGAGTGGGGAGGGATCTCGTCCGTTCCCTAGCAACAGATCCGTCCGGGTAAATTAACTCAGCCTCGCGGTTCCTAGGGACGGAATGTAACTGACGACGCCTGGAACCGGGGATCCGAAGGGAACACGAGGGTGCTTCTGACCCACGTGGGTCTTTGGGAGTGGGCAGCCCTGGGGCGGGTTCTCCGCGGGACGGCCACGTTGCTAACGAGCCCCTTGCCCGCCACGCTCCAGGGGCCCCCGCTGCACGGAGGTGATCCCGGTCGAGGGGAAGGTCACCTCCCTCCACATCAGCCAGGACCAGCTGCACCTGCTCAGCTGCTCCCGGGACAACACGCTGAAGGTCATCGACCTGAAGATGAACAACGTCCGGCAGGTGTTCCGGTGAGCGGCGGGCGGAACCCCGACCCCGAGAGGCTGGCTGTCATCCTGTCCCCTTCTGAACGGTTCCCTGCCACCCATCCAGGACTATTCTGCCCCCGCGTCCTCCTCAGATACTCCCCCCCCCTTCCTGCCCTGATCCGTCTGAGCAGCTGTGGATCACACCAGTCCTCGGGCAATCTCCGGGGGAAACTGAGGCACAGGGAGTGACTTCCCCAGGGGCAACCTGCAGGGCCAGTGGCAGAGTCGGGAATTGACCCCAGCTCTGAGTCCTGCCCGCCCAGGGCCTGAAGCCCCCTCCATTGGGCGAAGCCGCCCCTCCAGAGCCAGTCGCACTGCTCCTCCAGGACCCCGAGGGGGCCCGGCGCTGCCCCTCTTCCACGTCATGACTGGGCGAGCGGCTGTCTCAGCCCACAGGGGGCCAGGCCCAAATGGGTGACGCCACCCAGTGTCCTCGTGGGCCGGCAGAGATGCTGGCGTTACCCCGTCGACAGTAACTTGTGCCATCCTACAAGCCTGCGTCTGCAGCTGGCTGCCCGGGGCGTGGAAGCCGGAGGGCTGGTGTCAGGTCCCCGAGGTCGCAGGGATCTTGTGTCCGAACCCAGAGCCTGGCCTTTGCCCCACAAGCCAGCAGCACTCCCCAGGGTGGCTTGTATTGAGCAGCGGAGCCTGTCCCAGCCCCGCTGTGGAGCTCCGAGCCCCGGCCCCGGGCGTGCCCCTAGGGGAGCCGTCGCCCTTCGCGAGGGAGCGAGGCACCTTCACCAGGGACGGTTTGTGTCTGCAGGGCCGACGGCTTCAAGTGCGGCTCAGACTGGACAAAGGCGATCTTCAGGTGAGTGCTGGCTGTGCTCGGAGCTGTACGCTCCGGCTTGGCCCCGCCTGCAGGCCAGACTGGGGGTGATAAAGGAGACACACCCCACAGGGGTCACCGGGAGGGGGACTCCTCGCACGAGGGCACATGGTGGTGAACGGAGCTGGGGATCTGCAGTGCCAACACACACTGGGTGATTGCTGTGAACTCAGGGCTTGAGTGAGAGAAGGACCCACAGTGCCAGCGAGATGGGCATAGTGTAGGCACCTAATGGGCAGGCATCCTACCCCCGGCCCACCAGTTCCCCTTGCTCCTGCCCCACAGACCCTGCTGTCCCAGTCCTGGGTCTCGCCACCTCCGGCCCAGCCAGTGCCCCTCCCTCCTGTCCTGATCCCTCACCGATCCCCCACCTTGCCATGGCTCTTCCCCGGAGAAATCAGACCCCTCTGAGCTGCTGGGCTGGATCAGTGGCTGCTGTCGACGTTCTCATCTCCTTAGCAGGGCAGCTCTCAGCCCCTGGGGGACATGCCAGGGCTGTGGGGGTGGGGGAGGAGTGAACCCATGGGTTTAAGGAACGCGGTGCTAACCGGGCCCCGGTGGGCATGCGAATTTACCTCTCAGGTATCCCTCGAGAGCCCATCACCATGGTGTCTGAGCCCCGCTCCCTCCCTCCACCTAAAGCCTCAGGAGGGCCTGAGCCGGCAGCTCGGAGTGCAGATGCCACATGGAAAAGGCCCCTTGGCTCGTTCAGTCCCTCTCCATGGGGTCAGGGCAGGGTCGTCCCTACAGGAGGTTTGTGGGATTCCTTGCTGGCACCTGCGGATGATGAATAAACAGCCTGGAACACGGGCTGCAGCTACCCTTAGTCTGCCCTGGGCTTGCAGAGTGGTGGCCATTAGAGACTCTCAAACTCTCCAGCCCTATTGGTTTAAGCAGCGCCCTCCTGCAGCAGGGAGTTCCACAGGTTTGCTGCACTCTCTCGTCTCAATGTGCTTCTCTGGATGGAGCTCCCAATGGAGAGGATTCTGGGCCTCTCTGGACTGGAGTCCTGCCGTCACGTGTCAGTATCAAAGAATCAGCAGAGGAGTCTCAGCATGCTGGGCTTACACTCTTCTCCGTTCCTTGTCCCCCCTCTAGCCCCGATAAGAGTTACGCCCTGGTGGGCTCCTCGGACGGCTCCCTCTACTTCTGGAACATGGAGAGCGGGAAGCTGGAAACAATCCTGTCTGGGGAGCACAGGTGACGCTCCGCTGGCCCTTAGGGCAGGTTGCTGTCCCAACCGCTCTAGGCTGAGTGCATTAAACCAGGATCCAGGAGATGGGTTGCCCCAGAGGCAGCAGGGGGTCAGATCAGGAGGGAGGGGAGCCTGCTTGGGCTGCTCCTGTGGGGAAGGAATGCAGAGCGCCGGCCCAGTTGGGAACAGACCAGGCTCCTGGGATACAGTTGCTCAAGGCGCATTTGGGGGAGTGGGCTGGCTGGGGCAGGGAGCCTGGGAAAGAGGCTTTGTTAAAAGGTCTGTCCGGGGCACCCCAGAAGTTCCTGGAGGGGCTCACGTTTGGGGGGTGGGCCGGATGGATCCTGTTGCAACCCCTGCTCAGCCAGAGCCTGAGAAAATGGGGTGCAGGGTTAGTGCACTGGACACTGGGGAGCTTTAGAGAGTGGGGGTGAGTGTGTGAGTGATGGGGTCCCGACAGCCCCCACGGATCCCCTCTCCCTGCCACGGCCCCATTGCCGCAGGTCTCTGTCTTCATCTCCTTTGCAAGGGTCCTTTGTGGGGAGCGGGCAGGACTGTGGGAGCCTCCCCATGACTGTGTCCTTCACCACTGGCCCCGAGACTTGCACAGGGGCGGTGCTTTAATCCACAGGGGGGCTTTACAGATCTGGGTGCTGGGTGATTGAGCTTGTGCTCCTAGGAAGGACAGGGCAACCCAGTGGTTAAGGGAGGAGACTGGGAGCCAGGATGCCTGGCTTCCGTTCCCTGCTCTTCCATCAACTCAGTGTGTGATCGCTTAACTGCTCTGTGCCTCAGTTTCCCCATTTGCGTAATACTGTTGCTTCCAAGGGTATTTTAAGACACAAGCCTCGTCCATATACAGGTGCTATTGGTGAAAGCACAGCTTAGGAATAATAATGGCTAGCTTTCCTAGAGCACTTTCCATTCAGAGATCTCCAAGACCTTTATGAAGAAGGTTCTGATGGGGAAACGGAGGCACGGTGCGATGGAGTGACTTGCCCAAGGTCACCCAGCAGGCCAGTGGCAGAGCCAGGACTAGAACCCAGGTTTCCCAACCGCTGTGCAGGGGCTCTAGGCACTAGGCCGCCCTGCCTCCACAGTACCTTGGGCAGATCCTCAGCAGGGGTAAATCAGGACTCAGTGAAGCTGTGCTGGTTTACACCATTCACAGATCTGCCCCCTCAGACTGTCATACTCTCCCCATCGCTCCTGGGGTAACTGCTCCTCTTTCACTGATGGGAGAGCGGTGTGAGCACAGGACAGGGACCCAGGAATTCCTGCATTCGACTCCGGCCCAAGCCCTCCATGGCTCTGGCCAAGCCACTTAACTTCCCCGTGCCTCAGTTTCCCCCGTGGGATAACAGCATCCCTACCCCCATGACACTACTAGAGAGCCCGGTATAGGAAGGGCGGATCCTTATTAGCATCCTGTTCATTCGCCTTGTCTGTGTCCTTGTCCCCCGTCCAGGGCCTCTGTGAATGCCGTGGCGTGGTGCTTCTCGGGCCAGTGCGTGGTGAGCGTGGACCAGGCGAAGAAGGTGGTGCTCTGGAAATAGCGCCCAGCGTGATGCCGGACTGGGGAGGGGAGGAGTCCAGAGCGGCCACCGGCCCCTCCTTTATCTGCAGCCCCTCCCCTCCCCCATTTAACAGGACACTGACATTTTGTAAAAGGGAGATTAGGAAACCAAGGGCAGATTTTTCTATCTCACGCCGCAGGAGCGGGAAGCTGCTGGGCCAGCGTCCGCAGGAACCGGACAGCGGGAAGGGCGGAAATAGCCACCAGGCTCCGGTTATGGGACATTCGGGATGGGGAGGAGGAGTTTGGGCCTGGCATTTGCCCCTGAGGCTGGGGGTGACGAGATCCCTCCTGCGTCTGGGGGCTCGGACTCCATGGGGCTGTCCACCCTCCCTTGCAAACCGCCGTCCGCGGGACCTCAGCGTGAGAACCGGGCGGTTCCAAACCTGCCCTCGCGTGGCCGCGCTGCATTGCAAACCTGGAGCCGGGCCTCTCGGCCGTGCTAACACGTCCACACCACACTACGCGGGCTTCTGCCTCGGGGCTGCGGCCTGAGCTGCGTCCACACTGCAGAACGACGGGGCCTGGGCCCGAGTCACAGCAGACTCTGACCCACCCCCCAGCAGGGCCCTAGGACGCGGGCCGGAGGACTGGCTGACCCGAGTCAGGCTCACGTGTGTGGACGGAAGCGGAGCTCGGCTCAAACCCGAGGCAGAGCCAGGGCTCTGTGTGCAGTGTAGACATAGCCAAGAAGGGGTTAATGGGCCCGGGGTCTAGACTCTGCCCCACCCTGACCAATCTGTGCCTCCCACAGGCGACTGAGGCTAACTCTGCCCGACCCAGGACAGTCCCTGGCCAAACTCCCGTTAACTGCAGGGGGTCTAGGAGAGGGGGCTGCTTTGGGAATGGTGGGATCGCCCCTTGGGACACCAGGGAGCAGCACCTCCGCGGCCTGGGCAGTCGTGCCAAGCCAAGAGCCATAGACACCAGCCTTGTGGGCTCCGGACACGGCCCTGGGCGCTTTTCCCCAGGAGCGAGTCACCGTCTCCTCTCCATCCCTTCCTGCCCCGGCGAGGTGATTCTAAACCGGGCTTGGGGTGGGTCCAATCCCCGGGTCTGCCCCCTGCAGACACTTTGCCTTTAATGATCCCAGGGCTGCTGCTGATACAAGGCTCAGCCCGCCCAGTGCTGGGTGGCTGGGGAGCCGCCTGCCCACCCCCTGATTCCACCCGGGCAATGGCAGGGCTGGGGCGGATCTGAGCCCCATGGAGTCCCTGTGTCACCCTGAATAATCTTTGTGCCTTCTGAGCGTTTGCCTGCCGGGGGAGAGGCCCCTGCTGGGGGCGCAGGGCCCAGCCCGTGGCGGGTGCATGCCCCAGACTCACCCGGGTAGAGATGCCCCTGCTGTGTGGCAGATCAAGCCAGGGCTGAACGGGCAGGGCAGGGCCAGGTGGAACACACCTGCAGCCGGCTGCACCAGGCAGGACATCACCAGTCCTGCCGTGCCATGGGGGGGCCAGACCTGCCAGGGCACTTAGATACAGCTGGCTAATGCCCCTCCCCCTGAACTGTGCCAGGCCTTGGCCGGGTGATGTTCCTAGGTGAGTGGCAGGGGAAGGCCCAGTAGCGGATGTGTGGCTAGTCCTAGCGCTCCATATCCTCCTCTGGAACTGTAATGTCCCCACGGCCGCCGTGTCCTGGGAATACAGCTTTAAAACAGGGTCTGGATTTCTAGGTCGTGTCTTTTCCGCAGGCTCTAACTCTCCGGTTGGGGTCCGGCCTCTTGGGGCAGAGACCCGGCCGCTCCACAGCCACCAAGGAGTTACTCACAGCTGATTTATGGGGGTTGAGTGCCCCCCAAAGGCACCGGTTTCAGGGACCCCCAGGAACAGGGGGTCCTCTGGCCACAGAACGGGTGTAATGGGAACAGCCTTCCCCCACCGATGCACCTTAGCCCTGACCTGGAGAGACCAGGTCTCCCTGCACTGCTGTGCCTGGGTTGGGTGCTGTGCTCCTCTCCAGAGGCAGCTGCATTTTGATGGTGCTGCTCATCCAATGCTCTTTTGCTGTGGAAGGGGCTGTAGAAATTCAAGGGGGTGCTAGTCCCTGAGGAGGAGGAGCCAGCTTTGTGAGAGTGGTTTAGGGGGTTCGGTCATGACCCCCGCGCCCCCTCAATTCAAATCCACTAAGAAAAGCCCCCACAAGCAGAGAGAAAGAGTTTAGCGCTGCCCATCCCCTGGGCCGGGCCGGTGAAATCCACTCAGGCTGACAGTTTGCCCAGCACAAGTGCCAAGTGCTCCCCATTTCGTGCCTGCAGTTTACAAGAGGGGATTGCTGGCTGTCACGGAGTGTGGGGGAGTCGGGTCCCTGCACCCCTCTTCCTGGGATTCACCGTGACTCTGTCAGCCAGTAGAACAGAAAGTTTATTAGGGGTGACAGGAACACACTTCAACTCAGAGCTTGTCAGTACAGTAAACCCTCGATTTAACGGACCTCGATTTAACAGTCTTCAGATGCAACGGACAAAATTTCTAAGTAAGTCTGATGCATCCGAAATCCATTTGTCGCGGGCTGGCTGCCGGCTCCCCGCTGCCGCCCAGGTCCCATCAGCCGGGACCCGGGCGGGCTGGCTGACAGCTCCCGGCTGCCGCCTGGGTCGGACCCAGGTGGGCTGGCTCACGGTTCCCGGCTGCCGCCCGCGTCCCAGCAGCCGGGACCCCGGCGGGCTGGCTGATGGCTCCCGGCTGCCACCCGGGTCCTGGCAGCGGGTGGGCTGCGGAGCTGCCACCCCGACCCTGTGGCGGTCGGGCTGCTGCTCCGACAGCTCATTTTTTTTTTATTATTAAATAACGGACTTTTTCATTTAACGGACACCCCCTCACCCGAATTAGTCCGTTAAATGGAGGTTTCACTGTACAAACAGAACCCCTCAGTCAGACCCTTCTGGGGGGGCAGGGAGATAAGACCCCAGAGTAGGGCTCCCGCCTCTTCCCCAGCCAGCTTCTAACTCCGGGAAACTGCAGCCTTTTCCTCCCTCCCCCTGGCCACTCCCCCAGCCTTTGTTCAGGTTCCCAGGCCAAAGGTCTCACTGCTCCCAACCCCTGCCCTGGGCTCGGGTTACAGCTCAGGTATCTTCCCTAGGAGCCTCCCATCTCCAGTGAAAATCCCAGATCAGATCCGCCCTGCTCGTCACACTAGCGTCACCCCCACTGCTGATCCAGCGGGCTGGCCCGCCTGTCTTGCTTTGTGGGGGTGCTGGTGCAGTGAACTGTGCACAACTGCCGATTACTGGAGGGAATCAGCAGTCCTCAGCTGTGTGTCATAGCCCCTATAGTGCTCATGGAGATTCTCCTTTAGCTCACGAGGTGGGAGCCTTTGTCGATAGAGCAGGAGGAGAAGCGTCATGTGCTGGCCATCTCCATGACTGTTCTGTGTGATCGTGTGTGGCATAGTGACAACCTACGTGCCCTGTGGGTTCCTTACAACACTTACCCGTCTTCTCTGTAGGTCTGCTCCAGTGCTGTGAGTGGGGGGCTGGGAGCCAGTAATTCCTAACCCCAGCTCTGACACTGGCTGTGGGCAAGTCATGTGGTCCGTATGTGCCTCAGTTTCCCTCGCAGTGTACTGGGATAGTAACCATGCTGCCCTAGCTCAGAGGTCTGTTATGAGGATTACTGGGGAGACCACTTGATGAGAAGCACAAAGTGTCTTTATCAGGGTGGCAAAAGACAAGGAAAAACTGTGTTGTGGACCTGGCCTTGGGGGGCCCCATGCCCAGCATGCAATGCTGCAGCACGCCTGCCCTCCAGCTGGAAGACTGCTCATTGGCTAGTCGATCCTGGGGTGGAGCTTCTCAGCAGCTGGTTAACCCCTTAGTGGACTCTCCCATCCAGCGGCCCGCTCATGAGCTGTGCCGTGCTAAGGCCCAGCTTGCAGCCAATGTGAGTGAGTTGCAAGAGGCAGCGCCAAGACCGGGGAAGCCAGTGGTACAATCCCAGCTGTGCCCTAGACACGTCACTGCCATTCTTCGGGCCTCAGTTTTCCTGACTGTAAAATGGGGGTAATTCCCACCTGGCGAGGCTGGTGGGAGATTTAATTCATTAGCCTCTCAATCGGTCCTTTGTGGCCACGTGATCGGCATAACACCCGGGCGGCCAGCTCTGTGCTAAGCTAGGCTGGGCTCCAGCTGGCACCCCCTGCAGGCCCTTGTTCCCAGCCCTCCCCGCCCGGGAGGCTTGCTTTTGGGAAGGAACATCGTCGCTATTGGAATGGGGCCAACAGCACGAGGGCAGGGCAGGCCGCACACAGGGCCGGCTGGGTTGACCAGCACCCTCTGCCATTAGTTTCCTTCCTCTGGACAGCACCAGCTGGGGGAGGCATCTGCGGGGGAGAGATTAGCCGGCCAGCTGGCTCGGTTCTGGGCGTCCCAGCTTAGCAGGAGCTCTGCCCTGCGGGGAGCTCTCCGTGCTCTTGCTCACATAGAGAAGTGGATGGGCCTTGGCTTTTTGATGAGCCAGTGGAACTGGGAACCCCGGATTCGGCACCTCCCATCCCTGTGGGGAGAGCCAAGGAGCAGGAGACTTGTTCTGGGGTTTGCCATCGTCCCGGGATCAGTCCCGGGCCCCAAATAATAAACACTTACCATTGAGCCACCCAGCCTTCCCTGCATTCAATGAACCTCGCAATCCCTCCGTGAGATGGGCCCAGTTGCACAAATGAGGAAACTGAGGCACAAAAGTCAAGAGCTGTGCCCCAGGTCCCGCTGCCAGCCAGTAGCAGAGGTGCAAACAGAACCCAGGCGTCCTGATGATGAGTTCCAGGCTCTACCCATTGTCTAGCTCACAGACTGAGGCTGTCTTACTGCTCTGCTCGGGACTGGTGTGTGGCATGTAGAAGACGGGGCTTAACGGGTTCATCTCCCAGAGCCTGCCTGTCACCCTGCCACCCTGCCCTGGGGGGTGGAGCTTATTCAGTGCCAGCGATGTCTCACATGCAGGTCAAAAGCTCTTCCCCAAGCCAACCTACGGCTGGTGGAGCAGCAAAGTGAGTGTCCGGGGGCCGGGCTGGCTAAGGGGGTTAATAGAACCCAGCAAGGCTGAGCAGGGCGGTGGGAGTGTCTCTGTGGCCGGCGTGGGCCCAACCATCACTGGAGCCTGTATCCGGGTCTGGTGTCCGCACATGGCCACAAGGGGACAGCTGGGAAGAGACTAAAGTGAAGGGTCAGGGATGGCAGGAGGCAGCAGGTTGAGGGCTCTGGCCGGTGCTGTCCAGGGGCTCAGGCTGGATGCTCAGTATGTTCCCCCCGGCCAGTCCACCCCCAAATCTACGCGTCACCGTCCCCGCCCGTTGGCCCACAGCCGGCCCTCTAGCCACGCAGCTGAGTGTGGGACAAAGGCCCGAGTGCTGCATCTCTGCTGACGGGTGTTTCCTCTCTCAGAGCAGCGCCCCCTACGGAGGGCTTGCCTCAGCCTGCCCCGGCCTGCTCCTGCAGGTATCCAGGTACCGTGGCATCTACCTCAGGGACCTACCTGGCCCTCATCGCCATAGTATCAGAGAGTCTCTCGCTCTGCAGTGCATTTAGCCACGCAAAACCTCTCTGAGGTGTGAGGTAGGTGGGGAAACTGAGGCACAGAGAGGCTAACTCACTGGCCCAATGTCCACATAGTGCTTCACCCTCTAGGCCGCGCTGCCTCTACACGTGAAGCCGTTCATCACAGCGCTGAGCATTTACCGGAGACGGGGCCTTCCATTACAGTGCAAGGCGCTGTCTCAATCGCCGCTAGCCCCGATTCATTCCGGCGTGCGGCACGGCAGGGGAGATGAAGCCAGTTCCTTCGTTTTCAGTGGCTGCCTTTTGAATCGGCCCCGCTGGCAAAGCGACGGGGAGTTGCTGCGACGCAGCCCGGAGCCTGCCTCCAGCATTTATTCCCAAGGGGTCTGTCCCACTGGGGCGTGTCTTGGCCGGCTCCTGCTCCCGACCCTCCGCTTTCTCCTGCTCTGTGCTGCCGCCTTTTGCGGGAACTCCCAGCCCGGATGCACAGATCGGAGCAGCCCCAGGGAGCCGCCGCTTACAGTTTAGCGGCAGAGGGGATGGGGCAGGCTGCTGGGATACAGGCTTCAGCAGGGGCGAGGGGGCTGTTTTGACTCCAGCCAAGGTTGCGGGGTGCATGGCGCCCTGGCTCTGGCGCGGGGAGCTGGCAGTCAGTGCTCCTGGCGCAGAGTCGCCTACAGGAAAGCTGCTTGGGGGGGCAGGGAAGCAGAGCAGAGGAAGGGGCTTGAGCCGTGGGCACTCAGGCTGCCATGTGGGCAGAGGGGCCTCTCTAGGTTTCTGGATCCCTAAGGACCTGTCTGCACCATGGCAGGAGAGCGCTGCCCCCTTGTGGTGAGTTTAAGCGGCAGTACCCATGGGAGACCGGGATTCTCCCCCCGTTTTACAGCTGGGGAACGCCGATCAGCTTCCCAGCAGTTATACAAGACAGCTGGGGCGTGAACCTAGCTCTCCTGAGTCCCAGCCTGGTGCCTTACCCACTAGGCCCCCCTACCCCACCTCCTCGCTTAGCCACGCCTCCAGATTGCCAGGCAAAACAGCGGCTTTGCTAAGATGCACCAGGGGTCCCTACTCCCCCAGCTCTGAGTAGCTCGCCGCAAGGCCCTGACCTGCCTGCTTCAGTTCACGTGCAAAACAGGCCTTAGCAGGGGAGATAAAGCCAGTTAATATTTGTTTAGCGCCTTGCAAACATCAGCTGCTTGGTTCTGTGCGGAATCAATCTAATGCGAGGTGGCTGTTAAAGGAGGCTGCAGAATCCTACGCCCTGCTGGTTCCTCCAGGTGTCTGAACTGGCCCGGTAATGACAAGAAAACTGTCCGAGCCTCAGGATGAAGGTTAGAACCAAGAAAAATCAGCTCCCGCTTGAGTGCAGGGGGCAGGGAGAGTTTCCGAGGTGTGTTAGGGGGAAATGAACCCGCCCGTTATTCCCTTTTGTGCTGAGGGAGTCAACTCAACCCACCGGGCACATCCTGGCAGGTCCTTCCAGGCAGGTGGGGTGCAACGGGCCGGCAGCCAGGAGAGATCCTTAGTCTGTATCTTGAGGTCTACAGCAGGGAGCTGGGGAAGGGCTGAAGCAGGCAAAGTGCCAGTGCCCGGCCGTTTCCCCTGGAGTTCCTTGTTCAGTGTTTGAAGAAAGCGACTGACGTTTTTTAAATCATTGTCACGTAACCAGGGGGCCGACGTTTGACTCATTCTTCGCCAGCATGAAGAGGAAGAAGCCAAAGCTGATGCCGCTTATCCGCTGGGCCCGGAGAACAGTCCCAGCAGAGGGAGCGCTACCTGCAGAGAGGACAGGTGACCAGACAGCAAGTGTGAAAAATCGGGACGGAGAGTGGGGGGTAATAGGAGCCTGTATAAGACAAAGACTCCAAAATCGGGGCTGTCCCTATAAAATCGGGACATCTGGTCACCGGCTGCGCTCTTCGGCCCTGTGCGGGAAGGCAGTGCGGGCCTCTATGTGATGAAGGCGTTCGAGGGACACTACAGGCCAGACGCCGGTGCCCAAGCAGGGAAGACGTCCAGTGATTTTGCCTTCATAAAAAGCAGCTAAGCTCAGTTAGTTACTGAAGTTTTTATTGGAAGAGCCCAGTGCAAAAGGCAAGCACCCAGCGAGAGCCCAGCCCCTCCTCCCTCCATGGAGTTAATCCAACCCTTAGAGCGGCAGCTGACAGAAGAATTCCTCCATCAACGTAGCCACGTCTACACCAGCCCTGAGCAACGTGACTAGGTTAGGTGTAGACACAGCCTGCGCCCCAGCGAAGCTCTTCTGACTCTACATGAGGACGTGCGTAAAAACCTGAAGTTTTCAAAGTTCTTCCCATCCGGCCCAAAGTTTCAGGCGCTGTCTCACCGCCTCACCCTGAGCTGATGATGGTTTCTCCGTCATGCTCTCTACCAGCAAAATGTCCAGGTGGCAGCTGCTGAATGATCTGAATGCATGACCTTTTGCGTATTCTTACAACAGGACGGAAAAACCCAATTTCTGGATTCTATTGGACCCAAAAAGGTCTTCAGAGATTTTATTCCAAGTCTGGAACGTTGAGGGCTGTTTTTCCATCTCAAATCCTGTTCTCACAAAGCTTCATTAACTTGCTGAGCAAACTCGTCTTCTGCTCCAAATTTCACCCCAGTGCTCTCTTAGGAAAAGAAGAATTTGAAGCGTGAGTAATGGGATGAGCCAGTTGAGAGGTGGTGGGGTTTTTTCTTTTGCTAAACAACATCTTGGTCTGAAGTGTCAGATTTACAACATCCATTACACCTCCGCAAAATGAAATCGGGACGTGATTGTTCATTTGTTTAAGGCGGTATGGAAAATACTAGCTTAGACCGACCATCAGAGAGACAGTAGCATGTGGAGATCACCACAAAAATTGTAGTTGCCATGAAAGATCTGAACTTACAAATGACATAACGACACATGCTGTATATTCTGAGGGACAAGTAGCCATGGACTGAATCCTCCAGATTCAACACGTGCACTCAGGAGAGTCTCCAAATCCATGGAACAGTCTTTCTGGAGGACCAGAGTGGGGTTGTATCCTGGAAAGCAACTAAAAATGCCTTCTTGAGATTCTGTCTTGACATCTCCATCACTCCAGTTCAGACATCCTGGGCCTAAAAGACCAATAGTCTGGGATTTCCAAAGCAGCCTAAGGGAATTAGACATGTTTTCCAAGATGTATCTAAATCCCCTAAGCTCCTTTGAAAGTGTGTCTTTTTTTTCTTTTTGACCCACCAGCCCTGAAGCCCCCGCTAGGATCTGAGAGTAAAGCAGAAGTCTTCATCGCCACTTCTGCAGATCCTGCCCATTCTTCCATTCCCCCAGACCCACTAATTACACAATGATTATGTTTCTATCAGTAAATGTCAATGTCACTGTCATAAATATACAACTTAGGATATTCTAAAATTCCTCCTTTACCAGTAAGGGGTTAAGAAGCTCAAATTACCTGGTTGGCACCTGACCAAAAGGACAGAAAAGGAAAAAAGATACAGTCAGATCCCGCAATACCGCAACGATCGGGATCCAGAAAAACCCGATCGCGGTAAGCGCGGGGTCGTGGTATTGCGGGGTTTCGCTGCATCAAAGCAGCACCCGACGACGACATTGGGAGCCAGCCTCACCCCATGCTATAAACAGATTTGCGCTATCACAGGGCGTGGGATTGCGGGGTCCGACTGTACTTTCAAATCTGTGGGGGAGGTTTTGTTTGTGCTCTCTTTGTTGTTCTCTCTCTCTGACAGAGAGAGACCAGGCAGGAAAAAATATCTCCCACTGAAATGATACATCTAAAGTTAAGGGAATTATAAGTAACAGCCAGGAAATGTGTTAGATTATCTTTTGTTTTAGCTTGTGAATTTTCCCTATGCTAGAGGGAATTTTAGTCCTGTTTTTTGTAACTTTGAAGCTAAGCCTAGAGGGGAATCCTCTGTGTTTTAAATCTTTTTATTACCCTGTAAAATTACCTTCCATCCCGATTGTACAGAGGTGATTCTTTTACTTTTTGTAAATAAAATTCTTCTTTTAAGAACCCGATTGATTTTCAGTGTTCTAAAAACCCAGGGGTTTGGTCTGTGCTCACCTGTATCAATTGGTGAGGATATTATTCTCAAGTCTCCTCAGGAAAGGGGGTGAAGGGGTTTCGGGGGAGATTTTGGGGAAATAGGAACTCCAAGTGGTCCTTTCCCTGAATCTTTGTCTAAATCACTTGGTGGTGGCAGCAATCCCGTCCAAAGACAAGGGAAGGAATTTGTGCCTTGGGGAAGTTTTTAACCTAAGCTGGTGGAATATAAGCTGAGGGGGTCTTTCATGCGGGTCCCCACATCTGTACCCCAGAGTTCCGAGTGGAGAGGGAACCTTGACAATCACCATATACCCACAAACTGGCAAAACCATGTTTCCATCCATGATGGAAATATACAGCTAGGCAACGTACGAAAAATGCTGCACGAGAACTTCTTAGAGTTTGATTTTAAGGCTATTTCATGTGTATGTTGTGACATTTGATATGATTTACAAGGGATAAAGGCTTGAATTTTTTGAATCTCAAGGTCTATGGTCATGTGATAATTCTCGCCTGACCCTCTCCCATTTCCTGCCACCGTGAACACATTTAAATTGAAATTGAATCATCCGCTAACCATTTGATTCACGTGCAAAGAGGATGGAATTCTGCTCATTGCCTGGAGTGGACGCGGCTCTTCCAGGACCACAAGGGTAAAAACATGTGTCCCTTGTCCCTACACTCCACTCAACACATCTCCCCCCACGGGGGTGAATTTCACCCCCCAGGAGCAGCTACAGCAAATGCAAATAAAAACATCAAACACATGTGACAAGCAGAGCTGGCTTCTCTCCCAACACGTGTACCCAGCTCTGTGGAGATACCATGTTCCAATGTTTTAAGGAGTGAGGCAGATTCCCAGGGGCCATAAATCTCATTCAATGAGTTAACCCAGGGGCAGATGTTCATTTTGACTCCCTCGATCCTGCTTAGCAGGGTTATGGGAAGCAGTTGCCATCTAGATCCTTGGTTAGCTGCTTTACAAAACTGCTTAGAAGTTCCTGGAGGCAGAAATTAGCGGGGTTTGAGCTTTATCGTCACTCCCAGAGAGGTAATCTCCTTACGCAGATTTGAAACCGGAAGAATTTGTGAAAGGCCAAATCAGGCCTTTGCGACATCCATGAGGTCCGTTTGCTGCAATTTAATGCTAAAATCAGGCAGTTGACATACATTTGCCAGCTGCAGCAGAGGGGGAAGTGAAGGAAGATTGGATCATAACAGAAATACACTATCCACACGTAAGAGCTGGTCGTGAACCCTTCCTGACTGAAATACTCCCATCACTGATGGTCAACATTGAGTGTACGTAACGTGGGGGATGAATGAATGGGCTGGAGGTGAGAAGACGGTATCCCTGCATTTTACATCTACTGAGCTGGAAACAGCAGGAGTCTCTCCAGTGGTCACAAGTCTTAGCTTTCTTGGACAGTGTTTATCCCATGGGCTTCCTTCTCCTTCACCGCAAGTCTCCAAGTTCACTTAGCCCTGCCCTAGCAATCATTATGCTAATCAGTCCTCACGCAGGGTTGTTTACCAAGAAGTCACCTGGAGAAGATCTTAGGCGTAGTCCTGCTAGGATCCACAGTACCAGCTCAACTAAGTTTTGGATTAGAACCCCACGCTGTCCAAATTTGAATACCGGTATTGAGAGTTTGGTTGGTTAAAGATGGGTGACCATGAGCCAGAAAGCATCAGCAGAAGCAATAAAACTGCAAGAGAACGCCTGCAATCTGAACATAATCAAAAACTGGCAGAAATTCAGAAGCAAGCCATGGTGGCCCAGCTGGAAAAAGAAGCTGCTGAAAGACAGAAAGAAGCTGCTAAGAGAGAGGAAAGGGCTGGTAAAAGGCACGTGGAACAGCTGGCTGCTGAGGAGAGGGTTCACCAGATGCAACAAGAAACTGTCACATGTCAGCTCCAAGTCAAAAAGGCAAGGGAGGAACAGCAGAAACTGTATCCTCTTGGAAGTCCAGTTTATAACAGTGTTGGTGTGTTGTGTTACTCTGAGCAGCTGTCTGTTGTTTAACCAGTTTTGCTATGGCCAGGGGGAGGGGGACTCTAACCTGGTGAGAAATAGCTGTTTGTTTGTCTGTGAAGGAAGTTTCTGAATGTCTGTCTAACGGCGCAGAAGTCAATCTAGTATTAGATCTGTAAGCAGAGTCAGGAGGAGCTCTACCCTGACATCTGGTGGTGACCTGTGGAAAAGAACTTCAGGGGCTGAGCTCATTTGCATAGGCACACCCACTCCACCTAGCATGAGCCCACAGCAGCTCAAATGGTCACTTTGGCTGCTGTGGGATCCCCAGTTTCTCTATTACCGGGGTTGGAAGAATAAAGTGTTGTTACCCTGATTATGTAAATCAAGGACAGTGGAACTGTTTTATGATGAATGGTCTCACCATCAACTAAGTAGCACTCGCTAAGTAAGGAACATGGGTTCCAAAGCCAAGGCATGGTGGGAGGGTTGATTCAAGAAGTCTTATTTGTCCCTGTGATGAGTGGCTGTTTAGCAGAATGTCCCTGAGTTGCTCTGGAGCTATTGTAAGGAGGTGTGGCTTTACAAGATGGGTCTTGCTTCATGACAATGGTGAGGTCCAGGGTTTTTCTGAGAGATTGGGCCCTGTCCAGCTCAGGAACTACTGAGGGCAGAGCTATTTCTCCTTCTGCAGAGGTGAAGAATGACAGGACAGTGCTAAGCAAAGTGGGGCTCTCAGGGGAGGGCCGGATGCTGTGAGCAGAGCTGAGCACCCATGTGTTGTGCCTAGTGGTGAGGATGCTAGCCTGGGACCTGGAAAACCCGTGTTTGGTGCCCTGCCACAGCTGGCCTGCATGACCTTGGGCAAGTCACTTCGTAGCCCTGGTCACAAGTTCTCTGATGGAACATGTTTCTATTGGAAAATGCTGACTTGACTAAATCAAAATGTTGGGCGGGAAGGTGTCTGTTTTGACTAACCCGTCAACGGAAGCAAGGCAGTGTCCGATGGACATCTGCCTAGTTCCCTGCTGGCCTCCCCATCTCCACGACTCCTCCATAGCCCGGGTTTCCAGAGCTTTCTGGCTTCTCAGCAGCTCACCTGGGTTGTCACTGAGCCAGGGCTCCCACACAACATATGTTCTCTGAGACGCACCAAAACATTCCCCCAGGGGGGCGGATTCCGGTGTTTCCAAAACAAAACCCTGCGTTTTAGTGCCACGAAAATAAATCACGGTTTTGGCTTTTCGCCCCAATCTGGGACAAGAAGCTTTGCAAACATTTTTGGAGAACCGAAATGAGTTTGGGGGACAACAAAGGAGCGAGTGGGGACGGGAGTGAGGGTCACAGAGTCAAAATCAGGGGACCGGGGTGGGGGGACACCGAGCGGAGAACCCCAGACAGCGCTTGCTGCTCCTCGAAGGCGGCTAGGTAGCCAGTGGACGCGGCCCAGAGGAACTCTGCCCGGTGACGTGATTGAAGGGAGGAATGGAAATAGGCCCCATAGTCACAGATCACCTCCCCCTCCAGCAGCCTCCTCCTGGGAGGGTGGACAGCCACTCGGGCCTGCGCCCGGAAGAGGATGATGAAGGGTCCTGTGACTCCGTGGGGTGTGCATGGGTCAGGAGGGGTGGGAAGACGTCCTGCCAGAACCTGAGGAGAAGGCTCTGGAGGAGCTGGAGAAGAGGCCCAAACTGGGACACTCGAACGAGACGTGCACCATTGTCTCCCTCACGACGCAGAAGGGGCAGCTGTTGGGGGAGGGGGGTAAAGAGCATGGAGCATCCAGCTGTTTCCTAGGCACAGTTTGGAGATGGACAGGCTGCAGGGTTGCGCAGCCGGCTCAGATGGTGTGGAGGGAACGGCTGTGGAGGGCTCGTGGGCAGGGGAGGTCTGCGGGGCCAGGGTTGAAGGGTGGGCAGGAAATCAGCCTCCCGCAGGACCCACTAGAGAAGAAGGCCCAAGAGGGGGGGGCAGTAAATCTTTCACCTCCTGGAGTATACACCGGGTGGCCACCGCGGGTGCTGGGGAGGGGGGGCACGACCTGTGGGGGTGCTGGGGATGCTCAGTGGGGGTGCTGGCGGGTGCTCAGAAGTGGATTCGTAGCCTGGTGGTTCTCAGGAGTGGGGAGGGGGATTGGTGGGTCAGGGGCAGGCTCCTTACCCAGCTCCTGGGAAGCAGTGACCCCCCCAGCTCCACGCGCTGCCTCTGTTCACCCCCGTTCTGCAGCTCCTGGTTCTGCAGCTCCCATTGGCTGGGAACTGTGGCCAATGGGAGCTGCGGGGGCAGTGCCTGTGGGCGGAGGCAGCATGTGGAGGTAGGAGCTGAGGGGGGGGGGGTGTGTGACGGGGCTGTTCCTGGTGGGATCCAACTGTGAGTGTCAGATCAGGACAGATTGCTTCCAAAGGGGCAACTACAGCCCAAAGCTGGGGTTTCTCCACACTAAGGCAAACCAAACCAGCTAAACAGAAAAGACTTTGGTTTCGCCCCACTGGCTAACCACAAGTCACACAAGCAATTCCATTAAGACACTCCAGTTTCCCAGTATCACCACCAGCAGCCACCTGTCCTGGGGACCAATGGTTATGAAAACCAATCCCCCAAATAAAGAAAACGGTTCTCCCCAATTCCAAGGAATCAGACCCCAGACCCAGGTCAATATACAAATCAGATCTTCCCACAAATCACGCTGTTGCCAATCCTTTAGAATCTAAAATCTAAAGGTTTATTGTATAAGGAAAAAGGTATAGGTGAGGGTTAGGAATGGTTAAAAGAAATCAATTACATGCAGTAATGGTACATCTCTTGGTTCAGTCTTGCAGCTGTAGAATAAACTGCAGGTTCAATCAAAGTCTTTGGAAAGCATCCCCTGCAGAGATGGGTCAGCACCTTTGTCCAGAGTTCCCCTGAGTAGCAAAGTTCCATCCAAAGCTGGAAACAAGGCAGGCTGAAGACTGGAGGTAGAAGACAAAATGGAGGACGCCTCTTCCAGCTTTTATAGACTCTGCTCTGTGGGCGGAGCCCCTCCTCCTCCTTATACAGAGTCCAGTTGCAAAAAGGAGGTCCACAGCCCCATGGTCCAATCACCAGACTCTCCACAATTCAGTTTTTGCCCAGGCATGTCCCATTCTGGTGAAGCTCCTCTCCTCGGGTGTGGACACAGTTCATTGTGCAGTTGATGGCCCTTTAATGGGCTCGAGTTAGCACCTGTGTGTCTGAGATTTCACCCAGGAGCCAAGCCTACGTTTGAAGTACAGGCACCTTTTATCCGATATCCATAACTTCAGTTCCAAAATAGATACAAACATATGGTCATAGACACCTGTTATGACCCCCTTCACCTAATATTTGGTACCCCAATGATCTATATGGTACCAAATTATTCCAGTAATGTAACAGGGGGATTTCCCATAGCCCTTCTGGGGAGCTCCCCCCAGGTAAGCACTGACCCGTACTCAAAACCCCCCAGCACTGGACACCCCCTCCCCCCCAAACACCTTCTGCTGGAAGGGGGCGGGGCAAGACTGCCCCAGCAGCGGCCATTATGACTGGCCCAGGGGCTGCCCGAGCTGCACAGGTGGCCCCCAGGCCAGGCGCACCGGCCGCTGCAGAGGTCACAGAGGTCACAGAAAGTCACGGGATCCGTGACAAACCCGGCGCCTTCTCCATCACTGATCGTTTTAAAATCAAGACTGGCTGTTTTTTAAAAAGATCTGCTCTAGGAATTATTCTGGACAGTTCTCTGGCCTACCGGCTCTCAACGTTTCCAGAGCCCAGCTCCCCTTTCAGGAGTCTGATGTGTCTTGCGTACGCCAAGTTTCACCTCACCTGAAATCGACTTGCTTAAAAAATCAGACGTAAAAATACAAAAGTGACGCAGCACGCAGATACTGAACAATTGCTTAAGCTCTCATTTTTACCATATCATTATAAAATCAATCCCCTGGAATGTAAATATTGTACTTACATTTCAGTGTCTAGCATATGGAGCAATATAAACAAGTCATTGTCGGTATGAAATTTTACGTTGTACTGACTTCGTTGGTGTTTTTTTATGTAGCCTGTCGTAAAACTGGGCAAATATCTAGATGAGTTGATGTACCCCCCAGGGGTACTGGTACCCCGGTTGAGAACCGCTACCGGCCTGTGTGATGGGCCAGTGTCTTCTGGCTTTGGAATCTACATATCTAAACCTTTCCTTACTCTACCTCCAACCTGCACTCAGGCGCACATGGTGTTAGGACACCTGATATTTTTAAGAGCTCTGGCGACAAGGAATGACTAATAAAGCCGCTAATGATTAACAGACCCCTTGCACAATTTCGGCTGTATAATTAAATCCACATTAATTTTCCATCCTATTCACAGGATTGCTCTAATCAGGACGGTCTATAATTGGAGCCTAGACTAATGATACTTCCCCTGCTTCTCATCACAGGGTTAATGGCTGTGCTGTAATGGGGTCTTGGCTTGGAGAGGCGTGATAAGTTTTACAAAATATGCTAAAGGGCACTTATACATATATACCCCATGAAGTGCCCTCAAGAATTCCCCCTGGGCCAGCTTGCAATGAAGGCAGGGGGCTTCTAAAGTCTTGGGTAGGCGAGAGGCATCTTGGACAAGTCACGTAATACCTTTCAGGTATTAAGGTTCCCCACCTGTAAAATGGGGCCGTTTGCAGGCCTAGAACAGCCCTGCAAACAGCTGTGGCTGGGGGCAAGCAGCTCCCAGGCTGATTGGGCTGACGATCCACAGGTGTGGCTGGTTTAATTAAGGCCCAGCTGGCCCTGATAAAAGGGCTTAGTTTGGTGCTCAGACAGACAGCCTTCTCTTGCTACAGAGGAAGACAGGCCTGGCTGCAGGGAGCTTGAGCAAGGTACCTAGAGTGGTGCAGGGCTGGGGCAAGGCAGGAGGATCTGAGGAAGCTCTGGCTTTGAAACCCCCAGGCTGCAGGGCCTAGGAGAAGGCCTAACAAAGGGTACTGGGATTGCAGGGGGCAGCCCATAGCTACTGACAGGAGCAGCAGGCCAACCCCCTTTGCCAGTGATGAGTGACAATTATACTGCAGTCTGCCCCAGTGAATGGGAGCAAGTGGTGACTGGCAGTTGCCTAGACTGAGGCAAGGTGGGGATAGAGGGTGGAGGGTTCCCCAGGGAGGGGAGACCCTAATACCTGTGGGGGTACTGCAGGGGTGCAGCACCCTCAGTAAGAGGGCACCGGGGTCCGGGAGGGACATGGGGCCAAAGCAGCAAGAGGGACATCAGCCTGCAGAGGGCGCTCTGGATGCTGGCGAGCTAATTCCTGGATGAACCAGCAGGAGGCGCCGCAGGGGGGAGTCGCCGCCCCGCTACAGTTACCATTTAATATAACGATTTGGCAGCATCAGAGGGCTGGTGCTTTGGAAACAAAGTATTAACACTCTCTTAAAGAACACTAAACACCAAACTTAAGCTGCTGCCGTCAGCTAAGTCAACACTTACAGCGGACTATAGAATCCAGGTAGGACCTGCGTAGCTACACGCGGCCATGGAGAAAGGCTTCGGCAGGGGGAAGGCAGCCGAACAGTACATTTCTAGAAATAGTAGATGTGGGAGGCACTGCTTGGGTGTGTAGAAACAGTGCAGGGTACATATCCTACACCACATACAACATCCCCAGGCAATGAGTTCCGCAGGTTGACTGTGCGGTGTGTGAAGGAGTGCTTCCTTATGCTTGTTTTAAACCTGCTGCCTGTTAACTTCTTTGGGTGACTCAGTACATGTCTTAGGGGAAGGGGTAAATAATACTTCAGGTGTGTAGGGCACGTTGTATTAATGTAGATATAGTACAGTAAAACCTCCATTTAACGGACTAATTCGGGCGAGGGGGTGTCCGTTAAATCAAAAAGTCCGTTATTTAATAATTTTTAAATAATGAGCTGTCGGAGCAGCAGCCCGCCCGCCACAGGGTTGGGGCGGCAGCTCCGCAGCCCGCCCGCTGCCGGGACCCGGGCGTCAGCCGGGAGCCAGCAGCCAGCCTGCCTGCTTCTGGGACTCGGGTGGGACCCGGCAGCCAGCAGGCGGGAGCCATCAGCCAGCCCGCCCCCTGCCTGGACCCCGGCGGCAGCCGGGAGCCGTCAGCCAGCCCGCCCGCGGCTGGGACCCCGGCGGCAGCCAGGAGCCGTCAGCCAGCCCGCCCGCTGCTTGGACCCGGGCGGCAGCCAGGAGCCGGCAGCCAGCCTGCCAGAAATGGATCAGGAATGCATCAGACTTGCTCAGAAATTTTGTCCGTTGCATCCGAAGTCCGTTAAATCGAGGTCCGTTAAATCGAGGGTTTACTGTATGTGGGTTGAAGGGGTTAACATAACCCAGCCACTGTCCAACATTAAAAGTCTGGGGTTTGGTAGGCAGAGACTTAGTACCTACTTGGCACCATGGCAAGCACACTTCAAATTTAGCCCCAAGGTTAGAAATGTATTGATTGCAACACACACTAAAGGAAAAGGAGGTAAACAGCGAGCTGGAAAAGTTTGCAGCCAATACAAAATGACTCAAGATAGTTTAAGTCCAAAGCTGACTGTGAAGAGTTACAAAGGGATCTCACAAAACTGGAGGACTGGGCAGCAAAATGACAAATGAAATTCAGTTGATAAGTGCAAAGTACTGGACAACATAATCCCAACGAAACATACAAAATGAGCTGTTAACTCAAGAAAGAAAATCTAATGCCACTTTCTCAATCCATGGTAGGCCCACACCTGGAATATTCTGTGCAGCTCCAGTCACTCAAAAAAGATATAGTAGAACTGGGAAAGGTACAGAGAAGGGCAGATAGGTGATGAGGGGTATGGAATGGCTTCCGTATGAGGAGAGATTAAAAAAACTGTGACTGTTAAATTTGGAAAAGAGACGACTAAGGCGGGATGTGACTGAGGTCTATAAAATCATGACCGCTGTGGAGAAAGTGAATAGGGAAGTGCTGTTTACACCTTCTCATAACACAAGAACTAGGGATCTCCCAAGGAAATTAATAGGCAGCAGGTTTAAACCGAATGTAAGGAAACATTTCTTCACACAACACACAGTCAACCTGTGGGACTCATTGCCAGCCAAGGCCAAAGGAATAAGTGGGTTCAAAAAAGAATGAGATAAGTCCCTGGAGGACCGGTCCATCAGCGGCTATTAGCCAAGATGGTCAGGGATGCAACCCCAAACTCTGGGTGTCACTAAACCTCTGACTGCCAGAAACTGGGACCGAATGACAGGGGTGGATCACTCAATAATTGCCCTGTTCTGTTCATTGCCTCAGAAGCACCTGGCATTGGCCATGCTCAGAAGACATGATACTGTACTGACCCTGTGTCACATTACTGAAATAATCTGGGATCATATGGATCATTGATGCAACCAAGGTCTTGCAGGGGCACCAAATCTTATGTAAAGGGGGCCATATAAGGTGTCTACGACCAGGTTATGGTTTGCTGATTATGATTATGGTATCTGGATGTGTGTATCATTTTTGTAGTTAAAGTTATGGATGTTGGTTATATAGTTTCTGTATCTCAAACCTATGCTCTGCTTCTGGATGAAATCCCAGACAAGTTGCTGTTAGCTCTGCCTGGCCTGCTTGATGGCCCATTAAGAACCATCAGCTACACAATTGACCCATTGAGAGCTTGGAATGCTCCAATCCACATGAGACGTCTACCAGAGGACATGCAAGGTAGCCTGTGGGTATGGCCGCTGCCTGAAAATCCTAAGTCATGCATGGTCATGTGATTTGCCCATGTGACTCCAGAACTCCATTGGGCTGTACTTTTCACAGCAAGGACAAAGAGGATTCCTGCACCTGGAAAGACTATAAAAAGCTGATATCTGATCTCCATCTGGTCTCAGTCTCCAGTCGTCATTCTTACTCTGGAGGAACTTTTGCTACACAACTTTCAACACACAGCTTTCAACAAAGGACTGATTGACCCATCCCTGCTGTAGATGTTTGTACTTCAGAGATATGATTTGAACCTGCAGTTTATTCTACCACTGATGCAAGCCTGAACCAAGAACTTTGCCATTACTGCATGTAATTGATTTTTTTTAACTGTTTATAACTCTTACCAATATCTTTTTCCTTGTATAATAAACCTTCAGATTTTAGATTCTAAAGGATTGGCAACGCCGTGATTTGTGGGTAAGATCTGATTTGTATATTGACCTGGGTCTGGGGCCTGATTCTTTGGAATTGGGGAGAACCGTTTTCTTTATTTGGGGGATTGGTTTTCATAATCATCGACCCCCAGGACAGGTGGCTGCTGGTGGTGATACTGGGAAACTGGAGTGTCTAAGGGAATTGCATGTGTGACTTGTGGTTAGCCAGTGGGGTGAAACCAAGTCTTTTCTGTTTAGCTGGTTTGGTTGCCTTAGAGGTGGAGAAATCCCAGCTTTGGGCTGTAATTGCCCCTTTTGGAGCAATTTGTCCTGACTTGGCACTCTCATTTGGGTCCCACCAGGAACAGCACCGTCACACCCTGTATGGCCGTTCTTAGGTCTGCTCAGGCCTCTCTCATTTATTGGTCTTTCTCCGGCCAGGCAGAGCTGTGTGGGCTGCCTCTTCTCACCGTGCCGGTGCCATGTTGGTCTAGTTGACTTCAGGCCCAGGTGAAAAGCTGAAAGAGTCAGGGCAGGGGGAAGATGGGGCGGAAAGGAGCAGGCGGGGGAGGGAAGACAGAGCAGGATCTTGCAGTTTGGAGTCCTCGCTGGTGCAGCAATGGTGGTGGCCCCCCTCCCCCACCCCTCCAAGGCCTGGCATCACGAACACAATCCTTCCACCCCAGCCACGACCATGGGAAATGTCTCTATTTAAGGGCCCCAAACAGCGTGATGGGTGGAAGGATCCAGCCTCTTTATTGTGCCCACCAATGCGGCTTCATTTCCGACCTGTCAATTTTGCTGTCTTGATTTCCAATCCTCTGCTTCTCTTGTTTCCCCGTCATCACCTTCCCAAGGCCCGTGAGCGATACCAGGAGCCCCCTTCTTGTTTGTCTGTCTCCTCACACCTTTTCTTAACCGGTTTAATATACTGGATCATTGTGGCAATTTACCTGCTTTCCACCAACTGAGCTCACCATTAGGGACAATTCACAGGCCCGACTATTACAGTGGGCACTCCACTCCCTCGCCTGAGCCATGGCTCCCCGTCTACAGGGCTACGCGTACACTGGCTTTGTACTCCACCTGCCACCGGACATGTAGACCGAACTAACACCGTAGACATGGGCACCGGGAAAGACCTGGGGCCTAACTCTCATTTATACCCATGTAACACGTCTGGTTGCCATGGAGCCATTCCTGATTTCCATGGCTGTAAAGTGAGATCGGAACCTGGTGCCTACGGCATTCGATTGCCCCCTACGGCCCCGGCCAGAGCGCAGGGGATCGGGGTCGTCCTTCAGGGCCGGTTTGACAGGCCTGGACTTTCTTGGGTCTGTCCTGCAGAGTGCAGTCCAGGGCTCGCACCACCCGGCTCTCCTGCCCGTTGCTGCCGGAGCACGTCTGTGAGGAGGCCAAACCGTGTTTCAGTTTGTTGCTAAGGGCTGCAAAAGGGGCCTGAGCTGCTTGATACACGCTCGCTTGGGCAAAAAAGTAAGTCACCCCAAGGGGGGGATGGGCAGAACGTGCGTCAGTACTTGCGCACTATTTAATACCTGTCCAATGTACACCGCCCCAGGCCTCTGATCACATTCCTGAGCCCTGTTGTTTCCCCGGCGCTCATGCTGAAGTGCCAACAGTTCAGCTGATTCCTGTTTGCTGCTTTGAATCGCTGACAGCGGGCTAACGCTTGTGTCGCCCGCCGGTGGGTTCGTGCAGAGCGTTCAGGAGCTGAAGGAAGGGGGAGGGAGAAGACATACTGGTTTATGAGGCAAGAATCCGGGTCCTGAGTGGATAGACCAGGAGGCAAAAGGCCAGGTTACTTATCCCATTGAGGACACCGGATTACCGGCTTGTGTAGTGGCTCAGCAGGGCTGGGATGGCTTTTACGTGGTGCTGAATCACTCTGTCCTGTCTGTGCATTGTGGAGTGGAGCCAGTCATTCACCTTAGAAGGTCCATAAGAACGGCCAAACTGGGACAGACCAAAGGTCCATCTAGCCCAGTATCCTGTCTACTGACAGTGGCCAATGCCAGGTGCCCCAGAGTGAGTGAACCTAACAGGTAATGATCAAGTGATCTCTCTCCTGCCATCCATCACCCCCCTCTGACAATGTGTGATAGACCGAAACTGATAGAACGGTTTGTTTGCAGCTCACAAATTCATCTCTCCCTGCTAACTTTGCACCATTGGACACAGGAGACCAGATTAGCTGGCTGCTTTATTATCCTATGGGGATCCAGGAGGTGGCTGTGTGCCCGCCCACTTCTAATGGACCTCCCCTCAGCCTAAGGGGAGTGCCCACAGGACTGGAAACCAAATAATTCCAGGGGACAATGAATGAAATAACAGGGACAGGAGTGTGGGGTTAAGCGAGAGGAACCTGACAGGAACACGGAGAGGAGAATCCTGGCCAGCGCCCGCTGCTCCTCGAAGGCGTCAAGGGAGCCAGTGGATGCCGCCCAGAGGAACTCTGCCCGGATGCGTGAGAGGATGGAGGATCGGAAGTAGGAGTCACAGGAAGCTCCCTTGGCCAACCTCCTCTTCCTGATTTTATAGATGGCCATTTTAGCCAGGGCTAGGAGGAAGTTGACCAAGAGGTCCCGTGACTTTGTGGGGCCATGGATAGGAAGAGCATAGAGAAGAGGGTGAGGGGAAAAGTGCAACCAAAAATGTAACAGGACATCTAAGAGGAGCTGGAATAGGGGCTGCCACCTGGCGCACTCTAGGTAAACGTGCACCAGGGTCTCCCTCACGCCGCAGAAGGGGCAGGTGTCTGGGATGGGGGTGAACCATGCCAAGTATACGCCCATGCTCACGGCTCCATGAAGTTGCCACCAACTGATCTCCCTGGCGGGCCTCTGGACCAGGGTGGAATATAGGCTGGATCGTGGCAGTTCCTAGGTGCTCACTCGGCTGGGTTTCCCATCCTGGACTGATAACTTTCCACGTAGATCTCCGCGCACCTGGGCAGGGAGAAGGAATGTGTTTTGGAGGACTGGGCAGCCAAGTCGTTCTTTCAGGCACCAGTCCAAACCCAGCCTTCACTAGTGTCTGGCCTGTAGAAATGAGTCTTGACTCCATCCAGCCCTTAGTGGGCAGGGGGGTTGAATGTAGGTAACCCATGCTAAGAGGCTGTCTCTTTGCATCCTCTTTCTTCCCCCAAGGCTTAGTCCATGCACCCAGGATTGTCTGCCCCTGCCTCCTAGCTGGTGGACCTTGTCCTCTCACTCCAGCAGTAAAGGCTCCTGTTCTTAGTATGCTAGGTCCTGAGTTCAGCTCCTACCCCTCCCATTCAACCAGACATAGGGCATCATTAACTAGCACATCTATCAGAGCCTGCGGACTCAATGGGGCTTGAAGACCAGACTGCTGGGGGATCCTTTGAGCCCAGGGCGATCTGACGACTTGCTGCCCCGCTGCCTTGTGGATGGCCAGAGCTGCCGATCCAGTGCCTGTCACCTGCATGTGGTGTTTTACTCAAGATGAGCTTAGGTTGGGTGCTGTGTGCAGCCACAGATCTCTGGTGATCTCCTGAGCTGGCTCATTGAGCCTGGCGGGGATAAAATCTCCCTGTTGGGTAACAAAAGGGACCGGGGCAATGACTGGAAAGAGGGCGACAGCCCTGATTTGGCAGAAACGGCATCTGCAGGGGGATTTCCAAACTTCAGAAAACTGACTTCTGTATCCCTCCTGCTCCCGCTCCCCCTGGCTAGAATGAGGGTCTAAGTCGATGCAACCATCCCTTGGTCCAGCCTGTTAATGACGCTGCTGCCGGGCACTGGGGTGTAATTTGTAGCCCCTTCTGCACCGCCACCGAATTTATCTAAGCGGCTCAGGGCTGGGGGGGGGGGGGGTGCATAGCCAGAGACGCAGCTCAAAAGGGCAGGTAAGACTGGGTAGGTGTACCGCAGCCCCCTCCCTTGGCCCAGCGTAGTTTCACCCCATCAGCTTCCCTGACGCCCGCTTGCTGCCGTGACTTGCAGATCACCCAGGTTGGAGCCTGTGTGCCGAGCACGGGGATTTATCGCCGGGGATGCAGCTGGCTCCTCTTACACAAACCCAAACCCACATACATCCACCCCCACCGCGCTCCTTTCCGCTCAGTGGCTGCAGACCGCTCCCCCTGCCCCCCTCCAGAGCCGTGTTGCTACCCAGCTTGCTGTGGCTACAGCGCACCAGGGACGGCAGTTGCATTGTGTTTCCCACCCACGCCCTCTCAGCTTAGAGTGAGTCAGCTCCAGCCTCTTGGCTTTTGTTTAACAATCACAGCAGTGAAGAAAAGCAACGCAGCTCTGGACGCTCAGCGTTCTAGTTATTCAAGGCCTCGCTCTGCTTGCAAACGGAGCGTTGCCTGGATGTTTCAATGCGAATGGGCTTGGGGGTTATTTTCTTTTTAAATGTAATCTGTCAGGGATGGCAAGCTTCATTCCTGTCACTTATTCCCAGGTGCTGGGAACAAACAATTACCTTGAGAATGTCATTACTGCAACAGCACTTTAAATGGAAGACAGTTTTAAAAGTTCGGAGCTGGAAGAGATGAGATTTCAGCCCCGCTTCCTGCTATGCCGGTAGATTGCTTATGGCTTTGCAATGCTCAGCAGTGTAGCAATTGGCGCATAATGTTTGGCAATGGCTTTTCTTAAATCCCCAGCTCTTGGAGTCATGTGAGTGGGTGAGGCGTTCAGCGTTCATTTGAAACAAGGATAAGTCTGGTTGCAAATGAAAACTCAGAAATGTGAACCCTTAAAGCCTCAACCAGAAGGCCAATAAAAAGACCAGCAAAATCTATCTTCTTTAAATCTCGTGAAGCAAGAGGAAGGCCAAGGCCCATCACTCAATGAGAGGGAAAAATAATAACAGACAATGCGGAAAGGGCAGAGATGCTTAACGACTTCTTTGTTTTGGTTTTCACCAGAAAGGTTGGTGGCGATTGGACATCTAAAGTAGTGAATACCAGTGAAAATGAGATATGATCAGAGGCTAAAATAGGAAAAGAACAAGTTAAAAATGATTTAGACAAGTTAGATGGCTTCAGGTCACCAGGACCTGATGAAATGCATCCTAGAATACTCAAGGAGCTGAGTGAAGAGATAGCTGAGCCATTAGCAATTATCTTTGAAAAGTCACAGACATGGGAGAGATTGCAGAAGACTGGAAAAGGTGAAAGATAGTGACAATCCATAAAAAGGGAAATAAGGACAACCCAGGGAATTACAGACCAGTCAGCTTAACTTTGGTACCCAGAAAGATAATGGAGCAAATAATTAAGCAATCAATTTGCAAACATCTATAAGATAATAAGGTGATAAGTAACAATCAGCATAGATTTGTCAAGAACAAATCATGTCAAACCCACCCGATAGCTTTCATTGACAGGGTAACAAGTGGCAGATGTGGTATATCTTGACTTTAGTAAAGATTTTTATATTGTCTCACCTGATTGTCTAGGGAAATGCAACCTAGATGGAGCTGCTATAATGTGGGTGTATAATTGGTTGGAAAACCAGTCCCAGGGAGTAGTTCTCAGTGGTTCACAGTCATGCTGGAAGGGTATAACGAGTGGGGTCCTGCAGGGATCAGTTCTGGGTCCAGTTCTGTTCAATATCTTCATCAATGATTTTAATATTGGCATAGAGGGGACACATAAAGTTTACAGACTACACCAAGCTGGAAGGGGTTACAAGTAGTTTGGAGGCTAGGATTAAAATTCAAAATGATCTGGACAAACTGGAGAAATGGTCTGTGCCATGGAGTACCCGGACGATGGTTTGGAACCACTCCCTAGGAAGCCAGACAGGACTTCGGGTGAAGGGCCCCTTCTCTGTACACAGCCTGTTTCCAAGGCTAGGAGCTTCACGGGTACCTACTTCCACCTTCCTGGGTCTGACCTCAGAGCATTCAGCACCTTCTGCTCCTCTGTGCGCTTCCCCAAGCAAGCCCGCCTGGGTGAGGTCCTGAGGGAGCCCATGGATTCTGCACCCCAAATCCACAGTCAGACGTGACTCTCAGCCAGTCAGTAAAACAGAGGTTTATTCGTCGACATGTACATGGTTTAACACCGAGCTTGTGGGTACCCGACCCCCTCGGCTGGATCCATTTTGGGGCCCAAGGGAGGCTAGACCCTGCCTGGGCCTGCCTCCCTTCTGCCCACACAGCTTCAGATTCTAAAACATTGTTCCAGCCAGCCGCAGACTCCAAACTGAAACTCACTCTCTCCAGCCCCTTCTCCCCCTGGCTCAGCCAGGTCAGGTGACCTCCCTCCCCCACCTGGGGTCAGATTACAGCATCAGGTATGCATATCTGCAGAGAGGGGGGAGGGCACCGCCTGCCCGCCCACAGCATCAGCTCCCACTCTCCCACATAGACACTTAAGAAATGCATAGGGGAAACTGAGGCACACACACAGTATTCCTATTCCGTCACAGTCTGAGGCAATGATCCCTCTAATTTTTGACAGGCCATGTGTGCAAAACGTTTCTTCTGTGTGCAGGGTTTGGGATCTGTGTGCGCGTGCTCACATGTGCAGCTTAGAGGGAACAGTGGTTTGAAGTAAATAGAATGAAATTCAATAAGGACAAATGCAAAGTACTCCACTTAGGAAGGAACAATCAGTTGCACACATACGAAATGGGAAATGGCTGCCTAGGAAGGAGTCTTGCAGAAAGGGATCTGGGGGGTCATAGTAGATCACAAGCTAAATATGAGTCAACAGTGTAGCAAAAAAAGCAAGCAAGGATTTATTAGCAAGAGTGTTGTAAGCAAGAGAGGAGAAGTAATTCTTCCACTCTACTCCACGATTATTAGGCCTCAACTGGAGTATTGTGTCCAGTTCCTGGCGCCACATTTCAGGAAGGATGTGGACAAATTGGAGAAAGTCCAGAGAAGAGCAACAAAAATAATTAAAGATCTAGAAACCGTGACCGAGGAGGAAAGATTGAAAAAATTGGGTTTATTTCGTTTGCAGAAGAGAAGACTGAGGGAGGACATAACAGTTTTCAAGTACATAAAAAATTGTTAAAAGGAGGAGGGAGGAAAATTGTTCTTCTTAGCCTCTGAGGATAGGTCAAGAAGCAATGGGCTTAAATTGCAGCAAGGGAGGTTTAGGTTGGACATTAGGAAAAACTTCCTAACTGGCAGGGTGGTTAAGCACCAGAATAAATTGCCCAGGGAGGTTGTGGAATCTCCATAACTGGAGATTTTTAAGAGCAGGTTAGACAAACACCTGTCAGGGAGGGGCTAGATAATATTTGTGATGAGTGCAGGGGACAGAACTAGATGACCTCTTGAGATCCCTTCCAGTTCTATGATTCTATAATTATATGATTTTTTTTTCAAAGCCAATCTCATGAACTCTAAACAGTTGGGTTGACAACTGGAGTTTCAAGTGTTCATCCATGCTCTGCAACATGACATGCTATGGCTCTAAGCACCGGTTCACATCAGTAATGGAGATGAAGTCTTCAAGAGATCAGCTCTAAGTTTGGATAACATCCCAGGTCTGCAGTGACTGAAGGGTGTTCCTATTTGCTGACTAATAGGCACCCTAAATGAAATACGTTTTCATCTCAGTCTAGTTCTCAATGGTCTGGTGGCCAGATCTTTGTAACCAACAGGTGCAGAAAGGCTCCATGTTCTCACCTTCACAAGATCCCTTAACAAAGATGATCCAAACAGCCCTTAGCACCACTTACAGGTGAAGGCAAAACCTATTTTCTTCCTGCCCTTGCAATATCTCTCGCTGCTGCACATGCTAATGATTAGTTTTACGGCTTTCGACCCACCCTATCTTCACGGAAAAACTGAAATGGCAAAAGGGTTTTCTTTTAAAGTGTTCAAACCTGGCCCATTTTTTTCTCCAAAATTTCTAGTTAAATTATTTCTTTCAACCTTTTAAAAACAATTAATCGAAAAATATATGCTATTCAAATACAATTTTTTACAAAAACTAAATGCCAGCCGGTTTTTCGGGACGCACCTTGGTTTGTGGGGCAGTGGGGGGGGAGGCTCTTAACCGTTGAAAACTTTTCTGTCATAAAATCTACCCTGCCTGGGTGATGGTGTCCACTGGCAGTGCTCTGGTCAGCCACTTGATGGCGCTGTGCTGTAGAGCATTCCATATGGGAACTGGTCACTGGTAAACAAAGGAGAGCAAGCTGGCACTAGACAACAGCTGCACCTGGGTACAAACTGGACTGTAAAGTCTCTAGAGCAGGAACCCACGGGAATTAGGGAGGCAGCGTGAGGGTGCGTGAGGGCAGCATGATGCTGGTATATAGGGTGGAAATCTGTCCATCTGGATGGCTCCAGATCCTCTGAATGGTTTTTCCTCTTATAAAAACATTGTTTTCCCCATCTGCCGCTCAGCTCCGCCATTGCTTGTTGGCTGGTTCTCGTGGGTGTTACAGGAGAAGCAGCTCTCCCCAAAGATCGGGGCGAGCTCCTGATATCTCCCTCCCTGGCTTTCAGGCCTCATCTAGATCCCGTGTAAAGACATTGATGTACCTACTCCAGCGCAACTCCCTGACATAGACGCCTTGAACTGGTGCAAGATGGGGCTTGTACTGGTGTGGCGTGTCCTGGGACATGCATAAGTACCCCTGGGGGGGGGTCTGCAGTGTACCCCTTGAGCAAACCCCACCTCCCACGTCTGGACATTGCTTCCTGTTTCTAAAGGGCCCTATCAGCTCTGTTTCCCTTCCCAAAGGAACGTCTGGCCACCTTGTCCACTCGCTGGACCGTTGGAAAGCTAACAGTGCTGTACCCACCCCTAGTGGTATATGTCTGTAGCCAGAGGTAGGCTGCCCACACATGGTGTAGCTCAAGGCGGGGACTGGGGCTTTAAGAAGATTGGGTGGTAAGAACATAAGAACAGTCAGACTGGGTCAGACCAAAGGTCCAGCTCGCCCAGTATCTTGTCTGCCCACAGTGGCCAGTGCCCCAGAGGGAATGAACAGAACCTGTTCATCACCCAGCGATCCATCCCCTGTGGTCCATTCCCAGCTTCTGGGGACACCAGACCGAGAGAAGGCAGCTGTTCCAGATCCGCGGGTCATTTCCAGCTGCCATCTCCAGGACCTGACCGTTACCCTCTTCCTCCTGGGGGCTGGCTCTCCTGCTGTGGAAATGCACCGTGGGCCACACGCGCAGTGCTCTGGAACCAGCTGCCCATCCCCGGTGGTCCTTAGCCCTTCTCTCCTTGTGGAGCAGGGCACCAGCTCTGCTGGTGACTCCGCTGGGACCCCGCCGGGGAGAAGAAAGGAGCGTGACTGTCTGGTGAGTCGGGTCTGGGGGTTAATAACCAAATCTTCCCTCCCGCTCCAGGCCCAGCTATGTCTCATGACTGCCCAGTGACTACCCGTTGTGCAGAGCTATGTGCAGCCTCGGGGCCTGTGAGCCGGCCAGGGTCCATTCCAGCTGGGGCCTGTAGAGAGCGCAGGGAGGGAAGGGGAGCGAAGGTAGGGCCTGCAGCACAGGGTGGACCCCTTTGGTTATGTTACGGGGCTTGGGCTCCCTCTCACACCTGGCTTTGTCCTTGGGAAGTGAGCCCTGGAAGCGGCTCTCACAGGGCTGGAGACTGAGGAGACGACTTGGATGTGGGCGGGACAGGCAGACCAAGACTTGACAGAACAAGGAGCAATGGTCTCAAGTTGCAGTGGGGGAGGTCTAGGTTGGATATTAGGAAACACTATTTCTCTAGGAGGATGGTGAAGCACTGGAATGGGTTACCTAGGGAGATGGTGGAATCTCCATCCTTAGAGGTTTTTAAGGCCTGGCTTGACAAAGCCCTGGCTGGGATGATTTAGTTGGTGTTGGTCCTGCTTTGAGCAGGGGGTTGGACTAGACACCTCCTGAGGTCCCTTCCCACCCTGATAGTCTATGATTCTAGGAAGGAACTTTTGAACTCCGTTCCCCTCAAAAGCAGCACAGAGTTCTCTGCCCCACTGACTCAGAAGTTTATGGTGAAAACAAAATATTAGCAAAGGGGAGAGGTGTGTGGCATTCCCCTGGGCACAGTCTGGACAGTTAAATAGCGGTGGCCTCTCCACACTCCAATCTTTCATACTGAACTTTGCTGTGAGAACAGCCACTCCTGGCCTGTTCACACACAGCCTCCAGCATGCAAAATCACTGCCAGCTCAGGGAGATGAGTGCTCCAGCCAGACACTCCTAAATTACATTGCCTAACGACACCAGCAAATTCCCAGTCCCAGCCTTGTCCCCAGAAATGTGTGTCTTGTACTGCTCAGCACCCACCTGGACAATACAAGCTCCTAGAAAGTCCGTCATTTTCTTAATAGAAAATGAGCCGCCCAAACACTGTTATCTCGAATGAAGAGTCCCAAACACTTCAGTCCACACACCCACTGCCTTAGATAAAACAAGTTTATTAACTACAGAAAAATAGATTTTAAGTGATTACAAGTAAGGAGGCATAAAAGTCAGAATTGGTTACATAGAAATAAAACTCAAACGGATACCTAACTTAACAAGCTAAGTGAACTTAAAGCAAAAAGATTTTTCTAACCACATGATCGTAGCAGTCTGACCGGATTTCCCCCCAGTTCAATGATGCTTTCTTTGTCTTTCAAACGTTGTTGATGCTGTAAGTAAAGATGAGGAGAGAGAGAGGTGATTTGTGTCCTCTGTTCTCCCTTCTCATAGCATTTCTCTTCTTTGAGAATCATCTCATGTAAATTTTTTGCTCACACCCCTCTTCCTTGATTTGTTGACACCTGGCTGAGGTGTCCGTTTGCCTTTTATCTCTGAGGAACTGGTTTGAACTGTGTCCCCAGATCTGGAACCTGCCTTAATAAAATAAAATAGTAGAATCTTATAACTTTACAATGCTGCCACACCTATGTTACCAGGACAATAACGATCAGCAAATTATGAGTTTTCAAATGATACCTCACAAGGCCTACATTGTACAACATTTATCATAGTTTTGTAAAAGTGGGGAACATAAGGATACAGACTGTCATGGGAAAAGGGACAGGAGTTGCTGCAGGGAAGCAAATGCAGAAAGAAGAACTGGATAGATGCAAAGACAGAGAGAAGCAGAGAAAGGAAGAGAAATAAAGGGCGGGACTAGCAATGATCCTATAAGGAAAATGTTTCCCACTGAGTTCTGTTCATTGTGACAGTTAAGAACTCTTACTTGTTCCTAATGCCAAGACCAGATTCCACTTTGTCTGCCTCTCACAGACACGAGTAGCAGCTTCTGTGGACGAGGGGAAAGAAGATGGTGAGTGCGTGATGTGGACTAAAAACTACCCAAACCCATCAGACACTAATTGCTTCCAGCCAGTACCCGGGGCAGGATTTGAATGTCTGGTGTGTAGGTGAAGAACTCTGTAGCCACCTCCAGCCCCTTGAGCTGGCCAAGGCCAGAAGCTTTAAAAATGGGAGCTCGTCTAATAACTAGGAAGGGAATTCACGAGACCCCAACGGGAGCTGTTCCAAGACATTGTTTATCAGCCTGTGTCTTTTGGGGAGGGACACTGGGTTCATCTCTCACCAGGGGTCCTTGGCGAGGGGTCGACGGAGGATAGCCATGCTGGGGCTGTCCTGCAGCTTCTCTGTAAATGTTTTAAGGGCCTGGTGCTATACAGCGGGGGCAGGCTGGGGAAGCGAAGGGCCACAAGCCCAGCACATTCAGTGAAGACAGGAAACCTATTAGCAGAACCCCTGAAACGCACCCCCAGAGTGTTAGTGTGTTTGCAATGTGACTGAAAGGGGAGGGTGCACTGGGCTGGGACCCAGGAGAGACGGTTTAATTCCTAGCTCTGTCACAGACTCTCTGGGCGACCCGGGCCAACTCTGGGGCCTGTGACTCTCCGTTAAACTGATCTGCTTCCACCAAGCAAAGGGCACCATGTGGACCCGCCAACACCCCAGTTCGCGGCAGGACGAATGAACTGAGGCTCGGTGAGGGTCAGTGGAGTGAGCGGTGGGAGCTCCCCCAGCACGGAGGTGGCTATACCGGGAAACATGACCCAGCAGTCCTCCTTGCAAGGCGGCTGATTCACCTCTTAGAACGCGCCACCTCTCCTTGTCACTCCAGGAATGCAGCCCCGAGTCTTCCCAAATTTAGACTCCAGCATCTTTCCTGCTCTGGCTGGAAGGAAAACAAACTGAGACCAGAGAGCTAATTCTCCAGCGTGTGGTTAAGGCAAATGTCCCTCCCTGATTCCGGCCCTTCACTGGGACAATTTTCTCCCTTCCCTGGGCTGCAATTGGGTCTCACGCTGTAGCTCCAAAGCTGGGCTCTTTAAACACGAAGGAGAATGGAAGCGGCACCGAAAGAGGCCTCGCACAGAGCAGGGTTAAGAAGTCACCCTGTCAAGGGACTCTTCCTTCAGAACAGGAAGCTCTGGATGTGCGGGGGGAAGAGATAATGGGAGCAGGCAGGATGGCCGGGCAGGGAAACTGCAAATGGTTTCTCTTTAAAAAGAAGGCTTCCTTTTCTTCTGCACAGTGATGTTCCCCGATGCCGTGGGCTGGCTGTGAACTCAGATAAGTCACGGCTCTTTTATTGTCATCGCCACTGAGATTAGGGCCCTGTTGGGTGGCACAGCTGGTCGGGGGCAGAGATGAGACTAGAACCCAGGTCTCCTGACCCTCACGTCAGAGCCCTGGCTCACGCTACCTCAGCATCCTGTGACATTGTCTGGATTGGCCAAGTCAGCGAGTCTGACATCTGCAGTCACCCACGGGAAGAAGAGAGAGAGGCGATATTGTATCCAAGCTGTAGGCACCTTGGAACGTGGCTGGACCACATCCCCCCGCATGGCTGCTCCGGCTCCACAAGCATCGGATCCTGCTCTGTGAGCTAGAGCAGGATCTCTGTCCACAGGATATCACCAAGGACCGACGGAGAGTGGTTCCAGACTGCCGAAGGCAGCCGTGCTCAGGCCTGCCGGCCAGTACAATATCATACTACCCAGCAGCAGAAGCTGGCTGATCGATGCACCGGGACTCCTTCCTCTTGTATTCCCCTTTGCCTGGCTCGCAGCCGGTTTGGTTTCCGCCAGTAAACAGGAGTCTGTGACTTAGCCAAGACCTCCGCCAACTTTATTATAATGCCGCCCACCCCAGTCTACGAGCGCAGGACATTTGGGGAACACCAAAAGGCCGGTCTAGTCCAATGTCATGGCCGTTCTTGGAATGGTTCTGTTGTCCCTTCGCTGGGCCTTTGATCATTTCGATTTAGCGATGGAAAAGCCTGTTGGAGCAGCAGCCTCTGTCAGTGCAGGATTGGTTCTCCCCTGCACCTTTTCCAAGGGCCCTGCTCAGTGTAGCCTTCTGTTCCAAATTGCTCGATAGAACTTTTTCAGCATTTCCCCCCCATTCCTTACATGGTTGCTCCGTTGCCTGCAGCTGTACGAAGAGGAGAGAGATTTTCATTGAAATGTCGATGATGACATGCAGGCCACTTTCCCTGAGGGGTTACTTGAGCGTATTCCCTGCCAGGTGCATTGCTTTCCCTTTGCCAGCCTTGGGTTTCACTCGCCATGATGTTGCTCATTCACCGAGCTTGGTTAGGGCCCTGTGAAGTTCTTCAGTCTTCCCCCATGTTGAGTCACCTAAATAAGGGTTTGATCCAAAAGCTTTGGACGTCAAGTGGAGCCTGGGCATGGACGCCACTTAGCTTTGGCTCGGGCCTTAATGCTGTCAGCTTACGACGTGTCCCCTTGTCGAGATCATTCATAAAATGCAGCCCTGCCAGGCGGAAGCAGTGGGTTCTATGGCAGGAGAGACGGGGGCAGGTAATCTTTCACTGGCCAAAGACTCCTGTAAAAACCTGCGACCCGCAAAGGACAATGGCCCGGGAAGCTGAACAGCGCCTCGTTTTTAGCAGTGTGTGTGCTCTCCACAGCAAGGAGCCCTGCCTTGATGTTGGCGGGATGACATAGCTTTGCATAGGGAGCTATTACATTGCATAGGGACACCAGCAAATTCCCAGTCCCAGCCTTGTCCCCAGAAATGTGTGTCTTGTACTGCTCAGCACCCACCTGGACGATACAAGCTCCTAGAAAGTCCGTCATTTCCTCAATAGAAAATGAGCCGCACAAACACTGTTATCTCGAATGAAGATTCCCAAACACTTCAATCCACACACCCAACTGCTTTAGAGAAAACAAGTTTATTAACTACAGAAAAATAGATTTTAAGTGATTACAGGTAAGATTACAATCACTTCGCCCCAGGTCTGATGACCTGACTCCAAGTCAGGCGGGCGCTGGTGCTTGAAGTGACAATTTGCTGCCTCATCACGGGACACTTCTGTTTCTCAGGCTGGGTTTTCACGCCGAGAGCAGCTGGCGTGGCTGTGAAGAGAATGGCAGACATCTGTGGGGTGGGGACTGCTGGCTATTTCAGGAGAATACGTTTCCTTTTTTCTGCAGCCTGCTAATGAAGGGAGGAAACCTCTTGGCTTTGGGTTTTGTGAGAAGTGAAGACCCTCTAAAAAGACACAATGGGCCAACCCTAGGCTGTACGGAGACCCTGGCTCTGGGATAGTTGGGATCCGTAGCTTCTGGGACAGAGGAATCCACAGCAGGGCCTGGGCTGTGGGTATGGCCCAACCAGGCACCCAGGGGCCTGACCCCTTTCCCCCTTCCATTTCTCCCCACGAAGGGGAATCACTGCATGCTGGGACGAGGGCTGGGGAAACCCCGATTGTCGGAATCATTGAGACTGCTTGAGCGACCCTCAGCCGGGCTGTGACCGTGCCCCAGACTGAGGGGAGAACAGAGGAGGTGGAAGTGGCCGTGGGGAGACTGGTCTGTGGTATCAGCTAGAGCGGACTGAGGTTCTCCTCATCTCACCTGGGCCGGGAGTTCTTGGAGAGAGAGAGGGCCCGGGTCCCCCAACCATTCCCTTGCTCCTTGTCCAACCAGGGGAACTTGGAGAGAGGCAGACTGTAACTTAAAATAAATAAATGGAGATATGCCAATCTCCTAGAACTGGAAAGACCTTGAAGGTCATCGAGTCCAGTCCCCTGCCTACACTAGCAGGATCGAGTACTGTCCCCTGACAGATTTTTTGCCCCAGATCCCTAAATGGCCCCCTCAAGGATTGAACTCACAACGCTGGGTTTAGCAGGCCAATGCTCAAACCACTGAGCTATCCCTCCCCCAACTTGGCCACCAGCCCCTCAGATTGCCCGATAAGCCATGGCCAGCCAGCCCCTAAGTGAACCCTGCTCTACCCTTGTCTGAAGTAAACTGGCTTCCGGGCTGTATATGAATACACAGGGCTTCGGGATTGGTTTAAAGGAGCTGTTCATCGGCTGCATTGTGAGCCCAACACCGGGGCACTGGGGCTCAGGGGAGAGCGACGGGACTGGAGGTTGAGACCCTGCTTCCATTCCGTGGTCTGCAAGGGACTTCGGGCCGGTCACTCGGACGGAGAGCTTTTGAGATGCAGGGCTGACAAGTGCTATTCTGGGCACTACGGTAGGGGCCAGAGGCCTCGTTAACTGGGCTCTGTGCACATGCATAGGAAGAGATGAGACTTGACACGTGGCTGTTCCAAGCGACCGCACGGGAGAGGGTGATGAGAACGCAGGGCTGCACAGACTGTCTCAGTGCACAGCGGGTGTCAAGTCAAAGGGGTTTCGTTGTTGAGGGTCTCCGGGTCTAAGCACAACCCCCCAAATTCTTCTCTCTTGCACACAGACTCAGAGCTGCACCCCTGTGAGTGGAATTCAACCATATGTCGGCAGGATTAGTGCATGAGAACCAGGAAGTGAAACTGACCAGTCTGGCTTCAGCAGTCAAAGGGAGTGTAATGGAAATAAAGGAAACAGATGTCGGCAGTGGAAAGAGATTATTTTAAAGGTTACTGATATTACTGTAAAGGTTCCCTCAGATACACACAGCTGGGCGAGGGCTGGTTCTCCACTCACACCTGATTAACAGCAGCGTACCTCTGGCGAGGCCTCTTATGGGCTTTGGCCAGGTCCAGGGCCCCATTGTGCGCTAGGCCCTGCACAAACCCATAGTAAATGACAGAGCCTCTCCCCAGGTTTTGTATCATTGTAACTAGGCCTGGCTGAAAATGATCTTTCATGGGAGCTGTGGTTCCTCTGTCAGCTGGGCTATATCGCCCATCATGCCTCAGAGCCAGGGACTCCCATGATGCAGTGCTTGCCCTCGCAAGAAGGGGGACTGAGGTGCATCATGGGTGATGTAGTCTGACCTGGGAAATGGAAATATTTGGAGGTTTCAGCCAAAAATGTTGTGGTACTCACGTCTGTGCAGAAAATAAACATTGCCTGTGGGAAGAGAACCCCGGGGAGCTGTGGAGAGTCACGCTCGGGATATTTGAACAGCTTCCGCATCTGCCTCAGAAATTAAAGCGAGACCTAGAATGTCGGTGACCTCATGGGAGAGACTCCAGAGGGGACAAACTGCAACAGCAACGAGATTTGCAAACAAACAGAATTACTTAACGGAGAAACCCACTACGGCGACATCCCCTGCTCCCTACACCCTGGAGAAGCTTGTGAGAGGCTCATGTCCTGAAACAAATGCTTGCCTGTTTCCTCCGATCTTCCTCCTCCTCATATCCCCAGCCCTTTAACTCTGCACATCAGAACACCACCCAGGAGTTCTGGGTCCCAATCCCCACCGCTGACACCAACTCTCTGTGTGACATTGGAAAATTCCGTGTCTCTGACCCTGGGATCACCAGCACAATGAGGGTATTTCTTTTCCCTTTCTTCTGCCTTCTGTCCATTTGGGGTGTAAGTTCTCTGTGGAAGGGACAGTCTAGCCAGCAGCACCTGATCTCAGCTGGGGCCTCTAGGTGTTACTGTAATACCAGGCGCTAGATTCAGGGAGCTCTTCCATGCACACAAAGCTCGTTTTTGCATCTCTTGAGACAGCCGAGGGGTTTGAAGAGGATCTGGGATGGGGTGAGTGGGGTCACCGTGCGTTCTCTCTCTCTGGTGCTTGCCTAGCTGGTTCTTGCGGAGGTGCTCAGGGTCTCGTTGATCGCCCTGCATGGGGGGAGGAAGGAATTTCCCCCCCAGGTCACATGGACACTGACTTTCGGGGGTGTTTATTTCTCCTTCCCCTGTGGCATGTGGGCACAGATCACTCGCTATCACCTGGGTATGTCTCATTTAATCATTTCTTTGCCATGGCAGGGGCATTGGTGCACCTTGGAGCCTCCTGTTCTCTGCCTGTGGCATAGTCCAGTCCCCTGTGGGCTGTCATATGTTGGTCTAATTTGGGTTGCTGGGTTTATATACAGGAGGCCAGACTGGATGACCTGGTCCCTCCTCTTTCCCATTGTCTCCTAAGGGTGCACGGAGCGTGTTCTGTTCAGGTGTGGGCCATCACGCGTCACCGTAGGGTTCAAAGCTGATCTTACGGACTCAGGCGGCTGCATCCAGACCCATCAATGTTTCCCCCTACCCAGCCCATGCCTAGTACGTGAATAAACCAGCTCTGTCAGGCCAGCAGGGGGTGTGAGGGGCAGTAGCTGTAGCACCTCTGCTCACCTGTGCAAACGCCAGGGGTCCTCAGGAGGGCTTAAACACCACACCGCTGACATGTGCTGCTTGCGTTCAGGGAGGAACTCCATCCGCTGGCAGCAGTGGTAGGCTGTTCTCGCGAGAGGGGTGTGTGACACACTCTGTGTTCACGTACATTCCACAATGGCGTGACTGACCCTCAGATATGCGCCCAAGCACGAGGGGAGCTCTGACCTGCACCCAATTTAGAAGCCAGTGCTGGTTACAAGGCACCTACTTCCCCCAGGCGATGAACTTTGCTAAGCACTGGGTAGCCACGTTCCACTCCAGAGGTGGCTGCATTTCAGCTCGGGGGGGGGGGGGGCAGGAAAGCAATTCCAGTCTCTCTGGTCAGTAAAGCAATGTGCCCAGGGGACGGTGGTTGTTAACAAGAGGCTGAGCAGGGGTGAATTCAGGGGGCAGCGCCAGAGTGAGACCGGTGGTGCTGCCTCCTGCAAAGCCAAGCGGCCGGAGTGGGCTGGTTCCTGCCCAAACCCAGCTGTCTGGCAGCAGAAGGGGAAGGGTCACAGGGCGCTTCTAGGAGACACCAACTCCCCGGGGTGGAAATGTGTAGCCAGGCCCAGCCCCCGGGGTGCACACGCACTCTGGAGCTCACAGGCCATAGGGTGACCAGATGTCCCGATTTGACAGGGACAGTCCCAGTGTGGGGGTCTTTTTCTTATATAGGCTCCTATTCCCCCCTCCCCCCCCCCTTTTTCCACATTGGCTGTCTGCTCCCCCTAAGCCAGCCCCCTGCTCTCCCGCAGCCCTGGGCAGCCGGCGTGGAGAGGAGGAGGAGGAGGAGGAGGAGGGGAATTGCCTGAGTCTGGCTGCAGCAGCTGTGCCCGGCTCAGCCCCGGAGTAGGAGGCGGGGTTGTTGCTCAGCGAGGGTGGATCAGAGGAGCTGTCAGCGGGAGAGATGGAGCCGCCGGGTGGGCGACCAGCCTCCCGCTAAGGGATCCTCCGGGGCGGGGTGGGGGGGTCTGCGCCGTGCCCGGACTCCCATGGCCGGTTGGCCCTCGGCGCACCGCAGCGGGGGCGCTTCCCGGCGCTGAGCTCCAGACACAAAGGCGCTCCGGAGCCGCTCCGGAGCCGCCCCGCCGCCGGGACCCCGCGGAGCGCCGGGGGCTGGGTTGGAGGAGGCGAGCGGAAGCCCCTGCCCAGAGCCGGCTCCGGATCCACGGCTGGGAATTTTCCGCCCCGCTCCGTCCCTGGAAGGGTGGCCGGGGCCATGGGCGACAAAGGAACCAGGTGGGTTCATGGCTCGTCCGGTTCCCCGGGGGGGGGGATCCGGCTGCCGATGGCGGTTCTTTGGCTGCGGATCCCGGGGCGTTTCTACCCCCTTGCATGGGGGGGGAGGGGTCCTAGGCTGCCGCTCCGGCCCCGGGGAGGCTGGAAGACCGGGGGGGGGGGGAGTGTTTCTCCCTGGCCCGGTTCCCCGCAGGAGGGAGGGACAGAGGCGGCGGGTTGGCGACGCGATGCTGCCTCTCCCGGGCTGGGGCTGTTGACAGGGGAATCGGAGGGGGGGGGTCACGGGTTTTTTTTTTGGGGGGGCGGGCTGCGTTTCCCGTCCCAGCTCCGGCTGTGCCTGGCCCCGGCCCAGGGTCCTTGGGCGGGTTGATTTCCTCCCGGAGCCGAGCCCCAGCTGGGCTCTCGCCTGGGGGGGGGGGGGGGGGTCGGAGATCGCCCCGCGGCTGGCGGGGGTCTGCGGAGGCTGGTTCCGCCCCCCCCATCCAGGCCGGGGTTAGAGTCCGGGCCCGGGCGAACCGGCCCCTGCCCCTGCCAATGCCTGGCGTGGTCTGGAGGTTGCCCTCGCCTCTGGGAGCGGGCAGGGCGGGGTCCCTTGGGGAGGGGGGCTAATGGTGCCCCCCCCCCGTTCATGTGCGGTGCAGCTGGCCCGCTGGGCAAGGCGGGGGTGAGCCATGGGCTCGTTCAGTACCACGGGCGGCATCGCCTAGGGAGTTTTGCCAGAATGGGCGAGAGGGGATGGACCACTGGCTGGTGACTGGTTCTGTTCACGCCCTCCGGGGCACCTGGCATTGGCCACTGTCGGGAGACAGGATACTGGCCTGGATGGACCTTGGGCTGACCCAGTCTCGCCGCTCTTATGTAGTCTGACAACCTCCATCCTGCCCCACCCCCCATGAGGCAAGCACCAGTCCTCCACAACCTGGGGAAACTGAGGCACAGCAGAGCGCCCAGCAAGCCAGAGCTTCGGTTGAAGCTCAGGAGGCCCGGCTCTCGGTTCTGGGCTGGCCAGGCCCTGCTCTCCAAGGGGGAGCTTAGGCCTCCTCCAGCCCTGGGTTCTGGAGGGCAGCTTGGATTTGGGGGTAGGGAAGGTTCCTACTACAGAGACTGGGGAAATGGTGGGGGAGGGGTGGGAGCCTTTGGGCTTGGAGTGGGTGTGGGGAGTCGGTGCTGGGGAGAGTCTCCCGGGGACAGCTATCAGCCCTGGGCAACTTGAACTGCGCTGCTGCTTCCCACTCCGTAAGCGACGCTCAAAGGTTTGGATTTGGGTGCATGTTACAAAATCCCCTCCCAGTTCTGCCCCTCCTCCTCCTCCTCAGGGGAGGAGGAGGGTGGTCTAGTGGCTAAGATGCTGGTCTAGGACTTAGGAGCTGTTAGTTCAATTTGTGGCTTTACCATAGACGCCCTAGATGAACCTGGACACTGTGCCTCAGTTTCCCCACCTGCAAAATGCAGATAAGAATCCTCCCCACCCACCCTTTGCAAGCTCTAGAATTGGGATTGTCTCTTTCTTTGTATGTGTACAATGGGGTCCTCATCTCAGCGTACCTAGGTTTTAGGAGTTGGGCCAGCCACAAAAATTAGGTGCAGGTTACGGTTCCAAGCCCCTTTCCCTCAGTGGATTATTCTATACACATAAAAATGGATTCACCCATCACTAAAATGCACCTGTTGTTTTGCTCATAACTGGAATGCAGCCACTTCTGGGGTGGGATTGTGGCAGCTGGTTAACAGCTCACAGCAACATTACACAACTGTGTGGGAAATGAAGGCGACTATCCAGCTGAATCTTGTGAAAGAGGGCACTTTGCACAACATGGCACCCCTAAAGCCAGGCAGGAGCATTGGGTCAGTACAGACTCAGGTGGCAGAGAGGGACACAACTGTACCCTGGTAATGCAGGAGTGAACCGTAATACACGAATGATTCTTTCCTCTAAAAGACAGGAGAAGGGACCAAATGCTGGAATTTGAAAGGTCTCTGAGTGCTTGAATACCTTTAAAAATCTGGCCTTGCTTCCGTCATTAGCTAAACAAACTGGATTCCCTTTGTGGCATGTGGTATAGACATGTTGTTGGGGTTTTTAATATAGTTATTGTTTGGATTTTGCTGCTCACTCTCTTTCATTCCCTAATTTCTAACCCCAGACCTGTCCGTCTGGGGAGTGCAGGCCAACAGCATTTCCTTGCTAAGAAGTACCACACTTCTTATTATTTATTTGTATTGCAGCAGCACGTAGGAGGTTCAGTCGTGGGCCAGAGCCCCATTGTGCTGGGTGCTTCTCTAAACACGAGTCAAGAGCCTGGGGTAATATCAGATGGTTGCGTTGCTCTGAAAATCTTTGATAACGCGGGGCCGGTCCTGCAGTGCTGCTTCCTCTCAGTTTAGGCTGCCTGTGTTCATATGTACACAAACACCCCCCCCCTTCCCCTTCCAGCCGTGCTTTGTAGTCACTGAGCAAGATTCCTCTCCTGAGGGGTTTCCCTTTCACCGGCACCCCCCTTCTGCACCACTCAGTGTGATTGAATAATTTAGGCCCTGGGTACTTAAGGGACCGTCTCTTCCCATATGTTCCTCCAAGGCAACTGAGCTCAGCTGGCTTCTCTCTGTTCTCTACTGGAGATCAAGCTGGGGCAAGTTCAACTGCCCAGCCGTCCCCTCCCCCATGAGGAAAGTGTCATCGCACCTGGGGAAACCGAGTCACTGCGGTCATTGTGCTGAGAAGAACCAAACTCTGCTGCCTGTAGGCCTGGGGCATCCTGCCTTTCTCTCTGTGGCACTGCGCTGTGGGATGAATAATGCCCAAGGTACTTAAGGGACCGTCTCACTCCCCTTCCATCCCGCCTCTGCCTTGATGTAGCAGCTGATTCATGTCCGTGCAGGGCCAGTCAGGCTGAAAAGTTTCCTGTGGTCCCTTCCATGACCACACACAAGGGGGGTGGTGTGAGGGTCCAAACACCTCAGGAGCACAGCTATTAACAAATCCAGCTGTCCGGTCGCAGAGCAGCATCATGGCCATTCTGACCTCCACGGGGCAACAGGACTAGAACTCGGGTCTTCTTTCCCCATAGTGCTTAGGTTAAAGGAGACTCTCCAGTGGCCATTTGCAGTATAGGGGGAGTGACACGCACTTGAACCGTTCTGATTCCATCCAGTGGGGGACGGCAGGATGACATGGCCGCTGGGCCCTGACTGGATCCTGTCGGTGCAGGGCTGCCCAGTGGGAGACTGGGGGGAACCCCTCCAGTCAGCGGACACAGAGCTCCCCGTCCGGTTACTGCTGGAGCCGGAGCCCAGGAAGGCTGCGTCAGTGGGGCTCAGGTTCCCCGAGGCAGAGACCCGAGGGGCTGATTCATTCCCAGATACGCTGAATTACTCAGGAGGGGAGGCGTTCGTGGGTGAGGGCTACCCCAGACTCCAGTGTGCTAGTGTGGGGGGCTGGGTGCCATACCCAGTGTGTGTGTGTGTGTGTGGGGAGGTAGGTGCCATACCCTGTGTGTGTGCGCGGGAGGCACCGTACCCAGTATGTTAGTGTGTATGGGGGGGGGGAGCACCATACCCAGTGTGTGTGGGGGGGTGGTAAGTGCCATACCCAGTGTGGAGGAGTGCTGTGCCCAGTGGGTGGGTGGGTGGGTGGTATTGTACCCAGTGTGTCAATGGGGGCAGTGTGGTACCCAGGGTGAGGGGCTGGGTGGTACCCAGGGTGTGGGGGGCAGTACCCAGGGTGTTTTGGGGGGGTGTTGTACCCAGTGTGTCAGTGCAGCGGGGGTGGGGGATCTCCGTACCTGGTGCACATCAGTGTGGGGGGAAGGCAGCGCCGTATCCAGTGGGTGTGGGGGGGCGAGGCTGTACCCAGTGTGTGTGTGTGTGTGTGTGTGTGTGTGTGGCGCTATACCCTGTGTGTGTGTGGCACTGTACCCAGTGTGTGTGTGTGTGTGTGTGGCGCTATACCCTGTGTGTGTGTGGCGCTATACCCTGTGTGTGTGTGTGGCGCTGTACCCAGTGTGGTTGTGTTGTACCCAGTATGCCAATGCAATGGGGGGGGGTCTATACCTGGTGCATGTCAGTGTGTGTGTGGGGGGGCGGTGCATTGTACCCAGTGTGTGTGGGGGGGTAGGCTGGCTCTATACCCAGTGGTACTCCATATCTGTGCATGTCAGTGTGTGTGGTGCTGTACCCAGTGTGTGTGTGTGTGGGGGGGTTGCGTTGTACCCATTGTGTGTGTGTGTGGTGCAGTACCCCGTGTGTGTGTGTGGTGCTGTACCCAATGTGTGTGTGTGGGGGGGGGGTTGCATTGTACCCAGTGTGTGTGGGAGGTAGGGTGGCTCTGTACCCAGTGTGTGTGGGGGGGGTTGTGTTGTACCCAGTGTGTGTGTGTGTGGTGCTGTTCCCAGTGTGTGTGTGTGGGGGTTCTGTTGTACCCAGTGTGTGTGTATGGTGCTGTAACCAGTGTGTGTGTGTGTGTGTGTCGTGCTGTACCCAGTGTGTGTGTGTGGGAGGTTGTGTTGTACCCAGCGTGTGTGTGTGTGTGTGTGGTGCTGTACCCAGTGTGTGTGTGTGTGTGGGGGGGTTCTGTTGTACGCAGTGTGTGTGTATGGTGCTGTAACCAGAGTGTGTGTGTGTGTGTGGTGCTGTACCCAGTGTGTGTGCGTGGGGGGGGTAGGGTGGCTCTGTACCCAGTGCGTCAGTTGGGGGTCATTGTACCCAGCATGCCGGTGCAGCGGGGGTGGGGGAGCTCCGTACCCGTGCATGTCAGTGTGTGTGTGTCGGGCACGTGAGGGCTGATGCTGCCCTGGCAACCGACACCCAAGGCAGCCAGAGCCCTGGTTTCCCTGCCCCCCACAGCGTGGAAGGGTGGCCCAGGTAGGGAGCCAGCCTGGGACTTGGGAGACCCCAGTTCAGTTCCCACCTCTGCCACACACTCCCCGCATGACCCTGCGGGCCAGGCGGCCAGCGGGACCATCGGTGTGTGAAAATCCCCCCGGGGATCCCCTTTGCAGCCCTCTGGCTGTCTTTGCCTCAGTTCCCCTTCTGGGCTGGGGGGTGGGGACACGGCCCTACCTCCCAGGTGGCTGTGAAGAAAAACACATTCGGTGATGGGCCCCTGGAAATGTCTCCACCGGGTGGGACTCTGCCTTAGTGGAGGGGCGACTTGCCTGGCCACTCATGGAGAACCCGTCTGCACAGCTGCTTTTCTTTCAGCTGGGGCACTGCGCTGCCAGCGGCCAGAACCTCTTTAATTACACAGTTAACTCCACTTGCACTTCACAGCGCGTCAGGGGGAGAACCGCTCTCCCCACAGGGGCAGCAGCTCCGATCCCCCAGTCCCTGTTCGCGGGGGCAGCTCACAGGTTCCAGTTTCGCTCCTGATGCAGCGAGCGTTTCGTTCCCGCTGGGATCACGGCCAGCAGCTCATGAGACGGGCGACAAGCCGTGCAGCTGGTATGTAACCCACACCCTGCGCTGGCATTTTCACTCCCGTTGCCTTTCAACCGGCAGGCCCCCCCTGGGAATCCCAGCCTAAATCTCCTCCGCACCTGAGCAGAGCAGCTGTGTGCTAGGAGCAGGTGAGCCAGAAAGTGCAACAGTTCTCTTTATACCGTCCCGCAGAGAGTAATATGAACCGAACTGATAAATATCTGGGGTGGGGGTGGGGGAGGGTGTCTCGTCCAGCTACGATGCCTTTTGTTTTCTGCACACGACACCTTTACGTTTCTAAGCCCTCTGCCTGTGTGCAGAAGGAGTGTGACTGGATTTCTTATTCTCTGAGCCCCTGCAGACCCGCTGTCTCTGCCTCTCTCTGACACACACACACACACTGCGCTCTCTCCTGGAGACTTGACTTTTGTTCTTTCTTGTTGTTTCTCTGTGATCTACATTCAACTCAGCTTGAGTTGTTCTTTACTGCTGAGCATGTGTGATGGAGTAGGAATAGTGTGTGTGTGCCTCAGTTTCCCCTATGCATTTCTTAAGTGTCTATGTGAAGGAATAGGGGCTGATAGTGTAAGCAAGCAGGCTGTTCCTTCCCTCCCCCCCCCCCCCCCACCTCTCTACCTCTGAACCTGTTGGAGAGAGGTCAGCTGACCTGCCTGGGGAAGGAAAGACAGAGAAAGGAATGCAGGGGAGGGGCGGGAGAGGAATGCAGGGAGCTGAGAGGGAGAGAGCTCCAGGCAAGCTGGCCTAGCTCTCTGGTCCCCAAAATGGACCCAGCGGAGGGGTCGCGTTCGCTCTACCTAGAGTATGTTCCTGTCATCGAATAAACCTCTGTTTTACTAGCTGGCTGAGAGTCACGTCTGACTGTGGATTTGGGGTGCAGAATCCACAGGCTCCCCCAGGACCCCACCCAGGCGGGCTCGCTGGGGGAAGCGCATGGAGGGGCAGAAGGGGCTGAATGCTCCGAGGTCAGACCCAGGAAGGTGGAAGTGGGTACCCATGAAGCTCCTAGCCCTGGAAACAGGCTGTGTACGGAGAGGGGACACTTCCCCCGAAGTCCTGACTGGCTTCCTAGGGAGCAAGTTCCAGACCATCGCCCCAGGCACTCCGTGACAGCATGGCAGGGTGGTCCAGCCACAAGGGAAGAGGGTGAGGGGCCAGAATGTCTGAGGTGGGGCCAGAAGGGAGTGGAAAGGGCTGGGGGTAGAGGAGGAGGTGTATGCTCAGCGTAACGCAGACAGCGAAGGGAAGTCAGTACAGATAGAGACTGTGATGGCGGCAGGAGGGGATTGGCCCAGCTGTGTTTGCGGTGGACTGGACCAGGCAGGTGGGACGGTGGGAGCAACCATGAGAGGGGAAAATTATAATTTAGGGCCCACTGAAATCCGGCCTCACTTTGAGCTCTACATGGAGAAATCAAAACCCAGGAGCCTTGCTTAGCCCTCAGGACTTGTGTTAACTCTTTGCATGCGCTCCTCACCCCTGCCTCCCCGTGCCCAAGAAGAAAGGAGCCGTCAGTCCGTGTGGGGATGAGTCCTGCTGACTACCTGTAAACTGGCTTTGGTCATCGCTGTACGTGGCTGAGTGTCGGGGGCCTCTGGGTGCCGATCTCGTGTCTAGAGGACCCCGCAGATCAGTCAAACGCCAACGCAGCAGCGACACAGGAGTGAACCCGGACCCACGGCCTCTCCCCCCATTGGGTGCTCGCACACCCGGGAGCGGATTGTGACATTGACAAGTCCATCCATGGTTCCAGCCGTCATGTATGTGCGATCGCCCGTGCACGCCCGCACTCAGTGGGGAGTAGATAAGGCCCCTGAAAAGCAATAGCTCGTGTGGAGTCAGATGGGACACCCCGGCAGACCTGTTCTCCTGCTAACTCTTTCCTCCTAGAGAGCTGGGTTTTACGCTCTGGGGAGGGTCTGTGCTATGAACTCTCTGCAAACGCAGCAGCCTGTCTGAGAGCCGACCCTGGGAAGCGGATTTGACGTGAGGACGTAGAGAGGGCCTTGTAAGGCCTGGCGTGAAGCGGCCTGGAATGGAGCTTGCAGGCCGTGCTGTGCCCCACGGCTGCTGTGGATTGTGCGTTCGGTGCGGGAGAGGGGGTATGGGGGGGGTGATTGCCAAGCAAAGCGGTGGCTTGGGGCTGTGCCGTGCCAGCTCGGCCAATGCACCCCAGCCCTCCCCACGCTCTGCTCCGCCTGTGTCTTTCCGGTACGGTGTACTGGCTTCAAATATCTTACTGGTACGGCGTACTTCCACCCCCGTGTCTCCTCTGTCCCACTGTGCAGTCTGGCGTTTACCCTGAGCGCTGGGCTGCAAGTCAAGACTCCTGGGTTCTATTCATGCCTCTACCAATGACACAACACCTACTGGATTTCCTTTGTAAATAATCCATGCCTCAGTTTCCCTATCAGCATAATAGGAATATTAACCCTGACCTGATCTCACCTCATGAGTGGGAGCCAAGGCTGAATTACTATTTGTAACACGCCTGGATGAAAGATTCCCTAGAGATCTCTCCTTCGGGTGGCTTTGGAAATGCCGTTCGTTGGCAGGAGAACGGAAAAGCAAGCCTGACCGGAATATTTACAGGGAAACCGCTGCTACAACTGCCCAGCCTCAGCCAGCGGCAATAGCAGCGCGGGGAGAAGTGATATTATGTTAGATCCACCCACACACAGCTTCTTTCTCCTACTGCATGTCTCCCAGGCCGGCTCGGATTGGATTAAATTGATAAATCTCTCATGCTCTCTCTTTTTCCTTTAATTTTCTGGGTGCTTTTCCTCTAATGTGCAAAGTTTGGTAATCAAATCCCTTGGAATCTTTTTTTTTTTTTTTGAAGCTCGGAGGGGTATTAAAATGTCCATGATTAAAATAACATCAGCCTGTATCCTGCAGAGAACAAGCAAGGAAATGAGAAAGAAACCAGAAAGAAACAGGCAGCTGTAATTCGTGTTTTGGTCTTGCTGTTTCCCTAAATTACAAGGCACAGGTGTGCCCCGGAGTGTCATTTCAAAGGGGCCTGGCCCTGGAAACCTGACCATGGGTGGGAGCCCGTAAGAAGCAAACGCTTAACCAATAGTTGACTTTTCCATAATCTTTCCCACATGGAGAAGTTCCTGGGTTTCCAAATGCCCGAGTTAACCCTTTGAATGCTGGGGCTGCCCTGAGAGCATCACGCTTGTAGCTCACCTGCTAAAATCTGCAGGCCTGAAGCTTGGCACTTAAATTCGGCTCCCGCAGAATCTGTCTGTGGCAGCCCCAGCTCTTGAGCTCAGGAGCTGGGTGGGAAGGGGAGCTGACTGCCTAGGGCTCAATGCGGGAATGACGAGGGGAAGATCTCTGGTCTTGTATGATGCTGTGACGGGGCTGTTCCTGGTGAGATCCAACTGTGAGTGCCAAGTCAGGACAAATTGCTTCCAAAGGGCAACTACAGCCCAAAGCTGGGGTTTTTCCACTCTAATGCAAACCAAACCAGCTGAACAGAAAATACTTTGGTTTCGCCCCCCTGGCTAGCCACAAGTCACACAAGCAATTCCCTTAGACACTCCAGCTTCCCAGTATCACCACCAGCAGCCACCTGTCCTGGGGACCAATGGTTATGAAAACCAATCCCCCAAATAAAGAAAACGGTTCTCCTCAGTTCCAAAGAATCAGGCCTCAGACCCAGGTCAATATACAAATCAGATCTTCCCACAAATCACGCTGTTGCCAATCCTTTAGAATCTAAAATGTAAAGGTTTATTATACAAGGAAAAAGGTCTAGGTGAGGGTTAGGAATGGTTAAAAGAAATCAATTACATGCTGTGATGGCAAATCTCAGGCTTGCAGCAATGGTAGAATAAACTGCAGGTTCAAATCACAGTCTCTGGAAAGCATCCCCTCCAGGGATGGGTCAGCACCCTTTGGTCAGAGTTCCCCTGTGTAGCAAAGTTCCATCCAGAGGTGGAAGCAAGGCAGGCTGAAGACTGGAGGTAGAAGATCAAATGGAGGGAGTTTCTCCCAGGTTTTATAGATTTCCTCTTGTGGGCGAAGACCCCCCTCCTCCTCCTTATGCAGAGTCCAGTTGCAAAATGGAGGTTCATAGCCACATGGTCCAATTACCAGACTGTCCAAGATTCAGTTTCTGACCAGGCAGGTCACATTCCTGGAGAAGCTCAGGTGTGGACGGGCATCTACAAAGTTCATTGTGTAGCTGATGGTCCTTAATGGGCCATCAGCCAGGCCAGCCGAGTTAACAACAGCTTGTCTGAGTTTTCACCCAGAAGCCAAACATAAGTTTGACATACAGTCACCATATAGCCAATATTCATAACTTTAATTACAAAAAAGATACACACATACAGATAGATTAATCATAATTAGCAGACCATAACCTGGTCGTAGACACTTTATTTGACCCCCTTTACACAATATTTGGTGCCACTACAGGTCCTTGGTTACAACAATGATCTCTATGATCCCAAATAATTTCAGTAACATGACAGATGCGGAAGGTCAAAGTAGATTCTTGTAATTGTTCCCCCGGCCTTCAATTCTGAGGGGTTCCCTGGGGCATACCCTGGGGCACCATTGTGCTATGTATTGTACAAACACACGGAGGAAACAACCTATCCTTCTAAGGCCCTGATCCTGGAATGAGGTCCTATGTGAAAAGACCCCAGTGGGAACAGAGAGCGGAGATGGGTGGCACGAGAGAGATCACTTGATCATTACGTGTTAGGTTCACTCACTCCAAGGCACCTGGCATTGGCCACTGTCAGTAGACAGGATACTGGGCTGGATGGACCTTTGGTCTGACTCAGTACAGCCATTCTTATGTAGGACCAGTGCCTAAATTGAAGGTGTATCTGACATACCTCGTGGGTTAAACGTCCCAAAACAGGGGCACCCCAGTTATCCAGACCTCCACGTGGTGTATTCCCCTAGTGCGCCATACGACTAAGGTGATTAATAATGATTTCAGAGGAGGGGTCCACGCAGGGCTGTAATGTCCATTGTTCATGGAGCTTCATTTTCACACTCTTCTCGCGCTCCCCAGCAATCCCATAGGAGAAGCGGGGCGTTGGTATCGTACAGCTGAAAGCCCAAGGGTGGGGTAGTAAATCGAGGCTGCCGTCCTTCTCCAGGTCGACTCTGGCCACGAAACACCAGGACGTCTTGGCTCTCAGTGAAATGCTTTTATTTAACAAGTACCTCAGTGACCGGATGGATGCAACCAGATTCAGTGTCTGAACGCTGCCCATCTCCGCGCCTTTCTCTAGCCCACTTCCGGGGACTACCAGCAGCGTGCACTAGAGGGCGCAATGCTGCACCCTGTCTCTGAGCAAGGCCTGGCAGAATTCAGTTTGTTTTTGATGTAATTTAGGCCGATCAAATCGATGTTTCGTTTGAAGCTCCTAAAAAAACCATGGATTTTTACATGATCACAGTTGTGGGGACGTATGGGAGGGTCAGACATGGCGGGGTTGGGAAGTCAGACAATTGTTTAATGACATATAAAAATGTAAAGCTTTATAAATATTAAAACACAAATTGTCAGCATGCCATGTCAAAATATACAAAGTCGATATCCTTAAATCGGACGCTAGGAAGTGGTCAAGCAGCTTTTTTCTTCCTTTGCCTAGCTGCACATTTTGATTATCGGTGGAAATATGTTTCCCCTATTTGGTGAAATTAACATTTGCCAACGTTTACTGGTAATAATCTAATCCTTCCGAGCTGAGGGATCTCTTTTAGAAAGACATCTGGTCTTGATTTAAGGACTCCAAAGTGATGGAGAACCTGTCATGTCTAGCTAAGTCATTCCTCTGCTCAGTTACATGTTGCCGGTGATGGGAATAGCCTTTTGCACGAGTCGTAGTTCATGTGTTTGTTTGTACCCACAATTCTATCACAGTGACATAAATAGCCCCTGTTTAGGTAGGACCTACTCTATTTTGTGTTCTGCAAAGCCAGCATATGGGTGACCAAGTTAACCAACACCCTCTGTTCTCAGGGCAGTGCTGATATCGCAGGGGATCCTGGTGCAGAGTTGTGAAAGGGAAAGAACCCCAGCCGTGATGACCTGTGTTTCACAGGACATGGAGCGGTGTGTATGGGGTAGGGGAGCAGTTTAGGGGTAGGGATGGTTTTGCTGATTTTCCAAGTGAGCAGGGGAGGGTTTTTTTGTAAGGAAGGGTGGTTCAGCTGCTGGGCCAAAGGCGTGGGAGTCAGCAGACATGGGTTCAAGTCCCTGCTTCACCGTGGACTCTGTGTGTGACATGAGGCAAATCACTCAGCTGCTCAGTGCCTCAGTTTCTCCATTTGTAAAACAGGGTTGATGAGAAGATCTAGGTGTTACTGTGGATACTTGAGGGTCCCGGTAAAGGGAGAAAGGAACCTTTTACCTCTGTCACTACTTCAGCTCCAGTCCAAGATCATTCTCATCGGGCAGCCGTGGCGAGGCCAGCGTGAACCGTTTTTGGTAGTACCCGTGCGCCATGGAGCCTGGCTGTCCCGTCCCCACGAGGCCGGGGCATTGGGTGGGGCGCTTGTCCCGCCGCTGCCCTCTCGGTACCTGCGTGAGGAGGCCGGCCTCCACGGAGGTCGATCCCACGCCACGCGGGGAGGGGATTCGTCTTTCAACCATCCGGCCCCTGTGCTCCGTGCTGGGGCTGAGGGCAGCATCATGAGTAAACAGCGAGGCAGGCGGCTCCCTGCTGCTCATGCGGCCCGGCCGGCGCAGTAAACACTCAAACATGTCACCTAATTATTTGCAGCTTCTCGAAACAAGCATCCCCCGATCCTCCCCCAGCACATGTGCTTGCTGTACCCCAGCCAAGGAAAGGCCCTGCCAACGAGGCAGCGCTTCCAGCCCTGGCCTGCTTTGTTCTCGCTGAGGCATGGGCTGGGGACTGACCGGCCTGGACCCTGCAAGGTGTGGAACCCAGCTTGCTTGTTCCATCCCCCTCCCTGGTGGTACAGATGGAGACCTGGCAAAGGTGCAAGCACGTCCCTGGTGCAAGCACGTCCCTTTTAATCGCAAAGATCAAGCTGCTGGGCCCAAGGGATTTCCTTCCCCAACTGTAATCCCCCTAGGCAGCCTGCTCAGGGGCATCATTACATACACGTGCTATGGGGAGTGTCCAATGGAATCATTTCACAGCCACTGCAGTGTGTTTCCTCGCAGTCTGAAGTTCAGCCACTAGATGGCTCCATGTGCTATATCGAGTTCCTGGTAGACAAAGGAGACGAAGCTGGAGCATGAGCTGAGTGGAAGCATCATTGTGTGTGTAGAGTGCTATGATTTGAAGAACGCCTCCTGTTTAAGGAGGACTGTGATTCCAGATATCATAGCAGACCCTCAGGACAGCCCTCAAGTTGTCCCAGTCCTGTGTTGGGTTATGAAGGGGAGCAAACAGTTATGTTGGGGGACAAGGAGGGGGAATGTTTTGCCCCAGAAATGCAAAGTCCCAGTCATAATGAGAGTGTGGAAATAGCACAAGAGTTCCTGCTCTGCAGAGACGAACCTGCCCCGCTGTCCAAAGGGATATGGATATGCTTGGATGCTTCTCCCAGCTTCTGCGATTTCACCTGTCCCTCCCGCCCCAAGCAGTGGCACCATATCCTTGCACAGATCCCGGGTGCCTTCTCCACTGCATCTCCCTCTTGCACACTCTTTCTCTCTCTCACACACACTCTTACACACACTTGTTCTCACTTTCAAAGCCCTTCTCCATCTATCCCCACGTCCCATATCCACCCCAGAGTCTTATCACGTGGTTGGCCCCTGTGTTTACTGCCCCTGCGATGCCAGCCTAGATCATCTGCTTCTCCCACAAGAATCTTTGCGCTTTCTCCCAGGCTGCTGCTTAAACCCTCGGAAAACTCCCTGTCAGCCTCCAGAACGCTGCGCCCGAGCCCTCCCTTCAGATCCCTGCTTGGATTCAGAGCTTCCAAGGGGCTGTCTGACCTCCCGTGTCACGTAGGCCAGAGAGCTCCCCTGCGTTCATTCCGGTTTGAACTAGAGCAGAGCTTTATAAAAACCAGCCTGTCTGGAGCTAAGAATTGCCTGGTACTTGCTAGGTCGGGAGGCTCAAAATCCGCTGGGAAATCCGGGGATGTTTGGATCCGGATGGGAGCTCCACGGCTTGGCCCTGCTTCTACTGCCTGACTGCGGGGGCGACAGGCCTGTCGTAGATACACGGCTCCATCCATCGCCTGCCCCTGGACTTCCTCCCTCCCCCTGTGCTGCCAGTGTGAGCGACCGTCGCTCCTCTGCTGCCTTACAACCCTCCACAAGGCCCACCCCAGCCAGTGCCGGGAGAGACTCGTTCTGCTCCTTCTCGCTGACGTGCACCTAACGAGCTGCTCCGGCTCCTGCCTCAACGCCGTGCTGGGAGCATCAAGACCGCAGGGCTGGCGGATCTCGCCCGGAGGTTGTCGGGCCCTGGCACAGGGCCTGTGCGATGGGGTAACTGGGACTTCAGTCGCTCACATGCACCCCGGGTTGCTCCCCGGCCTCATGAGGCGGGTGGGGGGAGGAGGTGGGTAGTTTCTGTCCTATACCACATCCCCTTTCGGAGGGGAACCGAGGTGCTAGGCTGGGGCACCTGCGTTTGGAAGCATACAACGTAGTGCAGTGCTGGAGAGGGCGGTGTGGGGGGTGAGGTTGCTGAATAGTTTCTGTCTCTCTGTCACAGGAGTTCTCCACCTGGGGCTTGGGAGCCTGCCCTGCCCATACTGGGGCACCGCTGTGGCAAGGGGGGGCAGCATGGGCTAGTCGTGGTTATTGGCAGCGGGCGCAGCCAGGTGGAGAGATTCCGCGTGGGACAATCAAACCCCCCAGCGCTGTTCGCAAGGGGCTCCTGAGGCCAGATTCCAGCCCCAGTGGCTGTTACACTCTCCCTCCCCCCCTTTTTCGGGTAGTTCCAACTTCTGCCAAACCCTCTCCGCAGCCAGAACCTCCCCCCAATCCCATGACCAGCAACCTGCCCCCCCCCCCACGAGCTGCCCAGACTTCTGGCTGCCCCCAGGCATGGTCCCCCTCCCCCCCCTACAAAGGGCCCCAGCCCAGCTTCCAGTCTTCGGCCCGGCTGAGCTGAGTTTGGCCAAGTAAGGGTTAAACCCACCAGTGAGGAGACCCCCGATGATGCTGAGTGCGGGTGTCAGGTGTCGATTGCTCTCTGGGTTTTCTGGGTTGCGCCCACTGCGCGCCCGGGCGCTGGCTTTTGGTTTTGTAGGTGAGTTCTCCCCCCACACAGGTGAGTGATGGGCGGGGCCTCGGGGCGGAGCCTCATGGGAAGAGGCTCAGCAGTGGCGGGGCCTCGGGGTGGAGAGCGAGTGGACCGTGGGGTGGCCCCCCCCAAAAATTAATCCAGCCCTCTAGGTGCTGAACACCCCGTTTTTTTTGGGGGGGGGGAAGTGGGTGCTTGAGCCCCGGCCCACCCAGAGAGTCAGCACCTAGGAGCTAGCTGCACCGGATGCGGGATTCCCGCCTCCCTTCAGCGCTGAGAGGAAATCGATAGCATTGCTTTAATATGCCGGCCTGGCCACGGGCAGGGCTGAACGGCTCATCAATCTTCGCACCGAAGATCAAAGAAGCCCCACTCAATTACCCGCCACTAAATAAGTTGCTCGTTAGCGCGGCCCCGGACGTGTGCCTAACGAGCTCATTAAACGACCAAGCGAATCCATGGCCACCCGCACCAGCACACCCACCGGCGCCCGCTCTCCATGGACAGGAAGGAGTCCACGTTGCTCTTCGTTGCCAGCCTGCTGCCCTCCACCCGCGGTGGGTGTTTTCCAGAGGGGCTGGGTGGACAGTGTTTGCCTGTAAATGTCTCCTCGGCCCAGCAGCCCCTCCCACGGCAGCTCCCTCTGTCGGGAGATTGCTCGGGGCCAGTAAGCAGCATGGGCTGGTTACGTTCTGTGTGGGAGCCAGAGGGAACCGCAGGGGCTGGATGTGGCCAGCAGCCCCGGCCTGCTTGGCTCACAGCAATCAGCTGCCTTTCCCAGTCACGGTCCCATGATTACCGCATGGGCCCCCGGGGCCCGTGCCCAGCCTTGGGCTGTCCTGACCTGCTTGCCCTCGGAAGGCCGTTATCAAGGTGGCTTTAGCTGGGTTTCTGTGGCTCCTTCCTCAGCTTTGCGGAGTTTCCTGGTTGGGTTGGAAACGTCGTCGGTCCTGGTATTTCAGTGATTTTGTTTGGGGCCCTGGGCAGGGCTCGGAAGAGCGAGGGTGGTGAGGAGAGTAACGGCAGGAGTGAGACTGGGTAGCCTTGGAGGGCTGGCACCCGCTTGGGACCCAGGCAGAGAACTAGTCAGGGCTCTGCCAGTGAGGCGGTGTGAGACGGTACCGTGCCTCAGTTTCCCCATTCAGAAAAACAGGGCTATTGACCCTTCTCTACCTCCGAGGCTGTACGTGTGTGTGCCACTTGGTTCACATTTGTCAAGCGCTCTGGGCCTCACGGGAGGCGGTGGGGAGGTGCTACAGAAAGCCAAAGAAATTCAGAACAGCCACGCAGCAGTTAAACCAGGTTCTTTTCAAATCTGTGGGGGGAAAAGCAAGCTCAGGGCTGAGCTGGAGTTTTGGGTGGGTGAGTTTTCGTATCCGAATGGCTTGGTCTGTTCCTATCTGCTGTCGTTTGTCTCCCGCCGGGGAAGGAGGAAGGCAGAAAGCCGGCCCGTAGCTTGACCCTGCTCTCATGCCAGGGAAGCTCAGAGCACCTCCCTTATCCGGTCAAGCAGGGGCCAGTTGGAGTCTCATCGCCGTGTGATCTCCATTTCTGCTGTCCTGTCATTACGCGGCGTTAGACGAGGGCCCAGCTGGCTGGCTGGGAGAGTGGAGTCTAAATAGCAGTAGAGACGTTGCAACTCAGCCTCTGTTGCCCAGGGAGTGGGGCGGTCAGAGCCCGAGAGCCAGCCCAAGCCTGCACCTCACTTTGAGAGCGCGGGACCTGGTTAGTTAGAAACCGGAGCTCTTCATTCAGCTTGAGTTCCAGTCGACTGATGTTTTCGATCATTTGGAGAGACGACGTCTGACAGACGTCCGACTTCGTTTTAACCTTGACAGCGAGAGGCCATGTTTCCGTCCCATAGGTCGGGATATCGACCGCCAAAGCATTGGGTAGCCCCAGCTTTATCTCGCTGCGTCGAAGGATGTGTGATTTGCAACAGATGTTCTTGTTGAAATGCCCCGTGACCGAGGACGCTTTTGTCTCCCATGCTCTCTACAGCAGAGAGAGAGGGAGGTGCAATCACTGACCATCTCAACGGGGCGGTCGCCTGCTAAGATGCTAGAGGCGGCAGCGGGTTCGAAGCATCTGCCTGGGAGAATTTTGGTTTTACCCCAATTCATTTTCAGGCCAACTTTTGCCAATGAACTTTCTAGGGCTTTAAGTGCTGCCATCAGGTCACCTATTGATTCGACAGCCGGCCCTACGTTGTTGGCAACATCAACTTAAGTGACGTTCTTCTCATCCAGGCATGTGCCGTGAATTGTTCACTGGGTATCTGGTCCAGCCCGGAGTCTGGGATGGCACTGAAGGGTTCTGGGCCGTGACACGTCCTGCCCCTGGCCTCACTCGGAAGAAGCCAGTTCTTTTGTTACTCACAAGAACGTGACTTGAGCCGTTATCATACAAGTAACAGGCCTTGTCAGGGAGGCCGGTGTGGTTCATGATCAGCCAGAGCGATTCCCTGTCCACAGAGCCAAGCGTTGCTTGGATATCCACCAGTGGAATGCAAACGGGGCGTTCGAATCCTCATGCCTTCTCAATATGCCGGCGTACTGTAAAAATTGCTCCACCGTGGCACAGACAGGAGGGAAGCCGGCTTGTTTGGTCTTCTCCTGCTCTTTCAGGTATCACTGGCTCCGGGCAACGTGACAGAAGTGAAATTGTTCCCGGGACGGACAGAAGAGCAATGGTGCAATTGTCCCAGCAGTCTCATTTGCCGCCTTCGTGTTTCTCAAGAGGGAAAACGTGCCTTTCTACCCATCAGGTTGGACTGACTCTGTTCTCCAAAAGATATTGAACTCTGTCTTCAGCCACGAAAGAAGAGCCAGGCCAAAGCTTTTCAACAGCGCTGCGGGAATTCCACAGGTTCCTGCTGCTTTCTTTCCCTTAAGCGTCTTTGTGGCTTTCATCGAGAGTTAATTCAGCAGGAGCATTTTGTGTAGACTGGGTCAACTCAGGGCAGCGCCTTTAATGTCAGGGTCCAAAGAAATGGGGGCAGCAGATAGCAGCTGGCTAGAATGGTCACTCCAGTGGGCCACACATCCGGTTTCTGTGTGGATTAGCTGACCGGAAGCGGAGTCAGCCAGGCCGAGTGAATGGTCTTTGTCATCAAACCGATCAGAAAATGTTTAGATAAGGAAGTGACGTCATTCCTGGCAGAATCATCCTCAAGTGTCAAGAATCAGAGAGGTAGCCGTGTTAGTCTGGAATAGCAGAGGTAACAAAGTCCTGTGGCACCTTAAAGACTAACTATAAAGTTTTGAAGCATAAGCTTTTGTGGGCTAATACCCACTTCGTCGGATGCAAGCAGTGGAAGACTTCACTGGGTATTAGCCCACGAAAGCTCATGCTTCAAAACTTTATAGTTAGTCTTTAAGGTGCCACAGGACTTTGTATCCTCAAGTGTGCTAGCTTTCGCTTCCATCAAAGCTTTGTGGTCAGTGTATAATTGTGAGCTCCACTTAGCTTACGACACGTGACCGACCACCTCTCAAGCGAGCCGGGGGACTCAGAGATCCAAGGCTGCTTTGTTCGTTTTCTGGCCCAACGACCGTCAACCTGAAGTCTGCCCTGAGGACTCAGCCTCTGGATGCGCCGGCAGGATCTCAGACTGTGCAGCGGTTTTGAAAGCGATCGGTTTTTAGGTGAGAATACTCGACTTTTGGAAAGCCAGCTGTCACTTGGCCTGCGCTTTTTAGTCCACGATGGAAAATCGCAGGGACTAGTTTGTGGTTGGTCTTTCTGAGCTCGGCAAACTGCTAAGTTCCTCAGTTGCTGATGGACGATTTCCAGGACCGGGAGATGATAATCTCATCCGTCGTCTTCTTTGTTTGGCTGTCATTACTCGACCAAATAAATTGGTAAATTTGCTTCCTGGGAAAACAGATGTTCATAGCAACAAGCTGGTGAGAAATACCCAACAGCAAAAGGCCTTTGCCATTGCTGTTTAAAGTCTCCGGGGTAACAGGTCCGCTCATGTCTTTCCATGCTCCACTCGAATTATCAGCAGCATTAAAGCCGCAGAGGAAAGTGACTGTTGTGATTCGAGACTTGGGATATCGAGACCAGGGTTCAGTTCCCTGCTCTGCCACAGACTTCCTGTCTGACCTTGGCCAAGTCACTTAGCCTTTCTGTGCCTCAATTGCCCATCTGTAAAAATGGAACAGCACTTCCCTACCTCACAGGAGTGTTGTGAGGATACGTACACTAAAGACTGCCAGGGGCTCAAATCCTATGTTAGTGGAGGCCATACACTTATCTAATGAAGAGGCAAAACATTGCTTATTCCACGGATCTATTTCCCACTCAGAAAGAAGTTTGTTTGTGATGAGAAAAATAAATAAAACGGTCTTATTTTCCCTGGAAAATTGTCCTGTTAATTTTCCATGAAAATTGGACCACCCACACAATTTACTAGGCTTCAATACAGGGATAACTGGGTGAACTTCAATCAAAACGGTGAGTGGATTTGCCTTTTGATCCTTCCTAGGCCTCTACCTCACAGATCCTTTACATGAGAGAAAAGCCTCCGAGTGGGGATAAAAAGTGTGGTTGCTGCTAGCCCTGAGATGCAAATTCCACTCTGGGTGTTGCTAGTTTTCTGTGGTTGCAAGGAGTCAATTTCCCATTTGCCACATAAATCAGCCAATGAAAACTTGTTCTGATCATGTACTGCATGTGTCAAGGCTGATTCCCCACTCTGGCACTTTGAGTGCAGAAGGTGGGGGCCCACAAGGATTCTAACAATTAATACTGTCCGCTTCAGGCTTGTCATGGAGTGCCTGGGGCGATGCTCTGGAACCTCTCCCTAGGAACCCAGTCAGGACTTCGGGGGAAGTGTCCCCTCACCGTACACAGCCTGTCTCCAAGGCTAGGAGCTTCACGGGTACCCACTTCAACCTTCCTGGGTCTGACCTCGGAGCATTCAGCACCTTCTGCCCCTCCGTGCACTTCCACCAGCGAGCCTACCCAGGTGGGGTCCTGGAGGAGCCCGTGGATTCTGCACTCCACGCCACAATCAGATGTGACTCTCAGCCAGCCAGTAAAACAGAGGTTTATTTGATGACCTGTACCTGGTCTAACAGAGACCATACAGCGAGCGTGAGCCCTCAGCTGGATCCATTTTGGGGGCCAGAGAGCTAGCTAGCCCCCCTCCCTTCGCTTCCTGACTTCAGCTAGCTTCAGACTCCACACTTCTCTCTCCAATCCCTCCTCCCCCGGCTCAGCCAGGTCAGGTGACCTCCCTCCCCCACTTGGAGTCAGATTACCACTTCAGGTATGGACACCTGCAGAGAGGCTCTGCTTTGCATCAGCTACACATCCTTATCCCTTCACATAAATGCTCAAGAAATGCATAGGGGAAACTGAGGCACACACACAGTATTCCTAGTCCGTCACAAGGCTTATATAAAATCCCAAGGTTACAGCTTTTTTCTGACCTTGGATGGGTAGATGCTGACACCATCCAAATGCAAACCCCTTTGAGAGCCCAGGAAGGTGCACTTGGGAATTCCTTCCCGTTGGGTACCCTCAAGCCCCTCACCTCCCTCTGGGGAAGAACTGAGAAAGAAAACAAAGGAAAGCTGCTGTTGCCACCAGCTGATTAAACAACATGGGCACAAACTTCTTAGGGACACAAAAGCCCAATATGTTTCTTAAAAAAGGTAAATTTTATTAAAGCAAAAAAGAAAGAATATACACCTGGAAACTCAGGCTATTGCTAGAATTTAAAAAGAGCAAATGCAAGGATTAAGTTTCAATGAGTAGTGTGACAAGGTGGCTCCTCGGCTCCCCTGACTCAAGTCCTCTGGGGTTCTGGCGCGGCACTGGCACCCTGCCCAGGCTGCACCAGACCCCGTTTTTCCGCTGCTCCTTAGCAGCCCACTCTCTGTCTCCCTCTCTCTCAGGGTCAGGCTCCTGCAGGCTAGGAAAGCTAGGTCCCCCCTGGGAGGGACTCTTTGTTCTCTTCCCCTGCTTGCCAGCAGCCTCTCCGTCCCTGCCTCTTCCAACTCGCTCCTCACGCCCCTCTGCTTTCACCAAACTCACTCCTCTAACTCCTACTGCCTCCAAACTCACTCCTCAAACTCCCACAAGCCTCTCTGGGGAGGAGTCTCTTTAAAGGGCTCTGACAGCCTCCTTAACTGGCCTCAGCTGGCCCTGCTTTTGGCTGTGGCAGCCTTGCTCAGCTGGACCCATTTCCCTGTAGTAACCCTTCTAATTACAGGTCCTTCTGGCAGCTGTCTGCCCTGGGTCTACCACAGTAGTTTCTAGGTACGATCTGACAGACAGACAAAGGGGACGTTTCCTGCCCTGATTTTAAAAAGTTCTAGGCTTTCCATTGGCTTTTTTGGTCAGGTGCCCACAGCCTTCCTTTTACGCATGCAGGGACACTTTTTAACCCTTTACAGGTAAAGCAAGTAGAGAACAACTACTAAGAGGGACTTCATAGCTAGCTGGCTGGGCGGGTGTCCATAAAAGGGAGCCCCCCCCCTTTCATTTATCACAGCATGTCACTTCAATGAGCTGGGTTTTTAAAGACACTGGAAGTGCTGCTCATTCAGTCCCGCCATTTCAGCGAAGCTGAATCACGTTAATTTCTCTTAACAAAAGCCAGTTGTTGTTTTCCTGTTTCCCCCTCTGGACACTTCCAATACCATCTGGGTCTTCTCGGCTGAGGACTCAGCTGCCACCCGATGCAGTTCCCCAGAGCTGCGCTTCTGTAATTCCCAACTTTATTAAAGAGACGATTGCATTTTACCCAGTCATCCCGTTATGTTTCCCTCCTTGTTTTGCCACAACGCCATTTCACGGACGGAGGATAAAACCAACGTTGTTCTGGCCAAACGGTTCTTTGTCTTTTGAACCAACCAACCCAAAATCCTGCTCCGTGTTTGGCCTGTTTCATTATTTTGGTGTGAAACCGTGTCCCCATCTGCCTTGTTCTAACCCCAGTTGTATTGTGGCTCCATCGTGTAGTGTGTAAAGCGCCAAGAAGCTGCCTGGTGAAGTTGCTTTTGTTCCTTCTGTAACTCACAAATGCTTTGCATTTTCATGGCTGGTTAATGGGGTAGATTTTGGTTTAGGAAGGCCTGGGAAATGCAAATGTTATTAGCCTTTCTTCTCCCTAGGAAAATCACGCCTGCTCTGTGCTTGGGGGTTTAAATACCCGGTAGTGTTTTTGGTTCTGTCTTGAGTTTCATAGAATCATAGAAAGGCAGGACCGGATGGGACCTCAAGAGGTCATCGGACCCCCTCCCACCCTCGCACTGAGGCAGGACCCAGTAAACCTAGCCCCTCCCCGAGAGGTGTTTATCCAGAGGGGTGTGTTGGCCAAGGGGGTGGGGCAGGAGCAGGAGCTGGGTGTAGTTTGGCTGGAAGCTGGCAGTACTGTTAAGTGTCTGAGTGTTTTCAGTCTCAGCCGGCTGACTCCCAGCCCCTCAGAGAATTGTTTGATTTTTGGCTCTCAGCCCCAGTGACTCTTGGACTCTCCCCTCAGCTTTGTCATTGCCAGTTCCACAATGTCCCTCGCTCTTATCCCCCCCCAGCAGACAGACTCACCATACCCCTTGCAAACGTAGGAGAGGATCACAGGGTTTGGGTCAGCCCCTTGGCCCATTGGGCCATCCATTCTGGTGCCCATCGCTGATACTTCAGAGGAAATCCACAGAGCACCTCCCATGTAAGGATCTCAGTGTATTTTGCAAACACTAACAGATTAAACCTCCCCACCCCCACCCCTGTCTGAAAGCACTCTCCCCATTTTACAGATGGGGAAACTGAGGCAGATAGGCGGAAGCAATTCATTCAAGGCCCCCAGTGGTCAGAACAGAACGCCGCTCTCTTAACTCACAGTTCTCCGCTCTGCTCACTAGGCCATGCTGCTCTCCTGCGGCGACACTGAGGGCTTCGAGCTCTGGGGACATTCATGGTACAGTTGTGCCCATTAGCCTGTGTCCCTGGGCAGTCCTGAACAGGGGGGTAGGAGTTCTGAACCAGAGCCAAAGTGCAGGCCAGCGAGTCAGGGTGGGCCAAATTCATCTCCCGGCTGTTGGCGGAATTCCACTGGAGTCTATGACCTTGGCCCCGGGGCTGGTTGGGCCGGTCCTGTCACATTGGCTGTCGTAGTGGTTCATCATGAGGACTGTTGCCGAGCGAGTGTGACCCCGCAGGGTTATTTGCTGAGCAGGAGGGGGATGATGGGACATTCCAAACCATCCACCCAAGAGATCTTGGCTCTGGGATGGGCTGACGTTTTGTGTGCAAACTGTTTATACAACTGGCAAAGAATGTAACCCTTGTCATTCCCAGGCCTTTCCGCTAAGGCAGAGCAAATAATCCTGCGGCTCCAGAGAGCCTCCCCGTGAACAGCTGATGAGGTGGGGGATTTTATGTATTTGGCGGGGAAAATAAATCCCTGGTGGCGTAAACTGTCCTGTTTGCTCTGTGGCAGAGATAAACATTTCATCTCTTTGCTTCCGTTCCCCTTGCTCTATGGATGGTGTCACGGAGTGCCTGGGGCGATGGTCTGGAACTTGCTCCCTATGAAGCCAGTTAGGACTCTGGGGGAAAGCGTCCTCTCTCCGTACACAGCCTGTCTTCAAGGCTAGGAGCTTTGGAGCTCCCCGTTTACACCTTCCTGGGTCTGACCTTGGAGCATTCAGCACCCTCTGCCCCTCCGTGCGCTTCCCCCAGCGAGCCCGCCTGGGGGAGCCAGAGAGTCCTGCACCCCAAAATCCACAGTCAAACATGACTCTCAGCCAACCAGTAAAACAGAGGTTTATTCAATAACAGGAACATACTCTAGGTAGAGCAAATGCGACCCCTCCGCTGGGTCCATTTGGGGGGCCCAAGAGCCAGGCAGAGCTTGCCTGCAGCTCCTTGCCAGCCCCTAGCCAGAACCAAACTGCCACTTCCTTATCCGCCCCTCCCCTGGATTCCTTTCTCTGTCTTTCTTTCCCCAGGCAGGTCAGCTGACCTCTCTCCAACAGCTTCAGAGGTAGAGAGGTGGGGGAAGGGACAGGGCATTGCCTGCTTGCTTATACTGTCTTTCTGCTTTGCAACACTATCAGCCCCTATTCCTTCACATAGACACTTAACAAATGCATAGGGGAAACTGAGGCACACACACAGTATTCCTACTCCATCACAGATGGCCACCTGGCTCCAAACTTCGCTGTTCGTTTTGCTCACTTCTACTCCAGGAGGTCGAGTTGAGTTCGCCTCCGGTATGCCTGATGATTAAGAGGTTAATTAGTCCCAATATTTCCCTTCCCAGCCTGCATTTGGGGTGTGGGTCGAAAGCAGGAGGGATGAGCACCTGCCTTTGACTCCAGCATGCATGATCCAGCCGTGGGGGCCACAGGAAGCACCTGGCTTCTCCTTTTTGGATCAGACTCCAAACTCAGTAGATTTTCAGGCCTCAGATCCAGCGGGTGCAGATCCGTATAGCAGCACAGTCTGCTGCTTCTCTGCTGCCGCCTTATTCTCCAGGAGTTAAGCTTCTATAAATCTCCAGCTGTTCCAGCTGCTGAGCGAGCCTGGAAAAGGTGACCCCTGAACGTGATGCAGTGACGTCCCCCTGTGTTTGCAAAGAGCCTGAAACTGTAACTCGGGGAGGTGTGAACAGCCCCATTCATCTCAACAGGGCTAGCTCAGGCACCTGATGAGCAGTATTAACATGTTGAATATTAACGATCTCGCTTCCCGTCAAGGAGGGGAACGATCTGACTGCTCATCTGTCTGCACAATTCACTGTGAACGACAGTGCGCTCTGGAGCCGTGGGTGAGTGGACTCGGGAGATACCGTCCCTTTATTCCATCCTCCAATCAGGAAAGAGCCTAGCCTAAGGAGCCTATCAGAGCACAGCAGAGCCTTCATGACCCCCTGCCTCCCGCCAAGGGAGCCAATCTCAGTGGGGCATGTGAGCCTCACTGTGGAGGAGCGCAGGAGAGCCTGTGGCTTTATTTGCACCTCGGAGAGGGAGAATGGAGTCCACACAACACGTGTGCTCATATTGTGAACAACTGCAATCTCCTGTGAGTGGCATCTCATGTGGGAGGAGCTTATTTTGTGGGTGGAGCTGAGAAAAATACAACCATCTATTTTCCCCACAATCGGACTGGTTTTTTTTGCATAGACCTAATCACTTTCATATCTCTGCTAGTGGTGCCGCTGTCCAGCTGGTTTGCCAAGCACCGGTTGCAGCAGCTGATTGCAAAGCTCATGGGCTCGGGTCAGCTGAGCCAGCGCAGCCTATCCCAGTGTCTCCCCCTAGTCTGGACCAGGCGCCACGATCTTTGCTGATGGCCCTGCCGGCTGGTTGTCCCCGAAGGCCTCTCTTCCTGGTAGCACTGTGCCGAGTGGAAGTGGAGCATGAATAGGGGGACCAGATAGCAAAGGTGAAAAATTGGGATGGAGGTGGGGGGTGACTAGCACCTATAAAAAACAAAGCCCCATATTTATATGGAAATATAAATTTTGTTTTTGACATGCTCATTCCACACTATTTATTATTAATTATTACAGTAGACTCTCGATTATCCAGGATGATGGGGAAAAAAATAACTCTGGTTAATAAAATCCCGGATAATCACCACCCATAGGAAATATGGGGATGGTAGGGTTGGTTCACCAGCCACCCTGCACCGGGGGGGAGGGGGTGTTGATTCACTGGCTGCCCTGCGCCTTGGTGGGGTTTTTTTGTGTGTGCTTGGGGTGGCAACAAAGCCAGAGCTGGCCCTGGAGTTGCGCATATTTTTTTTTACATCCTGGTTAATCCAATCCTGGATAATCGAGAGTCTACTGTAGTTATCATTGCAGTATTTTTATTACATTGTGAAGTAGCCATGCTCTTCCAAGCTTGTATCACTTTGCATAAGCCTGTTATAAGACAAGGCTGCTATGTTTCATCAAGGAGTATCAGATGTGAAACAGCAGGAAGGGATTTAAGAAGCCAACTCAAAGAATTTCTCCTGCACAAGCATTCAGCTCGTGAGCTGTCATAAGTATAAAGTAGCCTAGAATTACTTTTTTTCTGTAAAGGGTTAACCTGAAGGTAACATGAGAGGGGATGACGAACCGGAGATGCTAATCAACCTCGGAGCCAGAGAGAGTTTTTTAGTTTCGGTTTACCTCTCTCGCTCTGTTCTCTCTGGCTATGGGATGAACCACACCTATGTCTTTTACTCTACCTTTCTATAATCTTCTAACAAGTCAAGTTCAGCAGTAAGTGAATTGTATGCTTGAACTGTATCACTTGATAATTGATCCACTGTGTTCCTTGTACTGTTAAGCTTTAGCAGAGGAAGAATTCCTAGAGAGGGAGTCAGTGATGTTGTGTGATGCAAGGGTTTTTTTTTCTGTTGATTTCCATACATTCCTTCCTTTTTTCTTTAATTAAAATCTTTCTTTTAAGACTCTGACTGACTCTATTCCATTGGGTAGATCCTGGTTTGGATCGGGCAGGTCTCACAGAAAGTGAGGGTTTCCTTTGTTTTCTTAAGTCTTTCCCAGGTGTACGGAGGAGATTTGGGGGGTGCTAAAGGGGGGTTCCAATTTACCCAAATCCATTGTTTTGTGGGCTTAAATTGATGGTGGCAGCCGATATTCCAAGTCTAGACACAGGAGAACTTTGTGTTCTGGGGGAAAAGTTTTAACCTAAGCTGATAAAATAAGCTTGGGGGGTTATTTCTGTTTTCATGCGGGTCCCCACATCTTTACCCTAGAGTTCAGAGTGGGGAGGCAATCCTGACATGAGCAGTCCAGGCAAACAATGCACATTGCAGCTAAGCTTAAACTTGTTCTTTGTAATCATTTTGCAAACAATACAAGCTGCCTATTTCATTTTAAAAACAGCAAAAAATAGCCACCTCCCTTTCCATTTCTTATATGGCGTTTAAATCTGCTCAGTGGGATAGAGATGCTTGCTTTGATCTGTTTAGCTCTTGGAAGTCCAGGGGCTCCGGGCTGCTGGCCCCATGCTGCATGGGGTCCCTAGGCACAGCTCTGTCCGCCATTAGGGAATTTTTCCTTGAGAACCCCCTGTAATATGTCGCGAACCCCCAGGGGGTCACAAACCCCAGTTTGGGAACCACTGATCTAACGTCACAGAACGCAAATGCCAGGGCTCCACATTTAACGTGTCCTGGCACAAAGCCCTGCCCTGGGGAAGACATTTGCAGGGAGCAGCGCTGCACCACCAGGCTGGGGAAAGGAGAATTGGCCCAACGGGTCTTTTCAGTCTATGGTGTCGATGACTCTGAAAGCAAAGGTTGTCTTCCCCGATTATTTGCTCGTGGAAGTGATGTAACCCAAACATACCTGTCCGGTCCTAGGTGCAGCTTAACGCAGCCCTGTTCCATCTGAACAGCTCTCACTTGTCTTCATAATCGACGTCCCAAGCCTAGATGCTAGGGTGATGGGCACTTTAGATAGTGGTTGGTGGATGGGTGGGACTTGCAGCTTGATGGTTCAGAGGTGCCAAGTGCTTGTTGCTCTCACGTCTTCGCGCCGTCCAGAAGTAAAGGGCCCCTGAACTAACTGAATTTGCAAGGCCGAGTCTGGCTGGCAATAGACCAGCCTGTAAAGCCGGGGGCTCTTCGTGCTGCGGCCCAGCAGGCAAGAGGAAAAGGTTGACGGACCAATTAGTGCCCTTAGCTGTGTCCATCTGCCCTAGGAAGAGGTGACCCAGGTGCTAGGACAGCCAGCCCTTCCCAACCTCCATCCAAACCTGCGTGAAGGGCCAGCGGGGTTTGGCAAACGCTCTGGGTTCTAGCCCCAGCTCTGCCACTGATTTGCTGGGTGACCCTGAACTAGGCTTGCTCACCTGGCCGTGCCTCAGTTTCTCTCTCTGTAAAATGGGGATGTTCATTCCCGCCCACCTCATTAGAGCTAGATTTTCGACCGTGCCGATTTGACCCGGGGCAGCTGATGTGCGCTCAGGTCCCACCGTCTTTGTGAGGAGCTGGGGCTGCTTGCAGACATACCGACGGGGTCCGCACCTCGGCCCGCCAGGATCAAAACCACAGAGCTCTCCTGTCTGAGAGCACCGTTCACTCATAGGAACCAGCCGACTGCAGCTATGGGGAGCTGTGATCGCAGTCACTAAGTCTGGGTCTTACCGGGCAAGTTGGGAGGGGCGTGTGCAGCCCCCACTTTGCAGGCATTAGCAGAGGAAATCTGGGTTTGAGAGCTACACCCGCAGGGGGGCATGGAACGGGGCTGGCTGCCTGGCAGATGGTTGGTCTCTGACAACGTGGTTTCTCTGCATGGGGCCTCCTCTGAACTGTTTCCGCTTTGACAAATGGGCCTTTTCTGATGGGGGAAAAAAACATTTCCCTGGAAAATGCTTAGCCGCCTCTAAGGGTGGAACTCTCTCCTGCCTGGGCACGAGGCTGGATTTGAAGCAAAGCACTAGAAGTAACTGGCCTTTGCCATTCATCCGCTGTCTGCATTGCTTTTTCCACACCTCACTTCATGGTCCATCCAATGACCTTGCTTTCCTCCTGGCCTTTGATGGCTTCTTGTGTGGAGCTCGCCCTGCCGATGACCTACGGTTATAGAACAAGGGGCGGTGGTTTTAATTCATCAGCGTTTTGGGGAGTCCATCAAGCTTATGAATTATAGAGTTACTGGAACTTTCTTTCTTAAAGGGAGTATTGACGGGGGGAGGAATGAACTGCCAGCATTAGAAGGCCTGAGCTGAACATACAGAAAGGGGGGGGGGAGGGGGTGCTAGCAGAGAGAGCTCTCCTCCAGCCCGGAGAGCAATTCATCCTGCATCTGATTGCAAACAGGAAGGTGAGCCAAAAAGGAAGGAGAGGAGCTGACGGAAGGGGGAAGAGGGAGAAAGCGAGAAGCGCAGCGTTGACAGCAAGTCCCCAGGCCTGGCCTAGGGCTTAGAAGAGCTTGGTTCTGCCGCTGATTCCCTGCGGGACCTTGAGTGAATCCCATAGGCCATTTGTCAAACATGGCCGACAATTTTGGATGCCTCAGTGGTTGGGAGTCCAAGTTACTGGGCACTTTTATGGAAGTTGGCTGCCATCGTTCTGTGCCTCAGTTTTCCCCGCATGAAGCGGGGATAACAATCCTTCCTGTCGCGTTCCCGTTGTCTGTTCGGATTGAGTGTTGGCAACTCTCCCAATTTTGCCATGAGCGCTGTGATACCTGATGGTTTCCCTTCAATCCCCAACTCCTGGAGTCAGGGAATTGTGTACAAATCACAACTTTCATTTCTTAAAAACAGCGAAGGGCATTGCTAGCCTCCCTGGCTGCGGAAGAAAGCTGGGAAAGGGGACACGAGTGAACCATAATGATCAAGAACCAGAAAGCAGCAAGCCCTCCCCAAACGGGCTATTTTAAGCCAATCTCAAGGATGTTGAATGTTGGGGGTTGGCACTACTGTCAGCTGAGTGCTCTGGGGCAGGGTGTGTGCAGCAGGGGGCGCTGGTCTCTTTTCTGCGGGGGGGGGGGGGGCTCCAGAATAGAAACATGAGTGGTATTGATGGCAAAGGACACCACTCAACAGGATTCCCCCCACACCCCTTTCTCCTTAAGAACTCATCTTCTCCTCTCGTTCATTTCCCAGGCCGAGCCCCTCCTGCCCCCCCTGGACACTGGGCTCATCTCAAGGACTGTCAGTTTCACCAAAACAAATATCCCAGGGGGACAAAATGATCCGTGGGGGGCGGGGCTCAGAATGGGGTGCACGAGGTGTGTTCGTTTTGGGGCGAACGTGGGCAGGGCCTTCCAGAAAGGGGATTGGTCTCTGGTCTCTTAGGGTACATATAACACTGAGGTTAGACACCCCCAGCTGGCCCGTGTCAGCTGGTTCCGGCTAACGGGCTTGGGGTAAAGGGCTGTTTATTTGCAGTGTAGATGCTCAGGCTCGGGAATGATAAAGAAAGGGATAGATAACAAGAAAGAAAATACCATGTTGCCTCTATATAAATCCATGACACGCCCACATCTTGAATACTGCGTGCAGATGTGGTCGCCCTATCCCGAAAAAGATATACTGGAATTGGAATGATTAGGGGCATGGAACGGCTGACATATGACAAGAGATTAATAAGACTGGGACTTTTCAGCTTGGAAAAGAGACAAGTGAGGGGGATCTGATAGAGGTCTGTAAATCGTGACTGGTGTGGAGAAAATCAATAGGAAGTGTTATTTACTCCTTCTCATAACACAAAAACCAGGGGTCACCGTAACGGGGTTCATTCACCTCTGTGGCGCCTCCTGCTGGTTATCTTGGGAATTAGCTCTGTGCCTTCTTCAGGTGGTGTCTCACTACCCTCACTCCTGCTCTAAGACCCACATCTTTCCAAGGACCGCGGCATCCTCTTGCGACGAAGTAGGAATACTGTGTGTGTGTGCCTCAGTTTCCCCTATGCATTTCTTGAGTGTCTGTGTGGAGGAATAAGGGTGTGTAGTTGATGCAAAGCAGAGAGACAGTGTAAGCAGGTGGCCGACCTGCCTTGGCAATTGAGGGCCAGGACCCTCCCCCCTCTCAAGGCTGGAAGTGCTGAATAACAAAGAGGTCAGCTGAACCTGTTGGAGAGAGGTCAGGTGATACCTCCTGCCTGGGAGGGAGACAAAGGAAAGAAAAGGAGGGGCTGGAGAGAGTGAGCTTTCGGTTTGGGAATCTGAAGCTGTGTGGGCAGAAGGGAGGCAGGCCCAGGCAGGGACTGGCCTCCCTTGGGCTCCCAAAATGGATCCAGCTGAGGGGTTCGGGGGTCTACAAGCTCGGTGTTAGACCATGTACCTGTCGACTAATAAACCTGTTTTACTGGCTGGCTGAGAGTCACGTTTGACTGTGGATTTGGGGTGCAGAATCCATGGGCTCCCTCAGGACCCCGCCCAGGCGGGCTTGCTGGGGGAAGCGCACAGAGGGGCAGAAGGTGCTGAATGCTCCGAGGTCAGACCCAGGAAGGTGGAAGTGGGAACCCGTGAAGCTCCTAGCCTTGGAAACAGGCTGTGTACGGAGAAGGGGCCCTTCACCCGAAGTCCTGTCTGGCTTCCTAGGGAGCGGTTCCAGACCATCGCCCGGGCGCTCCGTGACACCTCTTCAGTGACATAGCCCTCCAGCTGTGCCACACTCTTTGCTCCCCCCTTCTGTGGGACCTGCAGTCCACTGTTCAGCCACTTCCCTTAGTGGTTACTGCAGCAAATTGTCTGGCCACTTCCACGTGACCCCAGCATCCTCTTTGCCTTTGCCTCAGCCTGCAAACCTCAGCAGCCAGCCAGGAGCTGTCTCTTGCTCCCCTGGTCCCTGCTAGCAGCACTGCTCTGTCCAGGGCGCTGGCAGTTCTCTCAGCCCTCTGGAGACACAGTCCTTCCTTCCTGGGCTCCCAGCAGAGAACTGCCTTCCTTTTCCCTGCAGCTCCCTTTTTATATAGGCCTGCTTAGCCCTGCTCCTTTCAGCCCTTATCTGATTGGCTGATTCCTGCACAGCCTCCCTAGGGCTCTATTAACCCTTCAGAGTCCAGTGTAGGTCAGGCGCCCCATCATAGTCACCAAACAAAATTAACAGGCAGCAGGTGTAAAACAAACAAAAGGAAGTATTTTTTCACAGAATGCACAGTCAACCTGTGGAACTCTTTGCCAGAGGATATTGTGAAGGCCAAGACTTTAACAGGGTTAAAAAAAGAACTAGATACATTCATGGAGAATAAGTCCATCATTGGCTATTAGCCAGGATGGGCAGGGATGGTGTCCGTAGCCTCTGTTTGCCAGAAGCTGGGAATGGGTGGCAGGGGATGGATCACTTAGTGATTACCTGTTCTGTTCATGCCCTCTGAGGCACCTGGCATTGGCCAGTGTCAGCAGACAGGATACTGGGCTAGATGGACCTTTGGTCGGACCCAGTCTGGCCGTTCTTAGGTTCTTATGTTTAAGTCCTAGGAGAAGTGTGTTTGGGAGCCCCATGCGAGTAACTGGAGGACATTAGCCTGCATCACAGACTCATTCCATAATTCAGAACGATTGGCAGCATCTGACCTGAGCAGCTAGTAACAGAACGGCAAAGGGTATCCTAGGTCTGGACTGGGGATCAGTACCAGGGCTCTGTGGGGAGCTGGGGCCTGCCGGTGGAGATGGAGTTGCACTGGAAGAACTGGAGTGGGGAGCCCGGGACCGACTTAACATCAGGAGAGCTGCATGTGACTCCAGGCCTGTCTGTCTACCAGGAGACCCTCACCATGCTCTAGTTCAGCAGTGAGGGGCACTGACAGAGCTATTTAGAGGGCCCAGATCTGCAATGGGGGTGAAGCATCCTGAGAATAAGGCCTGGCCGAGGGCCCAGAACTGCAGTCAGTCAGGACTACGTGTCACTGGACGTCTCGGTACTTATGTTGTGCTGTTCAAGACATCGCAGTCCTCCCAGAGAGTCGGTGCCTGTCTTTCCTCAGTCTCTCCTCCCAGAATGTACACGTGCAGGGCGTGTGCATGTGGCGGAAGTTTGTCCAGCAGCTGCCTGGCCCCCAGGTGCGACTCGACCACATTTCATGAATGCGAAAAATGCATGAAATTCTCCCCATCGAGGAAATAAATAAATCATCAAGGGGATGGGCGAAAGGGCCGCCTCACGCTCTGAATCGCACACGCGTTTGATCTGTGGAAAATAATGAAAAACTTCAGCTGTAACGGCCCTTGGGGAATAGGCTGAGCCTTGTGGCTGGGAATGCAGCAAAATGTATTAACAGTGAATAACCCATGAAAGCAATAGCCTGGGCCATTTGATGCTTGTAAAAGTTTGTTGCTGAGTTGGCTGTGTAGTCATTTTGCCCACTTCAGTAAGCAGTGCGGAGGGGCTACCCAATCCCATTGGTTTGAGGAGCACCTCTCTTCAGCGATTGGTGGCTGGAGATGGCTTGGTTACGCCTTTGGAGTAAGCAAGGCAGTCATCTTGAACTCGCAGCAGGGCGAACTTTACAGCAATTGGCATCATCCCTCACATTCCATAGGAAATACTTTTCTACACAGTGCATGATTAACCTGTGGAACACACTGCCACTAGATGGCATTGATGCTGGGTGCTTAGCAGGCATTAACACTGGATCAGAAGTTCCCAGTTACATTTGACCGGATAAAAACGTAGGTGGAAGGAACATAAATCCACATGCTTCAGGACATACCTCAATCTGTAGCTGATGGTGGTCAGGAAGAAACTTCTCCAAAGAGAAGGTGATTGCAGAATTGTCTGTTTCGGGAGTTTTTTCACCTCTATTTTAAAGCATTTGAAATCTGAGAGACAGGATACTGGGCTAGATCGACTACTGCTCTCATCCAGTGTGGCACTTCCTATGTCCCTGTATATACAGCTGGCAACTGCAGTCGATGCTAGAGCTGTGTGAAAGTGCAAAATGTTGACATTCCACTTTGGGGCCTTCAGTCTCCCTTTTTCATTCCCCTTTGACGGCCAGAGGTGGTGCGTAGTTTTGTTCTTTCATATCAAAGTCTGGAGGAAACGTGCATGATCTAGAGTTGGAGGCATTATTCCTTGCACATCCGTGAAACGATCAATTCCATCTTTTCTTCTTGGGGTGAATTGTTCAAAAACAGATCCCGGTTCCTATGAACAGTGCCCAGCACAATGGGGCTCTGGCCTCCAGGCGCTATCCCAGTGCACTGGATAAGCCTAGAAACGCAGCCTACCGGTCATTTGCAAACTGTTTGCTTCTCTGAGGTCCGTGACAATTTCTTGTCCAGCAGTCTGGGGTGTGACTGATCCTCACAACAGGATGGGAGTTGTAGCCAAGAATTTTGCAGGAGTTGAGGAGGGACTGGCGGCGATATGGGTAACGAGAACATCCAGCGTTCTAGCCATGAGGGCTGAGCAAAGAATATTGGCAGGGAAATCAAACCTCATGTTCCAGGGCTCAAACCAATGTCTAATGATTAGGGATCAGGGGGAGATGTTCATGAGGGGCAGACGCTGCTGCAGGTCCTTCCACCTTCCTCTGAAACATGGTTTGCTAGCTACTGTTGGGGCAGGAGACTGGATTGCGTGGACTGATCCCATCTGGCAATTCTGATGTTCCTATGACATGTGCCATCACATATTTCTCTGGGGAAGAAGGCACCGTGCTTGCTCCATCAGCTGAGCCCTTGCTGGGGCCAGCCACCCCATCAGCCGCTGTTCCTCGCTGCTTGGCCACCCCACCACTTGCAGTTCCTCTCAGCTGGCCCCTCTGCCAGCCACGGTTCCTTGCCACCTGGCCACCCTGCCAGCCATTCGTTCTGCTCACCACCTCACCAGCCGCTCGTGCGCCAGCCGACTGTCACCTTCTGCTGCCACCTGCCTCCCTGCTGCGACTTCTGCACATTGGGCTCATGATTTTCAGCTCTTTGCAGGCTGGGCAGAAACACTGTTCCATCACAAATGATTTCAGCTCTCCTTTAACATAACAAAAGGCTCCTCCTAGAGCCTCTTTAGCTCTGGCTTTGACCAGTGGCGGAGGAATGGGTTAAATCAGACTGAGGACTCTTCGGAAGCAGCCACACCTCCTGATGAGGACACCTGTCCCTACCCCTTTTACTACAAAGAGCTCTGGCATTCAAGCCCCTGGCTTAGCGAGTTCCTTTCAGCTGAGGGTGACCCCTCAATCAGGACAAGCTCAGCCCAATTCTGCTCCTCCTTAGTCATACAATGAAGATAACAACATTCCATTCCCCCTGCATTTCCTGCTAACGTGATTTGTAACCCAACACCAACCTAAGCTGATCACTTGAAGCTCCACAGCTCCACAGTCTGCTGGCTACCTACATAGAGGAGGTGTGTTTATGTAAATATAGTTTGCTCCTGAAGTCTTTCCCCCTCCCGAACTAGCTGTCAGGGGAGAGCTCATTCAGCCCCTGCCTACATCCAGAATTAAGTGTTGCCAGGAACAATGCCTCTGTACCATACACGGCCCCAGAAATCCCAGCCTAGGGGTTGGGTTCTGTCATGTGGCTGCTCCCAGGCAGTGGGATTGGTTAAACTGGGTACTTGGGCCAGGTAAACTGCAGTGAAGAAGCCCTCCAAGGCCTGTCTGAAGTACTGTTTCAAGCCCTCTGTAGTGAGTGTCTACACGGAAGCACCACAATAGCACAGCTGTAGTGTAGACGCAGTCTTAGGCACCTGTACAGTCCTCATCATGCACACAAACAGTCCCATGGAAATCAATGGGCTTGCTGTCCCTCTTACTTACAATGGTGAAGCTCCGTTAACTTCAAAGGAGTGACTCCCGCTTCACGCCGGTGTAAAGGGGAGCAGAAACAGACCCAACCCGGACGGAGGTCAGCAAGACTTCCCTGGGTCTCTCTCTTAGATCTGCAAGCTGTTGAAAGCTGTAGCTGTGATGGACAGAGGAGTCGTTTGCGCTGAGGCTGGGGTCATAGGAGCTTACTTGGGTGTGTGTCCTACACTGCGGCTTTGTTCTTTCCCAAGCACGATCCCTGTTCAGAGCCACTGTGGGAATGAGACGCACGCTTCCCCCCTTCGCAGGCATCTGGAGGACAAAGTTCTTTTGAGAGAGCCCAGCACACTCCCTCCGCTTTATGTTAATTCTTTCCCCAGCCTGAAGTGCAGGAGATAATCTTCCAAGATAGCACTAAGAGAATTGAAACGCAAGCACAGATTATCCAAGGACCAGCCATTATTTGTGGCCTAAGGCCAGGGGAGAAAGTTAATAGTATTATAAATCAGGAAGCACATGGAGACGAAGATCTTTTCAGATCGCCTTCTTTCCTGTCTCCCTTATTTGGGGGGTACGGATGTGTTTGCATGTGTCTCTGTGGTCACAGCAGGGAGCTCTATCCCTGTAAGATATCCCTGGTGGACGGCTTTACAGTTTCAGTCTAGTTTTAAGTGGTCAGTTTCCGTGCTCACTGATATCGCCGTCGATACAGCACTTTGGCTGTTATGTCTCTGGGGCAGAGACCATCTTTGTGTTCTGTGTTTGGCGTCGGAGTCCCTGAACAGTTGTACGGTGTCACTGTCTAGTTGAGGTGCTTCCCTGGTTTCCAGGGCTGTCGTGTCTGAGCGCCCGCCCCTCAATAGTTACCCTGTTTCCCCGAAAGTAAGACATCCCCCGAAAATAAGACGTACTTCCAGTTTTGCCTCTCGCTGTAATATAATGTAATGTAATTTTGGGAGCAAAAATTAATATAAGACACTGTCTTATTTTCGGGGAAACACGGTAATATATTTCCCCTGCCCACCTCTGGGAGCTGGGGCAGGGCCGTTATTCTGGTGACACAGATGGTTCCTTGGCATACCGAGACATGATCGATAGGTGCATGTCGCTGCTTCAACTCGGGGATCGGTTGGGCCGACTGTCCTACAGCACAGCTCTGGCGGCAGCCGCGAGGGGTCCACGGGGGAGCAGGGTTGAAGAGGAAGTCCACGTGGAAAAGGTTTTTTTTTAGTCCTGGCCTTATTGCCTGCTTCCTGGGAGGGAATTGCTGAGAGAGGCATGTGTGAGTCTTCCTATCTCAGGCGATCTCTTGTGCCTTCCCTTGAGGATTTCTCTGGCCATTTTGTCCCAGGTGTGTTTAATCGCACTTAGCACCACTCACGCAGGGCTTGCTGCAAGCAACGTTAGCTAGATAACGCTCCCTGTGATGACAGCACCGTTGGGAGGGGGGACTATAAAAATATCCCCATTTGACAGATGTGGGAAAGCGAGGCAGAGCAGTGCAGTGTCTGCCACAGGTCAGAGACGGGAGTCGTCGTCAGAGGCTGGATCCTGGCTCCCAGATCTGTGCCTGGCCCATCTGGTCACATTCCCCTCCTCCTCTCCTCACCCCTCTGCTAACCCTTTCCTCTCTATCACAGACCTCCCAGCTTGCAGCACCCGAACGGAGCAGGCTTCTAGGTGTTGGCCTGGGGGAGGAAATCTTATCAGAGCCTGATCTGTAAGAGCCTCCCATGGGCCTTCCACGTGGCCTTGGTCCCTTCATCCATCTCTCTTCCCTTTGTCCTCCTCACCTGGCTGCTCAGCCTGGCTGGTTTGCCCACCGGAGGAGAAGGTCTCTGGGGCTAGCAGAAGGAGGCCATTCCCAGGAGCCGGATAACTCCTGGCTGTCACTGGTGCCTCTCTGCAGACAAGTCAGAAGACGTGGTGGGGCGGAGCAGGGCATTCTGGGAAAAGCGAGTTGACATCCAGAGGAAGAAAGGGAGGCTTTACTGAGCAGTGGGATACAGGCCCAGGGCAGCAAGCGGAAGGAGGGGTGGAGGCAGGCTATGAAGCGGGCTGTTGGTTATGAGGCTTATTTGTACTAAGTGCTGGCAAACACCTAGGGAGAGACAGTCCTTTCCCCAAGGACCTTCCAGTCTATACAGACAAGGTAAAGGGTGTGGGGGAAACTAAGGCACAGAGCAGGGAAGTGACTTGCCCAAGGCCGCCCAGCAGGTTAGTGACTGTAGCCGGAATGAAACCCAGGTCTCCTGACTCCCTACACACTGGGCCATGCTGCTCTGCAAAACCACGCCCCCCAGCGTCGTTCCTTTCGGGCCCGGTAGAGCCTGTCCATCTGACGGCTCTTCAGTGTCCTATGGAAAGAACATTGCACTCAGCCAGGTGTTCCCACGACAGCAGCCAGCCCCGGCCGGCTCGGCGCCTGGATTTGTTCTGGTTCACCGGCAGCCCGAGAATCACGAGTAAAGATGGAAAAACAAAGCGAGTCATTTTTCACCCCGTCAGCTCCAATCTGAATGAGGCGGGAGACCGACCTCCCCCGCACCCAGCGAGGGGTCCCGCCGGATCAGCGCGGAGCCCGTCGGCAGGGGCCAGTGCGGGAGACGCGCGGGTTGCAGCCTGCGTTGGGCCTGCGTGGTGGAGCTGGAAGGCAGAAAGCTCCGGTCCCCAGGGCGGTGGACCCAGCACCTTTCTCCAGCCAGAAATATACACTGGGCCTGATCCGAGCCCACTGAAGTCAATGGGGAACCATTCCGGGCTCTTAAAGGGAACAGCGCTGGGGAGTTGTTTCTGGATCCATCAGCAGTTGCATGTAAATATTCCCCGGAGTTCATCATCACCCGGGTGTAGCTGAAGTCGCCAGACTAACACCAGCGTCCGGGAGATCGTCTCTGGCCAGGGGTTAGCACTGGGACGCCCTCTGATTTCAGAGTGTGCGATCCCTGCTCTTCGGTCACTAGTGTCATTCATTCATTCTGTTGTTTCCTGAACAGCGCCGGGGCTCTTTCGAAATGCGGGTGTTCGTGCGGGCGCGGATCTAGGGACGAATTCCCATTGTTGGTTTGCGTGGCCCAAAGTCTGTGCTGCCTCCTTGATCTCCACGTCAGTGTGCCGTGTCCCGCCCTTTCGCTTGCCAGCTGTCACCCCCGAAAGGAGCGGAGAGGGTGTATTTCAATGGCTGCCGTCTTCTTCCTTTGATTGCTTCCTCTTTGTCCTCACTAGCACAAAAATACCCTCTCCTGGCATTTGTGTTGCCGATGGCTCCATAGATCCCTCTGCCGGCTTTTCCCTCTCTTGTCTTCTCTTTCTCTGGTGTTTTCCCTTCCTACGGGTTCACGCGAACTCGAGATGCTGTTATCGGGAAGCTTCTTGAACAGCAAGTTGCTCCTGAGCAGTAGCAGTGTCTGCGCTTTGCTTTGCTGTGTCAACAGAATTGCTCCCGACTTCATTCAATGGGCGCAGTGCCGGGAGGTTTGCTACCCAGGCTTATATGGCCCCTGGTATCTCTGCGGAGGGCCAACGTAGGGGCAATTGTTATAAAAGATGGGGACCTCTTGTACAGGACTGGGGTGCAGGCAGTCTGGCCTAACAGCTGGGCTGGGGTAGGCAGTGAGCAAAGGTCAGAGACATCGCTAGAGCCCGGTCCAGTAAGCAAGAACCAGGGTTAGAGCTAGGCCAGGGTCAGAGATCAGAGGCAGTCCCAGGCTGGAGTCACGCTCAGAGACTGGCAAGCAGGAGACAGTCACAGCAGGCCAGAAGTCTGTGCGATTGCCCAGATACCTTCCGGGGGTTAACTCGTGTGCTTGGGCAGGCAGAGGGCTGCGGGGGGCTGTCACTGTGGATCCTTTGAGAGGTGCTTCCCACAGTGCCGACTCCCTGGCTGCAGCTCTCCCTTGCCCCCGGAGGGACCCTCAGCTGTTCCAGGCTCTGCGGATGGGGGTTCTAATCCATGGAGCTCTACACCCTTCCCCACGGGAACGGGGGCTGTGTGGCTTGTTCCATACGGGCCACCCTGTCCTGTAGCAATGACCTGTGTCCGCTGCCCGGAGCTGAGCTGGGAATTGAGAGGGGAAAGGCTCTGCAGCCTCTTACAAGAGCTGCTCAGAGGCCTGGGACGCTCCAGGTGAACAGTTAATGGGTTCCAAGGAAGAAGCCGGGTCGGGTGGATGGAAAGCGGGGTTCAATTCCCAGCTGTGCCTCAGATTTTCCGGGATCTCTCTCTGCCTCGGTTCCCCATTTGTAAATGGGGCTGGTGTCCTTCCCGTTCCTTGTCTCCTGGGGGGCCGTCAGCATAACCCAGCTGCTCAGATGTGGACTCGGAGTGGGCACGGATAGAGCCTTTGATTCTCCTGTGGTTGCTTTTACGTGTCTATGTACATTGGCTCTTGGGTTCTTGGCGCATTCGCAGTCCCATGGAGTGGGCCAGCGTGAGTGATGGGGAATTGTCTGACCTTTGACTAAGCCTTGCTGGGAGAGGTTTTGACCTGCTGTTTTCTGCCTTGCTCCTCAGTGATAACGAGACGGCAGCCTACAAGTACAGGTACCGGCTTTTCTACCCGCGCGTCTGCATGCTCACGGAATGCTGCATTTCGCCCCCTGTCATCACGCCCTGCCCAACAAGGGCTGGACCATTCGCTTTTCAACCCATTCGGTGCTGCATTCCCCCGCCCCAACACAACTTCCTTCCCCCCGCCCACGGAGCTCTCTCTAAGAGCTGGATTGTGCCTGATACATTGGCAGCACAGCGAGTGTGTTCTCCCTGCGCATCCCTGGTCTATTTAGTATCACTGCAGGTATATTCCACCTGAGCATCCCTGGTCTATTTAGTATCACTGCAGGTATATTCCACCTGAGCATCCCTGGTCTATTTAGTATCACTGCAGGTATATTCCAGCTAAGCATCCCTGGTCTATTTAGTATCACTGCAGGTATATTCCAGCTAAGCATCCCTGGTCTATTTAGTATCACTGCAGGTATATTCCAGCTGAGCATCCCTGGTAATATTTTGCAGTGCATCTGCCTAGTCTATTCAGCAGCAAAGCTTTTAATTGCATCATAAATATTTGACTAACAGTCTGGTGTTTATTCTGCTGACACGGGGTGGCCTTTTTGCCAGCACGACACAGTTCTCGAGTTCGATCTCCCCTTCGTGATCCCGCTGTGCACTTCATTTGTTTCCATCTGTGAAGGGCTTAGGCTGCAAACAGCCTGTGCGGATGGAAAATCCAGCTGTCAGAAGGCCCCGCCGTGTGCTTTCTAGCCAGCAAAGCCATGGTGAAAGGTTTGTGCTTCTGCAAGGCCCAGGGAATGTGCTGCCCCCGCCGGAGCAGAATAACAGGGTGACACGCGGCTCCAGCGCTGTTGCCGCAGGGACCTCATCCAATTGAATTTGACAGTAGGAGGAAGCTCGATGGAGCCAACTGGGACGCCGCAAGCATAGACCTTTTCACTCCTGCAGAGGTCCCGGGGTCCTGGCAGAGTTCCACAGAGTTGTCTGAGACGGCGGGTCTGGAGCAGGCCCTTGCTTAGACAGTGGGGAGCGTGAAATGCAAAGGGAAACAGACCCTTCCAGACCTGTGACTAGGTCTTTGACTGGAACACCCGGTCGAAAAGGGACTCTGGCGGTTCCGGTCGGCACTGCCGACTAAGCCATTAAAAGTCCAGTTGACAGCACAGCGGGGTTCCAGGGCTACGGCCGGCTCCCACTCTGCTCTTACTCCACGCAGCTCCTGGAAGTGGCCACCAGGTCTTTGCATCCCCTAGGCGCATGGGCAGCCAGGTAGGCTCCGCACCCTGCCCTGCCCCCAGTGCCAGTTCCGCAGCTCCTATTGGTTGGGAACCAGGCATGAGGGCAGCTCACGGAGCCTCACTGGTCGCCCACGTACCTAGGGGCTGCAGGGACCTGGTGGACGCTTTCTGGGCAACAAAATGTTGATAAATGCAAAGTAATGCACGTTGGAAAGCACGATCCCAACCATACATAGGAAACAATGGAGTCTAAATGAGCTGTTACCACTCAAGAGAGAGATCCTGGAGTCATTGTGGACGGTTCTCTGAAAACATCCACTCACTGTGCAGTGGCAGCCAAAAAAGCAATCAGAATGTTAGGAACCATTAGGAAAGGGATGGAGAATTAGACAGAAAATATAATGCCACAGAGAAGGTACAGAGGTACAAAGTGTGACGGAGCTGGAATACTATGTGTGTGCCTCAGTTTCCCGTATGCATTTCTTGAGAGTCTATGTGAAGGAATATGGGCTGATAGTGTTGCAAAGCACAGCCGCTCGGCAGGTGTCCATACCTGAAGCTGTAATATGACTCCAAGTGGGGGAGGGAGGTCACCTGACCTGGCTGAGCTGGGGGGAGGAGGGGCTGGAGAGTGAGTTTCGGTTTGGGGTCTGAAGCTAGCTGGAGTCAGGCAGGGAAGGCAGAAGAGCTATCTCGCTCTCTGGCCCCCAAAATGGATCCAGCTGAGGGCTCACACTCGCTGGATGGTCTGGGTTAGACCAGATAGAGGTCATCGAATAAACCTCTGTTTTACTGGCTGGCTGAGAGTCACGTCTGACTGTGGATTTGGGGTGCAGAACCCACGGGCTCCCCCAGGACCCTGCCCAGGCGGGCTCGCTGGGGGAAGCGCACGGAGGGGCAGAAGGTGCTGAATGCTCTGAGGTCAGACCCAGGAAGGCTGAAGCGGGTACCCGTGAAGCTCCTAGCCTTGGAGACAGGCTGTGTACGGAGAGGGGACACTTCCCCAGAAGTCCTATCTGGCTTCATAGGGAGCAAGTTCAGGACCATCGCCCGGGCACTCCGTGACACAACGGTACAGAGAAGGGTAACAACAATGATGAGGGGTATGGAACAGCTTCCGTCTGAGGAGAGATTAATAAGACTGGGACTTTTCAGCTTGGAAAAGAACCTACTAAGGAGGGATATGATAGAGGCCTATAAAATCAAGACTTGTGTGGAGAAAGTGAATAAGGAAGTGTTAGTTATTCCTTCCCATAACACAAGAACTAGGGGTCACCAAATAACATTCATCGGCAGCAGGAAGTATTTCTTCACTCAGTGCAGTCAACCTGTGGAACTCATTGCCAGGGGAGCTTGTGAAGGCCACAACTATAACTGGGTTAAAAAATTAATCAGATAAGTTCATGGAGGCTAGGTCCATCAATGGCTATTAGCCAGGATGGTCAGGGATGCAACCAAGTGCTCTGAGTGTCCCTAGCCTCTGACTGCCAGAAACTGGGAGTGGACCACAGGGGATGGATCACTCAATGATTTTTTGTTTTCTTCATTCTCTCTGGGACACCTGGCACTGGCCACTGTCGGAAGACAGGACACTGGGCTAGACGAACGCTTACTCTGACCCAGTCTGGCCCTTCATATGACCCAGATGAAATAGCATAACAAATCTGCAGTCACCTAGGACATCATGGTTGTCAGTATACTGGACACCATAACACCTCAGAGTTTAGTAACAGATGTTGGGCTAGAAACCCGGCCTTCCTGTTCCAAAGAGCTCAAGCTCCTTCCACGTGAGTCAAAGGAGAATCTGGCCCCTGGGCTAGATGGACCATTGGTCTGGCCCCATCTGGCAGTTCTCATGTTGTTAGAGTTCAGACCCGGGACACCTCAATGTTTTAGGGTGCCCATATCTGATCTAGGGGTCGGAGCCATCTGTCCATCCTTGCTTGCCATGCCGTGCCCATCACTGTGATGTCTAAGTGCTTCACGGATATATGTCAGGTGACCACAAGGTCTGGGTGGGTCTGTCTATACGATACGGGGAGCGTGCCTCCCAGCTTAGCAAGACAGACTGGTACTAAAAATAGCAGTCTGGATGCCTGGGCCCGGGCTAGCCACCTGAGTCCACGGCCAGCCACCCCTTTGGTCCGAACTCAGGCGGCTACCATGAGCCACCACTCATGCTGCAGCGTCCACGCAGCTCACGCGAGTCTGGCCTCCCAAGGTGGGAGGCCAAGCAGAGCCTGTGCCTCTATCGCTCTCCCTGAGGCGAGGTGACAGTTGCGTTCATAGAATCTCAGGGTTGGAAGGGACCTCAGGAGATTCTAGTCCCAACCCCTGCTCAGAGCAGAACCGATCCCCAACTAAATCCATTCTCCAACATTGTTTCACAGCTGTGATTTGGGGGGAGAGGGGGCTCCTGAGAGGGAGGATCAAAGACGGGCTTGTCCTGCCCGAGGCAAGGGAAGTTCGTCCATGTTCGTCCACGCCGGATCTGTCTGTGGCATCTGATCTGCTGCCAAACACCCACTTCCCCTGCCGCCAAGTTGCTGCAGGGATGAATGGAAATGGCCTGACATGGCTCAGGTCCTTCCTCTCCAACGAAACTTCCAGGGTCACAATGTTCCTTTGCCTCCAGCATCCCACAGGCTCAGGCCTCTCCTCTGTGTCGGTCAACAACTGTAGGAAGCCACTGGGGGAGGTGGGGAAATGGCATGGACCGAAGCACCCTCCATGGACAGCACCCAGCACTGTCTCCCCGTCCCCCCCAGCTTGCCCAGTGCCTGGTCACAGTCAGCCCCGGGGTGGGGAGCAGCTGAACACAAGCAGGGCTGAGGGGCGCTCGTATGAAAACCAAGGACCTCCCACTGGGCAAGATCAGCCCTCCGGCTTAGCTCCCTCGTCCTTCGCACGCCCCGCAGCCTCACCGCTCGTCAGGCTGTTACGCCTCCGGCCCACCAAGGAAGAAAGAGGGAGATGGTTTTGATTTTGAAATACTCGGAGGCACCCGGCACTCCCGAGGCTCCGGTCAGGCGGAGAGGGTTATCAGGTGCTTCCCTTCCACTCCTGCGGACTGTATCCAGACGCCGTGGCCACCCCAGGGCCGGTCAAAGCAATTCTGATACATCTCCCGGTCATTTGACACCTGCTTTGGGACCCCCTTGGGTGAAAAGCACCACACAGATGCAAGACCATGATCGCTGCCAGTCCAGCGCTGAACGACGCAGTGCAACGGAGCTTCTGCTTCCTCCCACGGGAGGCTGTTTGGCAGCCTGATTGGTTGCATCGGAAAGGGAGCCTTCCCCATACTCTGCTCCCGTTTTTCTTTGTTCTATTAAACAACAGCAGCAACGCCGTCCATCTTCAAAGCACGTCACCAGCCTGTACCTGTTAATGCTTCACACCCCTGTGGATGATGGATGTACTGTAACAAACCCATCACCCTAGGGGCTCGGCAGTCAGGTGAAACAAGCGTGGCTCTTTGGAATGTCATGGAGCCAAACCCTTAGATCATCCGTTGCTACAACCTGAGCTGAAGGAGAATCTGTCCATTAGTGGTTAGCGATCTGTGGCCGGTGAGACGCCCATGCACTAGAAAGGCGTCCATGGCAATACATGTACTGTCCTGTACTAACACTGTGGGGACCTCAGTTTCTCTGTGTACTACACCAATGCCTAGGTGGTGGGAATTGGGGGTGTGACTTTTCCTGAGGCCCTCAGGGCAGGGGAGGGGAGCAAAACGCCAATGTGGCTTCGGCCTTCCCGAGTCTGACCTCAGAGCATTCAGCATCCCCATTCACCGTGGGCTTCCCGCAGCGAATCCACCTGAGTCCTGACTGGCTTCTTTTGGAGCAGTTCCAGGGCATCGGCCCGGTGACTCCATGACACTGGGTCATTATAGTATTATCCACATAGAGAAACTGAGGCACTTGTCTGGCCTGAGGTCACAAAGGTGAATCCCTGTGAGAGCTGAGATTAGAATTCAGGTGCTCCTGCTTCCTCGCTGAGGGATGGGCGCACAGACCTTTCAGCTGCATTCAGCGTGCGTACCCGACCGTGGACAGAGAGACTGGCACCTGTCAGATCTCTGGACTCGTATGGGCTCGAGGAGTAAAATCTCCTAGCAAGTCTTCACCAAGAGAAGAGACATCGTTTTAGGACCCAGTGGTTTCTGGGTAGCTCCAGACATTACTCCTCTGGTAATGTCTGCAAGCCATCCGGGGCATGATTTTGCTAAGCATCTTGGCAGCAGATTCCAGTGGTTTCATGGATTACCAGAAGGTTGAGCACGCACCTCTAAGGACACCCGCCCCGCTCCGAACGCTCAGAGGTATGGATTGTGGCTTGTGGCGAGATGGGCAGAAACAATAGCCAGGGAGAGAAGAACACTGAGCAATGATTTCTTTCATCAAGGAAATCGTTCGTTACCAAAAGCCATTCCCCAAGCTCCAGCCCAGCCAGAGCCGTGAAACCACTTACCGGGCATCCAGGCAGCCCGCTTCAGTGTGCTTTCAATTTGTGACCCTCAGTCTTTCGCCCATGCTCTTTAACGCTCTCTCTCTCTCCCCCTCATCCTTGTCCTCCGTGGCTTAGCAGAGGCTGCTTGCTCGGGGACCCATGCAGGAGGAGTTGGTGGCCTTCAGTTCCGCCCCACGCCACAGACACGACTCTGTTAGCTGAAGGGGGTGGAGCAGGCAGCGTAGACTGGAGTGAAGCGTGTTCAGTGTCATGTCTTCCACGTGCATTTATGATCACATGCTCTGCGTTAAACTGCCCGCTTATTCCGGCCTGGCTCCAGTGCGTGCTGTAGGCCTCACAAGATTTTCATGTGTGATTGAGGGTGCCCCAACCTGAAACACCTTACAGAGATGCCAAAGGCAGAAGGGATCTGTATCATCATCTCATCTGACTGCCTGCGTAGCTCCGGCCACGGTATTTAGTCCATCAATTCCTGCAGTGAACCAAATCCATAGCAGCTGAACCGGAGCGTAGCTTTCAGAGAGATGTCCAGTGTTGATTGCAAGAGGCCTGATTTTCAGAGGGAGGGTGGGTGCCTGGCAGATCCTAAAGGCCCCTTGTAAGATGTCTCAAGTTGAGCACCCAAAATGGGAGACATCTAAAGCCAGGCCAGGCCTTCACCCCTCTGTGCCTCCATTTCCCCAACTGTCAGACAGGGCGATAAGGCAACCTCACTTCACGGGGCAGGAGAGGGGATGGGGACAATCAGTTCATTACTGATCTGGGCGGAAAACCGGTGATAACAAGGGCTGTATAAATGTCTAGCCCCCCGTGAGAGAGATGAACTCTGAACTGTGTCTATCTGTAAGCGCAGTAGAAAGGTCACGCATCGAAGGCACTGTGCATGCTAGCTTGCTCAGAGCTGGGGAGGAGGGTATGTCTCCTTGAGCTGAGAATTCTCCCTCCAGCTCCAGAAGTAGATGGACCCTTAGACTGGGAAAAGACCTAGTTTCCAGCCCAAATGGAAGCGCTGTATTCCCGAAAGTAATACTGACGTCCCTAGAATGGCGATGTGCTGTCAGCCGCGCTCACAGGGAAAACATCTCAAAACACTCGGCTCCGGGAGGCAGAGTGGAAACTCAGCAGCTGGTTTTCTGACACTGACCAAGAGCGACAGTCCTGGCAAACTCGCCGGCCGGGAAATTCCACTTGGTTCTCGAAGAACTTTCTGATTACAATTAAACTCCCTTGGAACAGTCTAACTTTCCCGCGCCCTGGAGCGATGATGGATTCAGGCAGAAGGGGATCGTTTATTCTCGTTCCAATAACAGAGTGAAAAGTTGTTGTTTTTTTCTCTCGCACTGAAATATTGGTTTGTCATCCAGACCGTGCAAACAGGCATAGATCGATCACTTCCGTAAATACGAACCGTTCATCACATCCATCGGTATCGATAGCAGCTTACGTCATGTTTCGTGCCTTCATTTGTGCTGGAAGTTTTTATGGGACTTTAACAACCATACACGTTCAGCCTGTTGGCCCTTGTTATTGGTATCCTCTTAGCACATTGAACCCACAACCAAACTCAGGGCCTTGTTGTGCGAGGGGCTGTAAAAAGAGACTGTCTGCTGCTACAAAAAGCCTACACGCAATAATGAGGCAGGTGAAGGGAGGGGAAACTGAGGCACCGTGATTTGCTCAAGGTCATCCTTGATTAACGAGGTCACTGATCACTTGGTGATTGCCTGTTCTGTTCATTCTCTCTGAAGCACCTGGTGTTGGCCTCTGTCGGAAGACAGGGCAGTGGGATGGATGGACCATTGGTCTGACCCTGTCTGGCCATTCTCCTGCTTCTGCAGTGCCGGTCCAGGGAACCCCAGAACAGGGCTGGTTCTGATCCAGGCTCCATCCCACTCCAAGCGTTGGAGTGATGGGGAAGGGGTCCCAGTTTGGGCCTGTCTATAACTTTAAGGTAACAGGGAGCAGGCCCATGAGTGCTAAGCAGCTCTGGACGATGCAGATCAGGAAGGGAGGAAGAGCCCAGAGTTTGCTTGTCAGCAGGTCGAGATAACGGTGAGTGGGGCTGACGGTTACGAATCAGACTGGGTGAAGAAATAGCCTGTCAGCTCAGAGGGAAGAGAGCTGGCTTGCTGTACCCCGCCCTGGTAAGGGAGATGGTTAGAGCACATGGGGGGGGGGGAGCTCTACACGGGGTTTAAAAGAAAACTTGATAAATTCCTGGAGGTTAAGTCCATTCATGGCTATTAGCCGGGATGGGTAAGGAATGGTGTCCCTAGCCTCTGTTTGTCAGAGGGGGGTTATGGATGGCAGGAGAGAGATCACTTGATCATTACCTGTTAGGTTCACTCCCTCCGGGGCACCTGGCATTGGCCACTGTCAGTAGACAAGATACTGGGCTGGATGGACCTTTGGGCTGATCCAGTACAGCCATTCTTATGTTCTTTTGAAGGTGGCGCAGTCTTAGCCTGGCAGTCGCGGGCCATTTTTTCCACAGAGCCCTGCTTCAGGGGCTGGATTCTTCATTGTCCAACGTGCTGACGTTATGTTCATCTGCCTCTTGGAGACCTCGCTGTCCCAGCCGCCCTGCTGCGCTTGCTGCTAACCTTGCTCCACGGAGCCCAGAAGCTGGGAAGGCAGGTCTGATAGCCGCTAACAAGGAAATATCGGAACTCTTTACAGCTGCTGGCTGCCAGCAGTGAAGAACAACATCTGTGCTAAAGCACATCGCTTGGCTGCCAAGGTGCATTTCCAGGATGCCATTGGCCTTTCCAGGCAATGCATCTGAAAATTTCAGCAGTGAACATAGCGCAGCGAGAGCCAAGCCAGCGCGAGCGCTTCGGTTTTGCTATGAGGCCTTTCCTTGCACTGACAGGCAGCTAGTAGGAAAGGTGGCTCAGCGGGAGTATGAGGCATTGGAGAGCGATGCGGTGATTGGAGGGGCTGCCTTCTGAGGTGCTGAGGAGACAGTTGACTTGGTGCAGGTGAAAGGGGCCGGCTGGAGAATGAGCTCCTGTGTTTATCCCCAGGACGGGTACAGCGTAGGTACAGCTTTCCCCCTGGGATGGGAACGATCAGGGCAAACTTCTCCTGCACCCTGCTGTAGGCCTCTCCAGCGGGGAACAGCTTCCAGAGACAAGGCTGTGCCGTGCCGAGTCGCCTCTGACCTAGAGCCTGATTAAGCCACACGTGGGGATGAGTCATTCCTGTGCGAGGCTCCAGCCAATCCACAAACCAGGAGCTGGTCTGGTGACCCTCAGGCCAGGTATATAAGCCCCATGGGAAGAACAGCAGCTCAGTCTGCCCAAGGTCACTTCATGGCTTGGGACGCTCACCTACCTGAGAGTGGTGACAGACCCCCTCAGCCTGCTCCAGCCTAGCTCCCAGCCCTTCTCTCACTTTCTTCCACACCTGCTATTGACTCCTGACTCCAGCTTTGACTTCTGGCTCCGGTTCCTGGCCTGGCTGCCTCTGCTCCAACCACTAGGCCTGAACTTCCATGTCTCGGCTTCTGACAAAAGGAGTCTAAATCTCCAGGGGCAGCCCAGTTCTGACCCCCTCGGCAGAGCCGGCTAGCTGTGATGGGGCTAGTTGTAGACTAGAACTGGTGGAAACTTTTTGATGCAAGGTTTTTTGGCTAAAAGCGCCGACTCATCAAAACCGAAACCCTTCACGAAACAGTCGCTTCTAAGATACAACGTCACGGAGTGCCCGGGGCGATGCTCTGGCACTGCTCCCTAGGAAGCTAGTCAGGACTCTGGGGCGAAGCTTCCCTCTCCGTACACAGCCTGTCTCCAAGGCTAGGAGCTTCACAGGTTCCAGCTTCCACCCTCCTGGGTCTGACCTAGGAGCATTCAGCACCTTCTGCCCCTCCGTGCGCTTCCCCCAATGAGCCCGCCCAGGCAGGGTCCTGGGGGAGCCCGTGGATCTGCACCCCAACTCCACAGTCGGACGTGACTCTCAGCCAGCCAGTAAAACAGAGATTTATTAGATGACAGGTGATCTAAGACAGAGCCTGTAGGTAGAGTGAACGCAACCCCTCCGCTGGGTCCATTTTGGGACCAGAGAGCTAGGCCAGCTTGTCTGGAGTTCTCTGCCTCTGAGCTCCCTGCCTCTTCCCTGCCAGATCCAGACTGAAACTCCCCCTCTAGCCCCTCCTCTGCTTCCCCCTGTCTTTCCGGGCCTGGCCAGGTCAGGTGACCTTTCTCCTGCACCTTGAGTCAAATTACAGCTTCAGGTATGGCCACCTTCACACGAGGATCAGAGGAAGTTTAAGAAACTTTTTTTGTAAACAAAAAGTTTGGCGGCTGTTGAACTGGAAAGGTTCCGGTTTTTGAGACAAAATGACTTTGTGCTTAGAAATGATGGTAAATACTCCCGAGCAAAAGATTGAAATTGAAACAAACATTTGGAAATGATCAAAATGAAATGGTCGGATTGACCCAAACTGAATTTGGCGGGGGGAGGGTTTTTGGTTCACAAACATTTTTGAGGTTTGTATGTTTTGTCCTGATTCAAAATCAGGGGAAAGTTGGAAATGTCGAAAATTCTCACAGAGCGAGAAAAGCTTTTCCCTCTCGGCCCTACCGTCCACACTTGCCCACCGAGAGCAGGACTCAGCCCAGCTCTCTGTTTCACATAGGCCACCAAACAGCCACTGGAGGATACAAATTCAGACTAGTGGCGTAGCAACAGCTAATGCAGTTTGCCATTGTCGGTCCCCGGAGCCATGCAGTCTCTCTTGCAGGAGACAGCCATGCACAGCTTTAGGCTCCTCTTCCTTTCCTTGACGCCAGCATCTTTCCACTAATGTTGAAGGGGTCAGCCGAGATTTATGCTGGGCTTGTCTAGGTGCAGAGTCCCCCCGGTTTCAGTGAAGACGCCTTCATGCAAAAGTTGCTCTCGTTTAACTAAACCAGTTTAAAATCACATTTTAAGCTAAACTGGTGGGAAAGGATGTGTAGATGTTTATTTCTGTTTCAGTCAGGCTCATTTCAATGTAGTGTAAGTTATGGCACTGAGTTTTATTTTTCCCTGGGGCTGCCCCCCTCAGGATCCTGCCCCCACTCCACCCCTTCCTCTGAGGTTCTGCTCCTGCTCCGCCTCTTCCCACCTCTGCTCTGTCCCCTCTCCTGAGGCTGCCTGCCCACTCGCTGCTCAGCCTCCCGAAGCACCTTCTGGCAACCGCCAAACAGCTGATCAGAGACCCTGCGCTGAATAGCTGATCAGCGACCCCATGCTGATCAGCTGTGGCTGGTGGGTGCTGATGTACCCACTTCCCCCCCGCCCATGGGTGCTTGAGTCCCGGAGCACCCATGGAGTCCACGCTTGTGATGTGAGTCGATTACCGAAGCGAAACTGAGAAAAGCCACTCTTCACTCCAAAAGAGTGTGCACACTGGGTTTTGCACCAGATCAGTTTAATCGGTGCACTCCTGCATGCAGACAAGGCCTAAGTGAGAGGAGAATCTGGCCGTCCCCCACCCCGAACAATCATTAAACTGTTACAGACTCCAGAGCAGTTTTGATTTAAGTTAAAAAAAAAAATCAAACCCAGCCACCCTCAGACAAACAGCTGCTTTGGAAAGGGGTTTGCATGTTGTTTACACATGCATATAAATGATCCCGCTGCAGGAAGCCCGTGCGTCACTGGGGAAGCTGCTCCCAGCTGGGGACTCTGTGGTTTGGATGGTGCAGAACGGCGCTGACTTACTGTAGCCATTGTTCTTTAATTGAAACGCCGCAGTCTGACTTCAGCCGAGGCACGAGGCTTCCCACCACGGTTCTGGGCCATGCGTGCCAGAGAGGAAGGGAGAACAATGGATCCAAAGAATGACCCACGTCCGGAGGAACCGGCCCCCAGGACAGTCTCCTCCCTATTCTTTCCATTAATTTTCTTCTTTTAAGAAGCAGAAGGGCCTGGTGCCAGGCACCAGCGTGGATCAAACCCAGGATCTTCAGCACTGTTCCTGGCACTGAGCTAAGCGTCAGCTCCGTTAGATGCAAGAAGCAGGTTGTTATACTCCCTGAGGCCAGCCACAAGGGGGCGATATGACCTCATATACTCAGCTGTTGTAAGATGCTTCGTCTTCTGACCACCATAACATGTCCATGGAATCCCCCAAGGACGGGGAAACATACGTGAGACAGTCCAAGCAGCGCGGATTGCGGGAAATGAGTAACATTCTCCCCTGGGAGAGGAAATGGGCAACATGGAAGGGGACAGGGGGCCAAGGCCCTACAGGGACTGATGGCCCCCAAACCTGTGGCTCATGGGTCATCCTCTCCACTGCCTCCAGCGCCCATCACTCTGCTCCTGGTCAGACAGTCCGTGCTACTTATTGGTCTCAGGGTTTTATACGGCCACCCATAGCATCTGGGCGCCTTGCACAAAAACTCAGGGCGTGTCTACACTTATGTCCGGAGCAATCGATCCAGCGGGGGTTGATTTATCGCGTCTATCGCCGAGCGCTCTCCTGCCGACTCCGGTACTCCACCGGAGCAAGAAGCGCGGGCGGAGTCGATGCGGGAGCGTCAGGAGTCGACCTACCGCAGTGAAGATGCCGTGGTGAGCAGATCTAAGTACGTCGACCTCAGCTACGTCATTCAAGTAGTTGAAGTTGCATAACTTGGATCGCTCCGCCCCTCCGTGTAGACCAGGCCTCAGGAGCAATAGCAGAGTCCCTAGTGAGCTTCTCCCTTTTCAAGGTTCAAACTCTGCTTGGGGTGGGGTTGTGGGGATTGGAGAGGAAGTTTGGTGGGGGGTTGGGAATAGAAGGGCTGCTCACATGGTGGAGTCGCTTTTGGTGGACACGCTCTCTCAGGAAGGCAGGGTCTGTGGCGTTTCCCAAAGACGGTCAGACTCGGTCTCCTCTCCTGAGGAAGTTTGTTCCGCAGCCAGATCCCCTCGGCCAAGAGCGCTTTGAACGACCCACCCGTCACGTGTTCCGGCCTGGGCTGAGATTTGCTCCTCACCAGGCCTGTGTCTGTTTCCTGTGGATGGTTGAACGAGGAGGCGTGGCTATGGTGGGCGGAACGGCTCCGCCCCCTCTGCATAGTAACGCCTGCACCAGGTGCAGAGGCGACAGCAGGCAGCTTTCCTTCGACCGCTGCTTGCAAGGAGGGAGCCAGCCAGCCAGCTGCCTTTCCTCTGTCCTCAGTGCCCGTGCCGAGCGAGCGCGGTGTGTCTTCTCCCAGCGAAGCAGAGAGGCTCCAAACTCCGGTGTGGTGGTGGACAGCACTAGTCTAACTGGGCGCCTGGGTGGAAGCCCTGGAAAGTGGGAAATATACCTGCAACTTGAACTGTGGCTGTCCCCAACCTTACCAGGGGATAAGCGCCTGCCTGACCTCACAGCCCTGTGTCCATTTAGATTGTAGGCTCTTTGGGGAGGGGACTGTGTCTTTGTGTAGTATAGCCCCATACTCAATACAGCTCTGATCTCGCTGGGGGCCTCTAGCTGCTACTGTAATTCACAGAATATTTGTGCACAAAGGCCTCGCTAGCACAGTAGTGGTAATAGGAACATCCCTGGACCAAAGTCACTGTCTCTGGGTCCATGTTTGTTGGGGCTTCTCATCCACTGGGCATTTTTGCAGCTTTTCAGCACCTGTGAGCAAATATTTCCCTCTGAAGTAGCTGTTTAGCCACAGTTGCTTCTTTAAAAGGGGGAGAGTATTTCCTAGTGGGTAGAGCAAATACTAATAGGTGAGCCTCCATTGGTTTAATCCTCGTTCTGCCACCAACAGTCTTGGCCAACGTTAGATTTGCGAACTTTGTACAGTTATATTTTAGCCCGTTAATCAAAGGGTTAATTAGTCCAGACTGAAGTCTGATATGTTGTCGTAACTAGGATTCCACTCTGCCTTTGGCACCCGAGCAGTTCTGGAGAGAAATACTGGGAGCTGCTGATAAGATGTGTGTGGCATCTAAGGCAAAGCTAAGCAAATCCAATTGAGTCTTGACTTTTCAATATGCAGCACCTAAGTAACAGCTGCTCTGTGCCTCAGTTTCCTCATCTGTAAAATGAGGACCCTGCTTTCTTGTGGTGAGCCAAGTGGCTGGGAGTTCCTTACATCAAGGTCACTGAGAGCTGATAGTGAGATATGTAGCTAGGAGCACTATTGATTCTCTCCACACACCGCGTGGATATACAGACACCACCATCCAACCTATGAAACCTTGTCCTAGAATGCATTAAGCTTGGCATAAAACCTGGGGTGGGTTCTACTTTAGCTTTCTCTGAAGACTTGGTCAGGAATATGGAAGGGTATTGTGAGGCTTACTGTGTCTGTAAAGTGATCAGAACCTTCTGCTGTGGAATTAACTTGTGGAACTCATTGCCACAAGGTATAAGTGAGGTCAAGAGGTTAGTATGTCTTTTAAAAAGGATATTTATATGGATAATGAAAATGACCCAATTGTCCATTTGGGGAGCTTCCTGCACCTTTCTCTGAAGCACTTGGTGCCAGTTGCTGACAGAGACAAGATACTGGACTGGACAGATCATGGGGTCTGATCCAGTCTGGCAAGTGCTCTGTCCCTAAGCACTCTCCTTGTGGGTCTAGGGCATCCTTGTCTTTTGTAGGACCACGTAGCAATGGAGGAGGCTGAGTTCTGAGCCTGCTTTAAACAAAGTGCCTCAAACGAGGATTTTGCCTGGCTGTAATGGGGACAGCTATCGAATGTGTATTTAATAGCAGTTGGTTAACAGAGAGCATCTATTGAGGCCTGGAAAGTTCCGGGAGAGACCATAAGTCCCAATATCACAATAACTTCCACAGCCACTCTCCCGGCTGCTACCCGACGGCACGGGGCACGCCTGAGTTTGTTTCCAGTAGCACCCTCTGTCCACACAGATCAGAAGGCGCAGCCCTTGCCCTAGACTCCTCCCAGTCTAGAAAGACGGCCAGCCAATAGCAGAGCTGTAATGTGATGGGGCCACTCACCCCACCTGAGCCCCGGAGGAGTTAATACAGGCAAGAGAGGCTAACGAGGCACCAGGGGAGTAGGGCGGCCGTGAGGAAGCCTGCAGTCACCGGCCGGATACCAGCAGGGAGAGCAGCAGCCTGTCATAAGCAGTGAGGGCTGAGCGAATAAAGACCAGCGCTGCTGGGTCATGGATGGGAAGCCAGTGTAGGGGTCGGGCCCGGGTTCCCGTACAGCCTAGTTGGGGGGTGCTGGGGACCATTTGGAAGGGGATTTTGAAAACACCTCCAAAGCGGAGAAGCATCGGTGTGACTTGGCCAGAGGAGCAAAGCGCCGCGGGGCCGGAAGTGTGAGCAAGGCTGTGGAGCGAGCGAGTGGGAATCCCGTGGGGGTGTCAGGCCATGTGGTGAGCTAATCCCCAGATAGGCCAGTAGGAGGCGCCAGAGCGGTAAGAGAGTGGCACCGTGTCACATTTGACCATGCAGTGCTTTGGTTTTCACTAGCTACATTGGGCCCGATTCTGTTGTCCCCTACACCGGTGTACATCAGGAGTAAACTGACTGAAATCAATGCAATGAGATCATTGCAACACCGATCGGTCCCAGCCAGGATCCAGGCCTCACAGTGCTGCCATACACACGGTGCGAGGTGGTCCCTGTCCCAGAGAACTTACAATCTAAAGAGACAAGCCAGAGGCAGGAAGCACGACTCCCGTGTGACAGCCGGAGTCGCACAGAGATGCAGAGATCTTTTTTAAGGCCAGATCCTGATCTCATCAGGATCGTTCAGCCAGACCTCCTGCAGGGCCCAGGCCAGGGAATGTCACCCAGCAATCCCAGCGGTAGGCGTAATCATTTGTGCGGGCGGGGGAGGCCAGGAAAATGAGCCACGGATGTTAAGAGAATTTCCCCAGTTCTGTCTGTGGCAGAACTCAATTCTCCTGAGTCCTTGTTCTGTGCTTTAACCAGCAAGCCCGGTCTCCTGGGCCTTGACTTATTGCATGTCCGAATTAAGACGCCGTTTGTTTGCAGAGTTTTTTAAGCCAGGGTCATTTTCTCTGGAACACTAAACAAAAGGCTCCGCGTTGCTCTCTGAGTCATTTGAGAACGGGGCTGGGGAGAAGAACCCCAACAAACCAAGCCAGCGCTACGTCAACAAAGCATTCCGGGCTGTTTACACAAGCAGACGTGAATCCAGTTTGCCGAGCCGCTCAACCACAATTTACGGGGTGGCCTGGCTCCGTCTGGAACATACTTGTTTATCAGCTGTCCAGCGTAGACGTCGAAATTGGATTTGGCCGTCGTTCCCCACGCTCTGTGGATTGGGAGGGTTCTGTGTTTCTGCCTCTCCTCTAGTGTAGCGGGGAGCTATATTTTGGGATGGTTCTTTGGGGGAAAGAGAAACAGCAGCGCCAACCCACCCGGCTGTTCCCCTGTCTGTCGTTTCCTTACCCATTGATCTGAGGTGGCTCGTTCTGTGCGGACGTTTGTCCCGGCCAGACATTTCAAAGCAATTTGGGGCCTTGAGGCGGAGAGACCCCACATCTATTGACGGCTACGGTGGAGTCTTTTCCACGAGGCAGCCCTTCCCCTCTGAGTCCCTGAGCAATAACAGGGATCTGCTCTGGGAAAGGAGCAGTGTAACCTATCAGCTCCGTGCTGCACAGAATGGGCAGGGGGGACGGATGTGCAACTCGTGAGGAGGATCGGAGCCCCTAGAGATGTAAAGTTTTACTGGCCCATCCAGTCCCAGCTAGTGCAACATCGTTGGCAATGGACCGTTCATTCCCCAGGGGCTTTGATGGGCTTTGTCATGGCTCCGCCACACGCTCCTCTGTGCCTCGCACGCCAGCAGAAGCCATTCTGCAGCCCGCAGAGCTGGGTGCGGAAGTAGAGAAGGTCCCACCCCCCAGATGGCAGCAGGAGCTGAGAGCAGGGCTCAGGCCTACAGCGGTGCTGAAGGCTGGCGTGGCTTTGTGATCGCTCTCTGGCATCCTGCGCCCGGCCAGTGCGGCTAAGGCTTCGGCCCACACGCCGTGCAAGGCGTTATTAAAGGCTATGGCTGGCTCTGTTAATCAGGTGATGGATATTAATAGACTGTTGATTGGTGGAGCCTTAATTTAAGCTCTGGCATTAGGTAAATGGAGCTGGGTCACTGCGTCTCCCTGACTGACAGATCCGCTGACTACAGGAGACACCTAGGCAGGCAAATACAGCAGCATCGCTGTGAGGGGGAGGGAAAGGCAGGATAAGCACGTGAGCACTGGAAGAGATGGGGGGGTTGCTTTGGGGTGTGTGAAGGGAATTGAACTACCAGCGTTTTCTCTACTGGCTGGACTCTCCGACCTGCTCAACGGTCGAACTATATTGCCCTGTGGTGAGTGGAGGCCCACTCAGGCCATGAGCGCTGAGACCAGCCACAGCTGACAGCTCCAGCCTCAGGCTCCAGCATCTCTGGAGGGGGAGGTCCTGAAATGGCCCCCTTCCCCTCCCCACTTGAGCATAGAAGCTGGATGGGGGAGGAGGTTTGTAGCAAGAATGCTGGGCGCGTGCCCAGCTTGCTAAGTGCCGCCTGCCTGTGCTGCATCGGATGGATGGGCCCCTGCTTTCACCTGGCCTGCCCGTCTCCTAAAGACATGCCACGCTGCGGTTTTAACCCTTTGATCCCCAGGCTGCTGCGCTCACCGGAGTCGCAGGCATCCTTTATTTTCCAGCAGGGCCTGGCTATTTCTATCCCTCGGCGACCCACCGCTGAACGGTTAGCGCTGAAGAAAGGTCGGCCCCTCGGCTCCTCAGATCCGACTTATCAGCTTCTGCTGGGAGGAGAAAGCATTGGAGATTTATGATCCCGTAAAGCAGAGAAGAGCGCGATGGTGCCATTCCCAGTCCATTAATGTAATGGGGTAGCTTGGTGGGGCCTCCTAGGCCAGGGTTAGATTAATAACTGGAAAGTGGCACCTTTCAGCAGGGGGGATTTATGCGAAAGGCTTTATTGAGGGGGTCATTACGCCCTCCCAGAGCTCTGTTATCTGCCGGAGGCCGGGATCCTGTGGTGAGGACTATCCTGACTGTGCAATAAATCGGGTGCCGGGTTTGCTCTCGGCTTTGCCTGCGAGGTCTGTGTGACTTCGGTGCACGGTTCCTGCAGGGCCCGGTGCCTATGAATCAGACCGACCACCTTTGGGACATTCCAGTGGGGTTCAGAGCATGGCCCCCTCCTAACTCAGCAATATCCCCCCCCCCCGCCCCCAGGTCCCTGGCCGGGACTGTGGAACATCCAGGAAGAGACAGGCAGACCCACCGCCGCCTACCACCCCGGCAAACCCATCCCTGGTTTTACGCTCAGCCCAGTGCATGCTGGGACAGATCAGTCAGCCCTGTGTGGTCCCTGCAGGTGTTATCACTGGTTCTACAGTAGCCCCGGTCACGGGAGGTTTTTAAGAACAGGTCGAACACCTGTCAGGGCTGGTCTGGGTTTACTTGGTTCTGCTGATATTGCTCTGGGCCTCAGTGCAGTTACCGAAGCCGGCATGGCTCTGTCTCAGCCGCCATCCATCACAGCTGCACTAACTTAGAGGCAATTTGCTCAAGGTGTTATTGCTCCTCTGCCGGTACTTCCGAGCGGGAGCGGGGAGACAGCTGCGTAGACAGGGCTACGGCTTCTGGAGGAAGGAAGCAGAGGCACCCTGGTTGTTTCCACGCTGTGGGTCTGTTCCTAGCAAAGGAACAAATACGAGGACGAATCACTAGCCAGAGGGTGACAGCAGCCTGAGCGCTAAGCGCCGAGGCCACGTGAACTGGTGCCAGGACTCTGGGCAAAGTGCCCGACGAGCGAATGACGGGGGGAAGTAGCAGACCCGACAGAGTGGGGCAGAAGGTTTGGTACCGTGTCTCTCAAAATCACCGTCTGTGAATTAATTTGAATTGATTTGGAGAGGAACACTGTTTGGTGGATTAAAAACTGGCTTCAGGGCTCTAAATGGAGGGGCGGTTCTTGGCCTGCTGCACTGCTTTCCTGGGCTGGGGAGGGGATCCCTTGTGCATGAAAATCCCCAGGGGGTGTAGACCTGCTGAAGCAGCTCCTACCCCACCTTTGCACGGAAGAGGTGTCTCGATGCCCTTTGGAGCCACTGGCGGCTGGTGCAAAGTAGAGCAACCCTGAGACTGCTCCGCTTTATGCCAGAGATCATTTGGGGAACTAGTTGGACCCAGGACTGAGAGCTGTAAATATGGCATAAGTCTACCCTTCCCCCTGCCCACCCCCAGCTCTCTGAACCGCTGAATGCTGCTCCCAGGCAGCCCTGGATCTGGGCCAACATGTAAAGCTAAACATCGGTGGTGTCTGTTTGGAGGAGTCGCCTGCTGGCACGTAAGTCAGGGACCAGTGTCGGGTTTGGTCTTATTTACTGTGAGTGATCTGGAAAAGGGAATAAGGAGCATGTCTGTGGGCAGCTGGCACTGACTTGTGAGGAGCTGCAAACACCAGGACGGAGAAAGGGAGAGGTTCGGAACTACTGACCCGAGATTGTCATGGGGGGAAGTGCAGGCTAATGGGCCTGCAGGAACTCGGCGAGAGACTCCCAGGAAGATGTGACGCGGAGGGAGAGTGGGGTGAACATGCCACAGATACAACAAGGGCGAGCAAAGGCAAACGGCAGCGGATAGGCCCGGTGCGGAGCAAACTGCACTGCAGCAGCACAGAGCCAGACAGGAGCCTAGAGCGACTGTTCAGTTCGGGGCCTGTGGGGAGCGAGGGAGCCAGGAACTGGAAGCCGTTGAGAACTGAGCAGGGGGGAAGATGACAGGAGCTAAGTCCTGGGGGCTCCGTGGGGCTGGTGCAGATCTCTGGCAATCAGAGCATGTACACTGGGGTCACAGGGGGCAGAATGTTGCCCCACGTGTTTAACGTGGCCGAGAGGATGTTAAGTGATGGTGATTTTTTTGTGTGTGTGTGGGGGGGGAAGGACACCCGTGTGGCCCAAAGCGAGCACCGAGTCTGATCCACAGCTCCCAGGATTCATCCTCTCCTGACGCATCCCGCTGCAAGAAAACATTTTAACCGGTGTGAGCAGGAGCATAAACGCCACTGGTGAATCGCTGGTGTTGGTAGCGCCCCCATGTGGGCTCCCCTCTCTCTCCAACCCCCCTCTCCGCTCCAAGCTTGGTCACAAAGAGTCCTGTGGCACCTTAAAGACTAACTAAAGTATTGGAGCATAAGCTTTCGTGGGCTAATACCCACTTCGTCGGATGCAAGCAGTGGAAGTGTCCAAGGGCAGGTATAGATAAATAGTCAAGAATCAGGTAGGAGGTAACAAGGTTAGTCCAATCATGCTGAACCAGCTTGTTATCTCAAATCAGGGAGGTGAGGTATTCTTCTAGCAGCTGAATTGGAGGTGTGAACTCGGAGGGAGGAGAAGCTATTTTTGTAATTAGCAAACCACTCAAAATCTTTGTTCAGTCCCAGATTGATTGTGTTAAATTTGCAAATGAATTGCAGCTCTGCAGTTTCTCTTTGCAGTCTGGACTTGAAGTTATTTTGCTGCAGTATGGTGACTTTTAAATCTGTAATTGTGTGTCCAGGCAGGTTGAAGTGTTCCCCTACAGGTTTTTGTATATTGCCATTCCTAATATCTGATTTGTGTGCATTTATCTTTTTCATAGGGACTGTCCAGTTTGGCCGATGTACATAGCAGAGGGACATTGGTGGCATATAATGGCATATATGACATTGGTTGATGTGCAGGTGAATGAACCAGTGATGGTATGGTTGATCTGGTTAGGGCCTGTGATGGTGTTGCTGGTGTAGATATGTGGGCAGAGTTGGCATCGAGGTTTGTTGCATGGATTGGTTCCTGAGTTGGAGTTATTGTGGTGCAGTGTGCTGTTGCTGGTGAGAATCTGCTTAAGGTTGGCAGGCTGTCTGTGTGCCAGGACTGGCCTTCCTCCCAAGGCCTGTGAAAGTGAGGGATTATTGTCCAGGATGGGTTGTAGGTCATTGATGATGCGTTGCAGAGGTTTTAACTGAGGACTGTAGGCAGATTCTCACCAGAAGAAGAATACCTCACCTCCCTGATTTGAGATAACAAGCTGGTTCAGCATGATTGGACTAACCTTGTTACCTCCTACCCGATTCTTGACTATTTATCTATACCTGCCCTTGGACACTTCCACTGCTTGCATCCGATGAAGTGGGTATTAGCCCATGAAAGCTTATGCTCCAATACTTTAGTTAGTCTTTAAGGTGCTACAGGACTCTTTGTTACCTCTGCTATTCTAGACTAACACGGCTACCTCTCTGAAGCTTGGTCAGTGGCTCCGGAACCTGGTCTGACTTCTTGGCGCGTGCAGCAGCGTGAGCTGACCCAGCCTCCTGGCAGGCTGCAAAGTGATCCCCGCGATGCCCTGAGTGAGTTTAGATCTGGTTCAAAGCCAGCAGGCCTCTGAATTCTGCCTCTGCAGCTCTGGATTTCTTTGTTCCCAGAGTCATTTCCATAGCACAGAGCTGCCTTTAATTGGCCAGTAGACAGGAAATGGCAGAAGAGGGCTACAGCTGCGATTACAACACCAGTGCCCCACGTTCCCCTGGGATCCCACGCTGCAGACGCCGCTCCCTTCCTTGTCCGCTCCCTGGCCAGAGCCGCAAGGCAGCCGCCATCAGCCCGCTCCCTCGGTCGCTCCTCGGTTTCTGTTGAGGTTTCATCACGCCGAATTGAAATCCGTCCTGTGTCCCCGAAGGGGGGAGGGGGAAAAGGAGGAGTGTGGCCATGAAACATTCATGGAGGCATGACTAAAAAATGAGCGTTTCCAGGAAAATGGAAAGCATTTTCATCTCCTTTGCCGGGGGCAGGCTGGAAAATACCCCGGGGGGCCGGTTCGAGATGAATAATGGGGGCAAGTGCTAATGGATTCAGAGCTGCTAATTAAAGATCAACAGCACTGGGTCATCTCTGCCCAGCTCCCCCGTTAGTCCCATGGGCCCATTCCTCCCGCGCTCCCAATCAGGGACCATTTGCTGCGTTGCGCTGGGAGCTGCCTTTTCATGTGGGCTCAGGTTGCATTTCAGAGCCATTTAAATCCCCAGTGCACAACCCATTGTTATCTGAAATGAAAGAAGCAACTCCATTGGCTGGCAGCAGTAGTTGGCTGTTATCCTCTGTGCAGACTAGCCACAAGAGGGGAACATGGCATGCATGGGCCATATTTTTCAGCCCTCCCTCGGGACCTGCTTGCTGTACACACCAGCTCGTCCTGCCGGATGCTCCTTTCGGTGCACGGACTCGGTGCTTCCCCCTGGAATTCACCCGGGCAGGTGGGATCGTGAAGCTTCTGAACTGTGATTTTCAGTGGGATCGGCCCTCGCGTTGAACAGCACCTCGTGTACCAAACAGAGATTGTCGCCCTCTGCCCCGGATTGGTGGGTGTGGATTAGGATAGTTCGGTGGTTTGGGGAGGTTTATAATGGAGGGCAAATTAGCGATGGTTAGAGTCAGTCGCTGCGGCAACCAGAGGTTAATAGACAGGAGCTGGGTGCTTCCTGCAAGGTTCCTGGGAAGGGGATGGGAGCTCAGGCTGCTCGCTGGTCCGTAGGGAATGCCAGCGAGCAGGTGTGTGCGGTGTGCAAAGGCCTGGCAGTAGCCCCGCGTGCTCTCCGGGGAAGGAGCTGTGTAGCTGATTCTGGGGCTCGCTAATTGCTTGTGATGCAGCAAACTGGGTCAGGTGCTGCGAAGGAGGGGGCACTGAGAGATGAGAGATGGGGGTATGGCAGGCCAGGGAGGAGATGGAAAGGCTTCGCTGTCCTCGGGACATGACACCAAGCCAGGGGGTGAGAGCTGCAGACAGGGGGGGAGACTGAAAATGATTAGGGGGCTGGGGCACATAACTTACGAGGAGCGGCTGAGGGACCTGGGGTTATTTACCCTGCAGAAGAGAAGATTGAGGGGAGATTTGATAGCAGCCTTCAATTACCTGGAGGGGGTTCCAAAGAGGATGGATCTAGACTGTTCGCGGTGGTGGCAGATGACAGAACAAGGAGCAATGGTCTCAGGTTGCAGTAGGGGGAGGTCTAGGCTGGATATTAGGAAATACTATTCCCCTAAGAGGGTGGTGAAGCATTGGAATAGGTTACCTAGGGAGATGGTGGAATCTCCATCCTTAGAGGTTTCTAAGGTCCATCTTGACCAAGCCCTGGCTGGGATGATTTAGTTGGGGATTGGTCCTGCTTTGAGCAGGGGGTTGGAGTAAATACCTCCTGAGGTCCCTTCCAACCCTAATCGTCGATGATTCTGTGACTGAGCAAAGCACAGAGGAGGTGGGCTATCCCTCTGTGGTTGTGGGCACGTGTGGCTGCGGTTTTGGTGCTCGGGTGGACCTGCGTCTTTGTGGGTGTGTTTGTGTCGTGCTTCTGCTCGAGCTTCGATTTGCCCAGTGTTAACGTCTCTGTGTTCTGGGTTTGGGGTCACCGGTGCGTGTGCTTCATTTCCCCGTTTGTGGGCACCTGTACCTGCCTGCTCCACTTCCCTTCATGTGCACAGTGAGTTCTCCACCTCCCTGGGGCCTGGCTGCAGAGCTACCCCCAGGGAGCCGGGAGTGGAGGCGCTGGCCTGGGTTGGCACCTCGCTGGTCCTCCGCCAAGCCCCCCACGCTGAAGGAGTCTGGCAGGTCGGCCCAAGTGCCCTTCTCGCAGCTGTCGCTGGGCCAGAGCAGTGAGCACGGACCCTCCCGCCGCTGCCTCTTGCCGCTTCCCGCCCACAGCCTGCCCACAGAGTGAGGGAGCCTTCGCCCTCAAAGCCCAGCGCCATAAATCGGCCAGCGCTAGTTTTGACGAAGGAGATGGCTTGGCAGAGGGGCTGATTCCACACAGCCTGCCCAGAGAACCCCTCTCTTCCTCAATCGCTCTCAGCTTCCCCATCTCCCTCCCTCCCCCTCCCCCCGGGATCACAAAGTATTAATGAGCTGAACTTCCCAATCCCCCTGTGAGGGGCGAGGACCCTACTTGGTAGCTGCGGGAACCTGAAGCGTGGAGAGACCAAGTGATGTGCAATCACAGAGGGCACCGGAGCTAGGAATAGAACCCGGGCATCCTGAGCCCAGGTATTGTGTCCTGACTGCTAGGCTATGCTATCACAGCGGTTGACCCCACGTACCTTTGTCTTGGGATGGAGGGGAAGATGCCACCCTCCAGCAGTGAAATGGAGAGTGCAGGCGGCGTTTGTTGGGTAGGATGCCACTGTGCTGCCTTTGAAATGACAAGGAGCCAGAGCTGCTGGCAGGGACATTAAAGGGAAGGGAAGTATCGTTCCAATTATGCCGCGAGTCTCTGAGCATCTGTGGAGCTGTTGCTGCTGCGTAGTGAATGGGGAGCGGAACGGAAACACAAAGAACCCCTCTCCAGTTGCAGTGTGCAAACAGTAACCCCCAGCATCCGAGGGGAATCCGGCTCTCCATCGGACTGGCACACAGCCGATTTGGGAGAACAAGAGCTGAAGATGGGACGTTGGGCAGGGGAGCCTGGGGTGGCAAAGACGTTGACACTTCTTAGAGCCGGGAAAAGCTTCTACACAAAGCATTTAGCAGCTGCTGAGTCAATGAAGCAAGACTCAGTTTGCATTTCGTCTTGTCATCTTCTCTCTCCCATGCTGGGGTTGTTTATTAACATTGCAATAGAGGGCCTGCTGCAGATGGGGACTCCATCATGTTGGTGCTGTATAAACCCACAGAGAGACAAGCTTTGCCCTGGAAAGCTTGCAATCTATACAGCCAACACAAAGGGTGGGAGGGGAAACTGAGGCACAGAGGGGGGAAGTGGCTAGCCCAAGCTCACCCAGTAGCAGAGCTTGGACTAGAACCCAGGTCCCAGAAACCCAGGCCAGATCCCGCCCCACTGAAGCACGCTGCCTCTTAAGGGCTGAGGCTATGAACCATTTTGGAAGGGTGGATTAAGTGGGTTAGAGCTGCTGAGTGTTGACAGGTGGTCTCTGAAATAGGGTAACTAGACAGCAAATGTGAAAAAATGGGACGGGAGTAGGGGGAATAAGAGCCTATATAAGAAAATGACCCAAAAATCAGGAGTGTCCCTATAAAATCAGGACATCTGGTCACCCTGCTCGGAAAGGGGAGGGGGAGTTGGTGAAAGTGACACACACAGGTGACCCACAAGCTCAGAGGCAATGTATTGTGCTGCGTAATGGTTGTGTTGTGTCGGGTGTGCGACAAGGAAAGACAGTCCGTCCATCGAGTGTCCTGATTAATGCGACAACCTCCCCTTTTGAACAGGGGACAGCGCGGCGTCCCATCGACCAGGGTGGGCCAAAAGCAAACGAGCGTCTATTCCAACGGGCGGTGATTGGGCACGGACCCTGGGCTCCTCGGTTCACTCCCCGCCCCCGTGGCACCCTGTGACATGGGGAACCTCCTGGAAGGGAAGTAGGTGGCCAACTCCCATTGAATTCCAGCGGGTGCCTAAATCTTTCCAGCCCCTTCAGACTCTCAACCCACGTTCCCGCAGCTCTCTGAGTGCCTGCCAGGGCTGGAAGCATTGGAATAGCCTTCGTAAAGGGCAGATGTTTTTCTAACACAGAGATCCCGCCTTGGGCTGGCTGAGCTGGGCTTTGTCTTACCTGGATTCTGCTAAAACACTTTGGGTATATTGGATCCAACAGAGATGAAGGAGCAAATCGCAAGTCCTGCCTAGCCCAAGGCAGGAAGGCCGTGGGAGCTGGGACCCTGTACACTCCTTGGCATGTTTACCCATCGCTACAGAGACAACTTAGAGAGTAAACTCTTTGGGATCGTCCATGTGGCACCGAGGGGGTTCTGGCCCCTGACTGGGAATCCAACATGCTGGTCCATACAACGAATCCCTAACAGCTCACGAGCGATCTTCTGAAACAGCCTGTGGACGTTCCCCCTCCCTCCGCTAGGTCGCCCTGACGTTCCTCTCGGCCTTCTCTAGCCCTGATTAATCTCAGTGACTTTGTGTCATCTGCACATGTCCCCTGTCCCCGTTCTCTCCCCCTTCTAGAGCATTCCTCATTAGGCTAACCACCAGCCACCATGAGCCTTCTTGCCATGATGAAAACACCATTTGGGCCCCGATCTTTGTGTCCTGTCTCTTAGCCCCTTGTGAATCCAGGGCGATACCTCACCTCTCAGCCTGTTGGTTTCCCTAATAACCCCTCGTGAGGGACTTTCCAAAGGCTTCTTCAAAGTCCAAAGAAGTTATATCAGCCATAGCTAATCTCCTTTATCCCCTGTGCTCAGAGACCTCAGACACATTCAAGAGACCCCAGATTCCGTCCCCGTCTGTCTAGGTGCAGCTATTCAGAGCTGGGTGCAATGGGTGCTAGCCCCGTAAGGGGTCCCACTTAATTTTACCCCACCTCTATCCATGGAATGGACTTCAACATCTATTTAAATCAAAGGAACGACTCCCCTTGGCTTCGGTGGGCATTGGATTAGGCGCACGGCTTCCTGGAGTCAGGCTGCCTGCGTTCTCTCCCGGCTCTGCTGCTGGCGCTGGCTGATCCCAGGGGAGTGCTCTGTGGTTCTCGTGAGGCGCCGCGGTCCCTTGGCGATGAGCGGTGGCGCAGTCTAGCCAGACAGACGCTCCCAGGCGGCATATCCTACAGCAGTCCTACTCGAGAGGAGGCAGTGAATTATTCTCGACCTGCGGTAGCAGATCCGCTCTCCCAGCTCAGCACAATTATCACTTCACCAGCCTCCTTAAAGCAACCCCCAGTGTTTGACTTTCGGATGGCAGCCGGGACCTGGACGTGCAGCGGAGACACGAGGTCCATTGCCGAGCTCTTGGCGGTTTCTCACTAGCAGTCAGGTGAGGATTGGCCCCTAGTACGGCTGCCTCTGCCGAGGGATTTTCACCTTCCTCAGCTGCATGATGCTGACATAGAATCATAGAATACCAGGGTTGGAAGGGACCTCGGGAGGTCATCTAGTCCAACCCCTGCTCAAAGCAGGACCAACCCCAATTAAATCATCCCAGCCAGGACTTTGTCAAGCCTGACCTTAAAAACCTCTAAGGAAGGTGATTCTACCACCTCCCGAGGTAACCCATTCCAGTGCTTCACCACCCTCCTAGAGAAATAGTGTTTCCTAATGTCCAACCTAAACCTTCCCCACTGCAACTTGAAACCATTACTCCTTGTTCTGGTACCACTGAGAACAGTCTAGATCCATCCTCTTTAGCACCCCCTTTCAGGTAGTTGAAGGCTGCTATCAAATCCCCCCCTCACATATCCACCAGGAAGGCAGCCCCTGCTTCCTCCCTCAATGCCCCCTGGCTTCTGGCAACTCCAGAGCAATTGGATCAGACTCAGCACACAGCATCAGCTTTGCAGAGAATGTTTTCTCATGCGACAGGCCTAGGGTGACCATATAAGCCAGTTTTGCTGGGCCCGTCCCCCTTTTTAAGCCCTGTCCTGGACTTGCTGACTTTTTTTGGAAAAAATGGGCATTTGTCCCATTTGTTCTTGCCAGTTGAAAGCTACTCTGGTCGACTGGCAAGAGAAAAGGGAACAAATGTCCAGATTTGCCAAACAAGTGGGTTGAGCCGCCTTCGGGGGACGTGGAGGAACGTTTGGGGAGTGACTACACAAGGCACTAGGTGGTGGGGCTTGGACTGTAAGCCCTGGGAGGTGCGGGGCTCGGGCTGTGTGACAGAGTAGGAATGCTCTTAATGTTTCCTCTGGATAGTGTGGGGGTGCCTCAGTTTCCCCTATGCATTTCCTGAGTGTCTATGTGGAGGGATAAGGTGTGGTGCAGAGCAGAGAGACAGCCTAAGCAAGTAGCCAACACCCTGTTTTGGGGCCTGGCCCTCCCCCTCTCTGAAAGGTGTCCGCTGAACCTGTTGGAGGGAGGTCAGGTGATCTTCTCCTAGCCTGGGAAAGAGACAAAGGAAAGCAGGGGAGGGGCTGGAGAGTGAATTTCAAGTCTGGGTTTGGCTGGGAAGAGGCAGAGAGCTACAGGCAAGCTGGCCTAGCGCTCTGGTCCCCCAAATGGATCAAGCTGAGGGGTCGCGTTCTCTGTATGGTCTGTGTTAGACCATGTTCCTCTCATCTGATAAACCTCTGTTTTACTGGCTGGCTGAGAGACACGTCTGACTGTGGAGTTGGGGTGCAGACCCACGGGCTCCCCCAGGACCCCGCCCGGGCGGGCTCGCTGGGGGAACCACACGGAGGGGCAGAAGGTGCTGAATGCTCTGAGGTCAGACCCAGGAAGGTGGAAGCTGGAACCTGTGAGGCTCCTAGCCTTGGAGACAGGCTGTTTATGGAGAGGAGGCTTCCCCCCAGAGTCCTGACTGGCTTCATAGGGAGCAGTGTCAGAGCATCGCCCCGGGCACTCCATGACAGGCTGTCAGCGCAGAGCTCAGGTAGTCAGCCCCAAACCTTGTCTCAGGCAGCCCATGATGGCATGGTGCTCAGGTGGACAGCCCCAGCTCCAGGCACCAGGTGGGGGGCTGTGGGGGACAGCAGGGTGGGAGGGGTCTCAGGGCAGCAACACCTGGCGGCTCAGGACAGCTGCGCACGGTATCCTGATTACACCTGGGTAAACATGGTCACCCTATCCAGGCCCCAACAGAGACTGGGGCCCTGTCACTGGTGACAGGCCCCTTTAAGAGGGAACAGGGTCCAGAGCACCAGTGACTGGCCATTGGAGAGAAGGCCCCTGGTCTATAAAAAGGAGCGCTGCGTGACAACAGACTGAGCAGGGAGGGATTGAATGAATGTTACAGGAAAAAGAACAAGGAGTACTTGTGGCACCTTAGAGACGAACAAATTTATTTCAGCATAAGCTTTCGTAGGCTATAGCCCACTTCATCGGATGCACAGAATGGAACACACAGAAGTAAGATACACCCAGAAAACATGAAAAGGTGGAAGTTGCCCTAGCAATTCTAAGAGGCTATTGAATTTAGATCAGCTATTATCCGCAGGAGAAAAAAAATCTTTTGCAGTGATAATCAAGAAGGCCTATATCAGTTGATTCATATACATAGATGCCGCAAGAAGCCCTGGGTTTGCCTATTCCGTGTTTTGGCTACCCCGGTTTAGCTATGCCAGTACAGCTGCCTGCACCTGTGACGTTCACCCTGGTTTCAAAGTCTCTCTTCTCTTGTTGCTAACAAATCTTTCCCTTCCTTGTTTTGCAGAGTCTTTAAGAAAGCGAGTCCCAATGGAAAGGTGAGTCCATCATCCTTGTATCTTTGGGTTTTGAAAGCCAGGAGGTGGGGGGTGTCAAAAGCAATTTTTTAAAGTATGACCTGTTGAAATTCAAGGGCCCCCTTTGTGGCCGTGACGTGACAATGTCTGAATGTGAAATAGGTGTGCGAGGGTTAACGAAGGGAATGCAGAAGTAAATATCCTGGCTGATAAGGCATTTTGAAACTGCAACATGTACAGTGCCCGTTCCACAATTGGGAAGCTTGTTCTTCATTTTATGGTACCCAAGCGTCTGCTGGATGGTTCTTGGAAGGCATGGGAAGCAATGGCCCCTGCTCAGACTGCAAAATTCAGATCTGCATACAGGCTTGCCAGCCCCAGGTGTTCAAATATCCTGGGTCAGGTCCAAAAATATCTTGAGATTGGTGTAAAAAGTAGTTTTTTTAAAATAACAATTTTAGATTCTTTTTTATTTGACTTTGGTTTCTGAGCTATTAGGGGGTTTGTGATGGGTTGCCCCCCTTGGGGTGCTGCCTGGAACTGGGGTACCACTGAGCCCCCTGACCCACCAGCCCGGGCTCCCACTCACCCTGTAATACTGCAAGCAAGCTCCTGGCCTCACACTTTCACCAGCGCACAGATAGGGACACACCTAGTTCTAGCTACACACACAGATGCTGAGATTAGCGCTGCATGGCAAGACTCAGCTAAGGCACCTCCCAGTCCTGAAGGCACGCACGCCTCTCTGGAGTATAAATCCAAAATTATACCATCCGGCACTTCCCAGGAAACTGTACAACATAAGCTCATGAACTTTGCCCCCTCCCTCAATGTGGAGGAGAGATGCAACAGCTTTCTGCCCCCCAGTTATGATTTCCACACACTGGATCAAACAGTTCCCATTGTGTAGAGCTGTCTCCGAGAGGTTGCTATTGTCCACAGTTCCTGGGGTAATCCTTGTGCTTGTGTGAATTCCCTCAATAAGCCATCCACATTATTTGGCCTTTTTACTGTTATGCCGGAAAGGCTGCTTGTGGGTGTTTTCAACCTCACATATCTAGCCAAACTTCATAACTTCACATATGACAACAACACATACAATCCAGTGAGATATTAATGTCTAGCAGATCCAGTCTTTTAGAATGATACCTCACAAGGCATACTTTGTACAAAACATATCCTAATTACAAGACTGGTGAATATTGGGGTGCCTGGGTGTCACAGGGTTCTTAGCTCATGTTTTCAAGCTTTTCTCTGCAGCCAGAGGGGAAGAAACTTGTTTTAAAAAAAGAGAGCAAGCGGAAATTGTCATGCAATCCCATGAATCCAGGAGCTGGAGCTTTAAGAAATCCCCAGAATGTCATAATTCATGGTAAAGTCATAAGTCGGCAAATAGACAAAGTTCAGGAGTGTCTAGGGCACGGGATTTGTTTTGACCCAATGTAAAGCTCCATCAAGCTGCAGAATGAAAAGCTGGCTCTTAATTCACATCAAGGGCTTTGTTGAAGCTCCATCTCTATTCGGCAGCAATGAATCAGGGAACAGATCGGTTCCCCTGCAGTTGATGGCGGGGGGGGGGGCAAGAAACTTGTCTGTAGCTACCTGGGCGGTTTCTCTTTCCTAAAAAGGCACATTCTTGCTGAGAGCAGAGACTTGTGAAGTGAGACAAACGGGGTCTGTCTGTCAGTCAGTCAGTTACCCAGAATTCTGCAGGAAGGATGACATGGCAGGGAACATGTAGGATGTAAGAATGACCGTACTGGGTCAGACGAAAGGTGCATCTAGCCCCATAACCTGTCTTCCAACAGTGGCCAATGCCAGGTGCCCCAGAGGGAATGAACAGAACAGGACAATTTATCAAGTGATCCATCCTTTGTTGCCCATTCCCAGCTTCTGGCAAACAGAGGCCAGGGACACCATCCCTGCCCATCCTGGCTAATAGCCATTTATAGACCTATCCTCCATGAACTTTCTAATTCTTTTTTGAACGCTGTTATAGTCTTGGCCTTCACAACATCCTCTGGAAATGAGTTCCACAGGTTGACTGTCCGTTGTGTGAAGAAATACTTCGTTTTGTTTGTTTTTAAACCTGCTGCCTGTTAATTTTGTGACCCCAGGTTCTTATGTGAAGAAATAAATAACATTTCCTTATTCACTTTCTCCCCACTCTGAACTCTTGGGTACCCACATGAAAGACCCCCTTAACTTATTTCTACCAGTTTAGGTTAAAAACTTCCCCAAGGTACAGATCCTTCCTTGCCCTTGGTATCGCTGCCACCACAAAGTGATTTAGACAAAGAATCAGGGAAGGGACCACTTGGAGTTCCTATTCCCCCAAAATATCCCCCCCCCAAGCCCTACACCCCCCTTTCCTGGGAAGGTTTGAGAATAATGTCCTCACAAATTGGTACAGGGTGAGCACAGACCCAAACAATGAAAAATCAATCAAGTTCTTGAAAGAGGAATTTTATATAAAGAAAAGGTAAAAGTATCACCTCTGTAAAATCAGGATGGAAGATAACTTTACAGGGTAACCAAAGATTCAAAAACTCAGAGGAACCCCCTCTAGACTTAGTTTCAAAGTTACAAAAAAAACAGGAATAAACTTCCCTCGAACAAAGGGAAAATTCACAAGCTAAAACAAAAGATAATCTAACACACCTTTCCTGGCTTCTACTTACAATTTTTGCAATATGAGAGACTGGCTGAGGATTGTGTGGAGGAGATGGATTTTTTTTTGACTGGTCCCGCTCAGTCCCAAGAGCGAACCCCCACACAAACAAAGAGCACAAACCAAGCCTTCCCCCTAGCCCCAGATTTGAAAGTATCTTCTTTCCCCATGGTTCTTTTGGTCAGGTGCCAAACAGGTTATTTGAGCTTCTTAACCCCTTACGGGTAAGGGGCAATTCTAGGCTACCCTCAGCTGTATGGTTATGACGCGCCCCCCAAATCACAGAAGGTGCTGGACAGCCTGTTCCACACTGGCTGTGATTTCTTCCTGGAGCTCTAGGAGAAAACAGAGTTAATAAGACAGATGCACCTCTAGACATACTGCTGATTAAACTGTTCAAAGCACTCTAAGGGGACATCTATACAGCAAAAAGAAAGACGCGGCAGCGACTCTCAGCACAGATCAGCTGACTTGGGCTTGCGGCGCGCACACTGGGGAGGAGTGGGAGAGGCGGGGGGGGGGGGGGAGCCAGTGCAAGGGAGCAGAGAGAGGGGGACGCGGGGTTGGATAAGCACGGTTCCATCTCACTGCCCCCCGGACCTGCAGTCTTCCAAGAGTCCTGACTGCAAGGGAGAGTCAATGCAATCCTCACATGGTGCAAGCTAAGCCCTAAGACAGGCTTGCCATGCAGGGAGAGGGTTGAAAGTGGACAATGGTCTCTTGAGCGCTCTTTGCTGCTAGACAACAAGTCCCACTTGGTCACATCGCTGTGAGATTTGGTGCAAGGGGCCTGTACACAGAAAGCCTAGAGATGGCCAGGGGAGACTCCCGGGCTGACGTATTTCAGCTGTGAGGACATGCTAGAGGCGGGGAGAAGAGCCCCACCATGAGTGTGGATGGAATCGATACCCAGATCTGAGTGATTGTTTATTAGCTGTGTACAATGAAAATATTTCCACACTCCTCCTAAATTGCTGGACAGGCAAAGGCCTCCCAGGTGCTGATTTCTGACATCACAGAGCCCCCGTGCAGCTGAAATGCTGCTCCCTTTTCCACTCACCTGAGACATGGGTTCAAGGAAAATCAAAGATCTTGAATTAGCTGCTCGGCTTGGAAGCTTTACAGCAATTTACAGAAATAGATTTTTTTAAAAAATGTTCCTGCAAATGCCACAAACATCTAAGCAAAGTAGAGCTTTCCATCCAGAGACCACCAAGTGCTTTACAAAGGGGGAGGTGGGGAAGTCTCATTTATTGCTATTTTAGCAGAGGGCAATTGCAGCACAGGGAGATTAAGGGACCTGCCCATGGTCATGCACCGAGTCAGTAGCAGAGCCAAGGATTCATCGCGTTCAAGGCCAGAAGGGAACATTAGATCATTAGTCTGACCTAATGTACAACACAGGCCATTACATTTTTGGGGGGCTCTTTTTTTAACTGGACCATGCCTCCCCCCACCTCCCCCCCACTCACTTCCCACCCACCCGGCCTGATGCTGTCACGGAGCGCCCGGGCGATGCTCTGGAACTGCTCCCTAGGAAGCCAGACAGGATTTCGGGGGAAGTGTCCCCTCTCCATACACAGCCGGTTTCCAAGGCTAGGAGCTTCACAGGTCCCCACTTCAACCTTCCTGGGTCTGACCTCGGAGCATTCAGCACCTTCTGCCCCTCCATGTGCTTCCCCCAGTGAACCCACCCGGTGGGGTCCTGAGGGAGCCCGTGGATTCTGCACCCTAAATCCACAGTCAGACGTGACTCTCAGCCAGCCAGTAAAACAGAGGTTTATTCGATGACAGGAACGTAATCTAGGTAGAGCGAACGCAACCCCTCCGCTGGGTCCATTTTGGGGGCCCAAGAGCCAGGCTGCGGTTGCCTGCAGCTCCTTGCGAGCCCTAGTCAGAACCAGCCTCCAAAATGAAACTCACTCTCTCCAGCCCCTCTCCCCCCCCACTCCGCTCAGCTAGGTCAGGTGGCCTCCCTCCCCCACTTGGAGTCAGAATACAGCTTCAGGTATGGACACATTCACACAGGAGTCAGAGGAAGGATTCTATCCGTCACAGAGGCAAACCAGCTTCACCCCTCCGCCCCCGCTGTTCTCTGACCTTACCCTCTGTGAGTTTAAGCTGCTTTGTAGACCATTTCATCCTGACAAGCCTTTGCGCAGACTCTAGGCCAGGGGTTCTCACAACACATTTGTAGTGACTTCAGAGTGCGGCCACTAACCCTTGCTGCGGGCGGCTTAGACAATTTCCTCTAAAATACTTACTGACCCTTAGGCTGAGGAAATACCTCTGCACATCCGAGTGCCGACCCATCTCTGTCCCTGCCTCCTGCCGTCCTTCAGCGAGAGCCCGCCCCGGGGAAGGGGGGTGGGGAAGTCACCGTCCGCCTGCGGAGTGCCGGGCTCTCTGTGCCTCAACCAGGCAGGAGCAGGGGAATTGCCCAGGGGAGCATCCCAGGGACCGAATGCCACAGCTACCTCCACTGAGTCTCCCGACACTCTGCCTGGGGCCCCTGAAGCGGCTGCGTGGTGCAGGGCACTGATCCCTGCTGGCGGCACCAGCGCCAACACCACGGCGGCACATCTCGCTGCCCTCGGTACCAGCTATTCAGGAGCAACAGCTGGGCACTGCCGGGAAGGGGGGGGGAGCCTGAGGGCATGGAGGGGGGGGGGCGTGACACCAGCTGTTTGGGGGATGGCCGAACCTTTACGTTGTGCCCCCAAAAGTGGCCGCATTTGGAAACACGGCTCTAGACGTTAGTAAAGGAGCCTCCCCTAAAACACCATCAATGGAGGACTTGTTCGCGCATCAGCTTGTGAAAGGTGCGGATCTATCTCTGCAGATACTTACGTGCTGCTGGGTGATTGTGTTACTGCGGGGCTGGCACGGGGGACCAGGCCCCGAGAGGGCTGGAAAACCCGAGGCAGCGACACGGCCGCTTTGCATAGCAAGGCTGAGGCCAGGAATACTCGCACACAGGCGTGATCCACCAGGATGGTCTCCGTGGAGAGCGGCTGTATTCACTAGTAGGCCGTGTACCTGCAGAGGAGTCACCGCTTTGCAAGGAGTGGCGGCGAGCGCTCCAAATGCTCAGAAACCGAGGCCGCGCGCGAGTTGGCCTGCCGGGGTACTCCACCCGGGAGTTGTTTTCTGGCCGTCTCCACGCATACAGCTGGCCGGTGAGTCACGCTGCCGGCTCGCCAGTGCTCTAAATGTGATTGAGATGGACGTTTATTCAATAAGCTAATCAGATGAATCTTGGGGTCGCGGAGCTAACGAGTTGCATCTGGAATTCCAGGGGCGGGGCGGGCGTATTCCAATCTGATTTGTTCTGATGACCAATCAGACATCTCAGTCTGGGCCGCAGGCAAGGCGGGGGCTGTGCACTTTCATGGATAATGAAGAGGTAGGCCAGAATGGGGAGGGGGGATTTAGGGACCAATCCAACCCTGATGTGACCTATGGATGGCAGTGAGTTTGCTTGATCCTTACAATGTTTTTTGTTGAGGAACAGCTTCTTCCCTCTGTTAAACCAAAGAAACGCCAGTGATTTCCACAGGGATACCCTAGATTTACATCTGTGGAAACGAGAGAACCATTTGACCCACATTGATTAGCAGCCTCTTGCAGATCTAATACATTAGCTGTGGAGGAACGTTTGCTCATAGAGCAAAAGTCTAAGGGATTCCTGGCTTCTATTCCTAGCTCTGCTGCTGATATTGGTAAAGTCGCTTAGCCGATCTGTGCCTCAGTTTCCCTTCTGTAACATGGGGGTGACAGCACGTCCTCCCAGGGGGGGTCATGGGGCTTATTTCATTTTTGCAAAGCACTCTGGGATCCTGGGGCTAAGGGTGCTGTAGAAATAACGTCACTAATATACTGGGAGCCCTGTGACTATATGAGGCAGCCCTCGGGCAGGAATAAGCCACCTGGACACATCTGAAGCAGTGACTTGACCTTACTGAACTGGTCACGGGAGGCTTCCTAGGACACGCTAAGCTGGAGAAAGCGATATTGTCCATGGCCGACTGCAAGAGCAGCGCCGATGAAAGCAATTAACCCGCACGGGGTCGTTCTACACAAGGAGCCCGCTGCCCATAAACTGCAGAATGATTTCCAGCGTGGCGGCCAATGAAGGTCCATAGCCCGCTCTGAAGTGCCTAGATTGTCTGTCCTATCACCGGAGCCCCCATTGCTGAATTAACAAAGTTATGTGCGCTCTGGGGAGGAGGCGGCCCCTCCCATGAGTGGCGAGCTACGGCCAACGAGTTCCTTTTCAAACGAGCTCCGGAAATGAATAAGCCAGCAGATCTGGAGCCGTGGATGGGCTTCCTGGTGTCGCCCGCCGGCCAGCGTGTTCTGAATGCCCCTCTGTGCCCAGCCCTGAGAGGAGACGCGTCAGGTCCAATGCCCGGCTAGGCAGCCTGGCTTTTTAGCTCAAGCAGCAGACTTGGCTCGGGGATGCCTCGTTCGATGCCCGGGGTGTTGCCCGAGACGGAGGTTGTCCCATCTGCTCAGGCACGCAGGTGGGCGGGAGCATCTGGCCTGTGCCGGGGCGTGGGGTTGGCTGGGCTGGCTGGGACAAGGCAATGAGGCGAGGGGCAGAAATGGAGCTGAGGGAGTGGCATCTGTGCACAGCAGTGCTGAGAACGGGGACGGATTTGTAGAGCCCTGCAAATCTGCGGCTAGTTGCTTGGCACAGACCACGCCCTGATCGCAGGTTGGTTGCGGATACAAATTTTGTATCCGTGCGGGGCGCCCCACATTTGCAGGCACAGAGTAGGAAGGATCGGGGAGTTTCAGGGTCAAAGTTGATTTACGTTTAGTCATAGCTTGATATTTGCTAAGGGCTCCCCCTAGAAGGTGAAATTCACCCTGTGCAGAGGGCCAGCGCAAGGTCTACGTGCCATTTAAGACCCTCCTAACTAGTCTGTACCACAGAAGCTCCATAGAGGAGCCGCTATAAGAAAAAAACCCCAAACATCGGGACTGTCCCTATAAACCCGGGCACCCTACTGTGGCATTTTTACTGCTTTTCTATAGGGAAGCTGCCGGCATTGCTGCTTTCAGCCTATAACCCACACAGTCCCGCTGCTCCATCCTCCCCAAGAGCCGGAGCAGCTGGAGAAATTCTCCGCGCGTTAAACTCATGCTGTCACGGAGGAAGTGTCTGTAAGGACTGGCTTTGGTTTATTCCGGGTCCTGAGTGACAGGCCCTGCAAACCCCCGGGAACGAAGAACAGGCCTGGGGCGGATGCGTCTGTTGGCACTGACGGCTCTAGCCAGCATCAGTCACCTGAGGACAGGATCGGCCGTTATGCTGAAGCTTAGAAATGACACTAATCGGACGGTGTTGCTCTCTGAATGCATTCGTGGCGCGAGCTCTTGTAGTTATTGGAAGAATATAACTGGATCTGTGCATTGTCCTCTGCTCTGGCTCTGTGCTGCTGGCCAATGGTGGCAGACCCTGCATATGCATAATACCTGGCTCTTCTACAGTGCTTTTCATCCGTAGCTTTTAAAGGGAGAGTACCATAGCACAGCCTCAAACTGCCTCAGTTTCCCCATCTGTAAAATGTAAAATGTATATATTGACCTGGGTCTGGGGCCTGATTCTTTGGAATTGGGGAGAACTGTTTTCTTTATTTGGGGGATTGGTTTTCATAACCATAGGTCCCCAGGACAGGTGGCTGCTGGTGGTAATACTGGGAAACTGGAGCATCTAAGGGAATTGCTTGTGTGACTTGTGGTTAGCCAGTGGGGCGAAACCAAAGTCTTTTCTGTTTGGCTGGTTTGGTTTGCCTTAGAGTGGAAAAAACCCAGCTTTGGGCTGTAACTGCCCCTTTGGAAGCAATCTGTCCTGATCTGACACTCACAGTTGGATCCCATCAAGAACAGCACCGTCACAAGCTTGCTTGGGTCTGATCCTGACTACGCTGGTGGGGAAGCAAGTCCTTTGAAATACTGACATCTGCAAAACCAGGGGCTCGAGATGAAAGCCAGGACACAGCAGCCATTGTTCCCTCCATAATGGATGCCGTTCATTACAGCCCTGAATACCGGCTGCTGGGAACCCGTCTGCTTTGCTTTCCCCGCACAGAATCCAGCGGCGTTGAATTGCCTGTAGCTCACAGCACATTGGTGCGTCTCTCCGCCAAGCGGCACCCTCTTTGCTTATTCAGACAATGGCTGTGCTGGCAGCTCCGGCAGGCATGGAACAGCCGGGGCTCATTTTTGCTGGGAGGATGACAAAGCCCTAGGCGTGCGTGTTTGTCAGCTTGAGCAGTGCCCTGGGAGAGATTGCTCTTTGTTCCTGCTTCCACCGGGGCTCGGCTGGGGAGAAGCCGAGTGCAAGAGGGGCTTTGGCGAGGCCTCCAGATAAACAGCGGGGTTTTGAGTACAGCTGAGGCCTAGCTAGGTCCCTCCTGGTGGGTACGTGAGTGAAGCCGGACTGTGCTGGGGAGCTGGCCACCAGCCTCTGCAGCTCTCCCCACCTGCCCTGCAGCCTCCCCAGCCAGTGCAGAGCAATGGGTCCAAAGGCAGCCAGTGGAGATGCGCCATCCCGCCAGTGCCATGCAGCTGGCTACCCGCTGCCACCAGCAAGACGCAGCCAGGGATGAAGTGCAGCTCAGAGAGCAGCGGAAGGCCGCTCGAGGGCATGGCTTTAATTGGAGCCAGGCTGGCAGCGAACATCAGTCCTCTCCTCTCGTGGCAGAGCCGTGGTGAGCCAGCCGCCCAGGGAGAGTCTTGAATCCAGTTCCGAGCGCGGGCCAATGAGCTCTTTACGCAAAGCGAGCTGCGGCCGCACCTGCCATACAAGCAATTCCCCAGTTAACACAGTTGTGCCAGGAGACAATTTGAATTGAAACCAGCTCTGTTTTCTTCCTCCCGTCCCCCGTCTCCAGATGAACAGCTCGTCTCTCTCCGCGTAATCCAGAGAGCGGAGCAGAGCAGGCTGGTCCTGCCAGCCGCAGGAAGCCTGATCTGAATTTCAATCGCTCATGAAGGGGGGAGGGAGATGACTCATTGTAGCAGCATCTGCAGAGCAGCGGGAACCGTGGGCATCGGTTCCCCAGGCACCGTCTCTGCTCCGTTCCCATCAGGGGAGCGATAACGTTGTGGGGCGCGCAGACGGCTCGGGGTCTCTGGGAACAGGAGGGCGAGTGTAGCCTTTTGGAGTCAGCTCAGCAGCCAGCCTGTCCAGGTAAACCAGGACGTGACTCCAACTGTCACCCACCCCAGACCCTCGCTGAGGGCTGTGAAGGGCCCCAGGGACACGGTCTAGGGCTCTTCGGACAGTGATTCCACACTGGCCTTGCCTGGGAAAGCCTGTTGTCCTGTTATTGCTTTGACGGGAGCTGACAGAGGCCCCTGCCGCGCTCGGGGCCCCATTGTGCTAGGCTCTGTACATGCACAGGTTGGGAGCTTACAGTCTATATAGACCAGACGACAACCTGAAGGTGAGCAGAGGGGAAGCGGCTTGTCCAGAATCACGCGGCGGGGCAGAGGCTGAGCTGGGAATAGAACTCGGTTCCCCTGAGTCCTGCCCAGTGTCCTAGCCACTGGACCACACTACCTCAGCCCAAGCAGGGCCCAAGAGCCGTCCTAACATGGGCCTGTAAGCCCCCGCATGGCTAAGCAGGGAGCATGGGGATGCTGCTGCCCATTAACCTGGGCGGCCTTGCTTTACTGTTTCCCTTGTCCTCCCCCCACCATTGTGTTATGAGGGAAACTGAGGCATGGAGCATGCCAGAGACTCCTAGAAGGCCACTAGGCTCTTTGTTATGCTGCTGATTTTATGGGGAAGGTGCCGAGATGCTACGGTGTTGAGGCAAGAAAGACCAGGGTTGTAAGACAGGGACTATTATCCCCATTTCAGAAACAGGAAACTGAGGAACAACAAGACAACAGGACAGACCCTCAGTGGTATTTAGGTGCCTCCCTCCCAGTGGAAGTTGCAGTGTCTGCAGTGGGGAGTTTGAATCCCAGCAGTACCTACTCGTGGTTTTACTGCCGCCTTCCCTGTTTGTCTGGAAGGGAGACAGTCAGCTCTCTGGGGCCAGGGTTTGGGTGGGCAGCTCCTAGCACAATGGGGCTCTGACCCTCACCTGGGGCTCTCAGGTGCTTCCACCACCTTAAATCCACAATCCACTGGGCCATAGTCACTCATGAGCCCTTCCCGGGCATACGTCTGCTGCTCATCCATTCCGGACAGCGCCCACTTACCCCCCCGCCCCGGCCCTTGTAGTTTCCTCTCCCCGCGGAGCGGAGAGCCGGTGGATTGTGCGCTGGGAGCGTGCATATGTGACCTCATTCCTGACTGCCCAGTGGAGCTAGGCACAGGCCTCCAGGTACCTCCCATCACGGCTTGTTTAATGGGCCATTAACGATCGCATGTGTTTATACAACCCTATCCTTCCAAGCGCAACTGCCAAGTGGGTCCGAGGAGGACCTCAGGACTCCACCCAGGCGGGCTTGCTGGGGGAAGCTGGGGACTTGCTGGGGGCTTGCTGGGGGAAGCACACGGAGGGGCAGAAGGTGCTGAATGCTCCGAGGTCAGACCCAGGAAGGTGGAAGTGGGGACCCCTGAAGCTCCTGGCCTTGGAAACAGGCTGTGTACGGAGAAGGGGCCCTTCACCCGAAGTCCTGTCTGGCTTCCTAGGAAGTGGTTCCAGACCATCGCCCGGGCGCTCCGTGACAGTGTAGTAATGGTGCTCACCCCCCTTTGCAAAGTGCTCTGAGCACTACCCTCTTCCATCCAAAGATGGTGGTTCCCTCTGTGTTAGTCACGACTGTCCTCACCACCGCTCATGGAGGCACGTAGCATGTGCGCACAGCAAGCCGCAGGCTCGTAGCCATGCCATCTGCTTAGAGAGCGACTGGCTCCCCCGGGGGATCCTGCCACACGAGCAATCTCGGAGCGCTTTGGCACGGGCACATCTGGGTAGCGGGCACCTGGGAAATGTTTGCAGCACAGCACAAAGCGAGCAGCCGGGCGGACCTGTGCTGCAGCCAGCTTCATTAGCGGGGAGATGGGTAGCTGGCCACTCACCGCCGATCGGCTGCCCGGAGTCTGGGCGCCGCACAGGGAAGGAAAGCCTAGATAATGAGAAGGAGGGGCCTCGTCAAGCTAGCCCGGGATAGGGCTGCCAATTTTCTAATTCCCCCAAACCGAACACCCCTACCCCACCCGTGCCCCACCAGCCACTCCTTATGGTGACAAATGATTATGAAAACCAATACCCCAATAAAAGAAAAAGGTTCTCCCGATCCCAAAGGACCAAGCCCCAGACCCAGGTCAATATACAAATCAGATCTTGCCACAAGTCACGCTGTTGCCAATCCTTTAGAATCTAAAATCTAAAGGTTTATTCATAAAAGGAAAAAGATATAAGTGAGAGCTAGAATTGGTTAAATGAAATCAATTACGTGCAGTAATGACAAAGTTCTTGGTTCAGACTTGCAGCAGTGATAGAATAAACTACAGGTTTAAATCAAGTCTCTGGAGTACAAACATCCACAGCTGGGATGGATCTTACAGTCCTCTGTTGAAAGCTTCAGTTTGTAGCAAAATTCCCTCCAGAGTAAGAAGCAGGATTGAAGATGAAATGGAGATGGTGCATCACCCTTTTATAGTCTTTTCCAGGCATAAGAACCTCTTTGTTCTTACTGTGGAAAATAACAGCAAAATAGAGTTTTGGGGTCATATGGGCACGTCACATGTCCATGCGTGAGTCAGGACTTGCAGGAAGCCACCATTACCCACATGCTACCTGGAACGTCCTTAGGTAGAGTTATGTGGATTGGAGCCTTCCGAGCTCTCAACGGGTTAATTGTGTAGCTGATGGTCCTTAATGGGACATCAAGCAGGCTAAGCAGAGCTAACAGCAACTTGTCTGGGATGTCACCCAAAAGCAGAGCATAAGTAAAAGATACAGACAATGTAGAGCCAATATTTATAACTTCAACTACAAAAATGACACTTGCATACAGATAGTATAATCAGAACCAGCAAACCATAACCTGGTCTTAGACACCTTATATGACCCCTTTACATAAGATTTGGTGCCACTACAGGACTTTGGTTGCAACAATGGTGTACACGGTCCCAGTTTATGTCAATAACGTCACACGCTGCTCCAGCAAACCGGAGGATTCATTTCACACATGCCCTTGCAGCAGGGCATCTCCTGCCCATGCCTATCGCCTGGCATCAAGTTCTTGTCTAAAGTCACCGCCCTTCTGCTGTAGCCTGTGACGCAAACGCAGGTGACTCGCGTTTCTTTCTTCAGTGCTGTGTGGAGAATTAGGCTTTCAGAACTTCTCATATAAGCAGATAATCATCCTCCAGGCAGGACTTAGGGGCCAAACCGTGATAAATTCAGACACTGACAAATCAAGTATAAACCACTGGATTTATTAGGGGCTTTGCAAATCTTATTTAAAGCCATGTCAGACGGATGTGATATATAAGAAGTTGTGTTGCGGTATTCCAGATCATCTAAACGACCTTGTAAGGTATCTGATACCATCTGTTGGCTGCATGTACAACTAATAGCTCATATCAGAGGGTCCTGTGGACAGCCATATTACATTGATTCAAATCTTCACCCTTCTGCTCTCCCTGCACACGGGTTTCTTTTGGAGATGGAGCCAGAGAGACCCCATCCACGCAAGCGCCTCAAATAGGACTAAGTGGGGAACTAAGGCTTGGTCCACACTAGGGGGAGGGGCCAACCTAAGATACGCAAGTATCTTAGTCTATATGTAGCTGAAGTCAGCGGATCTTAGGCCGACTTAGTTGCCATCCTCACAGCAGCGGCGGTCAGCAGCGGGCTCCCCCGTCAACTCCAGCTTGTGCCTTTTGGCGAGCTGGAGTTCCAGAGTCAACGGGAGTGCCTTTGGCGATCAATTTATTGTGTCTTGATGAGACATGATAAATCAATCCGGCAGGTAGTGAAGACATACCCTAGCAGACTTCCCGTGGGACGTTCCTTCGGCCACAGGGAGAACTGGAAATACGAAACACAGGCTGGTGCCCCAGCTAACCAAGTCGGCTGTGCCAAACGGGATTTTCTCACGCTTGTTAACGCATTTTAAATAAGCAGATTAACTCGAACTGGGTTCCTGGATGCACGTGGGTGGATTCTGGCCGCAATCCCGGTCAGCTGCTTTTACCTGGTTGCTGTCTAGAAAACCGTATGTTGGCTGATGATCCTTGCCCTTGGGAACACAAGCTCGTGAGAGGAGTGTATCTGCCTAGCTAAACTCCGAATAAACCCCAAACCAAGGCGACATTCAGCCCAAATGGCCAAGTTTTTCTTGAGTTCTGGGGTGAAAGCATGTTAGATGCAGAGCCGCTCAGATATTTGCTGCTTGAAACCATAAATTTCATCCCTTGCACCCAAAACCTAACTCAGCGCTGGCCCAGGGTGTTATATCGATTTGCTTGATGCTTACGCTGCATCCAGCAAAGGCTTGGTACTGTAACGACTGCCATCTTGGACAGCACCAGAGATTGGCCCTGGGAACTGCAGAGCTACGCAAATCTGCCTCTACTGCTCGGGAAGAGGAACAAGGCCCCTAGCTGGGAGTTGTGGCAGCTTCACAGCCTGAACAGAGCAGGCATAGTGAGGGGGTGGAGGGGTGAAGAAGGGGGGATTCATAACAAACACTGATTTGCGGGTTGCCATAGCGTCAGAAAAACCTGTCGTCCAATGAAGCTTGAGTTTCAGGTTTGTATTGTACCTGGGTCACTCCTGTTAGGAAATGCTCAGGAGACCTGACATGATGGAAACAGATCCAGGTCTCTGATCCAGAGAGCACCCACCGTCCGCCGGTGGGAACTGGACTGAGCAGAGGGGAACTGAGCGAGGAGTTTTCCAGCTGTCCAAGCGAGAGCTGAACGACCCAACTGCACTTAGGGACTGTCCCATGGAACAGATACACCCAGCAGCCGAAAGCAGGCACCGTAATGTAAACAAGACCTAGGCGTGATCTCATAAGCAAGTTGTCATGTTAAATGGGGCTATCCTGTATATTAAAAGAAAATCATTCAATAAATAAACAGGAGGAGCATTGGGAGAGACCTTCCCCAGGGTAGGATCCTTTACTGCTTCGCAAAGCACTGAGTAGGCTGACCATATTTCCTTTAGACAAAAACGGGACATTGGGATGGCAAAAACGGGACGGGGGGGGGGGGCATGGCCCCACCTGGGCCCCCCAGCGCTGGGTGGGGGGAGGAAGAGGGGGGTCGGGGGGATGGATGGAGGAATAAGCAGAACAGGGATGGGGGATGAAGAGGATGGAGGGAGAGAGAGAAGGGGGGATGAGGGATGAAGAGGATGGAGGGGACGGAGGGAGAGAAGGCACGAAGGTGAGAAGGGTGGATGGATGAGAGAAGAGATGGGGGTAGGGAGCAGGGGGGATGGAGGAGGCAAGGTACAGCGAGAAGGAGGGATGGAGAGAAGGGAGATGGAAGAGGAGGCAATGGACGGAGGGATAGAGAGAAGGGAGGAAGGGAGGGATGGAGAAGGGGATAGAGAGAAGGGATGGAGGGAGCAAGAGGAGGCATCCTGCAACTGTGTGAACCCAGAGTAGCTTCACTGAAGTTCTGCCAGGCTGCCATGAGGCAGGATGACTGGGCTCAGCACCTGGCTCTCTGGAACCACTTCAGGATGTATGGACCATCAAAATGGAAACACTTCCTGAAAGTGGGTCAATGTCACTTCAGAGGAAGATGCGGGGCGGGGCGGGGCGGGGATTTCTGACAAAGTCAAACCACTTCTGTTTGGTTTTTAAGTGACTTTTCATTTAGAACGTTGTATTTTGTAGAATCGTGGCTAGCACTAGAATACAATCAAAAGAATACAAAGAATGGACGGAGGGAGAGAGCAGGGAGGAAGGGAGGGATGGAGAAGGAGGTGGAGAGAAGAGAGGGATGGAGGGAAGGAGAAATAGAGAGGAGGAGGCGGCAGTGGGCGGCGGGCTGGAGGAGGCGGCAGATCGGAGCTGTCCGGAGCTGCAGCCGGGGGCCGAGCGTGCCGGCAGGGGGGCTGCCGGCCAGGTTTTATGAAGAGAGAAGGGATGGAGGGAGTGAGAGGAGGCAGTGGACGGAGGGAGAGAACAGGGAGGAAGGGAGGGATGGAGAAGGGGGATGGAGAGAAGGGAGGGATGGAGGAATAGAGAGGAGGAGGCAGCAGCAGGCGGCGGGCTGGAGGAGGCGGCAGATCGGAGCTGTCCGGAGCTGCAGCCGGGGGCCGAGCGCGCCGGCGGCGGCGGCGGCGGGGGGGGGGGACGTTTTATGACTCCATGTTTTATGGGTCCTGTTTTATGAGTCCACGTTTTATGAGTCCTGCCCCCAAAACGGGACAAAATTGATATTTTGGACAAAAAGACGGGACGGTTAAAAAACATTAAAAAAACGGGACTGTCCCGTTCAAAACGGGACGTATGGTCAGCCTAGCACTGAGGCTTTTCTTTATAATGTTAACTCTTGTCCTACTTAAGGGCCCTAGTGGTGAAAATTTGGCAAACCCAGCGGTTTTAGTGGCTCATTCTTGGCCCATCCAGCCAAGCGGGGGACCTGGAGTTATAAGAATGTCCATACTGGGTCAGACTGATGGTCCATCAAGCCCAGTATTCTGCCTTTTGACGGTGGCTGGTGCCAGATGCTCCAGAGGGAATGAACAGAACAGAGCAACTTCAAGTCACCCTGTCGTCCTATCCCAGCTTTTAGCAGTTGGAGGCTCATGGACACCGAGAGCGTGAGACTGCATCCCTGACCATCTTGGCTAATACCTATTGATGGACCTAACCTCAATGGACTTATCCGATTCTTTTTGGAACCCTGTTACACTTTTGGCCGTCACAACATCCCGTAGCAACAAGTTATGTTGTATGAAGAAATACTTCCCTTTGTTTGTGTTAAACCTGCTGCCTCTAAATTTCATTGAGTCGGTCCTGGTTCTTGTGTTATGCGAAGGAGCAAATAACACTTCCTTATTCACATTCTCCACACTAGTCAAAATTCTATAGTTCTCTATCATATCCCCCCTTAGTTGTCTTTTTCTAAGATGAAGAATCCCAGTCTTTTTAATCTCTCATTGTATGGAAACTATTTCATCTAATCATAATCAGCTGTTTTGTGTGCCCTTCTTAGCACCTTTTCTAATTATAAGGTCTTTTATGAGATGGGGCGACCTGAACTACATGCAGTATTCAAGGTGTGAGCGAACCATGGATTTATACAGTGGCATTATATTTTCTGTCTTATCATCTATCCCTTTCTTAATGGATCCTAACATTGTTAGCTTCATTTGACTGCAGCTGAAGATTGAGCGGATGTTTTCAGAGAACTATCCCCAATGACTCCAAGATCTCTTTCTTGAGTGGTAACAGCTAATTTAGACCCCATCGTTTTGTATGATGGGATTATGTTTCCAATGTGCATTACTTTGCATTTACCGACACTGAATTTCATCCTCTATTTTGTTGTCCAGTCATGCAGTTTTGTGAGATCCTTTTGTAACTCTTCACAGGCAGCTTTGGACTTAAAGATCTTGAGTAGTTTTGTATCATCTGCAAATTTTGCCATTTCACTCTTCACCCCCTTTTCCAGATAATTTCTGAATATGTTGAAAGGGCTGGTCCCAGTATAGACCCTTGGGGGACCACTATTTACCTCTCTCCATTCTGAAAATTGACCATTTATTCCTACCCTTTGTTTCCTGTTTTTTAACCAGTTACTGATCCATTAGAGGACCTTCCCTCTTATCCCATGACAGCTTACTTTGCCAAAGAGCCTTTGCTGAGGGATCTTGTCAAAGGCTTTCTGAAAGTCCAAGTACACTATATTCACCAGATCACCCTTGCCCACGTTTGTTGACCCCCTCAAAGAATTCTAATAGATTGGTGAGGCATGATTTCCCCTTACAAAAGTCCTGTTGACTCTTCCCCAATGAATCACATTTATAATTTTGTTCTTTACAATAGTTTTGGCCAATTTGCCCACTACTGAAGTTAGACTTACCAGCCTGTAATTGCTTGGATCGCCTCTGGAGACTTTTTAAAAATCAGTGTTATATTACCTATCCTCCAGGCATCTGGTACAGAGGCAGATTTCAGTGATTGGTTACATATTAAACCTCCTCTAGTGACACCTCAATCGGAGACAGTTCCTCAGATTTGTCACCTAAAAGGAATGGCTCAGCTATGGGAATCCCCCTCACATCCTCTGCAGTGAAGACCAATGGAAGTAATTCATTTAGCTTCTCTGCAATGGCCTTATCTTCCTTGAGTGCTCCCTTAACACCTTGATCGTCCAGTGGCCCCACTGACTGTTTGGCCACCTTCCTGCTTCTGAGGTACTTAAAAAAATTGCTGTTAGTTTTTGTGTCCTTTGCTAGTTACTCCTCGGGTACTATCTTGGCCTGCCTTATTAGACTTTTACTTGCCAAAGTTTATGCTCCTTTCTAGTCTCCCCAGTAGGATTTGACTTCACATTTTTAAAGGTTGCATTTTTGCCTTTATCCACCATTTTACTTTGCTGGTTAGCCATGGTGGCATTTTTTGGTCCTCTTGCTGGTTTTCATTTGTTTGATTATTTTCTTTTTAATTTGGAATATACCTTTAATTTGAGCCCTAGTCTGGTGTTTTAAATAGTCTTCAAGAAGTTTGCAGGCGTTTCACCCTTATGACTGTTCCTTTTCATTCTAATTTCCATTTAATTAGCTTCCTCTTTGTTGTGCAGGGTTTCTATTTTTAACCTTAAATGCTACTGTAGTGGGTTTGTTAGGGAATTCCCCCCTACAAGAATGTTAAATTTAATAACATTATGGTCGCTATTACCGAATGGCTCAGATAAATTCACCTCTTGGACTAGATTCTTTGCTTCACTCAGGACTAAATCAAGAATTGCCTTCCTTCTCGTGGGTTTCAGGACAAGCTGCAGAGGGCTGTAGAGATATAGAGTAAATTGTGGGTCTTGCTGTCTCCACCTCCAGAGCTAAAGCAGCAGAGTGGTTCCACTAGCAATGCTCCTTGTTGGTCATTCTAAAGCATCCATGACAAACGAGGTGGGGAATGATCACTAGTGGCCAAATAGGCTACAATCTATTAAAGAATTGTTACCAAAGTGCTGCTGCTAAAACCGGAAACTATGTCCCACCCCTCTGCCTGGCAATGCCCCTCTTTAATAGATCACATCTCACCAGTGCACAGAACACGTCATGTCCCATGACTCAGAGACAGCTATCCCAGAAATCACATCCCAACCCACCACCCCACAGACCACGTTCCTTCCCCCCCTGCCCCAGGAACCATGGGCAGAGATCATATCCTCTAGTGGTATCCCAGAGAACGTGTCTCATCCCCCAGAGAAGTCTCCATCCCACCATCCTAAACCTCAGGGACCATGGCCTATGTCACTAAACCCGGTGCCTACGGTCTTGGAGTGCCACCATCCTGGAGACGTTAGGTATTCTGCTTTGGTGGAATTATAGCACTGATTCCCCTAATCCAAAGGTGAGCATTTTTAACACTTTAAGAGTAGTCTGAATCCACCAATAAAAAGCAGACAGCCCTAGAGGTTTTAACTAGAAGTGAACTGAAACCACACTGAAAATAAGAGGCCTCGTATCCCATATAGTTGGTCTGGGAGCCACTGCCTTTGGATTCTAGCCTCTCTTAGACACAAGCGGTGTTGAGGAGAGGTGAAATTGTGACAAAGCTTTGTCCTCATTCCCTTTGTGTTTGTCTCTTCTCCTGCCAGCTCACCGTCTACCTTGGGAAGAGGGACTTTGTCGACCACATAGATGTTGTGGATCCTGTTGGTAAGTCAGCGTTCGGTTTGGTTTAGTGCAACGTAACAGGGCCGAGGTTGAATTCACAGGGCAGACGTGAATTCACAGGGCAGTCGTTACTAGAAAACCCTGTGTGCTGGTAGAAGTTGCTTTTGCATTGTATTAACTCCAAGTACAGCACGTCCAGAACTTTGTTCTTTCGTAACGGGTTTGCTGTACGTTCCAATTAGACATCAGCTTTAGAGGTTTTCCACATGAGCATGTTCCCGCTGCTGCTAATGGGGTTTGTTCCGATGCCAATTTTAAGCACGAGGAGAGAATGTTCTCTCCTCTAACTGCTAAATGACTGGATTCTATGCTCCTTAGATCTCGCATTATTGTTACGGTAGCACCCTGGGGGCTCAGGATAATGGCCCATTGGGCAGGATGGTAGAAGACAGTTCATGCCTCGGAGAGCTCACATGATGCTGTAAAGGGCAGATGCAAATGGCCGTAGGTACTGGAAGGGGGCTGAGGATCAGGTTAATAAGAATGTGCATTTCCATAGGCGGCCCAAGCATAGTGTCAGGTGGATTAAGTGCTATTATTAAACCCTGGGGTTGCAATAAATAATAAGATCCAGATAAAACAAGACGGTAGATAGGGGCAATCCCAGCTGGCTAGAGGCTTCACAAGAGGGTCTTCGGAGGGGTTTGGAAGGAGACAGGGCAGTGGTTTATTGACTAGTTCTAGCCATGACGATTCAGGCCCCTAGTACGCCAGCATAAAGTGGGACTTGCAGCTCACGGTGTACACCTCCCCTTTGACCCCGCTTCAGGGTGTCAGCGCAGGGCCGGCGACAGGGGGGTACTACGGGTACAGCTGTACCGGGCCCCCCGACTTTAGGGGGCCCCCGGTACACAGCTGTACCCGTTGTCGTCCCCCCTTGTCGCCGGACCTGGAGAGCGGGGAAGGGGCGGGGAGGCGGCGCGGCTCCCTCCGGACGAGCGAGCCTGGCCCCGGCAGGAGCTGTGAGTCCGGCCGGCGACAGCAGCGTTGTCGGGGTGGGGGGGGGAAAGAGATAGGGCGGCTCACGCAGCTCTCGCTGCCCGGGGGAGGGGGGGGGGAGCGCCGGCTGGGCTGGGCTGGGCTGAGCTGGGGGGGGGGCCCAGCCGCTGTCGGCTGGGCTGGGGGGGGGCCCGGGGGCCCCCATCCGCTGTCGGCTGGGCTGGGGGGAGGGGATCTGGGGGGGCCCCCATCCGCTGTCGGCTGGGCTGGGGGGGCCCGGCTGGGCTGGGGGGGCCCCCAAACTATCAAAGTAGGGGGCCCCCACATTTCTGTCGCCAGCCCTGTGTCAGCGGCCTGGGTTTCCATCGCTGTGGCTGTGTTGTTGTGGCCGCTCGGGCAGGGAGACACCCCCAGTGACTTATCCCCACGACGGTGGGGTCTGCAGGATTGGGCCCTCGCTCCGTGCCAAAGGGAGCTTCCGACCCTAACGTGGCGAGCAGGGACACCCAGGTTTGGAGGACGCTTCCTTTGTCACCCCCCTCTGGTTGCGAATGAGCTGGTTTCTGTGTGTCGAGGCCACACGTCCCCGGCGAACCATTGAGCTGGCTTGGGGGGAAGGTTTATTTTGGGTTTCGGGCGTGAGGTTCCCAAAGCGGTTTCTGATTGAATACGAGGAGTTCTGGCTGTGCCTCGGCTGCAGCCTGGGATCCCCTTTGGAGAACAACAACAAACTTGTCCCATTTTGGGCACAGTGACTATTTTGTATCAGGATCCCCAGGAGGGGTTGTACGTGCAGAGCTCACATGGAGAGGGGGATGGGGGGGGGAGCTCAGTGGTTTGAGCATTGGCCTGCTAAACCCAGGGTCGTGAGTTCAATCCTTGAGGGGGCCATTTAGGGCTATGGGGCAAAAATAGGGATTGGCCTTGCTTTGAGCAGGGGGTTGGACTAGATGATCTCCTGAGGTCCCTTCTAACTCTGATATTCTATGACAGCAACACAGGACACAAGTGAGCTCCTGGAAGGGTTTGACACAATGGGGTTTGGATTTGTGGAGAGGGAACTAGTCCAGCTTTGTTCCTGGCTTACGCTGGGAGATCATTTCCCAGGATTTTACTTCATATTATCTGTTCCGAAGTTGCACCCAGAAGCCCCAGCTCAGATTGGAGGTGCATTGTGCTAAGCCCTGGAGGCAGACGTAATAAGACTTAAAATCCCAAAGAGTTTAAAATCTAACCAGCACTGTTATCCTCTCCATTCCCAGCATGGGAACTGAGCGCAGAGACCCCCAGGGACTTGCCCCACGTCACAAGGGAGTCTGTGGCAGCCGGGGATTGAACCCACATCCCCTGAGCCGGTGCTACAAGACCAGCCTTCCTATTCCTGCCCCTGGGTAACATTTTCAGAAGTGACTTAGGCACCTACATCTTTTGAAATGTTCCCCATGCTGCAGCTCTCTCACTTTCCTCTGCCCAGGCCTCATCCAAACCTCACTGACGTCCCTGGGAGCCTTCCCACACCCTTCGCTGGGCTTCGGGTCAGGCTGTCTGAGAATGGGAGGCAGCCATGGAGAGATTGCGACTGTAAAAGTGACAGTCAGGGAGGAGTGACTGGTTCGGGATTGCAAATCTGGCTCCACTCCGCAGTAACCAAAAATTGTTACAGTCTGAGGGCAATTAAGAACATAACAGCCAGACTGGGTCAGACCAAAGGTCCATCTAGCCCAGTATCCTGTCTTCTGACAGTGACCAATGCCAGGTGCCCCAGATGGAATGAACAGAACAGGGAATCATCCAGTGATCCATCCCCTGTCGCCCATTCCCAGCTTCTGGCAAACAGAGGCTAGGGACACCTTCCCTGCCCATCCTGGCTAATAGCCACTGAGGGACCTAACCTCCATGAACTTATCTAGTTCTTTTTTGAACCTTGTTAGTATCTTGGCTTTCCCCATATCCTCTGGCAAGGAGTTCCACAGGTTGATGGTGGAATTTCATAATTCCCCTGTCATAAGAATTTTGCATCACAAAATCCAGCCCATAGTGGTACTGGATGGGGCGGTCCAGGGAGACTGAACTAGAGCGACCACCAAGGGACTATTTCCATCAAGGAAATAATAGGCAACAGTTTGGAATTAGCCTGACTGAGGGCTGACTCGTCAGAAAGCCGGGAGCAGTGGTCTCTTGCTATGTGGCTGAGGTGCAACAGGGCCTGGAATATCATGTTTGGATCCAGGTACCGTGTTGGCAGAAATATGCTGCGAAACGGATGGGCGTGCAGAGAAGAGCAGAAAGAACAGAAAGGATCAGAAGAAAGGAGGTGCCACAGGGTGACTGGTCCCTTGAAGGGGGAATGGGGCCAGCCCTACCCATCTCATAATTAGTGGCCTCCCAGTGTAAGCGGGCAGGACTAATAGGGTCGGATGACAGCCTGTAAAACACCCGAGCAGAAAGACAAGTTGGCAAAAGACCTTTTTGTTTGTTCGGACTTTGGTTGCCCCGAAAGGGGACTGGGCTTGGAGCTGCCCAGCTGGCGGGGTGAGCCGCGTGAATGCCTGAGAGATGGCGCACCCTAGTGATGGGGAACCTGAGGCAGGGGGCGGCGGAGCCACCCTTGGCCACAAGGGGGCGCTCGGCAAGAGGCTGCCCGGCCATGGGAGGACAGATTAAAAGAGCTGAAAATGTGCAGGCTGGCAAAGTGACTGCTAAGGTGGGGAGGCAGAAGTCTTCAAATACCTGAAGCCTGTGAACAGCGGGAGGAGCGGGGAATGGCTCAGGTGGTACCTGGAGGTAGAACTAAGAGGAGCCTGGTGAAATTAAGGCCCAGCAAAGCATTTAAACACCCACTTGAAATAGATGGGACTTAACGCACACGCTTCAAGTCAGGCACATGCTTACGTGGGCTGCTGCATCTGAGCTTTAGAAAGGGAAGATGGTGGCTGAATATCAGGCAAAACCTTTCTCTGACGCTCCTCACCACTCCCTGCACGAAGGCGTCTTTTCTGTGCCTGCCGTGAGTCCGCTCCCTGAAACCACCTGCCTCTGGCAGCACAAGCCCTGCCTGCCAGGCCACGCAGGCCTCACCCTCTCTGACCCGGGCAATGAATGGCCCACGCCAGGGGTCTCCAAACTACGGCCCGCGGAGATCTTTTTGGCTCCGCGCTGGGGCCTGGAAGCGCCGCGCGGGCCGCCGCCGCCAGCCGCGGGGCCTGGAAGCGCCGCGCGCTCGGCCGCCGCCGCCAGCCGCGGGGCCGGGACGCGCCGCGTGCTCGGCTGCCGCCGCCGGCCAGGGACGGCTTGGAGCTGGGGCCGGGACGCGCCGCACCGCCACGCAGTTGCAGGGGGCGAAACAAGGAGCCACCAACTGCCAGGCGACGAACCGGTCTGTGGGGAGAGACCGGGTTGAGCAGGTCAGTTGGGGGGGTGAGAGACCTGGCTGGGTGGGTCAGTTGGGGGGGGGGGGTTGGAGGAAAGGAGGTTTTGGGGTGAGAGACCTGGCTGGGTGGGTCAGTTGGGGGGGGGGGGTTGGAGGAAAGGAGGTTTTGGGGTGAGAGACCTGGCTGGGTGGGTCATTTGGGGGGGGGTTGGAGGAAAGGAGGTTTTGGGGTGAGAGACCTGGCTGGGTGGGTCAGTTGGGGGGTGGGTGGGAGGGAAGGAGGTTTTGGGGTGAGAGACCTGGCTGGGTGGGTCATTTGGGGGGGGGTTGGAGGAAAGGAGGTTTTGGGGTGAGAGACCTGGCTGGGTGGGTCATTTGAGGGGGGGGGGGTTGGAGGAAAGGAGGTTTTGGGGTGAGAGACCTGGCTGGGTGGGTCAGTTGGGGGGTGGGTGGGAGGGAAGGAGGTTTTGGGGTGAGAGACCTGGCTGGGTGGGTCATTTGGGGGAGGGGGGTTGGAGGAAAGGAGGTTTTGGGGGGAGAGACCTGGCTGGGTGGGTCAGTTGGGGGGTTGATGTGTAGTGTTCATGTGTAGTGAACAGGTGTTCATGTGTAGTGTTCATGTGTAGTGAACAGGTGTTCATGTGTAGTGAACAGGTGTTCATGTGTAGTGTTCATGTGTAGTGAACAGGTGTTCATGTGTAGTGAACAGGTGTTCATGTGTAGTGTTCATGTGTAGTGTTCATGTGTAGTGAACAGGTGTTCATGTGTAGTGTTCATGTGTAGTGTATCAATGTGTTATTAAATAATAACTGAATAAAATAATATTAAATAAATAATTAAAAACAACATCCATGTTTTGATTCTTTTTTATTTGGACCTCGAGTGTGTTGTCGGCCCCCGAACTGCTATTTGATAGCTAATGCGGCCCTCGGGCTGAAAAGTTTGGAGACCCCTGGCCCACGCCAACGCCCGCGGCCTCGGCGCGTTCCCTGCCGTGCCCAGCCCCTTCTCACTGGGCACTCACAGAACCACCAGGACGGCTGTTCCCAAAGGACCAGGACACGATTCAACCCGGGACCAGCATGTTGCTCCAGACCACAACCCTGAGCCAGGTGCACAGGGAAAACAGAAGATATTGTCGAAGCCCAGACATTCAGGAGCTTTCTAGAGACTCAACTTAACTAGCCAGTTACTTCTTATCCTCTTCACTCCTGGTGGAGCATAAGGCGCCAACCATTCTTCTCCATTCGCTGAAGATTTGGTTGACGTTTCTGTAGCATTCGTTTTTTACATGGTGGGTTGCTAGCCGGTTACGCTCCTGTTGAAAGACGTTTGCTCCTCCAGAGTCCTCTTAGCGTTTTTAACCAAGGCTGACTGCGGACCGGCTTTCACCAATGCGAATGCACTGTGTCTTTACTTCCCAAGTGCTGGATCAAGGGGCGTCCTCTTTGCCTTCTAGAGATACCCCCCCACATTTATTGTCTTTACTCAGACACAGGATAACCTCCCGGGGCCCGTTTCTTATTCCTTTGTGCTCCTTCCCTGTGGACTTCACATCTCCATGTTAACATTCGACTTTGTATCGAAACAGGCATCCTTTAAGCATACTAAACTTACTGTGCCTATTTTAAATCCCGACCAAGAGAGACATTTCTGGAGGAAAATCTGTTTTTTCACCTGTGCTAGTGACTAATACTTAGATACAGACTTTAAACATGTATTTTCAGGCTATATCCATAGCTCTTTACACAGTATCTTTCAGTCAAGTTGCACTGTTTGTCTTGAGATGCTCCTCGTCCCATCACCAATACCTGAGAACATGTACTAGAGTCCATTTCTAATGATCGTTATTATTTTTCTTATGCACTTAGCTTCCCCGGGTTAATTACACAGAGTAGCAGAGAACATTGCCTGTCCATTTTCTCTCATCTTGCACGTGGTGGCTTTTAAAATATTTAATTACGGTCCTGGCTTTGATTACTTTAGCTAGGAAATAAAACACCTTTCCAAATTGCTAATTTCTCCTCCCTGGGAATTCGTACACCTGACTCATCCGCACATCCAGTCGAACTTAACTTAATCCAATTTAACTTTTGCTGATACAGATTCTTCTGCTTTGTTTTCATGTAGCTTCCCCCTGCACTCCCCCCCCCCCTGAACTAATTAATTTAAGCACATAGCTGCTCCTTATTATTCACAGGTTGGAGCACAGGGTCTTCACAGGCTGACATGTTTGTTTTTATTCATGTGCGTTGCAATACTTTCCAAAAGTGAGTCGTGCCAGACTGATAGTCCAGTGGCATCTCCTAGCCATGGGCATCAGCCATTCCCTGCGGTGTCCATCGTCACCTCCTCCGTCAGCCCCGTAAACACGCCCAGGACTTTACAGACGTGCCAGGCTATGATCCTGCCCCAAGGAGCTTGCAAAGGGTAAAGTGCTTAGTACACCTGCAGGAAGCTGCTCGAAGACGCGGGCCGTATGGCGGAGATTTCTGATGAAAATAGGGATCCGGGGGCAGGAATAGTTTTCATCAAACTGTTCAGCAGAAAAATTGGACTTTTCATCCAAAACCTGAAAACACTCCAGCTGTTGAAAAATCAACCCCCTGGAAAGAAAGCAGGCGCTCCCTGGGAAAGGGACGGGCTAGTGGCAAGCCCAGGTTCCCAGCCAAAAAGGTACAATGGGGTGTCTGGACAAGCCCTTAGTCCAGCTGAGATGGGGGCCCCTGTGAGCTGGGTGCTGTACAGATACCGAGCGGGAGATGGTCCCTGTCCCCACAGAGAGCACTGGCTGAGCAGACAAAATGGACAAAGCCTGGGAGAAAAGATGGATCCCGGTCCCCGTGTTCTAGTTGGGGAATTGCGGGGCCTGCTCAGCGTCTCGTGAGGGAGTTTGCAGCGGAGCTTGGAACGCGGCCCCGTTCTCCTGAGTCCCGGTGCAGGGCCATGACCCAGGCTGACCTGGGCTTTCGGCTCGGAGGCTCGGGCCCTCTGTGGAGATAAGACACGCCACGGGATCGTGACAAATGACCCGGGTGGGTGCTACGATTCCAGCTGTGGTGGGAAGAGGCGCAGAGGAGCCGAGCTTGGCTAGACGTGTGGCTCAGGAGAGGTTTCGAGGGAGGAGTGACGAGTGCAGAGGGACTGGGACAAACCCTCACGTTGGGGTTGTTCTGAGGACACCGCCACCTCCCCTAAACCACAACCAGAGAGCAGACACCTTCGTGCTGTGAATCCACCCCAGAAATGGGGGGGGAATGTCTCTCTGGGCTGGGTCCCTAAGCCCTCCTCCCAGTCCACCCGGCTTGTCCCCACCATCCTGGCGTGGGACACACCGGTCCTGCCTACACCTTACACCTTGCTTCTTCCCATGCTCCTGCCATGCTGCCCTCCGTTAGTGACCTGCCCCTGTCTTCATCCCCAGCAATAGCTTGTTAGGAGTGAATTAAAGAAGGAGGGTGTAACAGATTTACAGAGGAGACAAGGCAGTTTTGGTGGGGTGGTGCAGCAACATATTAACCTGTGGAACCTGCTGCTGCAGGATACTAATGAGACGATCGTAGGAGCCAACCAACCTGCATAGGTCCTGGGTTCTCTAGGGCTCTCTAGTCTAGCAGAGAAGGTGCGACACTGGAACAAATTCCCAAGGGAAGGGCTGGATTCTCCGTCTCTTGACGCCTTCAGATCGAGACTGGCTGCCTTTCTGGGAGATGCTTTAGTCCAGCCCAAGTGACTGGGCTCAGGACAGTGCTAACGGGGTGAAATTCTCTGGCCTGTGTTGCGCAGGAGGTCAGACAAGAGGATCTAATAGTCCCCCTGGCCCGGGTATTGATGGACGATGATTTGACGCTGTTATAAGTTAGCCGGGATCAGAGTGAGGAGGGCACACCCGGGTCAGCTGCTGGGCTCAGGGAGGAAGGCTTCCCGCTGCACCTGTGCGGTGCTGTCCAGCTAGTGCATATATAGGACTGTTGTCCCAGGGCCTGGTCCAAAGCCCGCTGAGGCCAGCAGGAGTGTTTAGATCAGGCCTGCAGAGGAGATACCAGGCCGAGATGGGCTCTTGTTCTGCTATGGCCAAACCTTTCCCCCTTAACTCTGCTTTCTCCGGAGCCGGGACTGCAATTGGCTCATCTGTGCTGCTGGGAGGAGAGCAGTTGTCGGGTCAATGGGCTCGGTCGGTTCGTTGGGCGGTGGGACTCGATTCTCACTAGTGATTTCTCAGTGTTGTGCGGGTGGGAAGGTGACTCCCCCCCTCTCCCCCCCTCTGGCTGGGGAGCAGAAGCTCAGTGCACAAAGCACGCTCGGGACATTTATGAAGTGTGTGTGGTCACCCGGCTTCCTAATTCCCATTAGCAGAGAGGAACCTTTTCTCTACTCCAGAGGCCACCCCTTGAGGTCTTTATTCACTTTGGTCCAGAACCTCGAGATATTTAGGCACCTCGCTGCCACCGAAATCAATGGGAGATGGGCACCTAAATACCTTTGAGGATCTGGGCTTTCCTGCTTAGTCCTTATGCACTCCACTGCTCAGTGTGTAGTCCATGGTCCACAGAGGATATGACTCCGCTATGGGTCCTTTCTAAGGCTTGTAGTTCTTTGGCTCCAGCACTAGCCTCCCATGGTTCTCGCTCGGGAGGTCCCACGTTCAATCCTTGGTGATGACCAAGATGGTGGTGGGTGCAAGCTCTCTTGGGTTTCCGTGGTAGCTTCGGCTGTCCAGCTGATTGGTTCAAGGAGCCTCGCACAATGGCGGGTCAGGCGGGATGGCAGAAGCCTGAGAGGCGGCCCTGGTACAACACACGCTGGGAGCTGCCTCTGGAGAGCAGCCTCCTCCAGTTGGTATGTGGCAGCCAGTCCATGCCCCAAAGAAACGTGCTTGAATCCACAGCCAAGAAAGAGTGGGCTGTAGTTAGACGAGCTACTGCAGAGAAACGCCTCTCGATGCCCTCACCAGTGAGTCCACGGCTCAGTGTCAAAGGCTCCTGGGCTCTAATCCCAGCTTGACTGTGTGACCGCTGGCAAGTCACTGAGGCCCAGATCCTCAAAGGTATTTAGGTTCCTAACTCCCAAAGAAATCAGTGGGAGTTAGGCACCTAAATATCACTGAAGATCTGGGCCTTAAAAAAAAATCTCCCCGTGCCTCAGTTTCCCAGTCTGCAAAGCGAGGATAATACTGTCCATCCTCACAGGCGGTGAGGCCTAATGCTGGCAAAGTCCTTTTGGATCACTGGGTCTGGTCCTGGCGGGGTGGAGAGAGCTGGACTTAACGGGAACGAGAGCTGGATCGGGGGGGGGGGGCATGACAGAGATGGATGGAGATGGCGTGTGAGGCGGGAAACAGGCAGACCCGTCCTTTCATTATCTGTAGGACAGGATGTTGTGGGACACCAGGGAATTGTGTTAAAACGGGACACACCTGAGATTCTCCCGGTCCCAGTGCAAAGGAGACCAGTTGGTGCTCAGAGTTTCCCTCCTAATTCTGCCTGTCTTCTCTTTCAGATGGCGTGGTGTTGGTTGATCCCGAGTACTTAAAAGAAAGGAAAGGTAACTGCTTAGCCATTTGGTTCCAGCTGACTCTGCCGTGTTTCACTGGGGCTTCAAAACCCACCTGAGGGAAAGGAGACTCTCCCCTGTTCTGCCGGGACACCCTAATGCGCTTTCCCAGTCCCCTTCTCCAGGCCCGTAGGTTGAACTGACCAGCCAGGAACCAGAGCCCCATTGAAAACCCGCTTGATTTATATGGCAATGGAAACGCACGGGCGCTGCTCCTAAATATCGCTGCAGGGTGCAGGCAGGTCAGTTCTCTGCTGCGCCAAAGCAGGGGCCAGGGACCTCCCGACAGCCAGGAGAGCACCCGGAGTGCAGGGTTCATTCGGGATTAGCAGCCCAGTTCGGCACCTCTACTAGACGAAACAACAGGGAGAAGCTCAGCCTAGCAGAATGGGGGAAGGGATTGTCTCCAGATCACCACATCTCTGAAAGGGTCGTGACTGTGGAGACCGGCGAGGACAAAGCGTTTCATTCCGCTGGAAAACAGCGCCCTAGGTCCTGGAGAAAGAAGGAGACTGGTTTGGTTGTTCAGGCACTTGACTAGAATTCAGGCGAGAGCTGGGTTTGAGTCCCAGGACTTCCCCTGTGCTCCTGGACAAGTTACTGAACCTCTCCCGTTCCTGTCTGTGAAGCGGTGGTGTGCGATGGGGCATGTTCACCATTAGAGAGCCCCCTTGTGTCTCTGTGTGTGTAATGTCACATGCTCCCCCTTGGAGCGCCCCCTTGTGTCTGTGGGTGTGTAATGTCACATGCTCCCCCTTGGAGCGCTCCCTTGTGTCTGTGTGTGTAATGTCACATGCTCATCCTTGGAGCGCCCCCTTGTGTCGGTGGGTGTGTAATGTCACACGCTCATCCTTGGAGCGCCCCCTTGTGTCTGTGGGTGTGTAATGTCACACGCTCATCCTTGGAGCGCCCCCTTGTGTCGGTGGGTGTGTAATGTCACACGCTCATCCTTGGAGCGCCCCCTTGTGTCGGTGGGTGTGTAATGTCACACGCTCATCCTTGGAGCGCCCCCTTGTGTCTGTGGGTGTGTAATGTCACACGCTCCCCCTTGTGTCTGTGGGTGTGTATTGTCACACGCTCCCCCCTTGGAGTGCCCCCTTGTGTCTGTGGGTGTGTAATGTCACACGCTCCCCCTTGGGTCTGTGGGTGTGTAATGTCACACGCTCCCTCTTGGAGCGCCCCCTTGTGTCTCTGTGTGTGTATTGTCACATGCTCCCCCCTTGGAGCGCCCCCTTGTGTCTGTGGGTGTTTAATGTCACACGCTCCCCCTTGGAGCACCCCCTTGTGTCTGTGGGTGTGTAATGTCACTGGTGTCCTTGGCCTTGGCGCCCCCTACAGGCTGCTTGCCTCTCACTGCGTCTTCTGGGGCTCGCCCTCCGGCCAAGTCACAAAGTTCAGGGTAACCAAAAGGTCCAAATGAAAGTCCCGGCAAATCCGAATTCTCCTTCCACCCCCCAGGGCTGTGGTTCTGTGTCCACCTCCTGACCCTGTCTCAGAGCTGCCTCCCACAGCAGCTTACCCTGCTCCGTGTGTTTCTTTATGTAGGAGCTTCCTGCCTTGCCTGCTGTCTCTGCCTGGATCTCGCTGCCACCGGGTTAATTCTCTCCCTGCCGCCTGCCTCGGTCTGCCTACCCCAGGCCTGTCCCAGAGAGAGGGGGAACTCTCTGCCCCCGGTCTCCTCCCCTCACCTGGGTCTGAGTCGTCCCCCGCGGCTGGGGTCAGTCACTCTGACTCTTTTACGAACTGCCCCTAGACTGGGGGGAAGGCTGGTGGGTAGCTGCTCGGTCATAGGCCTGTCTTGCCTTCAAGGACCTGCCGGCCTGCGACAGGGTATCACAGGTTGTCTGGCCCTTTAAGGGTAGTCGAGCGCACCCTTACCTGTACCAGATTAGCACCCCCTCTCCTCCGGAGCGGGATTTTAAGATTTCCTTAAAAGGGCGAAGAAAACTCTGTGTGAAGGAGGAACTGCAGGCAGCACGTTGAGTGCCCATGGAAGACCCTGAAAGAGGGGTTTTTGGGAGGGGGGACTCAAGGGAAGCAGCCGGGGAGTCGGCACTCTGTCCCAGAGCACAGAAATGCAAAGGGAGCCCAGAACAGGCTGGGAGCTGAGCCCAGAGGGAGAACTGAAGAGCCCAAGGGGATCACAATAACTACGTGTTTGTTTGGACTTTTGCTCCCCAAAAGGGAACTGGACTTGGAGAGCTGAGCCATATGAACCCCACAGGAGAGACAGAAAGCCTTCCGGAGGAGGAAACTGAGGCAGGGAGCGCCTGCAGCACCCCATTCAGACAGCAGGGGTGCCACAGGGCAAGGGAGGGTATTTCCTTTTAACCCCCTCTTAGATTGCAAGCTCTGTGTAGTAGAGACTGTCTCTTACTAGCGTCTAGCACTATGCTGTTCTATTCAGGTTCTTATCCAGCGCGCCCATCACCAGAGTACAAGCTAACGAACAAGGTGATGTTGGCCCAGCTTTGCTAGCGACATGTTTGACTGGGGAAGAGGCTGATGTAGGCTCAGCTCGAAAACAATTTGGAAGAGGGGTTGAACTCATTCAGAATCCTCCTGCCCCCACCGTCACCCACACTCCAGAGCGGGACGGGGCAGCAGGAGAGGCTGGTATTTAGGCCTTGGGACCTTGGTGCAGGTGGCAGGGCCGGTGAGACCGGAGCCAGTACGGAGCCAGCCGCCTGGATCTGGAGCACAGCCGCTGGCTCCCATCCCCCCGGTCTGAGTCGTTTCTCCCGGGTGTTTGGGTTGATCGTTTTGTTTTTTGTGTGTGGCTGTGGCACTGGGAGACCGATGAGGCAACGGATGCAAACGCCTCTTGACTCGTGTCATTAAATCCAAGCTCCCACCCTCGTGTCTCGACCACCAGCGCCGTCTGTTCCCCTCCACATCCCCCCACTCTCCTGCTCACACATCTGCACTCGAATGTTTACACCCGTGGGAATCAGGAGCCCCTCCCTCATTTACAGACCCGCTCTGGTGGCTAGACCAGCGGAGTCGGAGGCAGGAGATCTAGGCTCCGATCCCAATTGTGCCGCACGTTGCCTGTGGGAACTTGGGCAGGGCACTTTGCTTGCCAGTCACTCGTCACTGGTGCTGACGCTGGTGAGAGGCTTGGAGCTGATCTCTCCCATTTGATACCTTCTGTCCCCGCAGTCTTTGTCACGCTGACCTGTGCTTTCCGCTATGGTCGGGAGGATCTGGACGTGCTGGGACTGACCTTTCGGAAGGACCTGTTTGTGGCCAACATCCAGGCCTTCCCCCCCGTCCCTGAGGAGAAGAAACCCCTGACACGACTCCAGGAGCGGCTGATTAAGAAGCTCGGAGAGCATGCCTACCCCTTCACTTTTGAGGTAGGAGTTTCTCCCATTTCATTCTCCTTTGTCCCCCTGGGTCCTTCCTGCCCCTCGGGCGGCACCTTCGTCCCAAGCCAAGGCAGGGTTGGACCAGTTCGGAACGTGGATGAGATGTCTCCGTGGAAACGCCAGATCACTGCAGGGAGTGGTCCTGGCAACACAGTATGTGCTGCAAAAAAATATATGGGACCACAAGTATCACCCGCAACATGCTATACAGGGAAGGTGCCAACTCCTGTGATCAAAGGGCCCGGTCCAACATCAATTGGCCCTGAGCCTGTCCATTAAGAGCTGCTCACGCAGTCTAAGAACAACGGCTGTATTGGGCCCATACAGGTCTCTGCGGGAAGTCAGACGAGGTGATCACAATGGTCCCTTCTGGCCTTGGGCTCTCTGAGTCTATATTTACATTCTGGACCTTGAATTCTCCGAATAGTTTCAGTTGGATACAGGATTCATTTCCCCTTCTTGTCCCAAACTGCTGGGCAGGGTTGCTGTGTGCAGTTTAAAGGTTGTTGCTTACCACCCCTGAGGTGTCTGCATTTTGATGATGGGGTGAAGCGATCCCTTGATAACGCGGAGTTTTCAATCTACGGTTGTGGCGCGCTGGGCCGAGAGCCGCTCTCTAAATGTCCATCGTTATTATCAGCTCAGCAATTTCAAACAGGTCCTCTGCCCCGAGTCGGAATTGCTCTGAGCGAAAGGAGCTCGCACTGGTCTCTGGAATGTCAAAAAGGAGCGGCTTGCTGGGTGGGAGGGAAAGTTTGTCTAAACTGTAGAGAAGCAAAGAGGCCCATCCTGGAACCTCCCGCACTGATTAAAGAATATCCAATTATAATGGAGGGGGCCTCACATTTGCTCCTGTTGCATCCGCTACCTCCCCCGATCCTGGGCAGGCACTTTGCTCTACTGATCTGGGAGTCACAAGATCTAGCTCTATTCCTGCCTCTACCATCAACCTGCTGGGTGACCACGGGCATGTCACGTCGCCCCTCTATGCCTCGGTTTCCCCTCCCATCCTTTGTCTATTTAGACAGCTCCTTGGGGCAGGGCGTATCTCTCACTACAACACTTAGCACAATGGGGCCCAGATTTTGTCTGTAATAAAAACAGTAAGTCTTTTCCTGGTCATTCCTGGTGTGAGTCAGGTTGAAATCACACCCAGAAGAGCCTTTTCTGACTTACATCTTTTGATAAAGAATCACACTAGAATAGCACTTTGGCAATACGGCCCAGTTATAAATGTCACACAAAGCCCAGGGCCATGCGCAGGGCAATTACACATTACAGCTAAATCCCCACCCAACAGCCATCTGTAATTAAACGGTTCTTTACGCGTTCTCACGCGTGGATTGGACAAGAGAATCAGGCGTCAATCCATGCAAGGCCGTGAACCTCCTAGATTTCTCATGCTTCTCTATGTTTCTGGGTTTCAGTCCTCTGGTTTCCCCTCTACCAGCCCAGACACGAATAGGCTGGATTACAGGTGATAGCCCAAACTGAACAGCTTTCAGTTGGCGCAAGTCCCAGGCATCAGACTAAGGGCATAAATAAATAAATAAATAAACCACGTGCTCCGTTAAAGCCCCACCCACAATCCCATGCTCCGCCCACCATCCCAGAATAGCTGCACATTTCTACTTTCCCAGAAGCCGTGAGATCGTTAACAGCGTTGATATTCTGCTCGTTGTGCATCAGCGCGAATGCCCCATTGTAATTCATGCCAGTCGTCAGAGCTGCTATTGAAGGCTCTCTGCAAATTCAGGAACTGCAGTGGGCCGCGGAGGGAAAGCTTTCTTTGCAACCCTTAGCGCTAGGAACTGTTTGTAACGTAACATTTTTAATTCTGCGGACGCGATGGGACCTTAAAAATACTGTGATGTACTGCCCCACATTGGCTCAATACATCTAGTCTAGCATACCATGGTCCGTCTATCTCAGAATTACTCCTTTGAGGAGGTTTCTGCCTCTTCCATGGGGAAACGATTCCACAATCCAATAGATCTCACAGCTTCCAGTAACCAGACAGACGTCCCATGAGAGCCACTAAAATGTGCATGGGTTTGAGAATCCTGCCAGCACAACAGAGGCAGGGAAACTTTAATATAACCAGCCATCTCTTCTGTGCCCTGATCCAGGGGATAAGGAGGCGGTGGGGTGCCACGAAGTGCTCCAGATTGTAATAGCCAGTGGAATGAGAGGGAAAGCCGTGTCTTGGTACCACAGTGATATACCCAACAGCAAAATCTCTAGCTGGATAGGAAAAGGGCTTGTTCGAATGAGGAATTATTATTTGTGTTGCCGTAGTGCCAAGGAGACCCAGTCGTGGACTAATACCATGGACGGTGGGTACTGTAGGCAAGGGGAAGCTGTGCCTCCCCAGATAGCCTGCTGTAGCCCCAGCCCCCCGGCGCTGGCTGCCCGAGCACCAGGACTGGGGTCCGCCTGGGGCAGGGGGCGCGGCGATTGCGCTGCCCAAACCTCCAGAGCCCCGGGGCTGTGGGCGCTGAGGCTGAGGTGCACCGGGGCTGCTGGGGCCTCACCCCCAGCCATCCAGCGCTGGGGGGCAGGGGACCTCGGTGGGGGTGCTTTGGGCTCTTGCATGGAAGGGGGAGGTAGAAGGGGTGGGGTGGGGCCTCTGGCACAAGGGGAGGGGCTGTGGGTTAGCGGCCCATTACCAGTACCCCATTGTGCCAGGCGCTGTCCAGAGAACCGGCTGGTTCCCGCCCCAAGCAGTTTACAGTCTACGTCTAAGAGAAGAGAGGGAGACAGAGACTGACGGGGAGAGTAAGGAAACAATGAGACCGTGTGGGTCAGCAGGACCAGCCGTGGGCTCTGCACACCGGCAGCCTGACGGTCGAAGGCCTCCCGGCAAAGAGCGTGGAGGCCAATGAGGCCGTGGTTTAAGATTGCAGGCTGCGCCCAGCCGGCCAGCACAGATCCGTTCGGCTCCACCGCAGCGGAGCAGAAAAGCAAACAGCAACATTTCCCATGCGTGAGGCTGCAGCTAAACTCCCCGGGGTCACCGGATTTGTAAACACTCCCATGTCCTTGTAAACCAACCTTAATTCCTCCGAATCCCACAGATTAAAAATGTGTTTATACATTTGATAACCTCTTGGGGTTGGGATATTTAAAGGGCCACTCGCTTTAAGCTAGATCCTGAATGGAGGGGGGGGGGGGGGGTTGTTTCTTTTTAAAAGTAGGGAGGGTTGCAAAGCCTAAGGGGAGCAGAAAGTTTGTGATGGTTTCTTCATTTCCGTGAAAATAATTCGCAGCCCCACTCCCATTGAAGCCTGGCAATTCCCCATCTCATAGTCTAGCACGGGCCTGCACAACTTGGAAAGCAGCGAGGGCCATATTACTCCAAAGAGAACAGCTGCGGGCCGAAAAGCCCCACCCTCTCCCCACCCCCATCCACTCCCTCCCACTTCCTGCCTCCCTCAAAACGTCCAACCCCCCTATTCCTTGTCCCCTAACTGCCCCCCAGGACTCCACCCCCTATTTAAGCCCCCCTGCTCCTTGTCCCCTGATTGCCCCCTCCTGAGGCCCCCCCCCCAACTGGCCTCCTAGGATCCTGTCCTCTGACTGCCCTGACCCTAATCCTGACCCCCGCCCCCAGGCAGACCTCCAGGACTCCCAACCCACCCTGCTCTCTGCTTGCCCTGACCCTTATCCTGACAGTCCCCCCAGATCTCCTGACCCATCCAACCCCCTCTGCTCTCTATCCCCTGACTGCCCAGACCCCTCTCCACACCCCTGCCCCCTGACAGGCGCCCCCAGAACTCATGATGCGTCCAACCCCCCAAACCTTCTCTTTGACTGCCCCTTCCAGAGACCCCTCACCCCTAACCACCCCCTCAGGATCCCACCCCCCTACCCAACTCCTCTGCTCCCTTTTCCCTGACTGCCTCGACCCCTATCCACTCCTCCCCCCAACAGACCCCCCCAGGTCTCCTATGCCCCATCCAACCCACTGCTGCCACATGGGGGCGTGACTCCAGGGGAGGGGGGAGCATGTTTGGCTCTGCGCTGCCACGCGGCCCTCTTCTGATAACAAAAAATTACTCCACGACCCCGGGAGGGGGGATGGAAGCCTGAGCCTGCCCGAGCCCTGCTGCTCTGGGAGTGGGGGGCAAAGTCCGAGCCCTGCTGCTCCGGGTGCGGGGGTGGGGGGAGCCCAAGCCCTGCCGCTCTGGGAGTGGGGGGCAAAGTCTGAGCCCTGCTGCTCCGGGTGCGGGGGTGGGGGGAGCCCAAGCCCTGCCGCTCTTGGGGGGGGGGGGCAAAGCCCAATGGCTTCAGCCCCAGGCAGGGGGCCTGTAACCTGGGGACCAGCAAATCTAAGCCAGTCCTGGCAGCCCCATTAAAAAGGGGTCGCGACCCACTTTGGGTTCCCGGCCCACGGTATTCGAACCCCTGGACGACAGGATCCTGATGGTCCCATCTGGCCTTCAAGTCTCTGAGCCTGTGAGCCGGCTCCGTATCCCACAGCCCGTGCGCGGGGCTAATATGAGAATGAGAATTCAGAGAGCCTTGGATGGACGGGGGAAAATCTCCATTTACCTCCATACAGCTCCTGTGACTGATGCCCCGGGGGCCCCTCTGGCCTCTTATTGTTAACGTGTGGGTAACTTTGCCCTCTAGTGGCTGACTGGTGCAACTGCTGCTGTGGGTCACAGTGCCTCGTCCCCTCCTCTCAGCGCCCCTCCCCTGGGACAGCCATCACTAATGGGACACCAGCCTCCCGCGCCGGCATCTGCCGCCCTTCGGCTGGCACTGCCCAGCACGCTCGTGAACGGGGCCGTGCAGTTTAAGTGCGGTGGCCGTGATGCCGTTTCATTAGCAGCCCATAGGGGTGAGCGGGAGCTGGGCACGGGGGATTCGGGGCTGCGGCCCCAGGGTCTCCGTCTCTTGCAGAATGTTCCCTGTGATGCTTCCCGGGGTCGCTGCCCCTGGCTGTTAGCATGAGGAAGCCTGTCTGGGCCTGCCAGGGGTTAGCTCCTCAGCCCCACCGGCCATGGGCAACCCACACTCTCCCCTCTAGGCCTAGTAGCAACAGGCACACCCCAACCCCCGAGTCCTTCGAGCATCCCCGGAGAATCCAGCCCCTGATACACTGATTCCAAAGGAGCAGGACACCCCAGCTTAACGGTTCCTCCTCAGGTCTCTGCTCCACTAACACCCAGCTCTTAGAAAATCTTATAGAGAAAACAAGGAAAAGTTTATTTAGCAGTCTAGAGACTCACGTCACCACCAGTAGGAATATTGGAGGCAGATGGTTACATATCCAGTCAACTCATAACTCCCCTCCTGGAGCCTAGACTTACTTAACTACATCACTGTCCCCCTGAGGTCCTTCCAGCCTTCCACAGCTCTTCAGCTGTGATCTCCCAGTCATGAGATGGGGCCCATGCTGTCCGCTTGCCCCCTCCCTGAAAGATTCAGGGCATGTCCCTGCAGCCCCATAGATATCCCAGTGTCACGGAGCGCCCGGGCGACGGTCTGGAACTTGATTCCTATGAAGCCAGATAGGATTCTGGGGGAAGTGTCTCCTCTCCGTACACAGCCTGTCTCCAAGGCCAGGAGCTTCACGGGTACCCGCTTCAACCTTCCTGGGTCTGACCTCGGAGCATTCAGCACCTTCTGCCTCTCCGTGCACTTCCCCCAGCGAGCCCACCCGGGCGGGGTCCTGGGGGAGCCCGTGGATTCTGCACCCCAAATCCACAGTCAGACGTGACTCTCAGCCAGCCAGTAAAACAGAGGTTTATTAGTCAACAGGTACATGGTCTAACACCGAGCTTGTAGGCACCTGAACCCCTCAGCTGGATTCATTTTGGGGACCCAAGGGAGGCCAGACCCTGCCTGGGCCTGTCTCCCTTCTGCCCACCCAGCTTCAGACTCCAAAACCTCTCTCCAGCCAGCTGCAGACTCCAAACTCAAACTCACTCTCTCCAGCGCCACCCCCCCCCCCTGCCACCTCACCCCTTCCCCCCCCCTCAGCCAGGTCAGGTGACCTCCCTCCCCCACTTGGAGTCAGATTACAGCTTCAGGTATGAACACCTGCAGGGAAGCTCTGCTTTGCATCAGCTACACATCCTTATCCCTTCACATAGAGGCTCAAGAAATGCATAGGGGAAACTGAGGCACACACCGTCACACCCAGCACTCCAATGTCTTTACTCCTGAGCAGGATCCCCTCCGGCTGTTTGTTTTCCCTGTAAATTCCCGCTCTGGAAGATTTCACTGTCTGTTCACTACCGCTTGGCGCAGTATGCAAGCAGGCGTACGTTGTGAGACGTGCAACTCCCAGAACCCTTGTGACCAGAGAGAGACGCGTCTGTCGCTCCCTGGTTTCCTGCCTTAAGAACAGAATTTTCACTGGAGACCCACAACTTCTAAATACGCACGTTTCCCAGTGATTACCCTGTTTCCCAGTGATTACCGTCACCCTGGGGAGACGCTGCAAGTCACCCTTTAGTGAATGATCCTGCATCTGTCCAAGCCAGGGGACCCTGTCAAACTCTATGCACCCCCTGAGCCTTCGCTAACTGACACCCAGAGGTCTCTGGGTCACACTCCCGGTGAGCTCTGGGCTCGCCCAGCACCCCTGGCTTAGCCACAGAGCCCAGTGCGCACTGAGGTGCAGTGAGAGTCCATGCAGGTCACTGGGGATAGCAGCAGGGCAGACAGTAGCCCACGGGTATGTGGGGGGGGGGGGGGGGGGCTGCTCTGCGGAGGGCAGGGAAACACTCAGGAGATGCCAGGGCTCCCTAAGGAGCCGTCTGACCCCAGATTGCTGGCCCGGCTGCAGTGACCGGCAGTAGCCGGGTCATGGATGCAGGCCGGGTGGTCTCTTGCTTTCGACTTCAGTGCTCCAAGGGGCTGAGCATCTCCAGCGAGATGCCAAGCACCTGCCCTCAGCTGGAGACAGGGGTCGCACAACACCCTGCAGGAGTCCTCAGTGCCTCGCCGGATTGGGCCACTCAGCACCGGGGCCAAATCCCCTCCCAGTGTAACTCACCCTTCGTGCCCCCAAATCCAACCCTGCTCCGACCTGGGACGCTGAGACACCCTGGAAGTGCAGGTTCAAATCCCCAGGAGGCCGGCTGAGCCCTTCATCCTTCCAAGGTAGGTCATCAGAGTCCCATGCTGCGGGGTAGTGAGCGTGTGCAGAGCAGGCGGGTACTTGGTCTCTTCCATGGGCTACCCCTGGTTACAATCCAACCCTGCCTTTCGTTTCTGTTTCAGATCCCTCCCAATCTGCCCTGTTCCGTCACGCTGCAGCCTGGACCGGAGGACACGGGGAAGGTAATTTGGCAGCTCCTGGCTCCGCAGAGGCATGGCCATAGCATGGACTGCTCCAATCCCGGGGTTCGCTCCGGAAGGCCTAGGCTGGCTCAGACGTTCTGAGTGCCCCAGTGATGGGCGGCAGCGTCTCGGGACGATGGCGCTGTCTCGCGCCGCTCGGAGCTCTTTGGGTGTCCGAGGAGCACGGAGTGAATTCCATGTAGCTTCCAGGGGGTGGAGTGGTGACTCCCCTATGAAAAGGAACTGTAAGCCAATGGCGAGGTGGGGGCTCCTTTTTATTGTGTCTCAGACCAGCTTCAAACAAAAAGATTTCTGGGAAGGGGCTCTCAGTACTGGGAGTATCACCCTGGCCCAGCTGCGCTGGTGGAACGATGTCGAAATCTCTACGCAGTACGGAGCTCCCCAGTACTGCCAGCCCGGCCAGCTCCCCCGGGATCTGAGAGTCAAGCTGGGTTCCCCCCTTCTTATGCTTCGTAACTAAAGAAATGGTCCACAGGCCAAACAACACCTTTAATAGCAAGGGGGTCACGTGGGGTTTTCCATGGACTTGCAGAAGAGCCCTGTAAATGGAGCACCATGAATAATTCCGTTGATGCCCCCGAAAAAACTAGACTCCAGCTTCCTCTGCCAGAGCCCGTCTTGGTCTTCAAGGCTAAAGGGGGCCCAGACTTGTTGTGATCACTAAAGCCAGCAGCTCTGGCTCTGACACGCACAGCAGGCAGATCTGCTGAGCAAGAGGGACAATTTCTATAAGCACAGCCCCTTACAACGCTGGTCTCTGCATGAGTAATGAGCCCATAGAAATAAACTCCCTTAAACTTAGCATGGTAGCGTTTGCCCTATTGCCTGTACCCGTTTTCACCCTTCACCACCTTGATTTTCGAGTGCTTCTTGCCTGCCACCCTCCATGGCAGGGGGAAGCGAGTGGCAGGAATTCTTCTACTCCAGGGAAAAGTCGAGTTTTCTCCACTCGCTCACCATTCCAAACCAGCTACGGGGATTCTGCTCCAATTCCCCCCACATTCCTCCCTCCCGAAAAATAGCGCTTTGTACTGAGACCCGATCCTGAACATGTCTGCCCAGAAGATGAACTTTATGGAAGGGTAGGAGCCTGTGGAAATGGGAACTGGTTACTTGAAATGATTTCCCCCTACCCTACCCCCACTTTCTTCTGCTTTGTAGGCCTGTGGTGTTGACTATGAGGTGAAAGCTTTCTGTGCAGAGAACCTGGAGGAGAAAATCCACAAGAGGTAATGCCCTGCTCTGGGTCGCATTTAGCCCCTCTGGGGTCTCCTGGGGGGAGGGGGGGCAATGCTGCATGCAGGCGGGCAGGGCCCTGCACTAACCCCTCGCAGCCCTTGTTGGATCGCCTGGTGGATCATGAGCCCAGAGGTTTCTCCCACTGACAGGGGGCACGCGTTTGGGGCCAGGTGGGGGTGACTCGTGGCCCCCTGTGGAAGTGCTAGTCAGAGAGCTCCTGATAGGAGTACGGTGGGAGACCGGCAGGTGGTCTTCAGCACTGGCATCCCATTGAGCTGCACGGAAGCTGTCCCCCCCCCCCCGCCTCAAAAACATGACTGGCTTCACAGCCTCCCCATGCCCCAGAGTCATTAAGTTCAGGTAGTAACTGCCCAGGCCTCTCTCTCTGGAGTTTTTGTTATACAGGGGGGGAAACGGAGGTACAAAGAGGGGAAATGACCAGACCAAGGAAGCCTGTTGTCCAGGGAGGGCGGGGGATGGGTAGTGGTCAGTAGTAGTAGTAGTAGTAGAGGGCGGGGGATGGGTAGTGTCAGTGGTAGTAGTAGTAGTAGTAGTAGTAATAGAGGGCGGGGGATGGGTAGTGGTCAGTAGTAGTAGTAGTAGTAGTAGTAGTAGTAGTAGTAGAGGGCGGGGGATGGGTAGTGTCAGTAGTAGTGGGTGTCAACCCCACTGCAGGGATTAGGAATTGGGCCGTAACCCTTTAAATATTTTGGGCGCCCTCTAGTGGGCCTCACTAGAGCAGATGCCCCCAGAGCCAGTGGGGAGGTAGCTAGCTTTGGGTGTTTGTACGTTCATTAACATGCTGATCTGAAAGCCCCCTAACCCCCTGTGGTTTCCTCAGTCTCTTAATTAGGCTTGGCAGATTTCTATTGTTAATTTTTTTCTAATTTGGATGGATATTACTGGTGTTTCTTTCCAAGCATTTCCCCTGATTTTGGCCTATTTAAATTCTCACCGTTACAGGAAATGCTGGGGGATCGGATAATTATGTAATTCCAAGAGATGCTGAGATGCCAAAAAAGTTCAAGTGTTAGGAACATTAAAACCCACATCGTGTCTAAAACCCTAAGTTCTCCAGCAGCCCGTCTCTGGCTTTGCCTAGCTGCAAGTTTTGATTACTGAGGACGGGAAATCTTTTTGTGTTAGTGTATGTCCAGTGCAATCGACATTTACCGATACACACTGAATCCTTCCCAGCCGGCTGTTAAGGTGTGAAGAGCAAAGACGCAGGCCCCTTCCCCTCCCACCCCACTGTCTCGCCCCCAGCCCCCCATATGTGCAGGTCTTTGTGTGTGGGGCTCAGTATGACTGGCTGTTGGTTGGGTCAAGGTTAGCTGCTGTGTCTGGGTGAACTGAGCCTAACTAGACTAGAGCCAATGTTGAAGCCAACTCAGTGGCTCATGGCTCCAAGGGGCTTCCAGCAGCCTGCTGCTCTCTGGGAACAGCTGAGAAGCACCTACCTTCGCTATGGTGTCTGCTAGCAGGAAGGGACTGTGCATTTGCTGACTCCAGGCCGGCTTGGCCCTGGGTGAGAAAGCCAGGGGCGCCATCTTGTGGCCAGGGGCGGAGTGACTTGCACGCAGACCTCGGAGGCTCCAGCCTGGCTCATCTGTGGCAAATGGGGTTTTACGCTGTTTCCTAGCCCAGGGGAGCTGCCGCTGGCCCTTTCCGATGGGACCGTCTTGGTGTTTCTGGGCCTGTCCTGTCAGGACGTGACGGGGAGCCTTGTATTTCATCCGCCCCGAGCAAGCCTCCTTATGTGCTGTGGCAGTGGAGCGTGGCTGACGCGAGGGATTTGACCTGAGACAAGTCAAGAGACTGAGCTGCCTAGTGGTTACAGCTGAGTGGGACCCAGGGCGCCTGGGTTCTGTCCTTAGCGCTGCCTCTCAAAAGTCACTTCACTGCTCTCCCTGCGGCTGGATAAAGGCAGGAGCCAAGGAGCCAGCCTGGGCTGGGAAGAGGTTTGCGGAGCCCCGAGGTTTAGCTCCTACCGGGGCACTGCCAGGGAGGAGGGGAGCAGGAGAGTGAGACGGGGGGTCCCTTTGATTCATTGGTGCCATGGCAGGAGTGGACCAGGCCCCGCGTCATTCTAATCCCACCCCGGCTCTGGATCTCGGTCCCTCCCTCAGGCAGAGGTGGTTAAAACGCCCCCCCCCCCCGAGAGTTAATTTGGCCTATCTGAGCTTGGCAGACTCCCGCCGGCTCAGCCTCTGCCTCCCTCTGTCCCGGCAGGAATTCTGTGCGCCTGGTGATCCGCAAAGTGCAGTACGCGCCGGAGAGACCGGGCCCCCAGCCCATGGCGGAGACCACCCGGCAGTTCCTGATGTCCGACAAGCCGCTGCATCTGGAGGCGTCCCTGGACAAGGAGGTACGACACGTGTCTGTGTCTCCATGGAAGGCCTCCTGCCCCGTCACTTGACTCAGGGCCGAGAGCGGCCCTGGGCATGGGGCCTGGAGAACCAACACCGCGAAGGGTTGGCAGAGACCCCGGCTGATTGATCCCCGCCCGGCTCTCGCTGGGGGGAGACCATCTGCGGGTTGTTGTGAATAAACACTGGCGTGAGGGGAGCCCCCCCCCCCCAGCCGTCCCCTGATTGGGGGGGTGCCCTGGCCTGCACAGCCAGGGAGCCCCCTCCCACTTCCTGCTGCTGACCGGGCCAGGGCCCTTGTTCCTGCAGATTTACTACCATGGCGAGCCAATCAATGTCAACGTCCATGTGACGAACAACACCAACAAGACAGTGAAGAAGATTAAAATCTCAGGTACAGGGGGCGCCCCCGTTCCACGTGTCGGTCGCGCACAATGGCGGGAGGGGACCGTCCCAGGCTGTCGCAGCTGCCCCACCCCCGCCTTCCATTGGGGTCCCTTTGAACCCTCTTCCCAGCCTTCCCTGACCCCCAGCAGCTGCCCTGACCCCCGGCCATGCTGAATCCCCTTCCCATGCCCTCAGCTGCCTGACTTCCAGCATCCCCTCCCCCATCCAACCCCTGCTGAAGCCCTTCCTCCCTTATCTATCCCGAGACAGCTTCTCCCAAGGGGCCCTGTCCCAGCCGCCGCCTGCCTCCCCTCCTGGCTGGCTCTTTTCCCACACCCCCAGAGATCTGCTCCCACCCGACTCTCCGGCACGCTCTGGGAGAGTCCAGCTTCCGCCTAAGGGCAGAGTCCGGCTGGGTGATCCTCACAGGGCAGAGAGCAGCGGTGGGCCAGGGAGTCGAGGGCCAGATCAGCCCCCAAATAGCGTTCCCCCCAGAACTGGCACTGCGGGGGCACGGGCAGGACCAATGCTCCTGCCCTGCCTCAGACCTCAGCCCTGCCTCCAAGGGACCATCTCTCCCCATACATGGAGCCCTTCGGTCCCCAGGGCTGCCACCCGCGCTGCGTTCACAGACACGGGAAGGGATGGTCCTCCCGCGCCAGGGACCGGCTGTGCCGTATGGTGCTGAGCAGGGACTTTTCCCAGGGGGCCCTGGAGCTTCCTTCTGGCCACCAGCGAGCCTCACAGATCAGCTCCTCCCCCACCCCCCAGTGCCTCCCGCCCACCAGGATCAGCTGGCCTTAAACACTGTATAAGATGTTATGGACTAAAGGGCCTGCTGTCTATTTCCTGTCCCCATTCTCCCCTATCACTGCTGGGCTGCGTTACCAGGAACAGGGGGCAGGGACTGTTGATCCCTTATGTCTCACTGTCCCCAGAAGCTGTGCTGGGACCAGCCGCCGGTACCTGTGGTGCCGCCACGTGTCCCTAGCTGCCCACCAACCCGCCCAGGCTGGCCGGTGCTCTCACACTGCTGCACTGAAGCTCACCCTAACCTTGGCCTTCCCTCTCTCTGTCTCTCATCCCAGTGCGGCAGTACGCGGACATCTGCCTGTTCAACACTGCTCAGTACAAATGCCCCGTTGCCGTGGAAGAGGCAGAGTGAGTATGGCCCACTCCCTTCCTCTGGTGGTCTAACGGCTCGTCTCCAGAGACCGGGTCACATCACCCCACACTGGCTTATGTGATGGGGTGAAGCCCCTCTGGAACCGGGAGGGGAAGAACTGATTGTCTAGACAAACTGTCAATCAACCAGAGAGACAGGTGGGACTTCTTTTTAGCTCAAAGGGTTCTGGGTCAGGAAGCCCTCTATAAATTCCCTGGCTCCCTCCCAGCTAGAGTCTCGGAGCTGGGGGGCTGGAGAGGAAGGCCTGCTATGAGGCATAGGAAGTACGTTGACTGGGTAAGTGGAGTAATGGGATGGGATGGAAAGGGATCTGCTGTTCTTTTGGGTTTTGGGTTTGTTTAAAAGGAAATTTGGGTACCGGTTCTTTTCCACTCACCCCCTCTCAACTTGGCCCCGCTGACTGGCCATCGCTTTACGGCTTTTCACTCCTGTCAGCCATGCTCTGAGTCTAGGATCTTTATTGTTGCTTGTGTATAAAGACCCCAGCTTGACTTGTAGGCCCAGGCTGAGTTTGGCGGAGAAATATCTCTTTACTTGGGATCTGGAGTCCCTTGAGACAACAAACAGGGAGGCCCCGCCGTGGTGTTTTTAAAACATCTCTTTAAATAGTGCTGGGTGCGTATAGTGCTGTTGCGTTGCCATGTCGTGACAGGGCTCAGTGTTGTGATATTGCATGACCCCTGATGAGGTGGCATCTATATGTCTCTTCGTCACTGTGGAAAGCTGCAAACGTCGTAACGCAGCGTCAGCGCCCTGCACACGACAAAGCGATTCTGCTCGACTTGGGGCCATGGCAGCCTTTGCTGGGACTGGCTTTTGATCATCTCAAAACTCAGAGTGAAACACAATCACAACCACTGAGCTTTACGTGGCTCCTGCCTGAAATCTCTTGGTTGGCTGGCAACTTGCTCCAAGTTCCCCTGGGAGATCAGGGGGTCGTAGATGAATTTAGGCTTGCGGGTGTTGTCAGGAATCTGCAGCGAACACCATATCTTGAGATTGTCCTTTGAAGGGTGAGGTGGACATGTTCAGAGCCCCAGGGGTAGTTCTTGCATTAGGATTTCACTATGTCACAGAGAGGAAGCCATGTCCCAGCTCCCCAAAGGAAACCACCGCGATGGTGTCAGGCATTCACGTGATCCCCAGCGGGACTGACCCATCGGGCTTGTATTTGCCATTGCATTGTGCTTCGGATGTTTTCCTTTCTCCTAGAGAGATGGGAGCTCTGGGACCCGATGTGGCGGGCGGGTGTTGGTTCAGTCCCATACGTTATATCAGTTTCATTCACCCATGTTGTTGTCCTCAGTGACGTGGTGGCTCCGAGTTCAACGTTCTGCAAAGTCTACACGTTGACCCCGTTTCTCGCCAACAACCGGGAGAAGCGGGGCCTGGCCCTGGATGGGAAGCTTAAGCATGAAGACACCAATCTGGCTTCCAGCACGTTGTGAGAACTCCTTCCTCCCTGCCCTGCATGTCTGAGTGGTTTGTTTCTCCCAGCACTGAGGACGGGTCACCTATAGAATGACTGTTGTCATTGGCTACTAAACATCAACCGAGTCCCCAGTCCTGCAGAGCACTTGGCCTTAACTCTAAGTCCACGAGTAGCCCTGTTGACGTCAATACCAGTTGGCTTCAGAGGCACTGCCAATGGGCTTAAACTTGTGCTCAAGGGCTTTGCTGCACCGGGGTTGGAGCCTCAGTGTTGGCTCCAGGATCAGCTGCCGTAGACGTGAGACATTTAAAAGTCCCCTGACCAGGGCCCTGTAGAACACGCTGTAGGGGGCAGCACTGTTCTGCTTCCTTGCAAGGGCTGGCATGGTAGATCTAATGGTAGTTCTTTCTATTGCTAATTTCTTCTAAAAAGATGACGGCCAAAACTTTCACACTGGCTGCTTAAAGGTAGACCCTTCAAAATACCACTCTAGGGTCCCATCATAGATTTAGGAGCCTGCGTACCCAGGTTTGAAAACTTTGGCCGAAGTCCTTAACTAATCATTTTGGGTGGGATTCACAAAGGTATTTATGTGCCTAACCCTTCCTCCCTCCCCTCCCCGGCTTTCACTTTCTATTGATTTTCATTTGTGTGTGTCTTGCTCTCCATCCATTAACAGAGGAGAGCATGGGAGAGCCTCTGGGATTTTTAGTGATGAGCCCATTTTCACTCCAAAAACCGTTTGGCTGATTTTCACTTCTCCTATTTTTTGTGGGTGAAAAGGGTGTAATTTTCCAAATTTGACATCCCTTTCCAGTTAGGCATTTTCCCTTTTAAATATATGAAATTTCACAATCTCACCTGATTCCAAGGGGGAACTGCCATTTGGAAAGAATGTGGTGAGGTTCGGGGAGTCGGGAGATGGCCCGGTATTGTGAATCTGTGTTTGGGGTATTTCATGGGGAAGGGGAGATACTGTTTTCACACGGTTCTAATAGAAACTCTGGCAGATGTTTCCTTACAAATCCCTCCTCTGTCCTTGCTTCTAGACTAAGAGATGGAGCCAATAAGGAGATCCTGGGAATTATTGTCTCATATAAAGTGAAAGTGAAGCTGGTGGTGTCTCGGGGAGGGTGAGTATCTTCTTACTGCTGCAGCCAATCACAGCCGAGAAAATCAAACCAACTTTTCCTCTGGCCCAAACGAAGGCAAGACGTGACTCGATGCAAATTTATCCAGTCACTTCAATCTCTACCTTCATAGACCACACCCTCCAGCACATTGCCACGCCCATGGCCACACCCTCCAGCACATTGCCACGCCCATGGCCACACCCTCCAGCACATTGCCACACCCATGGCCACACCCTCCATCACATTGCCACACCAACGGCCACACCCTCCAGCACATTGACACACCCATGGCCACACCCTCCAGCCCGTGACCACACCCATGACCACGCCCTCCAGACCATGCCCACGCCCACGGCCACACCCGCCAGACCATGACCACACCCACGGCCACACCCTCCATTCCATGACCACGCCCACAGCCACACCCTCCAGCCCATGACCACACCCACGGCCACACCCTCCAGCCCATGACCACACCCATGGCCACACCCTCCAGACCATGACCACACCCATGGCCACACCCTCCAACACATCACCACACCCATGACCACACCCTCCAAACCATGATCACGCCCCATGGCCACACCCTCCAGTCCATGACCATGCCCCATGGCCACACCCTCCAGCCCATGACCACACCCATGGCCACACCCTCCAGCCCATGACCGTGCCCCATGGCCACACCCTCCAGCACATCGCCACACCCATGGCCACACCCTCCAGCCCATGACCGTGCCCCATGGCCACACCCTCCAGCACATCGCCACACCCATGGCCACACCCTCCAAACCATGACCACACCCATGGCCACACCCTCCAACCCATGACCACACCCACGGCCACACCCTCCAGCCCATGACCACACCCATGGCCACACCCTCCAGCCCGTGACCACACCCATGGCCACACCCTCCAGCCCGTGACCACACCCGTGACCACACCCTCCAGCCCATGACCACGCCCACGGCCACACCCTCCAAACCATGACCACACCCATGGCCACACCCTCCATCCCATGGCCACGCCCATGACCACACCCTCCAGCCCATGACCACTCCCATGGCCACACCCTCCAGGCCATGACTATGACCATGGCCACACCCTCCAGCACATTGCTACACCCATGGTCACACCCTCCCGCCCATGCCCATGGCCACACCCTCCAGCAAGTCGCCACACCCATGACCACACACTTCAGTCCATGACCACGACCATGGCCACGCCCTTCAGCACATTGCCACACCCATGGCCACACCCTCCAGCCCATGTCCATGCCCCATGGCCACACCCTCCAGCCCGTGACCATGCCCATGGCCACACCCCCCCAGTACAGGGCCATTGCCCCCATTACATGGCCATTGCCCCATGACTGCACCCTCCAGAACATGGCCACGCCCCCAGCACATGTCCACGCCCCTAAGTCTGAGAAAGGAACTGGATGGAGCTTTCAAGCACTCAGGAAGGAAGAAACTTTTGAAGTATTGGCCCTGAATGGGGATAATGTTCACAGGGCTGGGCTCTCGGCTCCTTGCTTTGGCCCAACAGCATGTGCTGGTCTACTCTTTGCATGGCCGCCCAATACACGCTCGGAGTGGCGTGGGCACTGTTCCTTTGGACACGTTGTAGCCCACAGTGATGCGTGTGTTGCTCCGATCCTAGCTCTCCCGGCTGAGAGCAGCTCCGGCTCTAGTGCAGGTGAATTCTGAATGGGTGGCAGCGTTTGCTCCTAGTGACTTCGGTGAGCTTTGGCTCAAACCCTCGGTGACTCTTCTCGGCGGATCTCAAAGCTGGTTAATTTTCCCAACACTCCTCTGAGCAGCTTGCCCGGGCCATGCTGTGTATTGGTGGCACAGCCAGACCAGGAAGCTAAGAATCCCCATTTCCCGTCAATAACTCCTCTTCCCTCAGTTTGGCCTGCGCTCTCTGCCGCTACTGTTTGGCTGAGGCTCGAATTGAGGCAGGTGACAATGACCCTTGATCCTGATTCCTGCTGGGAAGAGGGTTTTGGCGGCAGGCGACTTTGTTTATGGCCAGAGTTTAACATTCTGCAGCCCAGACTAGCAAAACCCCCAAACGTCCTGCTGCCAGACCGGGAGACTTAGCGCTGCCAGCAGCCTTTGCTGCCAGGGCCTGGCACGTGGCTTCATGCAGACTCAGGACTTCCTGCTAGGCAGCCTACAGAGCGGATGGGTTGGCCAGTCACTTCACCCGCAGGGTGAAAGCTCCGGCCCACACGTCAGTCGCTCCGAGGTGGAGGAGCAGGGGGAAGGGGTGAGGACTGCGATGATTTCTTCAAACATGTCAGAGGAGGAGGGTGTGGAGCAGGCTCCCTCGGCGCAGGCTGGAGGCTCCACACAGGCCTGCTGGGTTGGGGTGGAATATTTGAGGTATCCTGGGACTTGTCGTTCCCAGTAGAACTGTAGGCTCAGGGCAAGGCCTGCTGGGAAAGGGGGCGGGGTTATAAGGACCCTCTCTCCTCAGTAAGGGGAGCCGCTGCGGTGAAGTGATGCGATGAGACCTCGTGGGCGCTGATTCGATCCTGCAGACAGGTGGACTCCGCAAAGGACAGCCGGGGGCGATGCTTAGCCACTAAAGGATGGCACAATGCAGCAGCCACTGGGGATGTGTGCTGGGAGGGACGTGGCTCAGAAACCCACCCGTGGCTGCAGGGATCTGCCCTGTGGAGGAGACCTGACTCCAAACACCCCATCCTCCATGGCAGCCCATGGTCTGTAGGGAGCTCTCCCAGTGGGGCTGATGGGATGCTAGGTACTTGCTGGTCTCAGTCACTAGCTGGGTGTGGGCTACTGATGGGCTGGCCTATGCTGCTGGTTTCTCCAATGGGAGGCAGGCGACTTGGCTGGAGCTTTGCCTTCTGATCCGGCACTAGTCTCTGTTGCTCCTTTTACTAAGCCAGCTCCCAGCTCCGCTCTGACCCCCCCGCCCCGCTTACTTGAGCCCTGCCCCTCCTTGCGGGCTCTGATCCAGCCTCAGAATTGAGCCCGTTTCTGGCTAACTCTGCCCTCGGCCATCTGGGCCCAATGCCCCGCTCTGCGCATCGCCTGTGCCCTGCCTCTGTCTCCGTGCCAGGCTGAATGCTCAGACGTCCGCCGTCTCTGTCCCAAATCGGTCCCTTCCCACCTGTGGGGAGGGACCTGACAGGAAGGGACCTGACGTTATCTGCTGCCATCCTGTTTTCAGGTCCTGGCAGGTCCCAGGTCAGGAGCCTTTGATGGGCAGGCGCGACTGAGGGATTTGGTCCTGTCTCAGTGCCAGACTGGTCTAGGTGACCTCTCGAGGTCCTTTCCAGTCCTTCATTTCTATGATTCTACCAGCTGCCTGGTGGGGAAGGCCGGTTGTTATGTCCTGTCTCTAGCCCCCAGTTCCTCCTCAGGCCCTGAAACACCCCATAAACTGTGCTGCTGGTTCCCACAGTTAGGGCAGGAAGCAGCACAGGCCAGAGAGGGGCCTGCTTGAAGCCTGGGATCCTCACAGGACCTGGGCTAGACACACCTGGTCCCATGAAGCTCGGGGTGATGTGATCAAGCCAGGGGCTGTGGAGCCGGGAGATGATCTCGGGCCTTGTTCCTGCTTTCGGACCTGTTGGCTGCCTGTGCTATTTTTTTGATTAACTGGTGACTAATTCTCTTGTCTCCTTTGAACGCTGCCAGCCTGCTGGGCGATCTTGCATCCAGGTAACACTTTCCAGCTCTGCCCGCTCCGGCGGTGCCGCGCGGACGCCGGCAGCCCAGCTTTCTCATTCGTGCGATTTCAGACCCCTACGTGGTTCTCCTCTTCCCCTCTCCCCTCGCCAGCTTTTCATTCGTCTGCTTCGTCTTTTCTGTTTTCTTCTATTCCTTCTCCACCCAAACCCCAGCCTATCTTCCCGGCTTCCCAACTGGAGGGAGATGACAAACTCTGCAGATAAACTATTCACTCGGTTCCTCACTTACTGCCTTTATCAGTCCTTAGACTGGGAGGTGCTGCCCTCTGTCTGTTCAGGGACGGTGTGTTTGTTACCCAGTCCTTTTACTGACATGCAGCTAGGTGCTCTGTGCCGGTAGCAGCCGTGCCTAGGGGTTGAGCTAGGCAGCAGCTCCCAGCACTATCCGGTTGACCCAGGGCAGGTTGGCTCGGAGTGAGTGAGGGGAAGGGCTCGGAGACAGGCGATAAGGGCTCATATGGCAAAGCAGCAGGTCTCTGAGCTGCTGTCTTGTTCTTCAGAGTCTCTGCTGTCATTTAAAAACTCTCCGTTGTTGTTTGCAGTGGGGGTGTCGCCCTTTCAGTCCCAGGAGATGAGAGACACAAGGTGGGTGAGGTAATTACTTTTATCGGACAAACTTCTGTTGGTGACAGAGACAAGCTTCCGAGCTCCATAGAGCTTTGTGTCCGAAGTTTGTCTCTTTCACCGACAGGCACTGGTCCAGTAAAATATATTACCTCACCCGCCTTGTGCATCTCATTTAAAAACAGTGCATCTCTGGCCAGGGACATCGGTAAAACTACGTCTCTCGGGGGGGGGGGGGGGTGAAAAATCCACCACCCAGAGCGATGCAGTTCCAGCGACCTACCCCCTCAGTGTAGTCAGTGCTGTCGACTACCGCCCCTTGTGGAGATGGACTGACCGGCCGATGGGAGCAGCTCTCCAATCGGGGTAGTAGCATCTTCACGAAAGTGCTACGGCGGCAGCGGAGAAGCTGTGATTTATCCAAGAAATTGTTCTCTACCAATAGGCCACCGAGAAAAATTTGCTGCTGCGGCTGCATGAAAGTCTTTCCACAGAGTCCGTCTCAGCAAGTGACTAACCACAAAGCTGTTTGGAGCCCAGGAAGGGAGGGGAACGGAGAAGAGGGCGGGAGCCAAGTGGAACTGACGTTCTGCCAACTCAGTGGGGCTGAGCCACAAAGAATGGAAACCGCTATTTCCATGAGAAAAAACAAATGCTGGTCAGCCGGCGGGGCTGGAATTGCCTTTCATCTGGTGCCATGTCTCAACTGGTCTCTGTACTTAAGACTGTAGGAAGATGTTTTCCAGCTGGTTATTTAATTTGCAACTAATTAGAGTCTGTTTTGCAAACGTCCCAGACATCAAAAGGATAAACTGCAGAGCTTGTCAGCGCAGAACTAGAAGTTTTGTGCAACCTTCCAATCGCAGCTTTTAATCTGTCCTCCTTTCCTGGCCTTCCCTGTCGATCACCGCCTGGCCTGGTACCCTGCATGTTCTACATGCCCTGGCTTGTCTGTCTGTGCTGTGAGGAACCGGCTTTAATGTGGAGGCGAATAACCGGTGCTAATGATGGGGACCACGCAAGGGCATGAATCGAGCCGGTCCGTTCAGAAATGTGTCTGTCCCGCAGTGTGACGGTTTTATCACGTGTGAAACGCTACGTAGGGCAGCGAGGGGACCTTGTGCCCACACAGCATGGCCGGACACAACGTCCTTTAAACGAGAGCTGCACATCACAACTAAAGCCGTCCTTTACCTCCCGCTGGGTAAGCTGCCAAAAACCTATGATCCCAGGCTGGGCGCAGACTGCCTGCCTGGATTGTCCTTCTGAGCCGGGGCCGACGTGTGACACCAGCGATTGCTGCTTGTCGGTGTCCGTATGATTTTTCCGCCTCACTCAGTAGCACATGATCACTGGGCACAAGCCTCGGTGTACGGCTTAGTGTGGCTCGGAGGGTCCACGCTGGCGTGAGCGGCATGCTAGGCAGACCAGCTGCAGCGCGTGCGTTTCACAACGTGACAGACGTGTTTCCGAGATGGAGGGTTTGAATTCTGTCCCCTTCTCTGACAATCTCCCTCTCCGGCTTCTCTCCTGTTATTTCCTGACGGGGATTGGGTGGCTGTCCGGGTTAGTCACAGAGAGGGCACCCGGCGTCTTGCGGCTGCCAGTTCACATTTAGCGTTGGTCATGGGCTGCTACCACCTGACCGTGGTGCCTTGGCCAGGTGTGAGCAGCAGGTGGCCTCAGAGACAGGTAGCCACCAAGCTGTTCTCACATTTGGCTCATTGTTGGCAGCCTCTGGTGGAGAGGCCCAGGACTGAATGGGTCCTTGAGCCTGATCTCCCCTCTCGCTCGTAGAGGTGGGCAGTGTGGGGGGAACACGCCCAGTCTCTGCCGATCCCATATCACTGCTGTGGCTAAGCCAGATTTCAGTCTGCAAGCTTGCACCAGCGCTGACAACCAGACCGAATGAGCCGCGGAAGAGGCAGAGTTGTTTTCACAACGGGTCCAGAGGGGGAGCAGCCCTGCGGCTAATCTCAGAGTAGACGGGCTGTGGAGAAGGTCTCTGACTCTGTCCAAATGCAGAAGTTCCTAAAATAGAAATGCAGAGCTTGGCTTGCTGAGTTGTGCCTCTCCAGCCGTTGAATGAGGGAGGTGACTGGCAGGTCGAACCCAGGAGTTGGGGTCTCCGGCCTTTAGAACAGACAAGACCCCTGAGCCTGTTAGAAGAAGGGTAGAGCGGAGACACTATCGTTTCCGGGGTAAAATGCTGTTCTCATTAGCTCCAACTTTACTCCATTGACTGGGGTGTCCATGTGTCAGCATGTGGCTTAGTATTGGCTGGAGCGTAGCTACTACAGTGATAGGAGCTCTACTGACTTCAACCGAGGCCTGCCTGCCTTAGAATCGTAGAATCATAGAGTCGCAGGGTTGGAAGGGACCCCAGGAGGTATCTAGTCCAACCCCCTGCTCAAAGCAGGACCAATCCCCAACTAAATCATCCCAGCCAGGGCTTTGTCAAGCAAGGCCTTAAAAACTAAGGAAGGAGATTCCACCACCTCCCTAGGTAACCCATTCCAGTGCTTCACCACCTTCCTAGAGAAACATGAGTGTGAGAGGAGAAGCGAAATGGCGACTGTAAAGCCAGGATCAAAGTGCGTAGGATTTCCACTGATGTCCCAGGGAGCAGAATCTGGCCTCCACTCTGGATGAAATGCAGCTTTTGCAACTGGAAAAACACTTCAGAGCCTGTTGTGGTGGCCAAAATACGCAAATCCGCCAGCAGGTGGCGCCATAGAGGCGCTTTCAAAGCCGGCTCCAGTTGTCAGTGTCCTGTAGACACACTGCAATGCTCCCTGTCTACACTGCATTCTTCAGGGCCTGCTCTGTGAGTGTCAGGGGCAGAATTTCAGTTGGGGGCAGGACTCGGGCCCGTCTCGGGGCAGGACAGAGCATGTCAGTAAAATAGCTGCAATGGCATTCAGGAGCCAGCTATCAAAGCCCCTGAAGGCCTGGGCCCCCTAATCCCTCCCTTCTCATCCGGGTCTGTTGCAGTGACGTTGCTGTGGAGTTGCCTTTCACACTGATGCACCCCAAGCCCAAGGAAGAGCCCTTGCACCGGGACGGTGAGTTTAACCCTTTTCTAGGCCCCCTCTTGGCTTTGGGGTGATCAAACAGCAAGTGTGGAAAATCAGGATGGGGGGTTGGGGGGTAATAGGAGCCTATATGAGAAAAAGACCCCAAAATCGGTACTGTCCCTATAAAATCAGAACAGCTGGTCACCCTATGTGGCTTTGCGACTTGCTCTGCTGTTCTGAACCAAGCCCGGTGGGCGGGGGTGTTGCTGGCTGGATACAGAACTGGCCTGTGCCGGAATTAAGGTTTCAGACCACGTCTTGTGTTCGAAAAGGCGTCCGTGTAAACACGAGCAAGCACAATACAGATGAACAGCAGCTAAAGGCCCATAGTATGTGGGCTCCTGCTGGGCCTGGAATCGCCTGGAGACCACGTTGCGTGGGCAGGGACACGGTTGCAAACGCCTCTTTGCCTGGTCCTGGCACTTCATGCTCCTGAGGCAGCTAAATTGACCTCTGTGGACTGTCCTAGAAGAACTACCTGGCTGCTCCATGCGGTGATAAAGATCCATGGTTCTCTTGATATGAGTCAGGGTGTTGACTCCAGCGTTACGGCTAAAGTTTCCTCTCCCCAGTGCTGCCATGGAATCGTAAGACTGAAAGGGACCCCGAGAAGTCAGCTAGTCCAGTCCCCTGCACTCATGGCAGGACTAAGTATTATCCCTGTGTGGGTTGAGTGCCATGTATGGGTTGATTGCCACTCTCCACCCCAGAGGTGGCTGCATTTCCGTCCTGGTTTGGTGCCTTTGAGGGCAAATCCCATTCCCATTGATTCCCAAAGGAGTTTTGTCTAAGCAAGCATGTCAGGACTGTGCCCAGGGCTAGTGGTGCTGTGGGATGAAAGACGCCCTGTAACAGTTATTTATTATTATTTTGTCAAGTAACTAACCCTGTGCAATAATTCCCTGTGTTTAGTTCCAGAGAATGAAGCTCCCATAGATACAAATCTCATAGAGCTTGATACAAAGTAAGCTACAATCATCCCAGGGTCTGTATGGGAATGTTGGCTCATTTGCATATGAACTCAATCAGTGATCAACTCATTTGCATGTAACTCAATAACCAGCTAACTCATCTAGACGTAATTCGGTCAATATCATTTCCATGTAACAGTCAATGATTAACTGGTGTGCACGTAACCTTTAATGCATGGGGTGTATGTTTCTTTTCTTTTTTTTTTTTTTTGGCATGATACCCATCTTGCATGTGTCTTGCAACAGGAAAAGCACAGTAAGAAACCACCTTCTCTGTCTCTGAGTTGTATTTTGCTCTGTTGCACCCCTGTCATTGTGTTGTCACAGCCGGCCTCGGACATCACACAGTGGAATCTGGTTTTAGTGAGTGTCGCTTGTGGGAGCGGTTAAGTTCGATGGGTCAACTCATAGGCCACCCTTGGGTGCCTAACGCTGAATCCATATTTAGCCACCTCATGTTAAGGGTGGCCTGATCCTTCAGAGGGATCGAGCGTCCATAGTGGCTCTCATTGACTTCACCGAGTCCAGACCAGGAGCAGGTCAGGCGCTAACAGACACATTCTCAGAAGTGGCCACTGCTTTGGGGTGCCTCAAATTTTGGGGTAACATGACTTGGTACCACCAAGCCCCTGGCACCACATGAAGCTCTTGTTGCCTCAGAGGGTGCCATGGGCACCCGGTGCTCCCGAAAACCAGGCCCTAGGGCTTTCAAGTTGGGTGGGGGGGAAATCAGCGGCTGATTGAGATTTTGGGCTGCAGGGCCATCATAGGGCACCTCTGAAAACCGGGCTGCTAATTGAGGTGCTGAAATATGGCTGCTAGGATTTCAAAAGCTTCTAAGACTTAGAGGTTTTGGAAAATTGCACCTATGGGTGCCTATGGGTGGGCACCCAGAGTGTCAGCCAGTTAAATATGAGTGGGGATTTGGGCTGACAGGGTCAGAGCGGAAATGGTTTTCTGTGATGGCCAAGTCGAGAAAGGCTCTCGTGCCTTTCTGAGGGCCACACAAAACATGGCGTACTGAATGTTAGCGAGAGTTAGCGAGCAGGTCATAGTCTGGCTGACCTGCCCGGGTACAAAGATACCAGTTAGAAACCACTGTGGAAATCTAGCTTCCCTGTACGATGGGATCCAGGGAGCTCGCTCTCACGTGGCCTGACGCTGTGGAGGAGAGAGGCCCACGTCACGTCTTTTACCTGATTCCACTGTGCGGCCCGCCCTTCGCCTCAGTGTGAAAATGTGTTTAATTTGGGGTTTCGATCAAAGTCATTTCCCAGCTGAGGCATGAGCTGGTAAATTCTCCATGCGGCTTGAAACAGGCGTGATCCGCCGAACACGAGGGAAGCGAACGCTCTGCCTAGCAACTCATCCCTGATTATTTGTATAGCCAGCGCCATCTTGCATCACCATATCCCTTCGCCCCCCCCTGCCCTCTCCACATGCCAGGCAGTTCCGGGTGAAAGGACCCTTAGTCCCTCTTCAGCTCTCAGGTATGAAGCCCAGAGGCTTAAACGGGCTTAGATGGGGAACTGGAAGCTGAGATCAAAACTGGGGGCCCAAACAACTCCAAACTTTGGGAGTTATTTGAAATACAAAGGCTGCGGGTTCAGACCGTGGTTAGTTGGCGGGTGCCAAGACACCTCTACCCCGATATACTGCGAATTCGGATACAATGTGGGATATGTGCCGCACGATCCCAGCATGGTTACCTGTAGCCAGAGGGCGCGGCTCCGTGCCGCAGCCCCAGCTCCATGCTCTGGGCTCACCTGTAACGCGGTGAGATGTTTTTGGCTCCTTAGGCCCGCGTTATAGCAGGATAGAGGTGTATCTCCTCCTGCTGTGCCTAGGGTCACCCCCCCCCCCTCAAAACCACTCCGGGCTCTCTGGGAGAACCAAGAGGTGACCAGACCTCTGTTTATGGCTCTGATTCCAACCCCGCTCTTGGGGCCTGCTCCCTTGCCCAAGATGATGGCGTAAGGTTGTGTCCAGTTGTGACCTCTCACATGGTGCCTGGCAGGACCGGCCCTCGCTGCCTGTACTGAGCAGTGATGGTCTCTAAGGGTCCGATCATTGGAGAAGGCGCCTTGCGAACCTTTTGCGCCTGTAACTGACGTCTGATCCCCACTCCGCACCTCTTACAAACCATCACTGCTGACTGGACGTTTTTTTAGCTGAAGGGGAGGTTCTGCTCTTATGAGGGTAGATTCCCCATGCCCCTAAACGCCGCTGGCCTCACAGGATGCCCTATATAGACTGTGTCTCCCCCCGCTCCATCTGGCACTCATTTCTCAGTGGCTGCTTTTGCTCCCGGCTCCCTCAGCCCCTTTTCCCCCCCAGCGAACCCCATAACAGCAGCGACCGAACGAGACTTCCCCGTCTCTCTGATCAAGTAAGGCCAGGGCCAGGCCACCTGCCCCTAGTGGTGAAGCAAGGTCCCAGCACCTCACCTCCCACCCGCTCCACGGTAACCTTCTCCCTGTGTCTTCCGCCAGTGACGACGACATTGTGTTTGAAGACTTCGCCCGGCAGAGACTGAAGGGCATGAAAGACGACAAGGAGGAAGAGGAGGAGGGGACAAACTCGCCGCAGCTGAACGACAGATAAACGGGATTCTTTGAACCGGTGTCGGTTGTTTCCAGTAACACCGCTGCATTAGGCTTCTTATATTTTGTATGATTTTTTTTTTCTACATGTACCGGGAACCTATGGATCACCCAGATGGTGACGGCCATTATAACCACACAGCTGTGCCATATTTATCCCCATGCATCTAGCGACCTAGGCTGAAGTCTCGTCAGCTGGCTCGGAGAACGAGCACAGGGCGGTGGGCCGGATCCTGAGGGGGATAACAGCAGTGGCGCTCAACACCCCTTAGGATTTGGCCCCCTGGCCCTGTTTTCACTCTGGAGCAGCTGCGCTTGGCCCTTTCGTATGAGCTGCATCGTGTGTAATCCAGACAAGACAAATCTTTGTTACGGGGGCGGGAGGAAGGGGGCGGGGCAGACAACACGTCTGGGAGGGTTTAGTTTCTAGGCAAATTGTTTTCACGGCAGATGGGACAGTCTATGAGGTGGGCAGAGTTCAGCTGTGACACCGATCAGCCGATCGCCCTGAGTCCCGGGCTGTGACCCGCCCCCCCTCTGCAGCTCGCGGGCTATTGGCAAAGCCTGCAGGTCTGCACACAGCCCAGCTGGGCCACGAGCCTTGCCTACTCTTAGCCCCACACCCCAACCTCAGTGCTGCTGCCCCCCATCCCCCATCCCTCACCTTGCTGGCTGATGGCAAGGAACTCCCTCCCTCAAGGGCAATTAGACTCCCTCGTGTGGGTCCCATGCTGGCCCTGCTTTGACCCCCTGGACTCCCACCAGCATCCTAGCCCCACACAGGGTCTTGCAGGAAGTGGTGAGAGGACCGGCAGAGCCAGGGCGCTCCTGCTGGCCACTCGGAGGCTGTGCAGAGCCCTGTGTTAGCTGCAGGCGGGGCGGGACAAGGGCTCCTGCCTGGGGGAAGCGTCTCTTTACGCGATCTCTGCCCGTTCCACTCAGCTCCTGCAGAGTCAGGAGAAAGGGGCCGCTAGGGGAGCAACCCCAGTATCTTAGATTCTTCTGCGGCGCACTGTCCCCCTAGTCCGGCGTGTTGAGAGGAGGGAGGAAAGGACACGGCCGTTGTGTCTGTCACCGGAGAGAGAGAGAGAGAGAGAGAGAGAGAGAGAGAGAGAGAGAGAGAGAGAGAGAGATGGTCAGATACGTGTGCTGGGAGCGCTGGCTCCCAGGGTGGAGACCGCAGGGCTCGGGAACTGCTGCTCTGGGAGCTGCTTCCCTGAATTGTTGCTGAGTCCCTGCCCTGGGCTTCCCAATCTCTCCCCCTGCACCATGTGTGTCCTGCCACGGACTGGGGCTGCTCATGAGCGCAAGCTGCAGCTGGGCCATGGTGCGTGCCGGTGCCCAGTGGGCACCAGCCGGCCCAGCCTCAGCCCGGCGACCTGGCACCGTTGGGCTGGAAATGGCGGCGTTCGGACATTGCCGAGCGGTCAGCGGTTCCGTGGCAGGCGAGAGGAGGAGGCAGGACTCAGACGGGCTGATAGTCTATGGCGCCTGCTCAATCCGTTAGTGCAGGGACACACGGCGAACACAGCCACCTGCTCTCCCGCCAGCGTGAGCGGCGTTCCAGCAGCCCAGGCCGTGCGCTGTCCCGCGCGGTTCCCTACCCCACCGGCCGGGCGTGGGGCTGGGGTGCTGTGAAACCGTGAGCACTGGTGTCCCTGGGATGAAGGTGACAGTGGAAATTCCTGGGCCTAGGTGTGATGCGAGAAACAGGCAGGATCCTAGGCCCCGTCCCTTCCATCTCAGGAGCGAGGGAAGGGTCCTAGGGGGAGGCATTAGAAGGAGATAACTGCCCACTAGGCTTGGCCTTTCTAGTTCCTCCATAAAGGCTGTGGTTGAGGTGGTTTGATTCGTAAGGGACCAATCCCAGAGCCCTTGCCAAGGCAAACTGCTCCGCAGCCCGTATGAGGTTTGGCTGGGTTTGGCCTGCAGGACGAGTCCCCCACAGAGGGGCTGGGACAGGTTGGCGAGCGGCACATTCAGTGTTTGCATTTATTCCATTGGAGGTAAACTCTGCTTTGGGCCCCCATCAGCTCCACGGCCGGGAGCGTGCCTGCCCCTAGGGCTGCAGGAGAGACAAACCCTGGAGAGGTCACTGGTGGTTGACTTGCAGGGCCAAGGGGATTGGACAAGGCTGAGCCTGTGACTGCTGTCAAAGTGTGAGCTTCAAAGTGTCCTCGAGTCTTGGAAACCCCTAATGTTTTTAATCTTCTGTGCCAGGACTGTGTGTGTGTGTATGTACCACACACACACACACACACACATATGCACACTCCCTCTCTCTCTCTCACACACACACTCTCTCTCTCTCTCTCTCACACACACACACTCGCTCTCTCTCGCTCTCGCTCTCTCTCTCACACACACACACTCACTCTCTCTCTCTCACACACACACACTCCCTCTCGCTCTCGCTCTCACACACACACACACACTCCCTCGCTCTCGCTCTCTCACACACACACTCCCTCGCTCTCTCTCTCTCTCTCTCTCACACACACTCCCTCGCTCTCTCGCTCTCTCTCTCACATACACTCCCTTGCTCTCTCTCTCTCTCTCTCACACACACTCTCTCTCTCTCTCTCTCTGTCTCTCACACACACTCCCTCGCTCTCTCTCGCTCTCTCTCTCACACACACTCTCTCTCTCTCTCACACACACACTCGCTCTCGCTCTCTCTCTCTCTCACACACACACACACTCCCTCTCGCTCTCACACACACACACACTCCCTCTCGCTCTCTCTCTCTAACACACACACACTCTCTCGCTCTCACACACACACACTCCCTCTCTCTCTCTCTCACACACACACTCTCTCTCACACACACACTCGCTCTCGCGCTCTCTCTCTCTCTCTCACACACACACACACACTCCCTCTCGCTCTCTCTCTCTCACACACACACACTCTCTCGCTCTCACACACACACACTCCCTCTCTCTCTCTCTCTCACACACACTCTCTCTCACACACACACTCGCTCTCGCGCTCTCTCTCTCTCTCTCTCACACACACACACACACTCCCTCTCGCTCTCACACACACACACACTCCCTCTCGCTCGCTCTCTCTCACACTCTCTCTCTCTCTCACACACACACACATATACACACAGAGCCAGATTAAAGACAGACTTGCGCATGAGCGAAAGCAATGGCCAGCTCTCCCGTGTCAGTCTGCAGCCTGTAATCCAGTCCGCCCTCCTGGGCCAGTCAGCCCGTAGGACACTGAGGACTCAACCCCCATCTCCATGTTCTGCAGCTCCTGCTGCCCACTGTTGAGTTTCTCGCTCCTTTCCACACAGTGGACAACAACAACAAAAAAAATCATCCCTGGTGCAACTCCAGTGACTTCCCTCAGGGCTCGATTTGGTCCGTCTTTGCTCCCCTCTCGGCCTCGGCCGGCGAGGATTTTTTTTTAACTGCCTAAATGATTTGTGAGCTGGGGTAGAGGAAAGCTGCCCCTCGGGCTAAAGTTCCCTTGTTGTGAGCTGCATCCGTTTGGGCTCTTCTGGGCCCATGAGAAACCCTTGTCTCCTGGCAACCCCTGGAGAACCCAGGGTGCGTGCGCTCCACCTGAGAGATTCTCCACCCCTGTTCTGGGGGCCCCAAGACCTGCTGATGCTGGTGTTTGCGGTGCTGTGGCTGTGTTGGTCCCAGGATATGAATGCGACAAGCTGGGTGAGGGAATAGCCTTTATGGGGGGTGGAAGAGCCAAGCTTTTGAGCTCCACAGACCAATGCTCCAGGTCTGGTACTTGGGGGAGGAGGGGAGGGAGTGTCACAGCTCAGTGGAAGGTGAGACGGGGTTAAGCATAAGGGCGGTAACACACATTGCCAGAGACCAGTTACAGTGACATGGGAAATTAACACCTCCGCAGTCATAGGAAAAAGGCTGGTTACTAGGTTGCAAATTGTAACGAGCCATTGTGACGGAGTAGGAATACTGTGTGTGCCTCAGTTTCCCCTATGCATTTCTTGAGAGTCTATGTGAAGGGATAAGGATGTGTAGCTGATGCAAAGCAGAGCCCCTCTGCAGGTGTCCATACCCGAAGCTGTAATCTGACCCCAGGTGGGGGACGAAGGTCACCTGACCTGGCTGAGCCAGGGGGGAGGAGGAGCTGGAGAGAGTGAGTTGCAGTTTGGAGTCAGAAGCTGGCTGGGGAGAAGGGAGGCAGGCCCAGAGAGGGTCTGGCCTCCCTGTACCCCCAAAATGGACCCAGTGGAGGGGTCGCATTCGCGCTACCTAGATTACGTTCCTCTCATCGAATAAACCTCTGTTTTACTGGCTGGCTGAGAGTCACGTCTGACTGTGGAGTTGGGGTGCAGACTCACGGGCTTGCTGGGGGAAGCGCACGGAGGGGCAGAAGGTGCTGAATGCTCCAAGGTCAGACCCAGGAAGGTGGAAGCGGGTACCCGTGAAGCTCCTAGCCCTGGAAACAGGCTGTGTACGGAGAGGGGACACTTCCCCCGGAATCCTATCAGGCTTCATAGGGAGCAAGTTCCAGACCATCGCCCGGGCGCTCCGTGACAGCCATAAAACCAGGGCCATGTTTTTGGGGGGTCTAGCAGCGTTCTCGATTTAAGATCTCAGGCTCGTCTTTTGAAGGCAGCGTGAAGATTTCCTTTGAGGAACGGGAGACGATACAGCGCAATCGTGTTGTGAGAGGTATTCGCCCATGGTGCTAGGCTGGTTTGGGCTCATCAATTTGCAGTGTGAGGTCATTTGACCGTCTAGTTTTACCCACATCGTTGTTGGGGCATTTGCTGCAATGGGTCGTGTACCTCCCATGTTGTGCTAGGCACGTGTAGGGCCCATGTGTCTGGAAAGGCGGGTTGGGGGGAGTGCTGGCCTTTGGCACAGCGGAGAGATGGCTGCAGGCTTCACATGTGTTGTGCTGGCAGATCCTGGTGCCGCTTTGAGTCGATGGGGCCGGATAGGTCTTGCTTTTGCTGATGAGGTTGGCAGGTTTGGGGTTTTTTTGAAGGCCAGAAAAATGGGTTCAGGAAAGATTGAAATGCTGGGACTCACTCTTCAGAGTGGAGATGAGTAAGAGAGGGAAGGCAAACAAAATACTGGGATGGAGAAAGGAAAGCGGCTGCCCCTGTTTACCCTTTCACAATACGAGGCCCAACGGGTACTCTGTGAAACTGAACCTGTGTGTAACTGATTCCTTACACACAGCACAGAAAATAACTTGTGGAACTCACTACCACAGGACATCCAGGCACAGAGCAGAGTAGGGCCTAAAAGAGGGTCTCACAGTCAGATGTTAAAACAGCCACAATTTCAGGAAAGGGGATAAAAAAATATAATATTTTTAGAAGGGATCAAAACCTGCAGGCTTCCGGCATTAGCCCAAATCTAACGGGTGCAGTGGGCGGGGGCAGGCTAGGAAGACATTGCCCTTATGGCAAGAACAATCTATCCACTGGGAAGATCCTTGCAACTCTCTCTGAAACATCTGTTCCTGCCCAGTGGTGAAGCCAGGACCCTGAGCGAGTTGGGCTGACCCACTGACAACACGGGGGCCGGCGGATTGTCACTCCCTCGCAGGCAGAGCCCGGGGGACGGTAGCATTGTAGACAGCAGCCGGATACGTCATGGACTGTCAGGTGGGGCTGAGAATGTGCTGTTGATGCTGGTTCGAATCCAGCGCTGGCTAAGATCTCATAGGGAAGCAATTATACTCATGGCAGCCTTGTGGGAATGTGCTAGGTAGGGGGAGGCATGGGGCATAGCCAAGAAAAAGTCTCCCATTTAGTAAATGCTAAGGAACACCTCAGAGCCGTACCTAGTGGGGCGGGGAGGGGGCCGGCCACACATGTTCCCTGGGGATAGGAAGTTATATGTGTTTGAGGCAGGGAGCAGAGTGCCCAAGAGAGGTGGGGGGTCAGCCTGGAGTCTAGGTGGGGGTGGGGGGTACTTTGACTGACAGCTGCCTGTGACCTGCTTTCCCAGCGACTTGCCTCCCCCCCGGCCCGTGGACATGTTTGTTCTACCAGCTCAGCCTCCCTTAAACTCGGTGGGTCGGGGCCGTGGGGGCTGGAACGGGGAGTGCTGGGGGATGCGGCTGCATCCTGTGGCTTGAAGTGGATTCCACTGTGTACAGGATTTACAGCTCGGTTCACTCGCTCCCAGCCCCCCGTGCCGATGCCGATCTCATTCCCACCCGTATCGCCCCATTGAGCCCCACTGCAGAGCTCGCCCGTGACCAGCTCAGCTCAGCTTTCCCCTTTGGGGGCTAAAGTCATCCCTGGGGGAATTGCCTTGTCCCAAGCGGAGTGACCCCCAGGGATTAACGTGCCCCAGTAAACTTCCCGAGGACCTGAGCCAAAGGACACTGAAGCTAATGGGAGCCTCATCAAGACTCTGCTTGGGGGTCTTTGGTCAGGCCATTAACAGTGTGTCACTTCCACCTCCAGGTGTGTGAAATTTCCCTGCCAACACCCTGCTGGATTTGGGGCAACTTCATGTGCCGGGTAATTTACCCCCATAACAGGCGATCTCACAGCCAGCTATGCTCCCTGGCCTGGCCAGTGGTGCCAGATCTAGCCGGGGCCCAGCAACTTAGAGGCGAGTAGGATGTTTAGCTCCGTAGCATTACACCCATGACAGCAGTAACAATCCGTCCTCTGGGAGAAAACAATAACCCGTCCAACAGTGCGGAGGAGATCGTGTGTAGTCAGCTCCTTCTGGCCCAGCCCTGATGCCCATCGAGACAGATCTCACAAAGGAGTTTGTTCTAGTCACTAAAGATCCTTGCCCTTATTCATTACTCACCTGCATTCAGCATGAGCGTTCGGAAACCACGCACTGACCATTTGATCTGTATATACCCACGTCGGGCACCCTAGAGAGAGACAGAAGGAAAACCAACCGTTGTTATTTTTAGGTAACCTGACTGGGCGATGTGGTACTTTTTGTAAAGTGGTTACTTTGTACTGTTCATTGAGAACTTGCTTCTTCGGTTTCTCCCCTGTATCCGTGACGTTTCTGTGTTCTGTCAAATAAATTATTCTAGTTTATTAAACTCCGAGAAGAAACCGCAGCCCTGCCGTGTCTGAAGCTTTGTTCTGTAGCATAAGGCTGGTCGGGTTCACTTCATATTGTGTCGTGGGAACCGCAGCTGAGGCCATTAAGGGGCAAATGCTGATCTGGTTACACTGGTGAAAAGTAGAAAGAACCCCATTCAGTGATTCCAGATGTGGGGAGTTGGGTCACAGAAACCCCCTTGGAACTGCCACCTGATGTGCTGGGACAACCTCTGAACTCATTTTCCAGTCAACTTGGGCCTTCGGGACCTTGCCTTGTTTGAGTCAGACACACTTGTCTCCTGCAAACACAGATCCAGATCTGAACCACGGGCCCCACAAACTGCAGGCTTAACTGAAAACTGCTTAAGAAGTGCTCCCGTCTCCAGCAATGATCCCCAGCTCCCAATGGGGTCTGAACCCCAAATCAATCTGTTTTACTCTGTATAAAGCGCCTGATAGAGAGCTATGCACAGCTGTGTCCCCCTCCCAGGTATTAACACATACTCTGGGTTAATTAATAAGTAAAAAGTGCTTTTATGAAATACAAAAAGTAAGATTTAAGTGATTCCACATAACAGACAGAACAAAATAAACCACCAAACACGATAAAACAAAACACGCAATGTAAGCCTAATACAGTAGGAAACTCAATGCAGGCAAATCGCACCCTCAGAGATGTTCTAATAAGCTTCTTTGACAGACTAGCCTCTTTCTGTTCTGGACCCGATCCTTTCCCCGGTACAGTCCTCCTTGTCCAGCTCAGGTGGTAGCTAGGGGATTTCTCATGACCGCAGCCCCCTTTGTTACGTTCCACCCCCTTTTGTGGCTTTGGCATAACGTGGGAATCTTTTGTCTTTTTTGGGTCCCGACCCCCTCCTTCTAAATGGAAAAGTTCCAGGTTTAAGATGGATTCCAGTACCAGGTGACATGGTCACATGTCCTGTGAGACCTCACACCTTCATTCTTCCCAGCCAGACTCACAGGAAGGCTTGCAAGTAAACAGAGCCATCCACAGCCAATTGTCCTTGCAGATGGGAGCCATCACGATGCTAAACTACCATTAATGGCCCACACTTTGCATACCTACAAAAGGGCCTCAGAGTTACATTTCATATTTCTTATTTCAGATACAAGAATGATACATTCATATAACCACACACAGTAGATTATAAGCTTTGTATTGCTACTGTACAGGAGACCTTTTGCATGAAACATATTCCAGATACTTTATAGTCACATCCATAGCATATGTTCATAAAATTATACAGAGCGCACCGTCACCCTGGTTACATGGGTGTAAAGCTGAAAGAACCCCACTGAGTGATGCCAGACTTACAGTACTGTAACGGGGTAGACTTTAGCCAGAAGGGCGCTACCTGATGTCAGATGGCTTCCTTTGGGGCCTGCACACGCACAGAAGAACTCACCAAGATGTGATACCGTCGGCCATGCCAGCCCTGACGCTTGGCTCGAGACGTCGAGCTCGATCCGGTGCAGCGGGGGCTCAGGCAGGCGACCTGCCTGCTAGGGCCTCGCGCCAGTCCCAGAAGCGGCTGGCTGCTGACACGTCTCTGCGGCCCCTGGGGGCAGTGAGCCCCTGTGCACTGCCCATGCCTGCAGGTGCTGCCCCTGAAATGGGCAATGGGAGCTGAAGGGATGGTGCTGGGGAGCCGGGGCAGCATGCGGAGCCACCTCCACCCCACCCCCAGGGCTGCAAAGACATGCCAGCAGCTAACCAGTTCCGGGAGCGGTGTGGGTGATGGCAGGCAGGCACCCTGCCTGAGCCCCGCTGTGCCACCAACCAGGAGCTGCCGGTGGTAAGTGTGTCCCAGCCAGAGCCTATACCCCCTCCTGTACCCCAACCCTTTGCCCCATCCTGCACCCAAACTCCCTCCCAGAGCCCACACCCCTCACTCCTGCCCCAGCCCGGTGATAGTGAATGGTTGTGGAGGGAAAGTAAGTTACAGAGGGAGTGTGGAGTGGAGTGGGGTGGGGCCTCGTGGAAGGGGCAGGGTAGATCCTGGCTTGATCTTAAATTCAAAAAGTGATCTTGTGCATAAAAAGGTTGGAGAGACACTGGAGTAGACTTTTGAGTTTATAAAGCGGTGGGAATCCCAACCTGACTACCGCTGTGAGACTTGGGTTACTATGAAAAACACCTGAAAAACCTGGAACACCAGCGCCAGCCTTTCTTGGGAAGAACCTCAACATAAAGCGGGAGGATCGTTGCCCTAATGTCAGTGTCCCCACAGAGGCCAACATCTTCAGTGTGGAGGCCGATTATCCAGCACCAGCCGAGGTGGTGCGGGCCCTGTGTGCGCGCATGCCTGACGTGCGCTTAACAAAACAATTGCTGTACACCCAATTCACCAGAGGAGAAAGGAAATGAGCAGGCCAAAAGAAACGCTTTAAAGACACCTGCAAGATAAACATCAGATGTGGCATTGACCCCACACACTGGGGGAGAGCAGCCCAGGCTAGGGATAACTGGCGAAGACTGGTCAGAGAGGGAATGTCCACTTCTGAGGAAAATCACCTTGCCCTGGTTGAAGAAAAACACGAGCCATGGTCTGTCTAACTCATCGCCTTGTGACACTACACAAAACCCTGCCGTTAAACATAAGCCAAACTTCAACAGCATATTGTCAGGTGTATTTCTTACAACAATTCACCCTGACATCCTCTATCGTAAACCCTGGGCCTACATTTGGAGCCTGTACGCTCACAAGGGTTCCACTGAAGTCAATAGAGCACTGCTCAGGCATACGTGGCTGCAGGGTGTAGGTATTTGAGTGTAAGATAGTTGGGGCAGGGATTTTGTCAGTAAAGCTTTACGTGCAACTATGGCTCTATAACAACAGTAATAAACACAGAAATGGATTGGAGGCTAGTTAAGAGCCTAAACAATCAGACACTTAACCTGATGAAAAGTGCTATGCATGAGCTCTGGGGTATTATCCACTTTCTTGGCCTTAGTTGCACAAGAGAGGTCAAAACACCCTTCAAAATTAAGCTAGGTGTAGGCTGCTGCCTATATCACAGTAGCTATAGGCGTCAATTGCCCAGTACACTACAGTTTCATCATTGGAACTATTCTCCTGGTATTCAAACTTTACTCAAATGTTGCTGTCTTAGGTTGCAAATTTTCCCGGCTGGTGTGGGAAGCCAGCTCCCGGCAGCTTTGAGAAGCAGTAAGTGACACAGGCCACATGAGGGCAGTCGGAGGGGGATGCAGGAACTAAAACAGGAAAAATGGCAACAAATGAAACAGGCGTTTAAAGTTTTTACTGTTTTAAACAGTCCAAAGTGTAAAACTTATTCTGAACAATGATCTTCAGTCTAGAGTGTCCCTTATACACAGGGTTACACTTGCAAGGGCAGCAGATTTTAGAGTTTTCATAACAGGAAGACAGATCAGCTGTTCTTGTGAGACTCTGCCCAGTCCCAGACGTGCAGGGAGCCATCACTTGCTGCTGATAACAACATTCTTGGTTTCCACGGATGCCAAGCATGTGTTGTAACCAGGGGAAAGTCATCGCCCTTGTCCATGCCACTGAAGATATGTCCTTTGTGACTAAACAGTGGCTCTGCTTCTCCACCAGACACAGGCCAGCTCCGCGTGTCGTAGATGTGAACGGTCCCTTTGAAGCCTTTGGTAAAAGAATAAAAAAAGAACATCAGACTATAGAAATAGGAGACTGTTCAGCTTGGTCCAGGAGCCCTAACTTCTACCTTCCCTGCAGCATGAGCTCCACTCAGTAACACTGCACTCCAGTTCCATCCGGGCAGGACAGGTGAGACTGAACAAGCTACAGTCCTGGAGTCTCAGACACCAGGTATTTACCCACGACGGTAAAGAATATAGTGCAGGCTCAGGTAACCTGAGAATTAATTCACCTCCATCTGTACCATCCCAGCTGAGACCAGACCTCGTGTTCATGGTGTCCCAATAGGAACACTGCCTGGTAGCCTAAATCTGTGTATATGGACATGGTTGGCACTGCTGAATAGGCAGCATTTACCAACAGCTTCCACACAGTTACCAGAGTGAATCTGTGTTCTAACTAGAGGAGGAAACTAGCTCCTCACATACAATAGGGTGACAGCTATTGGCATATACCACAGTATAGAATCACAGGACTGGAAGGGACCTCGAGAGGTCATCTAATCCTGTCCCCAGCACTCCTGGCAAGACTAAATAATAACTAGACCAACCCTGCCAGGTGTTTGTCTAACCTGTTCTTACAAACCTCCAGTGATGGAGATTCTACAACCTCCCTGGGAAATTTATTTCAATGCTTAACCACCCTGATCATTAGGAAGTTTTGCTAATGTCCAACCTAAGCCGCCCTTGCTTCTCTTTAAGCCCATTGCTTCTTGCCCTATCCTCAGAGGTTAATGAGAATATTTCCCCCCCTTTATCCTTGTAACAACCAGTTATGTATTTGAAAACTGTTGTCTCCCCCCAGTCTTCTCCTCTTCTCCAGACTAAACAAACCCAGTTTTTTCAATCTTCCCTCACAACTCATATTTTCTAGATGTTTAACCATTTTTGTTGCTCTTCGCTGGACTTTCTCCAATTTGTCCACATTTTCCCTGAAATGAAGCTCCCCAGAACTGGACCCAATACTCCAGTTGAGGCCTATTCAGCGTGGAGTAGAGTGGAAGAATTACCTCTCGTGTCTTCCTTACAACACTCCTGCTTATACATCCCAGAATGTTTGCTTTTTTTTTTTTTTTTTTTTTTTTTTTACACAACACAGTGTTACACTGTTCACTCATATTTAGCTTGTGATCTACTACTTCCTAGGCAGTTGTGTGTGTGCAACTGATTGTTCCTTCTTAGGTTGAGTACTTTGCATTTGTTCTTATTCAAAATTTCATCCTATTTACTTTAGACCATTTCTCCAGTTTGTCCTGATCCTTTTGAATTTTAATCCTATCCTCCAAAGCACTTGCAACCCCTCCACGTTTGGTATCATCCACAAACTTTATAAGATACTCTCTGCCATTATCTAAATCATTGATGAAGATATTGAACAGAACTGGACTCTGTCCAATACCCATGATAACTACTACTACAAGACAGTATCTAAAGCTTTAGTAAAATGAAGGTATACCACAACTACCACTTCCCCTCCATCCACACGGCTTGTTACCCTGCCAAAGAAATCTATTAGGTTAGTTTGACATGATTTGTTCTTGACAAATCCACGTTCATGGTTACCTATCACCTTATTATCTTCTAGGTGTTTGCAAACTGATTGCTGGATTATTTGCTCCATTATCTTTGCAGATACTGAAGTTAAGCTGACCAGCCTATAAATTCCTGGATGGGGAGTGCTGAAAGATTGTACAGCACTTTTACAGGAGCAATTTGTGGTGAGGAACCCGAGATGAATGGAGCTGGGGAGGGATGGAGAAGCAGCTTTTATTATTTCACCTAGGGCCTGCTTTTCAGTAACTGGAGAACCAACTTGCACTTATGCATTTGCTCAAGCACTAACCGCACATGCTAACCAGGGATCTGCACGCACACCCGAGTTAAGTATGTGCACAAAAGCAGGTGCAGGACTGGGGTTGCACTCAGAGCCAGTGCCTGTGACTATATTTGGAGGAAGCTGCACCCACTTGCCATCTTGTCCCAGGCTCTGCACCAAACCCCACCCTGCTGTAACTCGACTGAAGTCCATGGGGTTACACCAGGGCTCAGTCTGGTCCATCAAGTTTTGTTGTCATTTTAGCTCTCTGGGAGATGAAACATGCAGCTCATCTCCATCATGGTCCGAGGGATCAGCAGTCACATGATCTCACTCCAAACAGACAAACACAAGAAATCATGGCTAGACAGATCGCCATGGGACAAGGCTTCCAGTGCAGAGTCAACCAGATCTGAAAACACATGGCAAACAAATCCCCATCTCCCAAGAGTTACCTGAAACGGCGAGAAATCCGTCCAGAACAGGCGCCCAGGAGACGCACAGGAACTCCGCGCTTGGGCTGGCAGCAGAAACTTTGCACCTGGCTGATTTCAGAGGCTTTGGGATATTTCTCAAGTCCGTTAGCGTGAGCTGTCCTCCAGACGAGAGGCGGGCTATGGCGGGTGCATTCACATCAGAGCCCTGCAGACCAGGACTGACACCCATGCACCACTGCTCCCCACTGAGTGCCGAAGGAACAGACGTATCACCCAGGGGACGCTGCGGCTCTCGAACATCTGCCAGGCACAGCTGCCCCTTCACGCAGCAGGCCAGCAAAGTATTACAGTCCAGGAATTCCAGGCCGCTGACCTCATCGCTGATACTAGAGACTAAGAGAGGAAGAAGAGAACCTCAGACTCCACAGGACGCTCAACTACAACTGCTAGGTTCAGAAATTGCAGGGGTGACAAACAGATCAAACACAGGGTTAAACACATTCCTTTCTGCTTTAGAAAGAGGAAGGGTCAGTTTTTGGGCAGGACTAGCAGCAGGGAGCTGGTGAATGCCCTAGGTCTATTAAAGTACAGGCTCAAATGCTAAAGGCCAGGTTCTGCTTTTGCTGGGGGGAGTTAACCCCTGGGCAGAGGACATGCACAGGTGAATCTACCCCAATACAAGGGTAGTTCCAAACCCAAATCCCCCACTCTTCAAACTGCATATGTGTAAGGCTACGAGACTCCATGACACCAGGGAACCCCGCAACAGCACAGTCTCCATGGGCGACAGAGGACTCTTCTGCCATGGGTGGTGGGAGGGAAACGGACCCTACAGCTCACAGCCACTCTGGGTGACAGGACCCCCATAACTGACTAGCCCCCTGTAGCAGCTCAGCTAGCAGCCAGCCTCCCTACCCCCCCCAACTCCTAGTCCACAGTGGAGGAACCCTGGAGCGGCTCAGCCACCTCAGGCAATGGTGCCCCCCACACACACCTCCCTAGCTCCAGCCACGGGACAACAAGGTCCCTGCAGCTCCCCATTTTGGGATCAGCAGTCACATGATCTCACTCCAAACAGGTCCCTGTAGCTCCCCATTTTGTCAGGGATGTTTTTAGCAAAAGTCAGGGACAGGTCACTGCTTCCGTGAACTTTTGCTTATTGCCCGTGATCTGTCCCTGACTTTTACTACAAATATCCATGACAAAAATCATAGCCTTCCACGTGAGCTCCCAAGCTGTACTCTCATCCACACCACGAAGAGCTCCACTACGGACCGAAAAGCAGCATAGTGGTGGTATGGTATCACGGAGACACAAACACACAGTGCCAGCTACTTTTCACTATAGACCTGCACTTCACAAAGCCCCCGCAGTACAACCAGCCCCGGCTGCTGGACATCTGTAAGCCATTGGGACTGGTAATCCAAGTGCTGTCTCTTGGGAATTGGATCTGTTGGGAGTGAAGAGACGTATTTAGGCCTGACAGAGGCCTGGTATGGATTTTCTGATAGCATTTAACACAGTAAGCACAAGGGGAACTGTGTATGTGTAAGAAATTGCAGAGTAATCATGTTTGTGAGAACAAGAAAAGATAAAGTAACTAAAAAGCTAGAAAACACCAGTGTGAACTAACACTAAACCTGTACTGAGAGGAGAGGAGAGTTAACTGTGGTGAGATGTTTCTGATGAGCTTCCAACTGGTGAGTAACTGAGCACTACTTGCTAAGTGTTTTGCCTTAAAAGATTATGTAGACCCATCTGCTGAGTAAGGGACTATCAGAGTTAGGGTAACATTTACAGAAGGGGCTAAGGTCCATTGACTTTCAATTGGATTAAAGGTCCTAAATCACTATGGCCCCTGCACAGCAGAGTTCAAAAGTGCCAACAGACAGGTCATTTTAAGAGAACGTTGCATTGTGGAGTTGCAGCTGGGGGACTGCTTCATTGTGCCAGCAGAACTTTATCAGCTGGGAGCTTGTGTCACTCTGAAACGGGGAATAACGATGCTGGAAGACGTGGAGGATTTTGTCAGGAGGAGGAAAAATTAAGTATAGACGTGCACCTGGCTGTGCTCAAAAAAGGGGAGTTTTGCTGGTACAATTTTCTAGCATAAACCACATTGTAGGAGTGTCTGCAAACATGCCGCTTGGTCTACAGCACAGGTTCACAACCCTGGGGTTACAGCTGGGTTCATGGCTTTGCAACCACCATCCGCTCTTCATGACTAGGTAAGAGGATGCCAAAGCTATGTTCTGTGGTGACATGGGGTCAACATGTGGAAAAGATTGAAGATAAAATTTTTGTAAGTGCCTAAAGACTCAGGTGCATAAGTCTCATTGGGATTTAGGTGTTTTTGAAAATGTTCCCCTGAAAACAACTTGTTTAAAGAGGACACTGTGTAGATAATCTATTGTGAAATCTCCTCCCAGCCCCAGCTGTATAAGCGCATACAAGACCAGGTTTTCTTTCTTTTAAATACCTGCTGTGTAAATATTTTTCTTTGATTCAATCTCTGTAATTTGGACATTGTTGACTCTTGAGCCATGAAGGACACAGGGAGTTCTGGCCACAGTGGTTGCAATTTTAGTCCAAGGTTCCTTGCTGTCATTTCCCGTGGGGATGGTACTCACACATTTAATAACATCTATTTGAAAGAGACGCATAATGAGCTGTAACAGTGCAAGTACTGAATTAGTTACATTTTTTAAATGTTTTGTAAAGATGCATTACAATTCAACCCACACTGATATTTTAAATCCTCTTCCAAGGGCACAAATAGCTTTCACAACAGTTGAGCAGGTGTGGTAAAATGGTCTATTTAGAAATCTAGACAACCCAATATAAGCGTTAAGCAAGTCGATTGTCTTCAGTAAATGACAGAACAAATAAAATAATTGCAATAAATACTTAGCACTTCTCTTCCATAGACTTCACAATACTTTACAAAGTGGGGATCCCCATTTGACAGGTGAGAAACTGAGGCACAGGAGCAGTGATGTGATTTGCAGTAGGTCACAAAGGGTCAGAACATAGAACCCTTGTTCATATGGCTGAAAGCTCCTGCTTAGGAGTGATGCCAATGAAGTGAATGGAACAACAACTGTGAGTAAGTGCTTGCAAACCAGGCTAAAGGATTTACAACCCAGCCCAAAGGGAGTCAAAGACAGTAATGGGAACAGACATGAGGTGTCCTAACTTCCAGTCTCATTGGCCTGGGCTGTGGCCCAGTGATAGTACAGCACGCACCAGTGGTTAAAAACATAAAATTGTCCTTTCAGCTAAACACGCCCGAGACCAGTTGCAGTGCAGAGGACTCGGCCATATGACTAATAACACTGAGTGAAGATCAACTAAATACATCCACAGAAATGTGTGGAAAATGGACTCGAGAACCTATCATCTGCACTGTGCAGCGGAAGCTTCCCAGCAATGGAAAGCTCAGATGGCAGATGCTCCTAGAGAACTGTGGCTCTCTATGCAACAATTTCACATTGATATACGTGCCAAAGTTTCCAGCGACTAGCGATTTTGGGGCTCAATCTGAGACACATTAAAGAGGCCCAATTCTCAGAGATGCCGCTCACCCACCCTTCCAGGGGGTCTCAATTTGGGCCCCCATAATGCCCAGCCATTTCTGAAAGTTTAGGCCACAGAGCCTTTTTTGTCCTCCATAATTCCAGGGCACTTCAATAAGTAGCATTAACACACTGCGCTTCTCTAGCACCTTCCATCCAAGAGCCTCCAAATGCTCCACAACTAGGAGAGGATTAATTCACATGACCCCTGCCTCCCGGGTAGTAGGGAAGCTCAACCCCCGTTGGGCAGCAAGGCTGAGTGAGGTGCCAATGGTACTTTATACTTCATCCATGTTGCAGGAGAACTGTGCACAGAGGAACTAGCAGCAGACTGTTACCTACCAATTTACACTTGGGTAACAGCTGCTCAGACATGCACTCACCAGTGTCCTCTGCTGCCAACTGCCACACCTGCAGGGAACTATCTGGTGGGCCACTTGTCACCAGCAAGCTGTGAAAACAAGAAAACCAGATGCAGACTCTTCATTAATGGGAAGTGGCCTTTCCTCTCAGGACTGGTACATGCTGGCAATGACAGGCATGTCTGTTCTCTCCGTTTCCTCCCACCATGCCAAGGACTCAGTTCAGTTGCTCCCATCCTGCACCTGGGTCAGGGACAGGCACACCTGTGGCATTAAGCTATGCAAGGGCTGTCTGTATTTGGGGATCTCACAGGAGTCTGCCTGGTTCCCCCTGTAGTTAGAGCAGCCCCAGGGTGATGTCATTTATTTAGCATATTTGCAGCACATACCAGGACTGAGAGGAACAATGTGAACAAACACTGAGGAAGGGAGACTAGCAGAGGGGTGTATGCGCATGGGGTGGGGAATCCAATGAAGAGGTGGGGAGAACAGGTAACAAGTTGGTTGTTTGCATGGCCCTCAAATGGCCATGAGAAAATCCTTGCAGAGTATCCAGTATTCTCCTTGGCAGGGACACTCCGGTCCAAGAGAGGCGAGAGTCCAAGGCACAGCAGACAGTGCCAGTAGCTCGAGTTCTTGGAGAGCCACTGGGACCTGACACCAAGGGCTGCTTTGCCTTTTCATTCCTGCCCTGCTCTAGTGTCAGCAATCGAGTCTCTGCCTCTAACACCAGACTGGAAAATATCCAGGGAATGAGCTGTGGGAGCTTGGGGAGAGGAGAGGGAAAGGGGAGGAGCTGGAGTCAGTGAAGGAGGCTGTTTGCAGGAGCTGCCTTCTAAAAATTCCACCACTGGGGCAGTCCTTCCTGTCCCCCATGGAGCTGTCAGTGGTTTCCCACCAGGAGGGGGCGCTGCTAACACTGCCTCTTTATAGCTGCTCCCTTTCTGCTGACTCCTCTGATGTCCCCTCCCCTGCATGACACATGGCAGAAAGTAGAGCAGCCAGATGCCCTGTGAACCCCACCACATAAGCTGAGCACTTCTTGCCCTGCCTCCCCAGTAGAGGAGATATCCCAGCGGGTGAATGTTTAGGGGGTGGGGAGGATCCTTTAGAACCCTTGTTACATTCATTTTGCTGGCCAGCTATGTTAAAAGCTGACAAGTCTTGTCAGGTGGCTCAAACTGGGCAGGGAAGGGGGAGTTTTCATTGAACAAAACAAATCCAACACATCCACTCATTAGGAACCAGAAAGTCCCCATCCATATACCTGGTGTCTGGCACATGCCGCAAGCTGTACACAGGGCGGTCGGAAAATCCACCACGTTCCACCTTGAAGTCTCTCTCTGGACACAAACCCTACAAACCAGAAACAGACAGATGCTGTTCTTTAGCACATAATGCCGCTAAGTTCAACATTCCTTCACTCTTCTAAGGTAACAGAGTAATAAGTCAAGCTTTCTAAGGACTTAGTCACCATCACCTGCTTCTCTTTCACATATAGTTTTTGAGGCAACAGGAGCTGGAGAATTTCATTTCTTCTGGAATTTTCATATCCTGCTACACAGACACCTAGTTACAAAAGAAACAACAATGAGATGAGTACAGGATGAGCCTGTTCATTTGCCGGGAACAATCCTCTGATAGGAAATTTAAGGATTAGGGTGTTAGCTGTACTGTGGGACATCAGTCTCAAATCATGACATGCTGCCATTGGATCAATTTACCTCTCTCACCTATATCTGCAGGAGACTCACCCTTCTAGCCCACTTCTTCCTTCTGCTCTGGTATTTTTTATCCCAACAAACTTCTCCTTTGTTGTTTTCCCATCTCATTTTAATTTCTACAGGATCACACCACTGTTTCAGCTACAGCACACAGTACTTGCCTAGAGGCGCCAATAGGAGTTGCTGACACAAACCTAATCAATGTCACTCAGCTAATCCCACTGGATGAAGGGTGTGCAGGAGTCCAGGGGGTGAAAGGTCACAGTAATGAAGGAGAAGCATCACCAGACAGCCGCATTCCCAATCCCCTACAGCAACCAAGGACTGAATTTGTCTCTGGGCACCTTATGTAATGCCACCTCAGCAGAATGAGCTTGACAAAGATCCTATCCCTCTCTGCTGCTGCTCCTGCTAAGGCCACTGGGAGGGTGTTGCAAACATAAGCAGCACTAGAAGCACAATTTTCTTAGACTGAGGCAAGGTTGTAGAAACAATAAAGGGTTTTATGGCAACAGCACTTTTGGTTAACCAAACCACTAGGCTTGGCCAGTCTCCTGATCACTCAAAGAGTTCTGGACTGTAAGGTATGTACTACAGGGGACAGACAGAAGCAGCTTCCAGTGGGATAGCAGTGTCTGGGGATATGGAGGGAGGGGAACCTGGATCACAGGAGCTGAAGAAAGAAGCAATAGGATCTCTTGGGCTGAGTTGCTGCATTCATTTCAATAACTCTTCTACCTCTCAGATCCTCTCAGGTGCCTATCCCCATGGTGACTGGGGTTGAAGGTTTGTAGGATCTGCATCTACTCTGCTTAGACTACAAGACCCAAAGTCTGCAGTTTCAGGAGAACATCTCCTGAGAACAAAAAGGTTAGATGTACTGCTGCAGAGGAGAACTGACACTGGAAAACAGTGATTCCAGCTCAGCCTTGTGCTCTGTATGTTTCAGAAAAAAATATTTTGCTTTAGCCAAACTAAAGTCTGTTTTGCAAGAGCACTCTTACTCCTAGTGGGCACATAATTCTGGACCCTCCTTCCACCAGGAATGAAAGCATGTACACTGCTCCAGGAAGATCCATGTAACGTGGTAGGCAGGAACACAGCTACCATAGCCAACATGAGTATAGACCAACTGTCACTGCAGCTTCCCGTCCTATAGTCTCCTTTTTGTTAACAAGTCTATGTACAGGCTCTGTTACAGAGTCTGCTTTATTCACAGGCAGAGGTCAAATTGCACCTGCTCGCACTATCCCTGAATTCGGCTCAAGGTCATAAGAAGATTTTTGGAAATGCGCATGCATGTAAAAGTAGAAGCCTTAAGAAAATTAATATGAAGCAAAATCAATTAATTAAATGGCCAACAAGCCTTGGGTGTGGATGCTTCAGGGTGTTGTTAACATACAGATACAGAACATTTCAACTAGTGGCCGGTGATTAAAATCCAGATCACAGGAACATAGAAACTGTCATACTGGAACACATGAGCAGTCCATCTAGCCCAGTACGCTGTCTCTGACAGTGGCCAGAACCAAATAATAGAATATCAGGGTTGGAAGGGACCTCAGGAGGTCATCTAGCAAGGACCAATCCCCCATTAAATCATCCATCAGATTTCTGTCCCATATCCCCAAATGGCCCCCTCAAGGATTGAACTCACAACCCTGGGTTTATCCACTGCTCAAATCCCTGAGCTATCCCTCCCCCTGGAAAGGAAAGTATAAGAACTTTTCAGCCACAGATGTATAATAATCTACCCGAATATAGGTCTCTTCCTGATCTCTAACAGCAGGGGTTCTCAAACTTCTTTGGTTCGAGACACCTTTTCACTGTGCTGCGGCTACACTCCCACATTCGAAGCATCTGCCGAAATGCCTCCGAATGCAATGGGAGCTCGCGACCCCCCTGGAATGGACCCACAACAACCCCCAGTTTGAGAACTGCTGTCTAACAGTGATTGGCTTAAACCCTGAAGCACAATGCTTAAATCCCTGCCAACATGTTGTTATTAATTATAACAACACTGAATGTGCCTGAAACTCCTGATCTACCTTCTCTAGAATAGATCATTCATTATTTTATACACTTTTCTCATGTCCCCTCTTATTCATCTCCTTCTAAGGTAACAATCTCATCTTTTCAATGTGTCTGTTTAGTAGAGACTAGTTGAAATGTTTGCAGGCCCTTGACTGTTTTCACTGCTCTTCTCTGAACTACCTCTAACTCTAGTTGCTAGTAAGTTATCACAATCGATGGCTATTGAGTGGCCCGTGTGAAGTAAGTTGGGTCCATATCACAAAATTCACCATAGTTAATTATCTACAGTGTTGTTGTAAGTGTGTCTGTCCCAAGATATGGTAGAGGAGGTAATCTTTTATTGGGCTGACTTATCTTGGTGGAAGATACAAACTTTCAAGGTATACAGAGCTGTGTGACCTGAAAGCAGGTCACTTCCACCATGGTCCAATAAGAATACTCACCCAATTTGTCTCACTCCAGATTAATTAGCAGATGACCTAGCCACAAACTTTCCATGGATTCTTCTGGAAATCTGTACCTAGTTCTGTGGACTAACAAGACTTCGTCTCTCCAGGGCTGTTGAATGGGCCACTTTCACCAGCACTAAATTCACCCCAAAATAAATATGGGAGCCACCGAGTTCTGAAAACAGCTACGAATTGTGCCAAACCCAAGTGAAATGACTCACTTTTTCCTCCTACCCATTGGATGACCCTGGTCGGGTCTTGGAGCTCAAAGACGTGCAGGTCGTTATATCTGGAAGAAAGAACAACAAAGAGGCGTCAGAGCCGGGGCGCTGGGACGATCTGTATGGGGGGGGGGGGAGCTAAAAGCCACTGAACCCTGGGTACGATGGAAACCGCTTTCAGCCCGAGGGCGCAGCCGCACCCCCAGCCGCTGCATTAGACCAGCCCGGCGCTTATCCCGCGCTGGCCGCCCGGAGCGCTCCCCGCGCGGATCCTGACCCGGGTCAGGGTCATTGGCCCCGTTGTTCATACGGGGAAACTGAGGCAGGGGGCGGCGCAGGGACGTGCCCGGAGGGGGGCCCCGAGCCGGGCTCCGCGCTGTGAGCCCGGAGGCACCTGGCCGCGCCGGTTCCTGGGGGGAGGGGGACGAGGGGCAACGGCTGTTCCGTTCCCCGGCCGGCGCGTGGGGGGCGGGGCACTCACAGCCGCAGCGACTCCAGCAGCCAGTCATCGGCCATCCCGGCCCAGGCGCGCGGCGCCCAACGGCCAGCGGGTCACATGACCCTTCCCCGCCGCGTGACCGACTTCTCCAGGGCGTCACGCGGGCACGTCACGTGATACCCGAACACGTGACACCTCTTGGAGCCTATCATTCCTCCCTTGGCGAGGCGGCCCCGTGACACAGGCGTTCCTCCCCTCGAGCCGAGCCCGCTCACTGCGGCTGCGCAGCCTCCGCCACGTCCGGGGTCCTTCCACTCCCACGGCCTCAGTCACTGCAGGTTCTGCGCATGCGCATTACCCACTCCCTTCTCGCGCCTGTGGGGAGCCTCCTGGGCGCGCTCCGTTCGTGGTCAGGACAAGGGGGCACCCAGCCCAGTAGGGCCGTAGCGTGTGCAGCACTGGCCGCTGCCAGGTGACCAGGGCAAGCGCCCACCATGCTCCCAGCCAGGTGCTGGCGGGCAGAGGCTCAGGGCACCCCGGGCATGGGGTCAGAGCCGGGTGTTTAAACCGGACTCTAGCCGGGTGCTCACACGATCCCGGGTGGGCTGCACTGTGTGACTAAGAACAGCAGAGCAGTGGTCCATCCAGCCCCGTGCCCTGTCTGCTGACCGCGGCCGGGGGCCGGAGAGGGCATGAAGAGAGCAGGGCAATCCCTGAGTGATCCACCCCCTGCCGCCCAGTGCCAGCTTCTGGCAAACACCGGCTAGGGACACCGTCCCTCCCTGCCCAGCCTGGCTGAGAGCCACTGAGGCACCTGTCCTCCATGGAATCATACAACCGGAAAGGACTCCAGAGGTCATCTAGTCCCGCCCCCTGTACTCATGACAGGACTAAGTATTATCTAGACCAGCGGGTCTCAAACTATAGAGAGCCACAACCCTTTTTTACTTCCCAGATGGGCACTGCGGACCCTTGTATGTCCACCGAAAAGCTGACAAATTGATTACTTCCGCATTCGGATTTTGGCCGACATGCTGAGCACTCCTGAAAGCACTCGACATGTCCACCGAAAAGCTGCCGAATGCAGAAGTAATCAATTTGGTGGCTTTTCAGCGGCGCCAGTAGCTCGTGACCCCCCTGGGAGTGCACGGTGACCCCCTGGGGGGTCCTGAGCCCCGCTTTGAGAACCTCTGATCTAGACCATCCCTCGCAGGTGTTTTGTTTAACCTGCTCTTAGAAATCTCCAGTGATGGACATTCCACAACCTCCCTGGGCAATTTATTCCAGTGCTTAACCGCTCTGACAGCAAGTTTTTCCTAATGTCCAACCTAAGCCTCCCTTACTGCAATTTAAGCCCATTGCTTCTTGTCCTATACTTAACAGTTAAGAACAATTTTCCTTCCTCCTCATAACAACTTTTTATATATTTGAAAACTTATCATGTACTCCCTCAGTCTTCTCTTTTCCAAACTAAATAACCCCATTTTTTTCAATCTTCCCTCATCATGTTTTCTAGAAATGTAATACTTTTGTTGCTCTTCTCTGGACTTTCTCCAATTTGTCCATATCTTTCCTGAAATGTGGTGCCCAGAACTAGACACAATATTCCGGCTAATGCTCTAATCGTGTGGAGTAGAGCAGACAAATTGCTTCTCATGTCTTGCTTACAACACTCCTGTGTATATACCCCAAAATGATGTATGTTGGTTTTTTTCCAACAGCATTACACTCATATTTAGCTTATGGTCCACTATGACCCCCCACACACACATCCTTTTCCTCAGTACTCCTTCCTAAGCTGTCATTTTCCATTTTGTGTGTGTGCAACTTATTGTTCCTTCCTAAGTGGAGTACTTTGTATTTTTCCTTATTAAATTTCATCCTGTGTACTTCAGACCATTTGTCAAGTTTGTCCAGCCCATTTTGAACTATAATCCTGTAACCCTTCTGCCCTTATTATTAAATTAAAATTAAAATTGGCAGCAACAAGGGCCGGGTTCAGTAAATAGGGGTTCCCTCTGAACAATACAATGCAAACTGGCTCGAGCCCCCACCCAGTGACCTGGGAAAATCCTAACACACCCCTGGGCGCCTCAATGAGGCAATACTTCCCCTCTTGCAAGCACAGATCGGTGTAACAGAAGATCTTTATTAACATGAGGTAAATGACATCACTAAACTGGGAAAAACACCACACCTAGGGTTCATACACCAACCCGTGAGCAAATTGCCCCTCCCCAGCAAGTTTGGGCTGTGTCCTCTCCTGTGGGTTCAGGAGTCCAGCAACCCAAACGTCACCCAAAGTCCCACAAGTCCAATAGCCCAAAGTCCCTGGAGTCCAGCAACCCCAAAAGTCACCCAAAGTCCCAAAAGTTCAACAGCCCCAAAGTCTCTGGAGTCCCTGGTGGAAAGTTACTCTGCCGAGTCTTACCTCCCAGGCTGGGTGGAAGTGGAGGGCAGAGTGAAGGGTACCTTCACAAGGTCTGAGGCCGACGGCCCAGTCTCTCCGTGGGGTGCTGGTGGCTCCGCTAGCCGCCCTGCTAGCTGACACAGGAACTGCTCTGTCCGCGGCTCGACTCTGCTCTCTGTCTCAGGAACTGCTTGGCCAGCAGTCTCAGGAACGGGTCAGCCAGCACCGGGACTGCTCGGCCAGCTGTCTCAGGAACGGGTCAGCCGGCACCGCTCAGCCAGCTGTCTCAGGAACGGGTCAGCCGCCACAGGAACTGCTCCGCTTAGGGCCCCCCACTTAAGATAAAGCTCAGTGATTTTCAGCTCTTAAGTGATTTCAGCTCATGGGGGGGGGGGGAGGGGCTTAGTGCAGAGGCACCACCAGACCCAAAGCAACTTCAGCTCAGTGGGCTGAAGTTAGACTCCTAATGGAAGCAAAAATCAGCTCTAACATTCCACAGGGGAGAGAGGCCAGGTGCAAGAGGCCAGTAAGACCCTCAGACAAGGCCCTCACCACAAGGTATACAAGCCTGTCCACAGCCTCTCTCAATCCAGTGAGTTTTGGAACCCCTGTCCCTTGTCTAGTGAGCGCTACCTAGCTGATGGCGAGTCCCTCCAGCATGCCAAAGGCCAAATCAATGTCCCAACCCCTCATTCACACAAACAGGTCAATCAGCACTCTATCATTCTTGCCCCAATACTACAGAAACTGGGGGTCCCACAGTAGCCAAAGTGATCATTTGGGCTGTTAGAGTGCAGGCCAGGTGCGGTGGGTGTGTCTAAGCAAATCAGGTGTTATTTTCCAAAAGCTACTGCAATTTCTGCAATTCGCCACTGGATGTCACCCATACTGACACTGCAAAGTCATTGCAATTCCTGCAATTCCCCACCGGATGCCACTCATCCTGACACTGCTTACAATCCTATCCTCCAAAGCACTGCAACCTCTCCCAGCTTGGTATCATCCACAAACTTTATAAGTGTTCTCTCTATGCCATTATCTAAATCATTGAAAAAGATATTGAACAGAACCGGACCCAGAACTGATCTGTGCCTCACTGGTTATGCCCTTCCAGCATGACAGAACCACTGGTAACTACTCTCTGGGAATAGTTTTCCAGCCAGTTACACACCTGCCTTATAGTAGCTCCATCTAGGTTGCATTTCCCTAGTTTGTTTATGAACTTACCCAGTTATTTTTTAAACCATGTTATATTCTTGGCTTTCACAACATCTGGCAAAAAGTTAAACAGGTTGACTGTATATTATGTGAAGAAATACTTACTTTTGTGTGAAGACATACTTCCTTTCCTTGTGTTTGTTTTAAATTTACCTATGTCATTGAGTGATATTGGTTCTTGTGTTATGTGAAGGAGTAAATAATTCTTTATTCACTTTCTCTACACCTTTCACACTTTTCTAGGTCTCTATCACATCCCCATTTAGTCATCTCTTTTCCAAGATGAAAAGTCCCAGTTTTATTAATCTCTCATAACTAAGAGGATTATGGTGTAAGATTATAAATTATTTCAGTTGTCTTTTCCAGAGTAGGAACATTCTAAGAGCCTTTAGGAGGCAAGATTGTCACATTAGCAGTTTGTTGCTTCTGAATAGTCAATATCAAAGTCTCGTCAATTTAGTTGTAACTCTTCTGCCAGGTGGAGCTGGCAGCTACCAGGGCTGGGTTTGGCATCTAGGGGTTTCTTTCCTTTTCAACAATACAACACAGAGCCAGTTCGAGTCCCCACCCCCTAACCTCGGAAAATTACACACTATCTCAGGGCACCTCTGAGAGGCAATACTTCCCCACTCGCAAGCAGAGTCTGATTGTAGAAAAGCAACTTTTAATGAAAGGAGGGAAGTCACCTGACATTAATAAGGGGAAATGCCACAAGTAGGATTCAGAAACAAAACTGGGAGGCTTGCTTCAACAGGCCGTGCACTTCATTTATGGAATTCACTGCTCCTGGAAGTTCTGAGGCTGAGCCTGCTGTTTGAAGATTGCATTAAAGACCTCTGTTTAGTTCAGCAATTGGTTGATTGCGTGCTGTAAATCAGCTCTTTTGATTGTAAGGTGCTGAGGAGACACGTGAATACAGAAGAAAAGCACAAATAAGAACAAAACATGTTTATTCAAATAAAAAGTGAAACAGAAGAACAAAATAAAACTGATAGTTTCAAAAAATGAAACTCCCCAAGAATTTTGACACCTATATCTCAGCAGGGTTCCATATGCATTTTCAGTGGCTGATCTGATAAGAAAAACACTGCTTTTTCAAACTTCCAGTATCCTGTGTTTTGTTAAAGAAATTGCTTCTCTTCTACTTTTTAGATCAAATACTGCTTTTTCCCCTCAGGTTCGTCTAAAAAACACAACAGAATAAAATGAGTAAAGCATAATCAAATGTAACTGCCAATCTTTATATAACTATATTTATCCTGTCATCAGGATCTGGCATTCAGATGTTTAAGCAATCATATTCCCTTGGGAAAAGAGGAGCGATTTAAAAAAAAAGTAAAAGTTTGTATAACCCACTCACATTTCCAGTTCTACCTTCACAAAGAACTCCTATTAGGCACTATGGCCTTACTTGCTACTGGCTGATTTGGAAACATTATTTGCTAAATCCACCATTTACCATGTGCTAGTTATTTATGCCATAATATTAAAAAAAATCCCTCTCAAGAATTTTGAAGGTGCACAACTAAGTGCCGATGTCAGGAATTTTTTCTCTCTTTTTAGGATTATTTCAAGCCTCACTACGCATCCATATGATACCATGGGACTCTATTATAAAATTAAAATACTGCAGTGGTCCCCATTGTCTGAGGAGTGGCATACGTGAGGTCTGCCCCTGGAGTGCTGGCCTAGACTCGAGGCTCAAAGCAAGGAACCGTGGCTAAACTCTGCCCAGCTTCAGTAAGCTAAGGGCCCATAGAAGTCACTGAATGGATACAGTAGACTCTCGATTATCCAGGATGCTAGGGAAAAAATTAATCCTGGTTAATAAAATCCTGGATAATTCCGATCCATAGGAAATATGGGGAGGGTGTCTGGTTCACCAGGCACCCTGCACCATGGGGAGGGAGTGTTTGTTCACTGGCTGCCCAGAGCCCTTGTGAGTTGTTTTTTGTTTGTGCTTGGGGCGGTAACAAAGCCCAGAGCCAGCCCTGTGAGTTACGCATATTTTTTTGACATCTGGGTTAATCCACATCCTGGTTAACCCAATCCTGGATAATCGAGAGTCTAATGTACTTTCATAGGTAACAAAGTCCTGCGGCACCTTAAAGACTAACTACAAAGTTTTGAAGCATAAGCTTTCGTGGGCTAATACCCACTTCGTCGGATGCAAGCAGTGGCCATCCGACAAAGTGGGTATTAGCCCACGAAAGCTCATGCTTCAAAACTTTATAGTTAGTCTTTAAGGTGCCACAGGACTTTGTTACCTCTGCTATTCCAGACTAACAGGGCTACCTCTCTGATTCTGTACTTTCATAGTAGTCTCAGTGTCCACCAGGGGGAGTGTGACCACATCTGTCAGCGCATCCAGGGCTAATAATGGACCAGTTAGGAAGTGTAGCAGAGGTGTTTTCCAGAGCTGGGATTAGACATAATTAGAAGTGTCACAAAGTTTTCACAATTCAAACATTAATGGAATGGAGGATGAATCTAGACTGTTCTCAGTCGTACCAGATGACAGAACAAGGAGTAATGGTCTCAAGTTGCAGTGGGGGAGGTTTAGGTTGGATATTAGGAAACACTATTTCATTAGGAGGGTGGTGAAGCACTGGAATGGGTTCCCTAGGGAGGTGTTGGAATCTCCAGCCTTAGAGGTTTTATGATCAGGGTTGACAAAGTCCTGTCTGGGGTGATTTAGTTGGGGTTGGCTCCTTATGCTCCACCAGGAGCGAAGAGGATACAAAGAAGAAGAATAAGAAGGTCCTGCTTCGAGTAGCAGGTTGTACTATATGACCTCCTGAGGATCCTTCCAACCCTGATATTCTATGTATGTTATTACTCACCTTCCAACGAATTGAGAAATTTGAGCTTTTTTAAAAAATGCCAAGCTGGTCACCAAAAGGAGGAAAAGTGCCTCCAGTGACAGTTCCCAAAATGATGTTATTATTGGAAACTTGGAAAGAAAAAAAACAGGTTACTTACCTGTAACTGTTGTTCTTCGAGATGTGTTGCTCACATCCATTCCAGTTAGGTGTGCACGCGCTGCAGGCACGATTGCCAGAAGATTTTCCCCCTAGCAACTGGCCAGGTCGGCTAGGGAGCCCCCTAGCCGTTATGGTGCTGCATATATACCCCTGCCGACCCTGACCCCCCTCAGTTCCTTCTTGCCGGCTAATCCGACAGTGGGGAAGGAGGGCGGGTTTGGAATGGATGTGAGCAACACATCTTGAAGAGCAACAGTTACAGGTAAGTAACCCGTTTTTCTTCTTCGAGTGCTTGCTCATATGTATTCCAGTTAGGTGACTGCAAGCTGTACCTAGGTGGAGGGGTTGGATTGACCGATCGCTGAGTGCAGGACCGCTGAACCAAAGGCCGCATCATCCCTGGACTGTTGTACTATGGCGTAGTGGGCGGCGAAGGTGTGGATGGAGGACCAGGTGGCTGCCCTTCAGATGTCCATGATCGGAACTCTCTCCCGGAAGGCCGCTGAGGAGGCTTGCACTCTTGTGGAGTGCGCTGTTATTTGCTCGGCGGGTCTGCCTGCCAGCTCGTAGCAGGTGCGGATGCATGCGATTATCCAAGAGGAGAGCCGCTGGGCGGAGATTGGCTGACCTTTCATCCAATCCGCTACTGCAATAAAGAGTTGTCGTTTTTCTAAATGGTCTTGTGCGGTCCAAATAAAATGCAAGTGCTCTACGAACATCGAGCATGTGCAATTGTTGGGGCTTTGGGTAGAAGACCGGCAGGAATATGTCCTGGTTAATGTGGAAGGGAGACACCACCTTGGGAAGGAAGGCTGGGTGGGGGCGAAGCTGCACCTTGTCCTTGTGAAAGACCGTATACGGTGGTTCGGAGGTTAGGGCCCTGATCTCCAACACTCTGCGTGCTGAGGTGATTGCTATGAGGAAGGCTACCTTCCAGGAGAGGTACAGCAAGGAGCACGTGGCGAGGGGCTCGAACGGGGGCATGGTGATGTGGGAAAGAATGAGGTTTAGGTCCCAGGGGGGGACAGGTTGCTTAACCTGTGGGTAAAGTCTGTCCAGCCCTTTGAGGAATCTGGAGACCGTAGGGTCTGAGAAGACCAAGTGGTCTCCCGAGCCGGGGTGAAATGCAGAGATGGCTGCCAAGTGGACTCTGATAGTGGAAGTAGAAAGACCTTGCTGCTTAAGGGCGAGCAGGTAATCTAGGACGACTGGGATGGTCGCTTCCCTGGGAGTAGTGCTGTGCTGTATACACCAGGCGGAGAAACGGGTCCACTTCGCAGTATAGGTGCTTCTGGTTGATGGCTTTCTGCTACCCAGAAGAATATTTTGTACTGCAGCTGAGCACAGGAGCTCTGGGCCCCTCAGCCACGCAGGAGCCACGCTGTGAGATGTAGGGACTGGAGGTCTGGGTGATATAGACGACCGTGGTCCTGAGAGATCAGGTCCGGCCACAGCGGGAGGCTGATGGGAGGGGCCTTGGACAGCTGGAGGAGGGATGCATACCAGCATTGTCTGGGCCAGGCCGGGGCTATGAGAATCATGTGTGATTTGTCCCGTTTCACCTTGATAAGCACCTTGTGCAGGAGCGTGAACGGAGGGAAGGTGTAGCGGAAGTGGGTCGTCCAGGGAAGGAGAAAGGCGTCAGTTAGGGAGCCCGGAGAGCTGCCTCGAAAGGAGCAGAACTGGAGACACTTCCTGTTCTGACACGTGGCAAAGAGGTTGATCTGGGGAAACCCCCCACTGTAGGAAGATCGATCGAATAACGTCTGGGCGGATGGACCACTCGTGTGATAGGAAGGACCTGCTGAGGTGGTCCACCAGTGTGTTCTGAATGCCCGGGAGGAACGAGGCCACCGGGTGAATCGAGTGGGCCATGCAGAACTCCTAAAGGAGAACGGCTTCCTTGCAAAGGGGGTTTGAACGTGCTCCACCCTGTTTGTTAATGTAAAACTGGCCTGTGGTGTTGTCTGTTAATACCGCTACACAGTGAGCTGCTAGCATGCTCTTGAAGGCCTGGCATGCTAATCGAACCACTCTCAGCTCCCTGACATTTATGTGCAGATGGAGATCAGCTTCTGACCAGCGACCCTGAGCTCGCCGAGGTGGGCTCCCCAGCCCAGAGATGAAGCGTCCATTACTAGGGACATGGATGGGCGGGGGGGAAGGAAGGGGACTCCCTCGCAGACGAGGTCCTGATTTACCCACCAGGCCAGAGCGTCGAGGGTAGCCTTCGGGATAGTAAGAAGGGCGTTTATACTGTCCACGTTCAGCCTGTAGACCGATGCAAGCCAAGCCTGGAGCGGGCGTAGACACAGTCTGGCGTGCTTGGTGATATACGTGCATGCCACCATGTGCCCCAACAGGCTGAGGAACACCCGAGCTGTTGCTGTCGGGAAGGAGCGCAGGTCGTGGACCGCCGCCTGTATGGCGAGAAAGCGCGGCGGTGGGAGGGATGCCCTTGCCACGGTAGAATCCAGAAGGGCCCCTATGAATTCGATCCTCTGGGTGGGTTCCAGGGTAGACTTCTCCTCGTTGAGGAGGATACCCAGGCGGTCGAATGTGCGTATTATGAGCTGTACGTGCGCACGCACTTGGTCGCTGGAGGTGCCCCGTATCAGCCAGTCGTCCAGGTATGGGTAGAGATGCACCCCGCGGCGGCACAGGAATGCTGCCACCACCGCCATGCACTTTGTGAAGACTCGGCGCGGTAGATAGCCCAAAGGGTAGGATGGCAAATTGGTAATGCTCCCCCGCTACGAGGAAGTGGAGGTATTGTCTGTGGGAAGGTTTTATCGCAATATGGAAATAGGCGTCCTTCATATCGAGGGCAGCGAACCAGTCGCCGGGATCCCGTGAGGGAATGATAGTACCCAAGGAGACCATGCGGAACTTGAACTTGGCCATGTGGCTGTTGAGCCCGCGTAGGTCCAGGATGGGCCGTAGGCCCCCTTTCGCCTTGGGGATAAGGAAGTATCGGGAGTAGAACCCCTTTCCCTTGAACTCCTCTGGGACGGGCTCGATGGCTCCCAGCGAGAGAAGCGACCTCACCTCCTGTACCAGGAGTTGCTCGTGAGCGGGGTCCCTGAAGAGGGACGGGGAGGGAGGGTGGGAAGGAGGGGAGGAGGAAAACTGGAGCGAATATCCCTGCTCCACCGTGCGGAGAACCCACTGGTCCGATGTGATGTTTGACCAGGCACGGAGGAAGTGGGATAGACGATCGTGGAAGGGAGGATCCAGGTGTCTGACTGGTGCTCTGCCCCCGGGTGCACCTTCAAAAGTTAGGCTTTGGGCCTTGGGGGGGTTTTGGGGGCTGCTGCTTGCCCGCCTGTCTGGACGAGGAGTGCCTGCGGTTGCCACGCCCCCTACGGTGGAAGGAGTCGGGGGGGGGGCGAGGAGGAGGGTAGAACCGCCTCGGTTGGGTCTGGAAGGCCCTCCTCTGGGTGACTGGTGTGTGCATCCCCAGAGTCCTAAGGGTGACTCTAGAGTCCTTGAGGGTTTGCAGGTGTGAATCCGTAGTCTGGGAGAAAAGGCCCGCACCCTCAAAAGGGAGGTCTTGAATAGTATGTTGAACCTCCAAGGGGAGGTTGGATGCCTGCAGCCATGCATTCCGCCTGAGGGTGATGCCTGAAGCCACCGTTCTAGCTGCGGAGTCAGCAGAGTCCAAGGCCGCCTGAAGGGAAATCTTAGCTACCTTTTTCCCTTCTTGGATAAAGGCGCCAAACTCCTGTCTGGTCTCTGGGGGGGATGGCGTTCTCGAATTTCTGCATGGATCCCCATGCATTATAAGTATGCCTGCTCAGGAGGGCCTGTTGGTTGGCCACCCTGAGCTGCAGGCCCCCTGCTGAATATATCTTCCTCCCAAAGAGGTCCAACTTCTTGGCCTCCCGTGATTTCGGGGCCGGCGCTTGCTGGCCGTGGCGCTCTTTATTATTTACAGAGTCCACCACAAGGGAGGAAGGCTGGGAGTGAATGTACAGATATTCATAGTCCCTTGCTGGGACAAAGTACCTACTTTCCACCCCTTTCGCTGTAGGGGGAATGGAGGCCGGCGTCTGCCAAATGGTGGCCATGGACTTCTGTATTGTCTTAATAAAAGGTAATGCCACCCTCGCCGGCCCGTCTCTAGACAGAATGTCTGCCACCGGTCATCACATTCCACCACTTCCTCCATAGGGAGGTTCATGCCCTTGGCTACAGCCTTTAGTAGGGCTTGGTGGGCGGATAAGTCCACGGGCGGTGGACTGGACGCTGACGTGCCCACTACTGCCTCGTCCGGGGATGAGGAGGACGAGACCCTCGGTTCCGTGGGGAATGTTGGCAAGTTGCCCCGAGGCAGAGCTGGTATGGCTGCCGGCAACCCCACCGTGGCTGCAGCTGTATCTTCTGCCCCACCGATGGGGGGGCGGCCGAGGGATGCTTCTGGCACCCTGGGCTCCGATGTAGAGAGTCCTGATGGTGTCCCCTGGGCCTGATGGTATGCCCAGAGTGTCCAGAAGGGCCAGCTGGTGGGCTCCTGTGCCTGAGGGTCGTGACCTGGCCAATGCTCCTGCGGTGCGACTTGCTGGCCATCAGCGGAGCGAGGCGAGGTTGTGGCCGACCGAGAGGGCCATGGGGGAGCCGAGCCCGTAAAATGCTGCGGTGCCGAAGGGGAGCGGTGTCGAGAACGGGACCGGGGATACCCGCGATGTCTGGGTGATGTGCTGGTCCCGTACGGAGAACGGTGTGCCGAGCGGGAACGATGTCGGCTCGGTGACCGGTGTCGGAGCCGGCCGTTTGCCATGCCTCATTTGCCTTGCTCCCCGCAAAGGTACCTTGGTGGCTCCTGGCCTGATTAGCTCCCACATTAATTCCCCTCAGCCAGCCTTGTTCTGCCCTCCTTACTCCACCCCACCATGCAGTGCCACCAACTTAGCAATTTTGTCATTGGTCTTAGTGACTTTGGTTTCCCTACCGAGGAAATAAGTGTCAAAGTGATCGGAAACAATTCTAGCAACTTTCTCTGCCAATTACAGTCATATTCAGAGAAAGAAGTTGCCCATTTGAATAGGTAGCTCAACAATGTTAATAAAATCAATCCCACTCTCATTTTACTATGCCAAGTCGATACATTTCACTTGGGCATGTCCTCGGAACTTCTTGGGCAGAGAGGCTATGAATGAGAAGAAGGGTTTGACTAGAGCTCCTGCTGGTAGAATAAATGCTTAGCACGTAACCGGGGCTCAGCTTCACAGAATCATAGAATACTAGGGTTGGAAGGGATCTCAGGAGGTCATATGGTCCAACCTCCTGCTCAAAGCAGGACCAATCCCCAACTAAATCATCCCAGCCAGGACTTTGTCAAGCCTTGACCTTAAAAACCTCTAAGGATGGAGATTCCACCACCTCCCTAGGTAACCCATTCCAGTGCTTCACCACCCTTCTAGAGAAATAGTGTTTCCTAATATCTAGCCTAGACCTCCCCCACTGCAACTTGAGACCATTACTCCTTGTTCCGTCATCTGATATTACTGAGAACAGAGATCCATTCTCTTTGGAACCCCCTTTCAGGTAGTTGAAAGCAGCTATCAAATCCCCCCTCATTCTTCTTTTCTGCAGACTAAATAATCCTAGTTTCTTCAGCCTCTCCTCAGAAATCATGTGCTCCAGCCCCCAAATCAATTTTGTTGCCCTCTGCCAGACTCTTTCCAATGTTTTCCACATTCTTCTTGTAGTGTGGGGCCCAAAACTGGACACTGCACTCCACATGAGGCTTCACCAATGCCGAATAGAGGGGAATGATCATGTCCCTCAATCTGCTGGCAATACCCCTACTTATACAACCCAAAATGCTGTTAGTCTTCTTGGCAATAAGGGCACACTGTTACTCATATCCAGCTTCTCATCCACTATACCCCTAGGTCCTTTTCTGCAGAACTGCTACCTAGCCATTCGGTCCCTAGTCTGTAGTAGTGCATGGAATTCTTCCATCCTAAGTGCAGGACTCTGCACTTCTCCTTGTTGAAGCTCATCAGATTTCTTTTGGCCCAGTCCTCTAATTTGTTTAGGTCCCTCTGTATCCTATCCCTACCCTTCAGCATATATACCATTCCTCCCAGTTTAGTGTCTTCTGCAAACTTGCTAAATCTATGTCATTCTCCAGATCATTAATGAAGAGACTGAACAAAACCAGCCCCAGGACTGACCCTTGGGGCACTCCACTTGATATTGGCTGCCAACTAAACATGGAGCTATTGATCATTACCCATTGAGCCCAATGATCTAGCCAGCTTTCTATCCACCTTATAGTTCATTCATCCGGCCCGTACAGAAGCTTGGGAGGCCATGGTACCACAAATTCCTCATATGGTGAGGTAGGAGTTGCAGGTTTCAGTACTAACTGTAAGCCTTCGTACACCGCCAGGGCTACTTGTACTGAGCGGTTAGCAGATCTCTTTTGGCTGTATATGCCTCTGGGGTGATTGAGAGTGGGAATGACTGGTGGCTGTGCCACAGAGATTTAGGGGATGCCCTTGACAGACCTGGCACAAGCTCCAGGGATCCAGAAGCACAAACTTCTTCTTAGCTGAAGAGTGTTCTAGCAAGAGCCTCTCACCTGAATGTCACTGCTCCTATTTGGCTTTGGTAGTGACACACCAGCAAAAGGGACTGAGGAGCTGCAGACATCTCTGGTAGGATGTTCCATACCTTAGCTGATGTACTTGTGGCACTCCCCCAGTGAGGTGAGTCCAATGGAGGTTGAAGTGCTGCCTCTCTGAGTCAACACTTGAGCCTCTTGAGCCTCACCCCTCTTTCTTTGAGTGGGACTTAAATCACACACACGTGGGAGGAAATCACTTACCACAAGTTTGAGATTGTTTCATCAACCATTATGATGGTAAGAATGAACCGAGGAAGGTTGGGGATGGTTCCGCCTCTTATACCAGTATGCAGTGGCATGTTGCGACAGAAGGTGCTCATGCCGTCCCGGTGAGCACCAGGGAGGGAAAGAGTTCTCTGACAACTGTGTATGAGGCATGTACACACCTCTAGTGGAATGCACATGTGCAAGCACTCCAAGAAGAACAGCTAAGTTTCTGCTTCCTAGGGATAGAGAGTTTTAGGGATAAATCCTAGAGATAAAGAGGACAGGACCATCTTAGAAGTAGGATGAGATTCTATAAAGTTCTGAGGAGACACTTATGTGGATACAGAAAGAGAAGCATAAATAAGGACAAAACCTGTTTATTCAAATTAATTAATTTTGTTCTTCTGTTCCACTTTTTGACAGTTTAAGGAAGAAAAAGGAAATTCTGACACACCACTTTCTCAGTAGGGTTTCACATGCTCTTTCAGTGGCTGACTTGATAAGAAAACAATTGCTTTTTCAAATGTCCAGTATTCTCTCCTTGTTACACAAATTGCTTCCCTTCTAATTTTTAGACCGACTACTGCTTTTTTTCTTCAGGCTCTTCTAAAAAAAAACAAAACAGTACAATGATTAAAGCATAGTCTATCTAACTGGCAAACTTTATGCAACCACATTATCCTGCCTATAGTCATTCAGAATCTGCCATTCAGAGTTCTAAGCAGTCATATTCCCTTTTGAGAAGCAAAGGTAATACAACAAAGTCACATTTCCAGTTTTACTTTCACAAAGACCCTCTCTCAGGCACTATGATTTTACGTGCTACTGACTGATATGGAAACATTATTTGCTAAACCTACTAGTTTCCATGTGACATAATTACTATGCCAAAACATTTTTAAAAGCCCTTAAGAGACCTTAATGTTGTATTGCTAAGCACTCAAATTAGGACATTTTCTTTCTTTCATTAGATTTATAATAAAAGTCTCACTATTCATCAATATTATCCTTTAGAAAATATTACAGAATTAAAATATAAATAACCACACAGTCCAGAATTACTTGAGATATAAATAAATATATGAATAAATGACAATAAAAAATACAGATGCCTCCAGGTCTCAGGTAGTTGCATACACAACCTTTAACTCTGCAAACAAGCAGTGGCCATTTACAGGGTTCCCTGAGATGGGACCCAGAGTAGTGGGCCAGTTATGGTGACATTTGAAAATCAGTATGTGGTCTATGGTGCTGACAAGCGGCAGAGTGAATGCACAGAACACAGCGAAAGATAGAGTTTGTAGAAATTTTTCTCTGTGTGTATGTGTGTTATAGCTATAACTGATTGCTTATTCCGATTTTTTTTGTATTTGCAATAAAAGCAGCATTTTTTCCTTATCCCCTTTAATAAGATCATGTTAGTTTTTATTTTATTGATATAACAAACAAAAACCCAATCTGGCTTAGAGTGGAAGTGAAGGCAGCTGTAAAAAATAATATAGGGGAAGTTGAAAGTAATGAATATAAATCAGAAGCTAGAAATTGTTGAAAATTGATAATGGAAGCAAAGGGACACAAGTAGAAATACATGACCAGCAGAGATAAAGACAATGAGAAGGAGTTTTTAAAGTATATTAGCAACAAAAATAATTTGAATCATCACATTCATTCATTACTAGATGAAATGGTAGAACTACCAATAATAATGCAGAAAAGGCAGAAGTGTTTATAAATATTTGTGTTGATACTAGGGTAAAAATAAAACAGATGATGTAGTCATATCAAAGAAAATACTCTTTGCACTCCACTAGTATCTCAGAAGGATGTTAAACAGCAGCTACGCAAGTTAGATATTTTTAGACGAGCAGGTATGGATAACTTGCATCCAAGAATTTTAAAAGAGCTGGGTGAGGACTTTGCAGGACCCTTAATGTTGATTTCCAATAAGTCTCGGAACACAGAGGAAATTCCAGAGGACTGGAAGAAAGCTAATGTTATGCCAATATTTAAAAATAGTAAACATGATGGATAAATCTAATAGTGTTGATGTAATATACAGAGACTTCTGTAAAGCATTTGATCTGGTACCGCATGATATTTTTGTAACAGATATGGCAATTTCCTGCACTATCTTTGAGAGATCTTACAGTATTAAGTGTATAAACCATTGTGGAACAGGGAAAATAAGTAATGCCATGGGAAAGGTAATTACAGCTCCTCCTGGAATTAAGAACAATAGGTGGGGAGGACAATGGGCAATTAGGTAAATTCATTCAGATTGTAACACTTTCAGAGAAGTACACCTCCCTGGGTGATGCTTACATATACTAATTAAAACTAGATTATCCATGGCCTACATTCTTTGTTTCTAGATTTAAAAGTGCCAGGGGATCCCAGCTGCCACCTCTGCTGTGGTAGTGTTGGCGCCAGCTGGAAGCCCCGGGACCTTTTAAATCACCCAGGTGGGCTGCAAGGCTCCTATGGGAGCACATGACCATTCTGGGACCTGCGGTTTGGAGCGCCCCGGAAGGGCTGGCGCAGTCAGTCTTGGAAGTAATGGCATCTCAATGGGCCCTGTCCCCTTTGAGATGGCTCTGGGCCTTGGAATTACTCTTGGCGGGCCTGGGTATGTCTCTAGTGGGATCCTACAAGGATCAGTTCTTGGCCCTAATTTAACATTTTTATTAAGGACCTGAAAGAAAACATAAAATCATCACTGATAAAGTTTACAGATCAAATAAAACATTGGGGGACTAGTAAATAACAAAGAGGACAGGTAACTGATATGAATGACCTGGACCATTTGGTAAGATGGGCATAAGCAAATAATATGCATTTTTAATATGGCTAAATATAAATGTATATATCTAGAAACAAAGAATGTAGGCCATATTTACAGAATGAGGGTCTCTATCCTCAGAAGCAGTGACTCTGAAGATGATTTGGTGGTCATAATGGAGAACTAGCAAAACATGTAAACAGGGCTTTTTTCCTACCAAATATCAACTTGCTACCCCAAAATGTTCCTGTGCTATAACAGCTGAGAGAAATCTTGCTTTTTTCTTTTTTTGCATTGGGAAAATATTTCCAAATCTCCTTGTTTGTAAAACAGCACAACAGCTTTTTTGATTACAATGTAAAAAACAAAACCTAACCAACCAAAATAAAAGCAACCCTTGAGCTTCAAAAAATTCACACACACACCCCCCCAATGTGAATGTTTTGGAAAGCTACAACAAGCTAAAAATAAAAGGATAATTGGAATGGCTTTGGTAACCTTATGAGTAGTAGTTGCAATACTTGTGCTCCTCCTATCATATTCTGGCTTTATTATTTTCAGATCTGCATGATCATTTTTCAAATTGAAAAAAAGGAAGATAAGTTTTGATGATCTTCCAGACTAGAAAATGCTCATATGCTCTTCACATATTAAAGAGTAACTGAAGTGCGCTATGTGAAAAACACTTACTGTGTCTGTAGAAGAAGAACCACCTTGTGTTTTCCTGGAGGGCCTACAATACAAACCATGTGCTGTTTAAACAATACAGTTTGTGAACAAGCTGAAACTGTAATTATTATGCATGGTTTTGAAAAGATGCTTCTAAAATCTATCAAACCAGCTGTGTTACATGATAGAATGTTAATCAATCATGTTTCTGGATTTCAGATTAAACCAGTCTGAGTGAATGGACTGCTTTTTCACCTTAAGTAACTGGCATCTGTGTGCAAATGTTGGCTCCTGCCAGCTTCCATCTCTCTGGAATTCCTCACTCCACGTTTTCCATAGCACTTTCTATAACCTTTGATCCCTGAAAGTGGATTGATGCTAAACTGAGGTTTGGCCAGAGGGAAAAATGCCAGTAAACCCACTTAAGGCAGCACAGAAGCCTACCAGCTGTGGAAGACTGGGGACAGAAGGGAAACTGAGGCACTTGAGGCAGCCAATGCTAGATCAGGTTATATGCTCCTACACTCAGGGCCAGTGCAACCCCTAGGCCAACTAGGCAACCACCTAGGGTGCCAAGTGGTTGGGGGCACCAAAAAGCATGCTCAGGGGAGACACACAGAGGTGAGCTAGGACAGCGGGATGCGGGGAGGGCCGCCCGCAGCAAGTAACGAGGGGTGATGCTGCAGGGGAATCGCCCCTCACCCCAGCTCACCTCGGCTCCACCTCCTTCCCTGAGAACGCCACCCCACTCTAATCCTCCTCCCCGCGTAGGCTTGCCATGAAAAACAGCTATTTGGCACCACAAGCCTGGGAGGTGGGAGAAGTGGAGTGGCACCGGTGTGCTCAGGGAAGGAGGCGGAGCTGAGGCAGGGAGCTGCTGCGGGGTGAGGGCTCCCTGGGCATAGGGGGTGGCTCCCCCAGTGGCGGCGGGGGGACGGACGGACGGCGGAGAGCTGCTGCAGGGGGGCGCCGCAGGGCAGAGTGGGGCGGGGAGCCTCAGCAGGGCTCCCCAGGCTGGGGTGGAGCGCAAGGTGGAAGTTTCGCCTAGGGCGCAAAATATCCTTGCACCGGCCATGCCTACACTTACATACAAGTTTCTTATTAAATCTGCAGTCATGATGCTATTATAAATAGGTCCTGAACGAAGTGAAATAAGTGCATTCTTATGACAGCGAAGCTAGTCTCTAGAATGTACCAGGTGAATTTTAGAAATAAATAGACAAACCATATTTGTTTCTTTATTGAAAGTAACAGGACATTAAATGCTGTATGGTGATCCCATCATATTATGAGCCAATCAGCGCTTTGTCATTTTATCTTTTTTAACTGTGTAACCTTAACTCTATATTAACTTTTTCTGCATTGAATTTACATTCTTTTTATTTATTTTAAACAGGGAATTTTCCTCTGCTTAGTAAGCGTATTTAAATTGTCCCATTTAGGCACTACAGTTCTAAGATCCATGAGGAAAAGTTGGGAGGAGGGCCAGCTCCCACTTATGCTACTACTAAAGACAGTCAACATTTTTAATATGGAAAGTTTTCCAGCATAAAAAAATAGGTTTTGTTCTCTCTGAATTTTCTTTGCAGGGAAACTTCATTTTTGATGGAAAATTTTTATTGTTTTGTCTTCACTTAAAATGTTATTTTGATTTCTGAAGATTAAAAATATTCATTCTCCATTTTCAGATGTTTGGGGGTTCTCTTCCATTTTCTATCCCATTTTATACGCCACCCTCATTTTTCTGTTGGAAAACAGTACGAGTGCAAGAAAATGCGTTTCCTCTGCTTTCTCACACTTGTATTTTATCTTCTACCCACTCCAGTGAAAATAAATACCTGTGTGGCATGGGTGGAATAACAGAGGGAGAGAGAAGGTAAACTGTAAACCAGAAGGTTCACACCTTCAGTGGGATGCTGGGGAATGTGCTAAAGCTGTTGGTGAGATTGCACTAGTTTCAGGATCTAGGCATTTAGACTGCAGAGGTCACCACTGCCAAGAGGGGTCTCCTATTTGAGATCTCCTCCAGGAGTCTGTGGCCAAGGGCACAAAGCCAGGAACAGTTCCTTAGCTCAACCCTGTCCCAGAAAGCAAAGGGCATCTGGGATTCAATGTGTGGATTAGAAGTGGGCAAAAAGAGGAAGTGTGTGAGGGGGGGTCTCTTTCTGTTAAGATGTTCATGGTTTTAAGAATATTTAATCCAAAAACTGGGCAAAATATCAAAGCCACCAAAAATAAAAATTGAAGACAGAATTTTGAAGAAAATTTCACTACGAGACAGCAAAAACCTAACTTTTTGGCTTCCCGGCTACCAACAAGGAAGGTTCAGGTCAATTTCACAATAAATTGACAAGAGGCCTCCAGCCATAGGGCTGGAGAGGCAGAGCCCCCTTCACTCTGTTTCCCTGCCAATCCTCTCAAGTCCCCAGAGCAGGTAAGGTGCTGTCCTGGTGCTCTGCCTGTCTGTCCCCTAGAACCAGTTGGGTAAGTGGGAAGCAGAGCTTCTGATGCAGAGCCTGTCTGTTCCCCTGGAACTAAGGAAAAGGTGGGAAGGTAAAGCACACCAGTGGTGTCCTTCTCCATCCCCTGGCACTTGGATGAGATGGTGATTGAGGAAGATTTAGTTGAATCTGTACTAGATTTGGAGAAACATTTTATTCTGCCTAATTGGCATTTTCTGACTCAACTAAGTTTTGGCAGAAAATTTCCAACTGGCTCTAAGTTAGATGTCCTCACAGCAGTCTGGTGAGTGTCCAGCAGTAGGGAGCCCAAACGGTTCTGTGACAGCACCCTAGGCTAATAATGGACCAGTCAGCAAGTGTAACAGAGGTGCTTTTGCAAGTGACCAGCAGTGCTTGGCAAGTTTAAAGCCAAATGTAACACTGGGAGAGCTGGGATTAGAAATAAGTAAAACTGTCATTTTTATCCTACAGTGTAAATATGAACAGAATTTTGCTTACCGGCTAAAGACCCGAGCAATTTGAGATCTTTTATACACAGCAAAGCTGAGAACCAGAAGAAGAAGTATGCTTCCAATTGCTATTCCCATAATGATGACAATGTTACTATTGGAAACTTGGAAAGAAAGAAACAGACACAGAACATTACAGTTTGTTTGCACTTAGGATTTACTCATACAACTGTAACAAACATTTCTATATAAACAGAGGCTTGTCCCTGTATGAAGTGTAAATGCATCTCACACACATACAGCTATCCCATATGTACATTATCTAACAATGCCAGCAACGGGGCCTCCAAATTTGTTGTGTCTGCTTGTTTCTGCTGTGCATCCTCCCTAATCATGGATGCCATGTGCTGGGCAGGCGGAGTGATTGGCATATTGCACGTGAATTATGATGCAATATATCAGACACAAAAAAGCTAATGCCGTTCCAGGTTGTGTACAAGCATCAGATCATGGAGTAAGGAAGGAGTACTTTTCTATATGGGCCTAGAGTGACCACACCTAGAATGGAGTTCATTTTTCAGCACTACTGTAACAGAAAGATATTTACAACTGAGAAGGAGTGAAAAAAACCCCTAAATTATCAGGGATCTTGAGGGTTTGATTCACAAGGAAAAATTAACGGAGATACAGCCTTGGTCCAGCAATTCCTAAGGGGGATCATGGCAACAGTCTACAAATATGTAAGTGTGGAGCATTCTCATTTGAGAACGCTCCACTTCTGCGGACCCTGGTAATTCAACCCAGCAAATGTTAGCTGCCATTGTAAGAGAGGCAGTCTCTCAAAACCTGCATCCCAGGCTAGACAGAGCTTTAAATTTCATACCAACATCCAGAACTGCAGCCACAAATGAACAGACAGGGCCGGCGACAGAAATTTTGGGGCCCCCTACTGTGAGCGTTTGGCCCCCCCCTCAGCGTTTGGGGGCCCCCCGCCTCCCCCTCCCCCCTCGCAAAGGGCTGGAGCCCCCGCGCAAAGGGCTGGAGCCCCCTCCCTCCCCCCGCGCAAAGGGCTGGAGCCCCCTCCCCCCCCCGCGCAAAGGGCTGGAGCCCCCTCCCTCCCCCCTGCGCAAAGGGCTGGAGCCCCCTCCCTCCCCCCTGCGCAAAGGGCTGGAGCCCCCTCCCCCCCCCGCGCAAAGGGCTGGCCCGGCTTTTTCACGTGGGCGGGGGAGTCGCATGCAGCCGGGGAGCGGGAGCGGCGTGCCCGGCCACTCAGCTGAAGCCGCCGGCATGAAGGGTAGCAGGAAGCTACCAGGAAGCGGATCGCGGCGCCGGACACAGCCGCGGAAAGAGCGGCCAGCGTGGATAACCAAGGGTAGAGCTGTACCGGTCTCCCGACTTCAGGGGCCCCCCCCTGAAGTCGGGGGCCCGGTACAGCTCTACCCATTGTACCGCCCTGTCGCCGGCCCTGTGAACAGATACCCAGAACAGCTCACACAACATTACTGTTATATGCTAATAGCTAATTCACTCAGTTCAAGAGAAGAATCACTGCCTTCTGCACCAACTATCTTCTGGGGGCAGATTCGGACACACAGGAAGCATGGAAGGACCCACAGGAAGCATAGGCCAGACAGGATCCTTCACTGTGACCATTCCATGGACAGAAAAACACATCTCTAAGGCCGTGGCACTAACACCCAAGGGAAAAGAATTCTGGGTGATGCTCTGTAGTGTAACAGCCTGAACTCATGTCTCGGGTGCCTCCAGCTATTTCCATGATTTCAGCCGTTTGGACCTCCTGTATCACTACTTCCTACTTGTCACGCGGGAGCAGCTGGGTTGTTGCATGGACTACCTCTCTGGGTTTGGTGCAGATGGTGCAGCAGAACTAAGTGGTCTGCCCTGGCATGGCTGTGAAAGTCCCAGGCAAAACCTCCATAAGACACAGGGCTTCCTTCAGCTGGTCCTCTGAGTGTGTGTCCCCGAACAGGAGTGTCTCATGTTCCGTTTCCATGATGGCCTGTGGCCCCAGTTTGGGTTTCAGGAGGTACAGAATGATCAATAGCTCTTCCCTTTCACGCCATGGTTTCAGAAGATGAAACATGGTAAATCTGGCACTTTTTTCTAGTTGGGCTGTTGGAATTCATAGTTGATAGTGAGCTAGCATTTTTGACTCTTGGGGGGGGGGAAGCAGTACAAGGACCTGATCTCCTGGTTTGAAGGTCTGTACTTGTGTGCCCCAATTATATCCTCACCTGGGCTTCTTGGATGGCTCGGAGGTTCTCTTTTATGAGGAGGTCTTGGAGCTGTAGTACATATTGGAGTAAACCCCTGGGTCTGGGACAAGATATGTTCCCATGTCTCCCTCATGAGATCCAGCAATCCCTGCAGCTGGTGGCTATATAGCAGCTCAAATGGAGAAAATTTAGTGGAGGCCTGTGCACCTTCCAAATGGAGGAATAAGCTGGTCCCAAGAGTGAAGTTCTTCCAGCAGACACTTCCAGAGCATGCTTTTTAATGTTGGGTTGAACAGCTCAATCAAACCATCTGTCTGAACGGTACATGGATGTCCAGAGTCTTCTTGCCATTGAGAAGCAAACCCAGATCCAAAAGGACAGAGATTGTAACTATGATGTGGAGTGACAGCTCCTCAGTAACCAATAGTTCAAATATGAGTAAACAAAAATAGCACATCTGAGAAAACAGGGTAACACAGAAATGCACTTTGAAAAGATTCTTAGTGAAGATAGGCTTGAAAGGAGCACCTTGTACTGGAAATGGCATCCTGACACTGCAAAATGCATGTATTTTCAATGACTGTCAGATGTAAATATGAAAATAATCATTCTTGAAATCAGGGGTGGTGGTATCAACATAGGTGAAGAAAGTATGGAGGCCAGGGTTAAAATATGAAACCAGAATTTCCACATGTACTTGTTCAATTTTCTGAAATCAAAAATCAGACTGAGAATCCCATCTTTTTTTCTGTTTCAGGAAGAGATGTTCAGATACCACCCCCAGAGTTCCTACCAAGAGCAGCTTGTGAAGTTCCATTAGTAAAATAACTTTGTGAGACAGGTCTGTGAAAAGGGAAGGGTGGAGGAATTGAAAGGGGAGAGTTTTTTTAACTGAATGGCATAGCCTGTTTCTAGATTCTCTAGTATCCATACATCCAATGTAATCAGTCTCCATTTATTAATGAATTGGGCTAGCCTGTCCCCCAAAGAGGGGACTGATCCTTGCTTTTGGTCCATGACTCTCAATCCTCACATTAAATCTGAGGTCTGGTATTTGCTGAAGATGAAGAAGAGGAGCTGGTTGCATCATCTTAGGTCTAGAATTGAACAACCTCTTTTTATGCTGGGTATGAAATGAAGACAAGTTTCTGGTGCCTCTGATTTTAAAAAAAATAAGTAGAAGACTGAGGGAAATATTGTCAGATTTATCGAAAAGAACAAGTAGAAAGTCTTTTTCCAGCTGAGGGATAGAGACCCAGAGAACAAGCAGTGGATTTAATTTCCTTTAATATCTCCAAAAGTTCATCAGTCTTATTGCTGAACAGACCCTCAAAGTGGAGGGCTTCCATTTTAACTTTAGTGTCCTCAGCCAAAGAAGATGACAGAGCCAAGCATACCATCACAAGAAGACTGCAGATGCCAAAGCTCTGGCAGAAGAATCTGAAGCACCAAATGATGCCATGAAATCTTTGCTATGTTCTGTTCTTCTGTCAGAATAGCACTGTCTAGTCTTCTTTTATCCTCTGCCAACTCTAACAAAGAATGCTATTCTTATCTACAGATGGAAATGGTAACAGACCATCACTGCAAAGGGAAACTAGGGTCCTGGAGGGACACGAGGCCAGCAGCAGGCATGACACTGGCCAACAGGAGGTGCTCCAAGGGCTGGAGAGCTAATTCCCTGGACAATCAGTGGGAGGCGCCATGCCGGTGAGGTGTCACATCACCAGTGTCATTGCGAAGACATCTATTGAGGGGAATCCCCATTACCAGTGTGACAAAGCTCTAACCTTGTCTCTGTGGGTCTCCTGCTTCGTGGCAGATTTAGCTAGCCTCCAAGGCTCACTGTGACCCTCCACATAGTCCTTCTCTCTCTAGAGGCAAGGGTCACAGCCTACTAAGCCATTTTCATCATGAGCCAGCAAAGGAGATGGGGAGAACGTATCTTCCTTCTCTCTGTTGTCTCCCAGTCTCAGGGATTAGCTGGGGAGGGACTCCTCTGCCTTTAAACAGAAGTCTTTTGCCCATCTATAAACTGTTTTATTATCTAGGATACACTAAGAGAAGGCTCACTACCAATTTTGGGAAATGAGGTACTTTTTTTTTAACTTTGATCCAAGGGTAGATCAACACTGAAAAGTGTAATGTCTGCTAACGCTCTCCACAGAGAAACATATGGACAAGATTGTAAGTGAAGTAACCATTGTTTATTGTTTGTGTTGTCTTTTGGTTTTAATTTTCCCCTTCCTTTAATAATAGACATAGTTAACAATTATGATTATTTTGCTTGTCATTAGGTGTGGTATCCTTTAAAGCCTGGCAAAGAAACTAATGTGACTAAAACAGTGGGAATCATGTCCTTGAATTGGTATTAAGAGATAAATTTATTAAGATTTGGCCTATTTCTTATTATTCAAGACTATACAATTTTAGTCATTTTTAAGATGAAATCACTTGGTGCTCAACAACTTGGAACAGTCCTTTCTACCCCAAATGCACCCCTGAAATGGACTATATGTGGACAATCAGTTGAAGAATTGGGGAGATATGAGAATTCAGTGAGTTTTAAAAACTGGAAAGTAATAACCAGCAAGTTAAAGAAGTATGGGCTGGATGAATAGGCCATAAGGTGGATAAAAAGCTGGCTGGATCGTCGGGTTCAACAGGTAGTGATCAATGGCTCCATGTCTAGTTGGCAGCCGGTATCAAGCGGAGTGCCCCAAGGGTCGGTTCTAGGGCCGGTTTTATTCAATATCTTTATCAATGATCTGGAGGATGGTGCGGACTGCACCCTCAGCGAGTTTGCAGATGACACTAAACTGGGAGGAGTGGTAGATACACTGGAGGGTAGGGTTAAGATACAGAGGGACCTAGACAAATTAGAGGACTGGGCCAAAAGAAATTTGATGAGGTTCAACAAGAAGTGCAGAGTCCTGTGCTTAGGACGGAAGAATCCCATGCACTGCTACAGACTAGGGAACAAATGGCTAGGCAGCAGTTCTGCAGAAAAGGACCTAGGGATTACAGTGGATGAGAAGCTGGATATGAGTCAACAGTGTGCCCTTGTTTTCAAGAAGGCTAATGGCATCTTGGGCTGTATAAGTAGGGGCATTGCCAGCAGACCGAGGGACGTGATTGTTCCCCTCTATTTGACATTGGCAGGGCCGGCGACATGGGGGTACAACGGGTACAGCTGTACCGGGCCCCGGACTTCAGGGGGGGCCCTGAAGTCCGGGGCCTGGTACGCAGCTGTACCCCCTTGTCGCCGGGGCTGTGAGCAAGGCACGGCTCCGGGCAACCGCTGCAGCGCTCACCAGCCCCCTCTCCCGGCACCCAGCAGCCTCCCCCCGCCCCCCTTTGTTTCTCCCGGCCGGCCATGCGGCCGCAGCGCATGCGGGGGTTGGGGCCCGCGGGCGGTAGGAGACCGGCGGGGGGGGGGGGAGGGTGAACGGGCAGTGGGAGACCGGCGAGGGGGGGAAGCCTGTGGGCGGCGGGAGACCGGCCGGGGGGGGGAACCCCACAGGCGGCGGGAGACTGGCGGGGAGGAGGGGCGCGGGCAGCGGGAGACTGGCCGGGGGGGGGCCCCGCGGGCGGTGGGAGACCGGCCGGGGGGGGCCGCGGGCGGCGGGAGACCAGTGGGGGGGGGGGGCCGCGGGCCCCGTACTATCTGCCGTACGGGGCCCCAAAATTCCTGTCGCCGGCCCTGGACATTGGTGAGGCCTCATCTGCAGTACTGTGTCCAATTTTGGGGCCCACACTATAAAAAGGATGTGGAAAAATTGGAAAGAGTCCAGAGAAGGGCAACAAAAATTATTAGGGGCCTGGAGCGCATGACTTATGAGGAGAGGCTGAGAGAACTGGGATTGTTTAGTCTACAAAAGAGAAGACAGAGGAGATTTGATAGCTGCTTTCAACTACCTGAAAGGGGGTTCTAAAGAGGATGGATCTAGACTGTTCTCTGTGGTACTCGATGACCGAACAAGGAGTCTCAAGTTGTAGTTGGGAAGGTTTAGATTGGATATTAGGAAAAACTTTTTCACTAGGATGGTGGTGAAGCACTGGAATGGGTTACGTAGGGAGGTGGTAGAATCACCTTCCTTAGAGGTTTTTAAGGTCAGGCTTGACAAAGCCCTGGCTGGGATGATTTAGTTGGGGTTGGTCCTGCTTTGAGCAGGGGGTTGGACTAGATGACCTCCAGAGGTCCCTTCCAATCCTAATAGTCTATGATTCTATGATAACCAGTTACAAGGAATGGGTGACTACAACTGGGGGATTTAGGCTTATGATAAGATGGAGAAATGCTACATAAGGAAGAAGAAAAATTCAAGGGGCTTGGATAGGAACCCCTGGAAGGAAGGTAGGAAAAAAGTGTACCACCTTCTTTACACAACTCTTTTGCTTCTGGTGTCTATTTAGGGCCAGATTATGATAAGGTACATTTGTCATGAATGAGTGTACCTCCACAAGATCCCACAGATCCATTTGTGAAATAAGGTGCTACTTGTGTATCCCAAGGGGCTAGCTTTAGCATTTATTTTATTTGGCAGGAATGCAAGAAACCTACAGACCTGTAATCTGTTAGACATTGGCTTCATCAGTTAGCATAAGGCTTGTGACCTAAGAACTGTTGCACAGATAAATGGCTAAACGTCACCCCTAAGTTTTGGGGATCTGGAAATAGAGTGTAAGGAGGAATTTTGTCCATAATGACACCAGCCAACCACAGGAACATGAGCTAACACTGTCTTTTGGAGAAAACATCTGTGGATATCTGATCACAAGAGTGCCATAGCAACGAATGGATGTATATGATAATAAGTTGAGATCATTAGTATACTAACTAATAGAAAAAGGGCACCTTAACATTAGTAGGGTGAAGAAGTATAGATAAGGAAGAGGGGAGAAACCCCTATGGAATATGCATTAGACATAGCGGCTTCAATGTAATATATTATAAAAGTTGCATCCAAGCCTGTGTGGGAGGAGAGAGAAGTGTAGCCCTTGCGAAGTACCAGGATGATGGGCACTAGAGGTGATGAGGAAGATGATGGTGATGAGGAAGATAATGGTTAATATTTCAGTTTGTTCTATAAGGGATGGTGGGCGTATATGGATGTTCAGATGTACATTCTGTATTATCTCTATTCACTTTACTGGGTTTCAGTGTTTGTGACTTTGCTAAATGTATTAATAAATTAATGTAGAATAAGGTGAGTGTTGCAACTGTGCACATTGGGGCTTCCTACTATACAGTAATTTTTATAATACTGGGCTTGATCCTGGGAGAAGAACCTGTCAAATCTCAGAGTGATAACTGGGAACTCTTAAGTAATCAATATAATTAACACATAATCTATGGATCGGGCTCCACTTGGTATGAGTAAGGATATCAGAATCTGGCCTTTTGAGTGTTATATAAGTCATGACTTCCAGCTCCTTTCAAGGGCAGCTCCAACTGACCACACTGCTGTAGTATATACTGGATGTGACAAAGCTGTGGGTGACAGATGCAAGGGCCACTTTAGAATTCAGGTCACAGATTCCTGGCTTTAGACTAAAAAACAGGATAAAATATAGATTACTTCGTTTTTCACAGCACTTACAACTGGTAGTTGGAGGGGGCCCACTGTCAACACTTCCTCCAAAGCCTTTTAATGTACAGTCTGGAGGGGCCCAACCAAAATTACAATGGCAGTTTTTCTTACTGTTGCACAGCTGAAATAGAATAAGACTATAAATAACATGTACCAAATGAGTAATTTGATGAAAATACAGCCTTCCTGAACTCTAAGTGCAATCTTACTATCCTGTATTGTATGGCATCACATACTAAATAAAAGACAGAATGGTAGGTTCTTAGATGCTATTTTAGGTTTCTCCAAGTCTCTCGATAGGAGAGCATGAAGTGGGTATTAGCCCGCAAAAACTTATGCTTCAATAAGTTTGTTAGTCTTTATGGTGCCACAGGACTCTGTCGCTTCTGCAGATCCAGACTAACATGGCTACCTCGCTGATTCAGTAAAATAAGAAGAAAACCTGGAGAAGGGTGTGTGTGTGTCCAGCCATTAATCTTGTGTCAACCAGTCCAGAGGACAGGATTCAGCCATAAACTGACTCATTAGGCTTTAGGTAACGTCTGCTAACAAGCAATAACAGCACTTGCTTATTATCTATATATATATAAAAGTCAAATGGTGTATGCGTGTGTGTATGCATGCGTGTGTGCATGTATGCTGCCTTACTCCTTCCACACCGTTTGAGCTAGACTTGAAATTTGGTACAGTTATAGGCTTTAGGGTCCTAATCAGGGTAAGAGTCGAAAATTTTTCAAATCTCACCTCTCCTGCCCCCCAGGGGTGAAATTCTTTAAAGCCCATTCACATCAGCTGGGCAGCAGGTTAACACCTGCTGTTCTCTCTGACATAGTTATGATGTCGTAATACCCCCCTCCAACGGACCCCGCACTCGCTCATCTCTCTGCCCCCTCCCCCCTCCAATGGACCCGAGCGATGCTGAGCTGTCTGAACAAAATTTGTATTAATAAAAAACATGATAGTCCTTTTACATCCCAGTTTCCAATTACAAATACCCTGAGCAATGCCAGGTGTTTTTGCTAGTAATGTTATAAAAGGCAAAATGTTTGTCTCAGCTTTTTCTTACTCCTCTGCAATCATGCCAAGATAAAAAGGGTTTATCCCAAGCCTAATCCTATTGTGCATATTTGTGCAATGCTTATAATTGTATTGTCACTAAAATATAACATGCTGTTTTTTGTATTTTGAATATAATCAACACCAAGTGGCCTTTAGACTAATAAAGGAATACTTATGTACAAGCGAATTCATGGTGAACCATAGTAAATGTATTAAGAAAATTATTTCCAACAGTACTTCTTCAGCATTTCAGTCTTTTAAAGTGTCACCACACCTTTCTCTCCCTCCTTGGAATTATTTGGGTTTTACTTAAACAGATCCAGAACCCTCCCATACTCATTAGTCTCTGGGGGGACTACTTAACTGGAGTCAGTTACTTGTGTTTTTTCCCCCCACTCCCTCTATGTAGCATTTAACTCTCTAAGAGAGGGATGCTAGACTGTGCAAGCAATGAACTTGGCCTACAGAAGCAATGAAGTGTGCAACTCTCTAAATCCTATCCTTGTTTGCTAGTGTAATGTACTCCACATAGGGCTATTCTTGAAGACCTCAGGAAACCATCTTGTGCTATGAGAATGTAAGACCTGAGTATCTTGTTCTACATGGACTCCCCAGCTGACTGTATGTGCAACATATAGAAATACATTTTTTAGCAATAAAATCCAAAATGGCATGAGATCTGGCTATTTTGCAGATCTGACTGTATCGTGTTAGATGTGACTTTTCATTAAATGATGTATAGTTGATAAGATTCTGCCTTCAAAATACTTTAATTACTTTTCAAGATCTTGTCTGACTCAAATAATCTTATTAAGTCTAATGTGAAGCATCATTGCTAAGAGACTAAGTTCAGTGTTTTAAATATTATACTCTGAAATTCTGAGTATTTAAAATCTTTACTACTTACCCCTCTGTTACTGCATTTTGTGTAATTACAGTCGTAATCCAGAACTTTTATATTGACACATGTCCTGTTTATACATATCTGTAAAAGTTCACAAATAAATATACACATTAGATAATAGATGGGCATTAGGAAAGCCTGTATTCTGACTGGTTATTCAATGTGGAAACCACACTCTAGGTCAAAAAGAAAGGTTAATGGTAAATAACTCTTTAAGAGTTTCTTCGCACAGCATGATTTTGTCACCACACTCAAAAACCTCTAGAAAATAGGAAGCATTAAGGTCATGCATGTGGTCATTTGCAGAACAGAGTTACTTCCACTTCCTCAGAATCCAGATCAGAGATTCTGAAGTGGCGGCAAGGGTGGAACTATATCAGTTTATGGCAAATAGCATTTCTCATTTAAGTATTTTTAGTGTAAAGTCTTCCCCTATTGCTACCTTGAAACAGGCATCAGCTGCCAAGTTGAGAGAGTAATGCTGGACGAATGTATGAATTTAAGGAGCAGCCATACGTCTTAACAGCTAAAAAGCATCCATAGCCTCTGGACTACTGCAACAGCATTTTTTTCTAGCATCTCCCCATTGATTCAAAATTATCATCCTAGCTCAATTTTCTGACCATATAACCCTCCTCCTCCTCTGTATTCCTTTACTGGATCACCCTTTATTCATTGCATTCACCTGTTGCCCTGGTCAGATTTAATCATTTTTGGCCAGTATTTCCAGCATTACTCGATAGAAAACTAGTCTGTCATTTTATATCCTATGTCTTTTGAAGTATTAAGGAAAATTCCTGCTGGGGCAATTCCCAATGAGCAGCTGCACAAAAGAGAGTCTCTAGAGTATCAAATGGAAGTTTAGGATTATGATTTGTGCTTTATAAATAGGGCAAGGTTATTGTAGTGATGGTTGTTGTACTGCTATCCTTACTTTTGCGCTGCTGCAGGTGGCGGCACTGCCTTCAGAGCAGAAAGTAGCGGCTGCTGGCCATAAGCCCACCACTAAAGGCAGAGTTGCTGCCAGCAGCAATGCAGAAGTAAAGATACCATACCATGCCATTGCCACCCTTACTTCTGTGCTGCTGCCTGAAGAGCTGGGCCCTCAGTCAGCAGTCACAGCTGTCCGACCACCCCGCTCTGAAGGCAGTGTAGAAGTGAGGATCCTCCCTAAAATAATCTTGTTTGCCCCCTTCCTTTTTGGTCAGGTCCCCCAATTTGAAAAACTATGGTCTCTCCCATGAAATTGGTATAGTATAGGGTAAAAGCATACACACACAAAAACAGAGTTCTCAGGGGAGACCAGATTTCATGCTCTGTGATGCATATTTCATGACTGTTAATTTGGTAGAGACCTATTTATAAATAGATCCATGGTTGAAGATCATATGGGGGAGGGGGATGAGAGCAAAGAGCTGAGTAACAACTGGGTCAGATGGGGTATCACCCTGAAATGCCTAGGATGATGATAAACTGAGATGAGAGGGAAAAGGGTGGATCTGGCATCAAAATACAGATTTTATTTGATGCTGTTGGTAGGGTAACCAGATGTCCTGATTTTATAGGGAGAATCCTGATTTTTGGGTCTTTTTTTTAGATAGGCTCCTATTACTCCCCAACCCTGTCCTGATTTTTCACGCTTGCTGTCTGGTCACCCTAGCTGTTGGGGAGAAAAGTTACCAGTTCAGAAGTTAAAGACGCTGTGCGGGAGAGGGCACTCACTTTGTGCAATAACTGCAGTTTTTCCAAGAGCTGCATCCCTATGGGTACTCCATGTCAGTTGTGCACGCATCCATGTGCCTTTGATTGGAGATATTCAGTAGCAGTACTCACTTGGTCCACTCATGCACTACAGACTTCCTCATGTCCTGTACTGAGGACATAGAGAGCTGTGCTAGTGAACTTCCCTCCATTCCTCCTTTACCATGAAGTCCAACAAGATGAAACTCTGAAGCAAAGGGGAAGGAGGAGGATAATGAATCACCCGTAGGAAACATCTCAAATGAACTGCAGTTACTGTGCAAGGTAGTAACCTCTTCTTTCAGTAGTGTCCCTGAGGATTCTTGAATTTACAGATTCATGAGCACTATCCATGGAAAGAGCTTTGGATTGGAGTCCAACACTGAAGACACAACTTGTTTGCCAATTGCAGCATGTGATCTGGCTGGGTGAACCAAGGCATGGTGTTGGTTGCTGCTCTACAAAGTTTCAGCCACTAGAACATTGTCCAAGAGTGATCTAGAAGTAGATTGGGATCTTGTGGAATGCGTTAACACCTCAGAAGAGATCCACCTTGAGAGTCTTTGAATGGACACTGTGGATACCCTGAAATCTGTCTAGAATCAGAGAGGTAGCCGTGTTAGTCTGGAATAGCAGAGGTAACAGAGTCCTGTGGCACCTTAAAGCCTGACTAAAGTATTGAAGCATAAGCTTTCGTGGGCTAATACCCACTTCGTCTTGCATCCGACGAAGGGGGTATTAGCCCACGAAAGCTTATGCTTCAATACTTTAGTCAGTCTTTAAGGTGCCACAGTACTCTGTTACCTCTGAAATCTGTCTGTAAATGAAACAGTTTGGGAGACTTTTAAAAGGGTTTAGTTTTGTCCAGACAGAAAGCTAATGCCTTTCTGACATCCAAAGTGTGGAGAACAATTTCCTCCCTGATTTGGTGTGGTTTCAGGAAGGAGACTGGAAGCTGAATATCTAATTAATATGGAATTCAAAAGATAATTTTGGGAGAAACTTGGGATATGGTTGTTATGAAACTTTATTCCTGAAAAATATTATACTGGGAGTAACTGCAATTAAAGCCCCCCTGTTACAGGGTTCCCTCTCTGTTCGTGGCACCTCCTGCTCATCTCTCTGGAGGTTAGCTCAGCCTCTCAGCTCCATCCTCCTCAGTGGTCTCCACCTATATGTGGCCTCTCTCATTCTCAGTGCTGCCACTTCATGTCTGTGGCTTGGCACTCCATCCAGGTTAAAGTCCCTCCCCTTCTGGGGAAAATCACAGATGAGCTGTCAGGTAGGCATCTCCAGTTCCCCGAACCACTACCCAGTGTCCAGTAGGGATACCCAAACCCACCCTCTATGCTGGGTTTCATCAACAGTGACCCTATAACGTGCAGCCCAGCACTATACTGTCTGTGACCTTGCTGTTTTCCTACCTAACTGCCCTTCCCCCTTTCCTCTTCCCTACTCCCTCCTCTCAGGAAGTCTGTGCAGCTTGCCATCCTGCCTCCACAAACAAGCCTTCCTTCTTTCCAGGAAGTGACTGCCCTTTACTAGCTGCCATGCCCCCTCTAGCCATCTAATTGGTTTTCAAAAATGAGGAAATTAGTTACATGGAAATTAAAAGGAACAGTCACAAGAGTGAAACGTCTTCAAATAAACTTTCTAAAAACATTATAATAGAAGCTCCAATTAAATGCATACCCCAAATTAAAAAATAGTAAGAGGATCAATTTTTTTTTGCCACCATGACTAAAACCAGGAGAGTAAAAAAAAAAAAAGAGTTGATTAGAAGCTAAAAAGGCATCATTTAACAATTGGAAGTCAAATCTTGCTGAAGACAATAGAGAGGAGCATAAGCTCTAGCAAGTCAAGTGTAAAAATATAATTAGGCAGGCTAGGAAAGAATTTGAAGAGCAATTAGCAAAAGACTGAAAAACTATATAGCAAAACAAAAATTAAGTACATCAGAAACAAGGAAGCCTGCCAAACAGTCAGTGGAGCCACTGGACGATCGAGTTGCTAAAAGATTACACAGGGACGATAAGGCCATTGCAGAGAAGCTAAATAGCTATTTAAGCTAAATAAATAAATTTAGCTAGAAGTTCTCATAAGAGATTGATGTATGGGGCAGGTATCTTGGCCTGTATCCAAGATAGGGCAAAAGGAAGTCTTCCATCATAAGGAGTCTGAGCCTAATCTCCCTGTTTTTTTTTCTAGCTGTGCCCTTAAAAGTTGAACAAATACTGTACTTTTGTGGGACATGAATGTCCCACAGACAGAAAATGTACTGGGAATGCCTGCCACAGTCCAGGATAGATTCCCAGCAGGTAAAGTAGTGCTTGAATCCTGGAGATCCTGGAATATTCGGGTTACAATTTCCAAGCAGAAACTCATTGGTAGGGAGGAGGGGAAGACAGGGTAGAAGGACTGGAAAAAATAACCCTCAAATGAAGTAAAAATATGATGATACATTACTTAGAGTAGAAATAAATAACTACACTAAACTAAAATAAAATCTAGAAGATTCTAAAGCTAAGCTTTGGGCAACACTAGAAATGTGCATGCCAGACGCTCCATCTCAAGCTGAGGTGGCTAAAACAGAACTGAGATTGGTTTGCTCGCACAACTCTATACAGCCTCAGTATGGGACATGATGTCTGCAACAAATGTGGGCCAAACAAGTACTGGTACTGAAAAATCTCTGATCAAAGGCACATCAGATGCACCTGAAGTGGAAGATCCAAAGGGCCACTAACTGGAAAAAAAAACAACGTTATTTTTAAATTTCCAGGGTCTTTTTTAATCTTTAAGGCAGACTTTAAAGCACTTTTAAAACACAGCTAAAATGGATCTTGAAATCTTCAGAAAATTCTGCTATGTCGTCACCGAAATTCAGACATGAATAAATGGATTTACTTACTTAACCTGAGAAAATGTGTACTATGCATCTAGGAGACTGGATTGTGCAGACAGACTCAGGTATCAAAATAAAAATACAGTGACAAGCTAATTAGGTGGAAAAACTCCTATATACCCACCCAATGGAAGAACAACACAGTGCCTAGTCATCCCATGAGTTGTATCTTTACATGTGATGGAACAAATAGACTAGGGGATGGCTTAACTATTTGGCCTGAGGCCCACAGAGGGGTATGGAGATTGTATGGCAGGCCATGAATGCTCACGGAATTGGGGGCAGAGGTGCAGGAGGGGGTCAGGACTCTGGCTGGGGGTGCAGGCTCTGGGGTGAGACCAGAAATGAGGAGTTCAGGGACCAGAAGGGGGCTCCGGTTGGGGTATGGGGGGGGGGGTGAGGGGTTTGAGTGCAGGAGGGGGCTCTAGGCTGGGACTGGGGGACTCGGGGGGCAGGAGGAGGATCATGGCTGGGGCAGGGGCTTGGGGAGGGGTGTGAGGGCTTCAGCAGGGGGTGTGGGCTTTAGGGTACAAGAGGGGGCTCTGGGCTGGGATCAAGGGGTTCAGAGGGCAGGAGGGATATCAGGGCTGTTGAAGAGGATCAGATCGCAAGGGGGGAGGGGGGCTCAGGGGTGCATGCACCAGGCAGCACGTACCTCAAGCAGCTCCCAGAAGCATATCTCCCCGCTGGCTCTGAGGCTCAGCCAGGCAGCTCTACGCACCCCACATCCGCAGACATCACCCCTACAACTCCCATGGCCAATGGGAGCTACGGGAGTGGTGCCTACTGATGAGGCGGTGCACAGAGACACCTGGCCATGACTCTGCATACTACAGAGGAGCCGGGGCGATGCGGTCGAGCTGGAGATGGGGTCATGCTGGCTGCTTCCGGGGAGCTGTGCAGAGCGGGGCAAGCTGTCGACCTCTCTCCCTGGCTGGAGTGCCAGAGAGGGGAAAACCCCATCCCTGCTTACCAGTGGGAGCTGAGGGGCAGATTAAATGGTTTAACGGGACAGCTATGGCCTGCAAGCTGTAGTTTGCCCGCCCCTGAAATAGATCCCAGATGTTTTAACCACTATTTTAACACTTGAGGATTTTGCATCTAGATTTGTAGTTCAAACCCAGATAGATAACCAGGCAGAGAATGCTTAATTCAAATCTAACTATACTCAGGGCATATTGCAAGATCAACTTTTTTGTAAAAACATTTTTCCTGAAGAGTATTGTCTTTTTAGTTATGCTCTGGCATATACTGAGCAAATGAAGATGGATTTAGATAGCTTAGCAACTTCAGGAGGGAAGAACTAGGGACAGATTTTTAAAGGTATTTAGGCCCCAAGGTGGAATTTTCAAAAGCGCAGAGAGCCCCAGGACAGTGACAGTGATTTCTCCATCCACCAAACAAAAGGGAATAGAACATCTGCTGATCCTTCTAAAGAGTGAAGCTTGTCTTCTTCATCTACTGGTGGATGAAAACAGGCTGTCCTTATAGGGATCTCTAAGGTTTTTCAAGTAAGAAAAGGGAAGGAAACCTGGAGTGGGGAAGCGGAGTTTAAGGCCTTCCCCTCCATTTAATTTCTGTTTCACCCTATTCAAAAAAATCTAATCGAGCACAAGTCCATGGGGCCGGATGTGCTGCATCAGAGGGTGCTGAAGGAGTTGGCTGATGTAATTGCAGAGCCATTGGCCATTATCTTTGAAAACTCCTGGCGATCGGGGAAGGTCCCGGATGACTGGAAAAAGGCTAATGTAGTGCCCATCTTTAAAAAAGGGAAGGAGGAGGATCCAGGCAACTACAGGCCAGTCAGCCTCACCTCAGTGCCTGGAAAAATCATGGAGCAGGTCCTCAAGGAATCAATCCTGAAGCACTTAGAGGAGAGGAAAGTGATCAGGAACAGTCAGCATGGATTCACCAAGGGCAAATCATGCCCAACTAACCTAATTGCCTTCTACAATGAGATAACTGGCTCTGTGGATGAGGGGAAAGCAGTGGGTGTGTTGTTCCTTGACTTTAGCAAAGCTTTTGATATGGTCTTCCACAATATTCTTGCCAGCAAGTTAAAGAAGTATGGGCTGGATGAATGGACCATAAGGTGGATAGAAAGCTGGCTGTATCATTGGGCTAAATGGGTAGTGATCAATGGCTTCATGTCTAGTTGGCAGCCGGTATCGAGCGGAGTGCCCCAAGGGTCGGTTCTAGGGCCGGTTTTATTCAATATCTTTATCAATGATCTGGAGGATGGTGTGGACTGCACCCTCAGCAAGTTTGCAGATGACACTAAACTGGGAGGAGTGGTAGATGCACTGGAGGGTAGGGATAGGATACAGAGGGACCTAGACAAATTAGAGGACTGGGCCAAAAGAAATTTGATGAAGTTTAACAAGGAGAAGTGCAGAGTCCTGCACTTAGGACGGAAGAATCCCATGCACTGCTACAGACTAGGGACCGAATGGCTAGGCAGCAGTTCCGCAGAAAAGGACCTAGGACCTAGGGATTACAGTGGATGAGAAGCTGGATATGAGTCAACAGTGTGCCCTTGTTTCCAAGAAGGCTAATGGCATTTTGGGCTGTATAAGTAGGGGCATTGCCAGCAGATCAAGGGATGTGATTGTTCCCCTCTATTTGACATTGGTGAGGCCTCATCTGGAGTACTGTGTCCAATTTTGGGGCCCACACTAGAAGAAGGATGTGGAAAAATTGGAAAGAGTCCAGAGAAGGGCAATAAAAATTATTAGGGGCCTGGAGCGCATGACTTATGAGGGGAGGCTGAGAGAACTGGGATTGTTTAGTCTACAGAAGAAAAGACTGAGAGGAGATTTGATAGCTGCTTTCAACTACCTGATAGGGGGTTCTAAAGAGGATGGATCTAGAATGTTCTCAGTGGTAGCAGATGACTGAACAAGGAGTAATGATCTCAAGTTGCAGTTGGGAAGGTTTAGATTGGATATTAGGAAAAACTTTTTCACTAGGAGGGTGGTCAAGCATTGGAATGGGTTACGTAGGGAGGTGGTAGAATCACCTTCCTTCGAGGTTTTTAAGGTCAGGCTTGATAAAGCCCTGTCTGGAATGATTTAGTTGGGGATTGGTCCTGTTTTAAGCAGGGGGTTGGACTAGATGACCTCCAGAGGTCCCTTCCAGCCCTAATATTCTATGATTCTAACTAGACTTACTACAGTACCTTGTTCTCACCACATGTTGTGCCATCTCCCACTGAGCCAACATCCACTGTGTCTTTCCCAGTATGAAATTCTGTACCCCAACACAAGATGTCATCAACTGGGGTTTGAACTATGGACCCAAGACTTTTCAGGTCAGGTATTTTTTTAACATTAACACACTGCAGTCTTCCACACAACACATCTCTGAAAGAAAAAAAAATAAGAACAGTTGCTTAAAAATGTATATAAGCTTTGAAGAACTGTGTGAGAGTGTTGTGGTATGGCTTACTATGGAAGAAGCAAAGTCCCTCCCATAAATCTTTTCTGACACTCATTCTCTGTGTGCATTGTTAACCCCACTAATGTTTCAGCACAATTACTGATCATTCTGAACTGAACACAGCCCTTCATGGCACTCAATGTTGCAGCAGCAAGGTAGAGAGGCAACAGCACAACAATGTGAAAGGTTGCTTCTGTAGTACATAAGAACATAAGAATGGCTGTATCTGGGTCAGACCAAAGGTTCATCCAGCCCAGTATCTTGTCTACCGACACTGGCCAATGCCAGGTACCCCAGAGTGAGTGAACCCAACAGGCAATGATCAAGTGACCTCTCTCCTGCCACCCATCACCACCTTCTGTAAACCGTTGCTAATGCCAGTATATCTTTTTTCAGATGAGGAGACCACATCTGTACGCAGTATTCAAGATATGGGCACACCATGGATTTATATAAGGACAATAAGATATTCTCTGTCTTACTCTCTCTCCCTTTTTTAATGATTCCTAACATCCTGTTTGCTTTTTTGACTGCCGCTGCACACTGCATGGATGTCTTCAGAGAACTCTCCACAATGACTCCAAGATCTTTTTCCTGATTAGTTGTATCTAAATTAGCCCCCATCGTGTTGTATGTATAGTTGAGTGTTTTTTTCCCCAATGTGCATTGCTTTACATTTATCCACATTAAATTTCATTTGTCATTTTGTTGCCCAATCACTTAATGTTGTGAGATCTTTTTGAAGTTCTTCACAGTCTGCTTTGGTCTTAACTATCATGAGCAGTTTAATTTCATCTGCAACCATTGCCACCTCACTGTTTATCCCTTTCTCCAAATCATTTATGAATAAGTTGAATACGATTGGTCCTAGGACTGACCCATGGGGAACACCACTAGTTACCCCTCTCCATTCTGAAAATTTACCATTTATACTACCATTTGTTCCCTGCCTTTTAACCAGTTCTCAATCCAGAAAAGGCTCTTCTCTCTTATCCCATAACAACTTAATTTACATAAGAGCCTTTGGTGAGGGACCTTATCAAAGGTTTTCTGGAAATCTAAGTACACTATGTCCACTGGATCCCCCTTGTCCACAGGTTTGTTTAGATAAGTAAGACAGGATTTTCCTTTACAGAAACCATGTTGACTTTTGCTCAGCAATTTGTATTGTTCTATGTGCCTGACAATTTTATTTTTTACTATTGTTTCAACTAATTTCCCCAGTACTGACATTAGACTTACTGGTCTGTAATTGCCAGGATCACCTCCAGAGCTCTTTTAAAATATTGACATTACATTAACTATCTTCCAGTCATTGTGTAGAGAAGCGGATTTAAAGGACAGGTTAAAAACCATAGTTAATAGTTCTTTCACATTTGAGTTCTTTCAGAACTCTTGGGTGAATGCCATCTGGTCCCAGTGACTGGTTACAGTTATGTTTATCAATAGTTCAAAAACCTCTTCTAGTGACACTTCAATCTGTGACAATTCCTCAGATTTGTCACCTACAAAAGATGGCTTAGGTTTGGGAATCTCCTTAACATCCTCAGCCGTGAAGACTGAAGCAAAGAATTCCTAGGAATTCTGATGCCTAGGAATAAAGAATTGAGTAAGTGGCAGATGCACCTTTTCCATAGGCTGCCCATGATGCTCAGGTGGCTCCCAGGCCAGGCACACCAGCTGCTGCAGAAGTCATGGAAGTCACGGAATCCATGACTTCCATGACTGCTGTGACAAACATGGAGCCTTAATCATGGTTGGTTCTAAACAAAAGTGAACCCTTCCCTTCTCTTCTCACAAAGAAAAGCCTTTAAGAAAAACATTTATAGGTGGAAATGTTATAAACCTTTTGTTTATTTCTTACATGTTGAAATGGCAAACATCTCTATGAAATGCATACTTGTAAATATGTTACCTACATGCAAAGCTTCTAATATAATTTCCTAATATCATTGCTATGTCAAATGTATGTACCAGAATGGAATTTAGTATTATAAACTACTAAACTGATTAATACTACAAGAAGACATTTAAAGTATAGAATATTTATATTAGTGGGGGATTACTTAATTATTTAAACACCACATAAGCAACTCCTTCATCCAACTCAGGAAGAGAGAAAGAATCATCTCTCCAAACTTATGAAGAATCAACAACGTCTTTAAGTATTTAAGCTACAAACTCTTTAAAAATATTGCATTTCAAAGAGACTGTTTAGAAAACTAAAATTTTCACATAAAGAACAGGAGTTTTTTGAGAAGAGAATTTTATCTCCTGTTGAATTCTAATATAACTGAAGGAATATCTCAGAAAATAGACCGGATGAAAAGAAAATTAAAACTCTAAAAGTTATTTGATATTTTCCTGCCACAGAAGAATAAAGACAGTTAGAAGCATATTCATTCATTGCATATTCATTAAGCAGACTGCATATTTAAAAGCTTCAAGGTGTCACTAAAACCAGTCCTCGAAGGCATGGAGCCAGTGAAAGGATGACAAATGGCCAGCTTTCAATCTAAACAAGACTTAAAGAGGTGTATTTTCCTATAATTTCATGACAACAGGAAGAGTATAAAAACTCTGCAATTTAACACAAAACATCCATCAATTCATCCTGTCTATCTCTACAAACAAAGTGCTACAGATAGATAAGGAGAACATAGAAGCCCTCACCAGAGAAAACCTACTCAAGGACAACCTCCTGAAGAATTCAGTAGAGATTGGTGAGAGGAAATTAACAGGAATACTGTCAATAAATTAGATTTAAAAACTGGTTTTATTGTGATATTGAAATGCTTTTTGTTAACAGATTTTCCTGTTAGCACCAAATGATTAGATGTTATATTCCTGGAGAACATAGAATTCCTGGATTATTGGTAAACAGAAAAAGTCAGGATTTAATTGGATTTAAGATTCTTCACATTCATTACTTGGACTGTCTTAAAACAGCTTGTCATATGACTTCTAAATAATATCAATACTTTCTTTGAGTTCATAGGATTTAGTTAAGATTGATCATAGAAAACAATTATAAACTGTTCTAACCAATGGAACTCACCTATCCTGAAACAAAGTTCTCTGGCCCAATGTGAGAAAGAAAAGGAGTGAGATGGAGCAAAAGAGCTGCCCTACAGGAGACTTGAAGAACCCAGTAGGAGGAAAAACCCAATGAGGAGACTTGAAACCTGGACCAGTCTTGCTAAATGACTTAACCAGAGACACCTGGGCATAGGAAGGAACCACCCAAGCAACTGATTCCCTATAAGAGAGTTGAAGCAGTTCTTGGGGAAGGAGGATGGACAGATTACAGCTTCTCTCTTTTTCAGGTTATGTAAAGTTACAGGGTCAGTTGGGATTGTGTGTTTGAGCCTTTGTTCCCTGGATCATCCTTGATTGGCATCAAACAGCCTTATGATCACCCTCCCCGTTTGATTAATGAGGGGGCTAGTCTGATCTAGGAGAGAAGGCCTTAAAAGCCGCAGGTTAAGTGACAAAAGGGAGCTAGGAAATGAGGGAGCTTGTAAGAAGGAGTCATAATATAATTGATATGGTTTGGAAGAATCATATTGTCAGTATCAATGATGCTTCTGTCTTCTCTTGGCCTGCACAGAAGAATATGTATAACTACCTTTAAAAAAATCAGGCATCATTAAACACAATGCGTGGGGGGGGGGGGTTTTGACAGATTTAAATAAACTACTGCTAGTAAAATACTGCTCTGCATTTCCTCTCACTTGTCTGATTTATTTTCCAACACTACTTGAAATAAGGTTGTTGGTTTTTTTTACTATGGTTTCTTCTTAGTACATTTTCCAGTGGATCGTGGCATCAATAAATATAACTTACTTGTCTTGACACTTATTGTAAGTAAGTCCATCCCCACCGCAGTTGCCACACCGGTCACCTTTAGTGTTCACTGCTTTGAAACAACTCAATGGGGCCAGATGTGCTGCTGCAAGGAGAGGGGGGAAAAGCACAAGGTTAATGAAAAGACAGAAATAAAGCACATGATGTATTCTACTAATTCCTCCAATCATTTAAAGGCGTTAAGGGGAAACTGAAGTTATTAATCTATAACCAGATTTCTTTGGAATAAAGTCTGCATATTCACACTCATGGGAGGCACCCTTGGTGAAGAGGTGATGATGGAACCTTTAGGTAGCAGTGCCGGTTGGAACTCTCACATACACTCCTACCCTGCCCTCACTATTCCTGAATTTTCAGAGGGCAAGGCTATAAAAGGGGGCATGGCAATTCACCTAACTCAGTGACTTGCACCAATTCTCAGGTTGTATTTAGGACTCTAAAGAAGAGGAAGGGAGAGTGTGGAGAGTGAATGTACAGAATACATCTTGAATTCTGGCGGCAGGCTGATAACTTCCATTTATTTGAGTGCTCTCTGCATATTCCACCTCATGGGACAGTTTGATAAGCAGTACTCCTTTTGGATGGAGATAGTCCCTATAAGAGAGAGAGAATGAAATACTGCCCTGACAAATTGTGCATCCAATCTGGATCCTAAATACAAAGCATAGGTTTTGTAAAACGTTTGCAGAGAGTTTAAAGTTGCAACACTACAGATCTGTATAAAAGGAATATGTCTAAGGCATACCATTGAAGCTGCTTTGGTCATAGTGCAATGTGACTGAATTCTCTCCATAATAGGATCTGATGCTAAAGTGTAGGTCTCATGAAACTACAGCTTAACCAATTCTGAGAGTGTATGAGACTTAAAAAAAAGAGTTACTCACCTTCGTAACAGTTGTTCTTCGAGATGTGTTGCTCATGTCCATTCCAACAAGTGTGTGCGCACCGCACATGCACCTGCATACACACTTGTTGGAATGCACATGAACAATCACGCGAAGAAGAAGCACTTGTTTCTTTTTATCAGGAGAGAAATGAATAAATTATGATACTATCTGAATCATTTAGCCCTATTGAAATAATAATCTAAAGACCTCTGGGCACCTACAGTAAGAAGTGTTTTTTCTCCTTCAAGGGTTTGGCCTTAGAAAAAAATATTAGAGAGTTAATTGATAGAAGTTAAAACTCAGTCACTACATTAGGAATGGGGATGTAGCTCTTTTCTATCCCTATGAAAAAGTGAATGGTGGGCCAACCATGAGGGCCTGCAATTTATTCTCTTCTAGCAGATGTGATGGATTAGCTAAGCAAGAGACTTCAATCCTCATTTGCCCTTTATACTGTATTTCCTTTTTCTCTAGGCAGAAGGAGAAAAGATCCTGAACCAGGAGGAGGCTGAGCTCTGTTTGTTTAAAAAGCAGCAGGCACATGTTGGGGATTGGTCGTGCTTTGAGCAGAGGGTTGGACTAGATACCTCCTGAGGTCCCTTCCAACCCTGAGATTCTATGATTCTATGACAAACCAGGAGCTGCACTGAAGAAACCCCAGGAACAGTATGCAGAGCCACCTGTGGAATAGGCTGTGACTGCTCAATGTGGTGGCTTTGGAATCCCCATTGGAGGTTTTTTAGAACATGTTGGACAATCACTTGTCAGGGATGGTCTAGGTTTATTTAATGCTGACTCAGTACAGGAGGCTGGACTTCATGACCTCTCAAGGTTCCTTCTAGCCCTACATTTCTATTATTTTATGATAAAAGCTGTTTTAACTGAGAGTAAAAATAGACACCATTCTGCTATTGGCTCAAATGAAAGCTTCATTAGCTACTGGAGGTTCCATGCTGGATAAGGGTCTTTAAAGTGTAGGAAGATTTTACTGAACACTTTCATGAAGGTCTTAACTATGTTGTGTGTGAATACAGACTTGTAATCTTTGAGAGAGTGGTATACCAATATAGCTGCTAGAGGGACATGAACTGCTGATAAAGAAGGGCTGAAAGTTTCAGCTGTAGCAGTTATTCTAAAATATGATGAACTGGAGCCATTGTTGTAGCTACATTACTACTCTTTATGCAGAGACTGAACCACTTCCATTTGAAGCTATAACACTTATAGGTTAATTCTTTCCTACACTTAAGTGGGAAATGTACCAGCACAGCAAGATTGTTCTAATTCTATCAAAGATCTGTAGCCCAGGTTGTCAGATCTGGGTGGTTAACCCTCCAATAAGTCTGGAGGAAAGAGGAGAGATAGGTAAACTCTTTTTGTTAGATGGAGGACTGGCAAACACTAAAGATCTTGGTCACAATGGAGCCACTAGAATTACTTTGGCTCTGTCCAGTTTATCATTTTTATCATTTTGTGGATGAGGGGAAATGGGGGGAAAGCATATAGAAGACTTTGACACCAGTCTACCAGGAATGCGTCTGAGATAGATGGGCTGTCTCTTCCTGCTTTTGAGCAAAAATCTAGGACATTTTGCCTAGTTGCAATCAGGTCTATATGCAGATGACTCCCACAAGTTTAAGATCTTGTGTATCACTGAGGTCGTTAATGACCAATCCAGGAGTTCTACTGCATATCTACTCAGTCGGTCTGCGATACTGTTGCATTTCTTTGCAAAGTGTAGCATTCAATACAAGATTTTCCCTGTACTGCACCACTCCCACACAGCCACTGCTCCTCTGCAAAGATGTGTGGATGAGTGCCTCCTTACTTGTTTAAAACATCACTTTCCTTGATTGCAGCTGGCTTATATTGTCCTTGATAAGATGAACTGTGGTTAAATCTAAGTGAGGGAGAAAAGATTTGAGAGCTCAGCATACTGCTCTGTGTTCTAGCCCACTTGATTTCTAGTTTATTGCCCTGGGAGTTCCAGTGGCCACGAACTGTCAATGTGAGCCTCCTTGCCAATGGTCAATTTGCCACCATGTGGACGCCCAGGTAAGTTGACCTAAGATATGTCGATTTCAGCTATGCTATCTGCATAGCTGCAGTTGTGTATCTTAGGTTGACATCCTCATCCCCCCTCCAGACCAGGCCTAAGTAATAAGCACATGAGCACATGTAGGATCTGGCTCCCACTTGACTTTATTCTGATAACACTAATTAGCCAGTTGTTTTTGGATGAGGTTACAGGCGGTCACTCTTGAGGCTCTTTAGGTGTACGGCCCTTTGCTCCCTGTTGTTGTTTGCAATCATTTATTCAGATTTAGGCTGTCTTCATTTGAAGCACTGCAGCAGCACAGCTGTAACACTTCACTGTAGACACTCACTATAGTGACAGCAAGGGTTGTCCCAGTGCTGCAGTTAATTCACTCTTCGGAGACACAGGTGCTAGGTCAACAGAAGAATTCCTCCACCTAGCTCTAAAAACTTCAAGGACATGGTGGCTTCACTAATCACTATTCACAATCAATGCACTAATTACTCATAATAACACCATTTTTAATGTCGGTTTTAAATGCAAAAGATGATTTTCTAATTTTTTCTCATACCATCTGCACATTCAAAGGTAGTTTTATCCAATTCAAAAACAAATTAAAATGCTCATTTTGTGCATTTTAAAATGAATTTCAAGTTCTGTCCAAATGCAGCTTGACATAAATCAAACAGAAAAATCATCCTCTAGGAAATAAGAAAATGGCAAATGACGTATTCCTAACAGTTAACATATAAAAAGGATGAATTTGAATAAATGTTTGTTCACCTATATAACTGCTTAAATAAACGTGTATTGATATTGTGTATTGTATGGGGGCACTAGAAAGGCCAAAGGGAAGAACTCAGAACTGAAAATGATCCTTCCCTCCTAGGAAACAAAGATACTTATGGTGCATCAGACTTGATTAAAATATGAAAATGTGTGTCCTTTAGGTCAAAAACTGGAAACCAGTCTTATGCTTTAAGGGAAGATATTAATAGAATCACAGGTCTGGAAGGGACCTCAAGAGGTCCAGTCCCCTGCACTCATGGCAGGACTAAGTATTATCTAGACCATCCGTGACAGGCGTTTGTCTAACATGCTCTTAATCTCCAATGATAGTAATTCCACAACTTCTCTAGTATAGGCACGTGCAGCACATTTCATTAGGGTGTGCACCCAGGAAGCCCTGCTGCCATCCACCCCCTCCCACTTCCCACACCCTCACTCCCCCCCCCCCCCAAAACCCTCAACCCCCCTCCTTGTCCCTGACTACTCCCCCACACCCTAACTGTCCCCCAGGATGCTAATCCACAATCCTGTCCCCCGACTGCCCCGACCCTAATCCATAATCCTGCCCTCAGACAGGACTCCCGACCCCCCCCCCCCCACTCCATGCCTGCCCCAACCCCTCTCCACACCCCCACAGCCTGACAGACCCCCCCAGAACTCCCGACCCATCTAACCCCCCCAACCTTGTCCCCTGACTGCCCCTTCAAGATTGCCTACCTATTTCTTTAATTGCCTACCTATTTATACCTGCCCCTGGATATTTCCACCACATGCATCCAATGAAGTGGGTATTAGCCCATGAAAGTTTATACTTCAATACTTTAGTCTTTAAGGTGCCACAGGACCCTTTGTCACTTCTGCAATTCCAGACTAACACGTCTACCTCTCTGATTCTTAACATGTAGAAGTAATTTTTAACTTCTTCCTTACCTATTTTAGCATCTGATCCTACCTCATTTTCCCTGGCATTCACTATGGTGGACATCCAATCACTACTACACTTTTTGTTGAAAACTGAAACAGAGTAATTTAGCACTTCAACCATTTCCATATTTTCTGTTGTTTCCCCTCCCTTCATTGAGTACAGGCCTATCCTTTACTCAATCTTCCTCTTGCTTCTAATGTAGTTGTAGAATGTTTTCCGATTACCCTTTATGGCTCTAGCTAGTTTAGTCTTATTTTGTGCCTTGGCTTTCAAATGTTCCCCTACATAGTTGTGGTTCTTTGTTTATATTCATCTTTTGTAATTTGACCTAGTTTCCACTTTTAGTAGGACTCTTTTTTTGAGTTTCAGACAACTGAAAACAGCCTGATTGAGCCAGGGTCAAATTGAGTTTCTTTGGGTCTATTATAAAACAGAGATCTCAGTCCTTCTTTGGGATTAGGAAGTACCTGGAATAAAGTGTTTTAACACCAACTCCCCCTCTCTTCTTGTGGAGAGAGCTTCTGCTCTCAGTAGGTTCACATGAGAGTTGACTCTGAATTGGAGTTACGATAAAGGGAGATAATTGAGTTGGATAGTGTATCTGTAGTGCATTATTTCTAATATCCATTTTTCCAGTGTTATAGCATTCTAGCTGCCATATCAGCCATGACATGGCAGCCTTCAAATGGGGTAGATAAGAAAGTCTCAAAATTGGTCTGCACTTTTCAGGACTCTTATGAAACTTACATAACATGAAGGCAGACAAATACTGACAAGTTTTAATAATGCTTGCATGCAAGTGAAAGAAGTCTAAATACTAAGATGGGTTCACTTGACAGACTAGTATTAAATGAGGCTATTGATATAATAGGCATCACAGAAACTTGATGGAATGATAATTAATGGGACATGGTAATACCAGGGTACAAAATACATAGGAATGACAGAGTGGTAGGAGAACACTGCAACATGAGCATAATAGAGACAAATATAGTAAAAACCTTAAAAATTAGACAGTACCACATAATCTCTATGAATACAAATTCCATACTTGAAGAAGAAGAGCACATCAGTAGGAATATGCTACAGCCACCTGACCAGGCTGGTGACAATGACTGTGAAATGCCCAGGGAGATTAGAGAGGTGACAAAAAATAGAAACCCAGTAATAAGGTGGGATTTCAATTATCCTCATAATGAATGGGAACATGCCACCTCAGGAAAGGATGCAGAGAGAAAATTTCTAGACACCAGTGAGTGCTCCTTGGAGCAGGAACCCAAAAGGTGAGATACAATTCTTGATTTAGTCCTAAGTGGCACATAGGATCTGGTGAAAAAGGTGACTATAGCTGGACTATAGAGTGACTATACACTCAGTAATAGCGACCAAAATGTAATTCAATTCAACTCAACATCCTTGCAGGAAGGAAACTATCCAAGAAACCTACCATAGCAGTGTTTAACTTCAAAAAGGGGAAATATGCAAAAATGAGACAGTTAGTTGAACAGAAATTAAAAGAAACAGTCACAAGAGTGAAGTGCTGGCAAGCTTATGGAAACTTTTCAAAAGCACCAAAAAAAGACTCAAATTATATGTATGCCCCAATTAAGAAACAGAAAGAGGAGGAAAAATGCCACAATGGATATACAGAGTAAGAGATATACAGACAAAAAGGCATCCTTTAAAAATTGGAAATCAAATCCTACTGGGGAAATAGAAAGGAGCATGAACACTGGCTAGTCAAGTGTAAACATATAATTGGGCATGTCAAAAAAAGAACATGAAGAGCAACTAGCCAAAGAGATGCAAATGAACAGCATTTTTAAAAAAAGTATATCAGAAGTAGGATGCATACCAAACAAACAACTGAACTATCAAGCCATTATAGGAGCACTTAGGAAGCCAAGGCCTTTGCAGAAAAGCTACATGAATTCGCTGCATTGATCTTTGGAGCAGAGGATGTGAGGGGGATCTTCACACCTGAGCCTTTCTTTTCAGGTGACACATCTGAAGCACTGTTCCACACTGGGGTGTCAGTAGAGACAGTTTTGGAACAAATTGATAAATTAAGCCATAATGAGGCAGCAGGACACATAGTATTCACCCAAGTTCTGAAGGAACTCTAATATGAAATTGCAGAACTACTAACTGTGGTATGTAAACTATCACTTAAACCAGACTCTGTACCAGATGACTGGCAGATTGCTAACGTGATGTTGAGTTTTTAAAAAGTTCCAGAGGTGATCCTGGCAATTTCAGGCTGGTAAGCATAATTTAAGTACCAGCAAAATTGGTTGAAACTATAATAAAGTACAGAATGATCAGAAATATAGAAGAACACAATATGTTGGGGGGAAAAGAACAGTTACTTACCTCGTAACGTTGGTTCTTCGAGATGTGTTGCTCATGTCCATTCCCATATGTGTGTGTGCGTTCCGCGCATGCCCGGTCGGACAGCTTTTCCCCAGCGGTACCCGTAGGGTCGGCAGGGGCGACCCCTGGAGTGGCGCCCTTATGGCCATGTATATATGCCCCTGCCGACCCTCCCCCGCTCAGTTCCTTCTTGCCGGTACTCCGACAGAGGGGAGGCGGGTGGGATTCGGAATGGACATGAGCAACACATCTCGAAGAACCAACGTTACGAGGTAAGTAACTGTTCTTTCTTCTTCGAGTGCTTGCTCATGTCCATTCCCATATGTGACTTACGAGCAGTCATCTCGGAGGAGGGAGAGGAGTACTTTGAGTACCTGTTAACAGGACCGCCTGTCCCACAGCTGCATCCTCCATCGACTGCTGCACGATGGCGTAGTGCGAAGTGAAGGTGTGCACTGAAGACCACGTCGCTGCTCTACAGATGTCGACGATTGGAACGTGCGCCAGGAACGCCGTGGACGCGACCTGGGCCCTGGTGGAATGCGCCGACAGTGCTGGTGGAGTAGCATTCGAGAGGTTATACGACAATTTGATACAAGAAGTGATCCAGGCCGAGAGGCGCTGAGTAGAAATTGGTAACCCCTTCATCCTTTCTGCCACTGAAATAAAAAGTTGTGGAGATTTACGGAAACCTTTGGTCCTTTCTATGTAAAAGGCTAAAGCTCTTTTGACGTCCAACGAGTGAAGCATTCTTTCCCTGTTATCCGCATGGGGTTTGGGAAAAAACACCGGTAGGAACACCTCCTGATTCAAATGAAAGGGCGAGACTACTTTGGGCAGGAAGGCCGGGTGAGGACGTAACTGAACCTTATCTCTATGGAAGATCGTGTAGGGCGGTTCAGAAGTGAACGCCCTAATCTCAGAGACTCTGCGTGCCGAAGTGATTGCTACTAAGAACGCGGTCTTCCATGAGAGATAAGAAAGGGGGCAGGAGGATATGGGTTCGAACGGGGGTTTCATTAGGGCCGTTAGAACCAGGTTGAGGTCCCAAGGGGGGGTTGGTTGGCGTATCTGAGGATACAACCTCTCCAACCCCTTAAGGAATCTGCTAACCAAGGGGTTACTAAAAACCGAATTGTCATCGACCCCCGGGTGGAACGCCGAAATGGCGGCCAGGTGTACCCTAACAGTGGAAAGCGCTAGTCCTTGTTGCTTCAGCTCAAGGAGGTAGTCCAGGATAGTGGAGACTGAAGAAGACAGGGGATCCACCCCCTTGTTCTGAGCCCACAGTGAGAAGCGCTTCCATTTGGCAGTGTAGGTTCCCCTTGTGGAAGGTTTTCTGCTACCCAGGAGGACCTCCCTGACTGACTCCGAGCACTGAAGCTCTGCTGGGTTCAGCCACGGATATACCACGCCGTGAGGTGGAGGGACTGGAGGTTGGGGTGCAACATCCTCCCGTGGTCTTGGGAGATCAATGTCGGTGACAGAGGAAGTGTTATCGGCGGCGTCACACAGAGAGACAACAGGGACGTGTACCAGTGTTGCCGAGGCCAGGCTGGCGCTATTAGTATGACCGATGCTTTGTCCTGACGGGCCTTCGCCAGTACCTTGTGTACGAGGGGGAACGGGGGAAATGCGTAAAGCAGACCCCCCGTCCATAGAGTGTGGAATGCGTCCCCCTCTGAACCTGGGCTGAGGTTGAGGAGGGAGCAAAACCTGTGGCACTTCCTGTTGGCCTTTGTGGCGAACAGGTCGAGGCGGGGAAACCCCCACCTTTGGAAAATTGAATGGGCTACATCGGGTCTGAGAGACCATTCGTGACCCCGAAATGAGCGGCTCAGGGAGTCCGTCAGTACGTTCTGAACTCCCGGAAGGTAGGCCGCAGTGAGGGAGATCCCTCTGGGAATGCAGAACTCCCAAAGGGCGAGGGCTTCCTTGCACAGGAGAGAGGAGCGAGCACCACCCTGTTTGTTTATATAAAACATCGAGGCCGTGTTGTCTGTTAGGACTGACACGCTCTTGCCCCTCAAGAGTGACTGGAACGTCTGGCATGCCAGGCGAACTGCTCTGAGCTCTCGAACGTTTATGTGGAGAGACAACTCTTCCTGAGACCATAGGCCCTGAGTCGTGGCCTTTCCCAGGTGAGCTCCCCAACCCAGCGCCGAAGCGTCTGTCACCAACGTGATGGATGGTTGGGGCTTGTGAAAGGGCACCCCGCTTCCCAGAGACGTGGGCTGGAGCCACCAGTAGAGGGACTGTCTTACCTTCAATGGTAGAGTCACTACGAGGTCGAGGGGGTCTCTGCGCTGGTTGTATACCTTCGCGAACCAGGCTTGCAGAGGACGAAGATGGAGTCTCGCAAATGGCACCACGTAAGTGCATGCTGCCATGTGTCCCATCAGGACCATACAGTTCCTTGCTGTTGTCATGGGAGACCGGAGAAGTGGCCGGATAATGTCCCCCATGGCCTTGGCCCGAGAGGGAGGTAGGAAGGCTCTCGCGCGGCGGGAGTCTAGGATCACCCCAATGAACTCGATTCTCTGGGTAGGGATGAGGGTTGATTTCGGCACATTCAGAATGAGGCCCAGCTTTAGGAGGGTGGCTTTGATGAACGTTATTTGCGTTAGAAGCAGCTCCCGTGACTGTGCCCTGATGAGCCAGTCGTCCAGGTAAGGGTAGACATGGATGCCGTTCCGTCTGAGGAATGCTGCGACTACCGCCACGCATTTCGTGAATACCCTTGGAGCTGAGGAGAGGCCGAACGGAAGGACGGTAAACTGGTAATGTCGGGATCCCATCACGAACCTCAGGAATCGTCTGTGGCTCGGGATGATGGAAATGTGGAAATATGCGTCTTTTAAGTCGAGGGCGGCGAACCAGTCTCCTTGATCCATAGCAGGAATTATGACAGCCAATGAGAGCATGCGAAACTTCAGCTTCTTTATGTAGGAGTTGAGGCCTCGCAAGTCCAGGATGGGGCGGAGCCCCCCTTTGGCCTTCGGGATAAGGAAATAACGGGAGTAGTAACCCTTGCCCCGAAATTCTTGAGGAACCTCCTCTATGGCACCCAAAGACAAGAGGGTATGGACCTCCTGTTCTAGGAGTTGCTCGTGAGATGGGTCCCTGAAGAGGGACGGGCACGGGGGGCGGGTGGGAGGGAGAACAGAGAACTGGATAGAATATCCCACTTCTACCAGGCTGAGAACCCACTTGTCCGAGGTGATAGAGGACCATGCCTGGTAGAAATGGGATAGACGGTTCACAAATAGGGGGGGAAGCTATAGAGTTGGAGGCTGGCTCGGCGTCCCCGGGCGCAGCTTCAAAAGGTCGGCCTGGGTCCGGGGGGGTGGTTGTTCCCTGGGCCCTGAGGCTGGCGAGAGGAGGAGCGTTGTCGGCCCCTACTATTACCCCTCCCGCCCCTTCTAGGCTGATCCCTCCTGTAAGGAGGGGCCTGATGGGGTCTGGCTGGCGGGGGCGGGGGAGCTCTAAAGGGTCTTCTTTGGCCTTGTGGTGTATGCAAGCCAAGAGAGCGGAGCATCGCCCTTGAGTCCTTCATGGACTGCAGTTTTTTGTCCGTATCAACGGCAAATAGCCCCTGCTTGTCGAACGGCAAGTCTTGTATGGTCGCCTGCACAGGTGGGGGAATACCAGAAACATGCAACCAGGCACCCCGGCGCATAGATACCGCTGTGCCTAGTTGCCGTGAAGCTGAGTCTGCTGCGTCCAGTGCGGCCTGCAGGGCAGCTCTGGAGACCACCCTGCCCTCTTGTACTATGGCCTTAAAGTCGTGGGCCGATTCCTTGGGTAAGGTGCCCTCGAATTTGGTCATTGCAGACCAGGTGTTGTAGGCGTATCGCCCCAGGGCGGCCTGCTGGTTTGCGATGCGTAGTTGTAGCGCCGCAGAAGAGTACACCTTCCTACCCCAGAGGTCCAACTTCTTAGAGTCATGCGACTTTGGGGTAGGTCCTGTCTGGCCTTGCCGCTCCCTATGGTTCACTGCATCCGCAACCAGGGAGCCTGGCGGTGGGTGCGTGAAAAGGTACTCGTACCCCTCCCTTGGTGCGAAGTACCGGCGCTCCACTCCCCTGGCTGTAGGTGGAAGCGAGGAGGGGGTCTGCCAGAGGGTGTCCATGGTGGATTTAACTTTGCGCATAAAGGGTAAGGCTATCTGAGGCGGCGAGTCGGAGGAGAGGATGTCTACATTGGGATCCTCCTCGTCCCCCTTAATTTCCTCAGGCTGGAGATTGAGGTTTTGTGCCACCCTCCTCAACAGATCCTGATGGCCCCTAATGTCCATGGGTGGCAGATTATAAGACGAGCCCGCCACTGCGTCGTCCGGGGACGATGAAGAAGAGCCAGGTTGAGGGTTCTCCATTTGGGTGTCCTCCTGGAAGGGATGTTGGATGGGATCACCCCCTTGCACTTCCTGGAGTATAGACTGGCTGTCAGAAGTTCCAGGAAGATGCTCGTCCCCAGGCCCCTCCGATTGGGGTCTGGTGATAGTGGCACACACCGGACCCTTTGGTACGGAAGGCCAAGATGCCACTGACGGAGGCCCCTGTGCTTGGTGGCAGGCAAACGGGGTCCAGAAAGGCCATTGGGGAGGGCCTTGCTCTACCATCGCATATGGCTGCTGGTGCCGTCGATGGGAGGAGTGCCGGTGCCGTGAATGATGGTGCCGAGAGCGATGGCTATGTCGAGACCTGGACCTCGACGAGGATGCATCCGACTCTGATGAATAGTCGGACTGCGACCAGGGCGGTGCCGTGCCCTCCGGTGCCATGACCCTGGAGTACATCTCCGGCTTCCCGGGGAACCTCGGTGCCTGCGGTGCGGTGCGAGCCGGTGCGGGTATCAGCGGTGCCGCTGAGATAGCCGGTGCCGCTAGAGCCGAGTTCGCCGGTACCGCCGTCACCGGCACGGGCGGGATGGTCGGAGCCACGGTGCGGGGGACCGGTGCCGGGACAGCAAACTGCGGTGCCAGGTCAACCGTGGTGCCGATGAGGTCCACCACTGCCTCGAACGCCTCTGGGGTTGAGGGCAGTTCCAATTCCAGCACCTCGGTTCCTCGAGAGGGCACTATCTCCGGGGAGATGGCCCTGGGTTCCGGTGCTAGTATCGGTGCGCGCTCTGAACGGGGCCGCCTCGCGCGCTCCGGAGCTGCTGGCACCATCGAGGGATCACCCGTGCCCTTGCGCACCGGGGAGCGCCCTCTAGATCTCTTGGAAGGGACCGGCGACTGAGACCGGTGCCTTCTGGAGGAGGAGGAGCCGTGCCGCGGCGACCGGTGCCGAGGTGTTCTCGGGCCCTTCGGCGTCGCGGTGCCGCGCACCGACGCCGGTGCGCTGCTGGAAGTAGAGGGCTCCGTTGGTGGCTGAAGTGCGGATTCCATCAGGATTAACTTCAGCCTGGAATCCCTCTCTTTTTTAGTGCGCGGTTTGAATCCCTTGCAGATCGCGCACTTCTCAGTCTGATGACCCTCTCCCAGGCACTTGAGGCAGCGGGAGTGAGGGTCACTAATTGGCATAGGCTTGCCGCAGACTTTACAGGCTTTGAACCCTGACGCCCCAGGCATAACCCGGCGTCAGAGATCTAACACTACTTAACAACTACTTAACACTAAAGAACTATAACAATACTAACGATAAGAACAATTAACCCTAAATACCTAACTAACTAGAAGAACAAGATACCGCTACTGACAAAGGAGTAAGCTGTTCCAGCCACCGCCAAGGACGGAAAGAAGGAACTGAGCGGGGGAGGGTCGGCAGGGGCATATATACATGGCCATAAGGGCGCCACTCCAGGGGTCGCCCCTGCCGACCCTGCGGGTTCCGCTGGGGAAAAGCTGTCCGACCGGGCATGCGCGGAACGCACACACACATATGGGAATGGACATGAGCAAGCACTCGAAGAAGAAGTCCCTTTTTAAAATAAAAAATAGGCATATATCTCATACAACTGGAAGGACCTTGAAAGGTCATTGAGTCCAGCCCCCTGCCTACACTAGCAGGACCAAGTACTGTCCCCAGACAGATTTTTTGCCCTAGATGACTCCCTCAAGGATTGAGCTCATAACCCTGGGTTTAGCAGGCCAATGCTCAAACCACTCTACTAGAATTCTTTAAGGGGATCAACAAGCACATGGACAAGGGTGATCCAGTGGATATAGCTCTTGATTATTCTGTCCTGAAATTTCTAAAACTATCACTTTTAAATTTAGAAGCCTGAACAGCTAAAAGGTTTATTTTGGCTTCTCTGGACAGGCATTCATGGGATTTTCAATGAGTGAAGGAAGAGGTCTGGAGACTATCTTCTAGTTTGCCTGGAAGTAGAACTGAACTTCCAGGCAACTATAGGTTGGGGGAAATCAAGTCCCTATAAGGGAATCAAGTCCTATCCTGACTGACAGTTCTGGTTTTGCCTTTAGTCTAGGTCTATTTTAGAATTCTTCTTAGGCTATCTTGAGTACAGTGATTTTTTGAGGAAATGCTCGATCTAGATAGTTCCCTGTAATCAGGAGCTTCCTCACAAGAGAACATGAGGGATTATGTTCCTTTCCTGCATTCTTGACAATCAAACAGAAATGAAGTAGTTGAGTCCCATGTCTGATTCTGCAGATTCTCACCATCATTTGATTCTCCTCAAAAGTTAACTGTAGGGCTCTGATGCTTGAGAAAACAGCATTGATCCTCCTCTTTGGAATCTAGTCTCCAGAACAAGATGCACCCATAAATTTAGTAAGAAAAACCCCCCCTCCAAATCTAAGAATTGGGAGGATTCATCTTTTCTGTGTACAACAGGCAAGGAAATATTCATAACTAGTAACAACACACTGTGGGTTTGAGTCATTTCATCCCTGAGAACGAGGGTTGTCACCTTCTCATCAGCCTAATATAGCCAATATCTATTGAGTAAAGTATCTAATTTAAAAAAATCAAATGCAGTGTGCATCAGTACTATAAAAATAGTAAATGAGCACTGCAAGCAGCCCAAACACATATAAACTGGGAATTTTCCATCTGTTTAGGATATTAACCCTTCAGTCCAAATGTAATGGTATCAGCACCCGCCTGTCACAAGCACCCCTTCTCTGTTCTGATACATGCCTACAATCACTCAGTTTTGAATGGGGCAGCACCCATCTCTCACAGGCGCTGCTCCCTTTCTGCTCAAGTGTATGCCTGCTTTCCTTTCAGTTCTTACAATAGGGTAGCACCTGCTTCTCACGAGTGCCTCCCTGGCTGATGGCTTTTTCGGCAGGCCTTCAGTGTCTCAGATCTTCAGTCACACACAGTCCCCCACATTCTGGATTATACAGTCATCAGCTCTTTTTCACAGCCCTGGAATATGGTTATAGCACCAAACCTTCCCCCAGAGTACCGCTCTCCCAGAGGTACTTTAAGAGGCCAACAGGGGCCCATTTCAGTACCTTTCATCAGTGTCGTTCGGCAGCCCTCCCTGGGCTCAGTCTTCAACCAGAACAGCAGGGCTCATCACAGCCCTCCCCAAGTCTGGCTAGAGTCTGGCCTCAGTCCCCAGGGATCAGTCTGCCTGCACTGACCTGTCCAGGGTTCTGTTGCTCTTCCAGCCAGGCAGGCAGGCAGGCAGGCACCCAGTCCTCCCTCTTTGACCTACCAGAAGGAACTGGCTGCTCTGCCTCTGCTGGTTCCTTTTATATAGCCCTTATGGCCCCTGACTGGTCAACTCCAGCAGCTTTTCTGATTGGCTGCCTGGAGGACTTCTACTCTGCTCTTTTCTGGGGAGGGAAGAGGCAGGGCCACAAGGCCTCCATCAGGGGGCCTCTGGATCTAGTCCAACCTATCACACCAAAGTAGACATTGAGACATTCTTCCTGAGTGCCTCAGCACTCTTTCCTCTTTAAAATGCTTCCGATCTCATTAGCTCTCACCTAGCGCCTTCTGTAGCCAAAGAAGATACCTTCTTAAGTGGTATGGGTATCTACCCCAACTTTCCAAATCACCTGTTCCCAAAAGTCAGCAACCTTGTGTGATAGGAGTTACTTCAAACCTCTTCTATTGCTTCCTGAGCTGAGGAAGCATGTAGAATCCAGCAGCAGGGGAAGTAGTACACAGTGAGACTGTTTCGATATTTCAGTGATTGGTGTTAGAGAATAACAATCCTTATCTGTAAGTGTGATATGCAAAACCCACTGATTAGACAAGGGAAGCTCTGGGAGAAGGGCAGATTCAAAGCAGAGGTGAGGCAGGATCAACCAAGACTGCAGCCACTCTCAGCAGCTACACAAACTCTCTCTCCTTTGTGCAGAGCCCCCTGGCGAAGAGAATCTGTTTCCCATCTTGGGATTAGGTGTCATTTAAGAACTGGCCAATTTTGTAAGAGTTAATTGATGCTGCTCTGTGTTTTTCTAAATAATAACGCAGGTCTTGCCTTTGCCAAATGCAGCTTTGCACTGTCTTTCATGATTATGGCATTTCCCTTGGAAACAACAGTCATTGTCACCGCATGGAGTTCCATCCTGCTTATATACGTCCTCTGGGCACCAGCTCGAAGTCCCATTGCAGTACTCAGGAAGGTCACACTCACCAATACTTTCTCGGCATATTCTCCCTCTTCTATGAAACTGTTAAAAGAAGAATACAAGGATCTGGAGGTCATTTCTCTCTGGGAGCCTATTTCATGAGCCACTATTTACCTTCTTAAAATATGTTTGTTTTAGAAATCCCCAAACATTTAACAGAAAAAAAAGCCACCTGTAGTTTCTTTGCCATTTATTTTAACACAGATAAGAGAAAGATGCAACATAAATACTCCTTGTGCTGTTTATTAAGGAAAAGCATTCTAATTCCAATATTTAAAATATCTGGGATTCTTTTCCACTCCCAATTGATGATAAACTCTTCATGCTTTTAATCAATAACAATGGAAATAGGAAAAATAGTTTTTTCCCCATCTACTTATTTTTTTCCTATGTTGAGTCTGCTCAGGCTAGAGCTGGGGACACTACACCCACAGTGTTCAGAAGCTGGATCCGTCAGTCACTGGGGAGAGGGGGTTGGGACTCACCTATCAATATCCTCTTCAGAATGAGCACTTAGTGCAAGTAGTATTACTGTAGCAACTAGGAGCCATAGTCAAGGAACCAGACCCCATTGTGCTTGGTGCTGTACAAACACAGAACAACAAGACAGTCCCGGCCCCAAAGAGCCAGAACCCAAGTATAAGACAAGAGACAAATGAGGGATACAGATAGATGTGAAAGCATACAAGGAAACAATCTGACAGTATTGGACAGCTTGTTAGGCAGTGGTTTTAGCTTATCAGCAGCCTAACTACTGTCAATGTTTTGGGAGGCATTAAGGAAAAGGAGAGTTTTAACATGGGTTTTAGAGGACAATTACTTAGTTTTAATCAATGTTTATGGAGAGCTCCTCCCAAACATGAGGGCCAGCATGGGAGAAAGAATGAAAGTCCTTCTTTGAAAATTTAACAAGTGGGTAATGGAGGCTGGCATCATGGGTAGCTTGGAGTTGAGCATAGAGCACTCAATAGCAAATGATAGGATATGGTGAGGATTGGACATGAAGGGCCTTTAAGGTAAAGACAATTAGGTGAATACAAATGTGACAGAGAAGAGAGACAGGTGACGTGATCAAAGTGAAAGACTAAGAAAATGAAATTTGCAGCAGCACAGGATATGAGGATATGAGTGGGCAACTACTGCATTTGTAAAGACCTGAGAAAAGGATGTTGCAGTAATCAAGTTGAGATGATGGAAACAGGGATGAGTTTTGGGTACAGAAACTCCTCACTTAAAGTCATCCCGGTTAATAGGGGCTAATGTCAGGGTGTCTCCCTCCCCTCTGCTCCTGCACCCCGCTTACCCCATCTTCCATAGAGCAGGGGACACACACGGTGGAGGGAGATGCTGGCTTGCGGATACAATTAACAAGGCAATGTACTTCTGATCCCACTCTTGATGCCTAATTGGTAATGTGCATTTCTCTCTCTCTTTCAAACAAACACGAGTGTCTCTCTCTGCTCTCCCTACTTTCCTGCGGCAGAGTGTGAGAGTTAACCCTTGAGAGATCAGTCAATTGCTAGTTCATTTAGCAATATGGCATTCCCGCAGAAATATCCCACCCTCTGACTCCTCCACCTCAACCAAGCTTCACAACCATCATCACTGTGTACCAGTATTAAATTATTTGTTTAAAACTTATGCTGTGTGTATATAAGTCTTTTATCCGGTGAAAAAAAATTCCCTGGAACCTAACCCCACTTATTTACATTAATTTTTATGGGGAAATTGAATTCATTTAACATTGTTTCGCTTCAAGTCACATTTTTCAGGAACATGAACTACAACATTAAGTGAGGAGTTCCTGGATGTGGTTGGATGGAAAAGGCCATATTTTAGTGTAGCAGAGCAGTGACTCACCCCACGGTGCCTCCTGCTGGTCCGTCCGGGAATTAGCTCTTCCAGCGTCCGGAGCACCCTCTGCATGCTGATGTCCCACTTGCTGCTGACCCCGATGCCCTCTTCCCTAGGGTGCTGCACCCCTGCAGTACCCCCACAGTCTCAGGGTCTCCCCACTCAGGGAACCCTCCTCCCACTATCCCCACCTTGCCTCAGTCTAGGCAACTGCCAGTCACCACTTACCCCGTTCACTGTGGCAGACTGCACTATCATTGCCATTCATCACCGGCAAGGGGGGTTTGGCCTGCTGCCTCTACCTCTGTAGCCATGGGCTTCCCCCTGCAACCTCAGTCCCCTTTGTTGGGCCTTCCCCTAGGCCCTGCAGCCTGGGGGTTTCCAGGCCAGAGCTTCCCCAGCTCCTCCTGCCTTGCCCCAGCCCTGCTTCACTCTAGGTACCTTGTCAAGCTTCCCCAGCAGCCAGGCCTGTCTACCTCTGCTGACAGAGGAGACTCTCTCCCTCCAAATTCTGGGCCCTTATATCAGGGACAGCTGGGCCCTAATTGACCCAGCCACAGCTGTGGCTGCTCTGCCCAATCAGCCTAGGAGCTGCTTGCTCCCAGCCACAGCCCTTTGGAGGGCTGTTTTAAGTCCTTTTGCTGGAGTGGGGCAGCCACCCCACTAAACTTAGATATTTTGTACAGAAAGAATTGATAAGGTTTACAAACTGTGTGGATTTGAGGTGCTAGACAGAGCTCTAAGTCAAAGATGGCACCCAGGTTACAGGCCTAAGAGACAGTCATGATGGCACTGTCCAGTGATCAAGAAAGGAGGTAGAGGGGAGGGCAAGGAGGGACTGGAGAAAAACAGGTGAAGAGTTTTGTTGTAGCCATGTTGAGCTTGAGGTGATGGCTGGACATCCACAAGGAGAAATCAGAGGAAGATGCTGAAATTTCTGTTTGGAGAACGAAAGACCGGTCTGGAGTAGCAAAGTAGACCTATAAGAATGTGTTTTATTTTGTCTGTGGCCTGAAAGTAGAGTCTGGATGCATACTCCTATATTGATTCCAGAGGATTCCACAAATCTTTGAGTAAATGCAGCCTTGTGGCCCTGGGGAAAAAAAGGCCTATCAGTGTGCCCAACACTACACATCTATTAGAAAATATCCTTTGGAATGTTTGCCCAGTTTACCTGAGCAACTGGGGTGGAAGGCTTGGGTGATGTGATGAAGATGGCTAACTGTGAAATGGCTCCTATTCATGAAAAACAGAAGGGCTGAAACAAAGATAGAGAAAGATTTTCTCCAATCCCAGGGAGCTTCTCTGCTGAGTCCCGCATGTCCTAACCAGTTAAGATAATGATCTGTAGGATGGGCTGAATGGAATCACTTTCTGCTACTGTACTGGATCCTGTGCTGGTGGATGCCACATTTATTGCATCAGTGATAGCACAAGAACTCTCTGCCTTTGACACAGGCTTTTCTAGAGTCTAGAGAAGCTGACTTTATCCTTTATTCCAGAACCCTTAGTTGGGAGTCTTGCTGTCATCTATGTCTTCTCCAGTGGATCTGAGGAATCTTAGAGAGATCTCCAGAAGGAGAAGAACTTATTTCCATCTAAAGAAGGATGCTTTGTACCGGGAGTTGGAGAGGAGGCACTCCTTTTCTTCTTCAGAGTGCCCAGGCTCAGATGACTCTGGAAATAAAGGTGCTCCAGGATATGGCAGGAAGCTAAGAATGACGATGAAGGAAGAGAAGGACAACAGAGAGAAATTAGAAGTCCATGTCGGAAGATATTTGGGAAACTATCAATTTGGGGATGTTTTGTCTATCAGCATTTGAGAGCGAGCCTCCCAGCCAAGGTACACAGACTTGTGCTATCAGGGCTGGTGCTAGTGCACTATTTTTAGATGTGTTGATGGTGCTTTGACATTTTGACTCAGGCTGGAACTTTGTGCTCCCAAGCCCACTCCACCCCCCACAAATTTGGAGTTTGAGCTCTAGCCCAGGCCGCAACATCAAAGCACTGTCTACACAGCACACTAGAGTACACACTGCTAGCACAGGTCTGATGACCTAGGCTGGGAGGATCACTCCAAAAAGTTGAGTAGACATTCCAATAGGACTTGGAGTCATGCACTGCCAATGGAGGCAGTACATTCTGGAGAGGATGTTGATGGGCAGGCCCTTTCAATCTCTAGTCAGTCTGTCACTGAGAGGTTAGCTGCTATCTTAGGTGAGTGCCATAAGTACCGGGTTATAGAATCATTCTCTATTCTCTATTCTCCATAGAGTCATTGGGCTAGGGAAAGCTTGGTTCAATGACTATTCAGTCATGCATAATGAAAACGGATAGCTATGGGGACTAGGAAGGAAAGTGAGAATGAGTCTCTAGGCTGGTAGTTTGGGCATTACCTAGGATGTAGAGGACCCAAGTTCAAGTCTCTACTCCAATGACTACATAATTATTTATTTAAAATGGAACAGCTTCAACCAGTGACATTGAGAAACACTGACACCCCCATACCACAGTGGCTAGGGCACTCTCATGAAATATAGGAAACCCAAGTTTAAGTTCCTTTTTCACATCATCCAAAGGGGGGAAATTGTATATCAGCTTCCCACATCCCGGGAGAGGATCCTCTCCACTGGGCTAATAGTTATAAGGGAACCCCATCTCCTGAATTTTGCAAATTTCTCCTCCTTTGCTTTTGTCAAAATGTCTAAAGTCAAAACAAAAACATTTGATTTGAGGTGAAACAAAACATTTAATTTTAACATTACTGAAACATTTCAATATTTTGGTTTGGTCAAAATCATTCAGTGAACTCTATATGAATTAATGAATAGTTTGGGGTGAGGGGCTAGGCAACTATTTACTAAAAATAAATTGCGAAAATCTAATCCCAACACATCTACATGGGATTAGCAGATATAGTACTTTAGAAGGAAATTGTGAAAATGAACAGCATTGCCACTGGTATTAATTTTAAAGTAATTAAACGTTCAGTTTACCATAAAATACAAAACCTACTATATGTTTTTCTTACCTGACAGTCTTTGCAGCAAAGTCCAGAAACACAGACAGCTCCTAGCTTCATTGTACAATTGGATAGGCAACAACCACCCCGTAGGCACACCTTCAAGTACAAAATGAATGGAACCTCACCTTAAAAATCTGTTGTGGGACTCTCCTGTACTACTCTTACCGTTTATAGTTTGATTTCAAACAGTAACAAAACACTGAAGTTGACAGACAAACTCCCATTTCTCACCATAGTTATGGTGACCATACACCATGTTTGGCTGGGACGGTCCCTTTTCTAAGCCCTGTCCCAGCCGACTCAAGTTTTTGGGAAAAAGTTGGCATTTTTTCCATTTGCTTTTGCAAACAAATGGCACAAATGGCCTCTTTTGTCAAAAAAGGGGGGTGCAGAGGAATGTGCAGGAGTTGGTGAGTGGTGATGCTAGCCCCATGCAGGGGAGGAGTCAGGGCTTGGGCAGGGGGCCAGCAGGGCTTGAGCGAGCAGCAATGCTAGCCCCAGCCACAGTCTGGGGCAGGCAGGGCCCAGATGAATGGCTAGGAACTGCTCAGTGTCGGGAGGGTGGAGGAGGCGGCTTGGGCTAGCCCGACATGGTGTCCCATTTTCCCTTTGGGAAATATGGTCACCCTAACCATAGTTTCAATTACATGGCATTTTTAAATAAAGTATTATTATTATTTGCTATTTCTGCTACACAAAGAATCCAAAGAGACTGCTATCAAGAGAGGAAGGATGGTCCAGCAGCCTGGAATAAAAGACGCTGGGTTCAATTCTCTGCTCTGCTGGAGCTTGGACAAGTCACAAAGTTTTTCTGTTCTTCAGTTCCCCATCTGTAAAATGGGGCAACAGAGAAATACTATCTCACAGGTATGTTGTGAGTATAAATACATTAAAAAGATGGAGAGATGCTAGTTATTACAGTGACACGGGTCATAAAAGTGCCACAGATATATGTAATATTTCTAATGATTTTAAGATATGTGCAAACAAAATTAAATAGTTTTATTTTAATTTAAACTTTTAAATGTAGATTCACCAATACACTAGAGTGGCACAAAGAAATGAAAGTGTGCTTGTGATTCTGACATGACACGGAATTTGGAATTGACTTACTCGCTTGCAGGGTTGTGTTAGTGAGACTGATACTATGTGATATTAGGTGTGGGGACAGCATAGTCCCCGAGTCCCAGTGTCTCCATGCTTTAAGGGAAGCCCCTATACTTCTGCCTTAGTTCTCCTGGCCGTGTTGCCAAAATGGGAGTGGTGTCAAGGCAACCTTTTAAGCACTGATGTCCAAGCACTGATGTCCAAGCTAGTATGCAGCCACATAATCTTTAAAGAACCGTGAATCTGGCCAAGAAATCTCCTCATTATAACCAACAAAATTGTGGCATGCAAATTAGCTGCAGACAACGAGTGGTGATTGGTTGAGTTAGCACTGATGTCACATTGACCCCAGTGAAGTTACCCAAGCTGTTGACCTGAATCTGTTTGTAACTAGTTGTGCTAATTGGGCCTACACGTTTCCCCTAATTATAAGCTCAATGGTAAAATGTAAGTGCGAAGGAACTGCTCAGGCTGGTGACAACACCAGTGGTGACATCATCAGATGGGAGGGGTTGGTCAAGGTGGCAGTTGGAAAGGGGATCTTGAGAGAGAGAGATCTGGTAATTGTGACAGGATGGTCAGAGGCTAGACTTGCCTACAGAATGGGCTAAGTGAGGAAACGTTAGTAGAGCTCTGAGAAGGGAACCTGAAGAGGCTGAAATTGCTGAGCTTGATGTCTCTAGCCCCAGAAGCTTCCCATATAAGTAGATCATGGCGTATGATGGTGTAAGACCTGGTCTGCACTAAAAAGCTAGGTTGACCCAGCTACGTCACTCAGGTATGTGAAAAATCCACATCCCTGCATGACACAGTTAGACAGAACTGCAGTACTGCAGCTGTGGCACCCTTCCATTTCAAGTACAGACAAGCCCTAACTGATTTAGGCTTTGAAATGATGGTATATAATAATTACCACAAGCAAGAGTGTATCTCTTGGTTTTCCAGTTCCCGGGGAGAAAAGACTAAACTCTTTTAACTTTAAGTCTAAAAGAACCAAGGAGTCGATAGTACCAGATAGAGAGGATATATGTCAGCTGTTGACCTATTTCCCCTCTGGTGCTCAAAGAAAGTGAAGGATTATAAATTGTCACAATGGCCTGATATATGAAATTGTTTAAGAAAAGATGTAAGATGGAGACAGAGTGAATTAAATTAAACAAAGAGGGCTTTACTGATACCACTGACCAATTTAGGCTACAGAAAGGAACCCAGAAAGGTACTGCCAACTCCACATGCTCTGGCTAAATCCTGACCCCCAGCACAGATATGAGACTTCATCTTTCTCCATCCCTACCCCTAATCTTCCCCAGCTTGTCCTCTTCCTTTCCCACCTTGTTTCTTCTCTTTTCCATTGCTCTTCTTTTCCCCTCTATTTAATAACAGCCTTGCTTAGCTGGCCAAAACCGTATATTTTGCAACATGGCTGTAAGCCTGTGACCAGAAAGGCAGTTAAAAACAGATGGACAGTTATATCCATTTGTTCTTGTGTCTACATTGGCACTTACATTAAATGACTTCTCTCCCTGATATTTATGTCTCTTATGTATTTATAGAGAGCAATGAAATCTCCTCTCAGGCTTCTCTTGGTTAGGCTAAGCCTGCTCTTGGTAAGGCCTTGGTTAGGCCTTCTCTTGATTAAGCCATCTCTTGGTTAGCCGTATTTTGGTTAGGCTAAGCTCTTTCAGTCTCTTCTCATAAGGTATATTTTCCATTCTTCTGATCATCCTAGTAGTCCTTCTCCACACCTGTTCCAGTTTGATTTCATCTTTCTTTAACATGGGAGACCAGAATTGCACACAATATTCCAAATGAGGTCTAAACAATGCCTTGTATAATGCTTCTAACATTTCCCTATCTCTACAAGAAATACCTCACCTGAAGCATCCTAGGAGTCAATTAGTCTTTTTCACTGATGAATCACATTGGTGGATCATAGTCATACTGTGATTAACCAATACACCCAAGACTTTGTCCTCTATTGTTGCTTCCACTTGATAAATCCCCAGCTTTTAACAATAATTCTTATTCTTAGTCCTCAAGTGTATGACCTTGCGCTTTGCACTATTATATTTCATCCCATTTCTATTACTCCATTTTCAAGGTAATCAAGATCTTCTTGCACGATATTCTGGTCCTCCTCCATATTGGCCTCCTGACGTTGTGTCATCTATGAATTTTATTAGCACACTCCCACTTTTTGTGACAATAAAAATGTTAAATCAGATTGGCCCCAAGCCTGAGCCCTGCGGAGCTCCACCAGTAACCTCCCTCTAGCCTGACAGTTAACCTCTCAATGTGATGTGTTGCAGCCTCCTATTTTACCAATCCCTTATCCACCCTTGAATTCTCATATTAATCCCAATCTTCTCCAATATAACTAATAATTTCCCATGTGTAACTGTATAAAATGCATTACTGAAATCCAGGTATATTTGATCTACTGCACTTCCTTTGTTTTAAGAAAGCAGTAATCTTCGCAAAGAAAGAGATTAGGTTGCTCTGTCATAATCTCTCTTGTGTAAAACCATGTTTCATTTTACCCCAGTTACTGTTTACCTCTATGCATTTAAGTATTTTCACTATCAAAATTTGTTACAAGACCTTGCATACAATTGAGGTCATACTAACAGGCCTGTAATTTCATAGATCACTTTCCCCCCCTTTCTTAAAAATAGTACTATATTAAGCAATTCTCCAGTCTATGGGAGTTTATGAATTAAACAAACAGAAGGGGGAACTGTATTCCTGTTTTTTTTAATGTTCTCATAACATACATTGTGTACTCAGAGTAATTTGCTTTGTACTCAAAGCTGTAATTTGATGTATTCTTCATACGTAATAACAAAATACTTGAATCCTGCTTTAAATGCAAAACTCCACTCTTAGTCTTAACTATGGAACCATGAACAGCACTTCCATCATAAAACCATATGTCTCACAGAGTAGTTTTGAAGTTGGATAAACCAAACTTAACAGTGCTTCTGTAAAATGTCCATGAAACTAAAGTATTTAATTACTAACCTCATCTAAACCACAGTCACAATCCTCCTCATCTTCTATTATACCGTTACCACATGTCTGTGTTCCAAATATTTTCTTTTCTGGTATGTTAAGAAGGCACGTCTTTCCTGGTTTTCTTATCATGTTGAAATAGTCTGCTCTGGAGCAGTTACTGAACTCTGTGCACATTATCCGCCTGCAGAGGGAGAAAATATATAATACTAGAGAGCACTTTAATCTGTCAATATATCAAAATCCATTGGCTGGAAATTGAAGCTAGACAAGTTCAAACAAAAGAAAATGGAACTAATAGCTTCATTCAGCATACAAGCTGGATGCACAAAGATATAATGGGAATCTTAAATGTGGCACTTTCCTAATTTTTAAGTGCTTGACTTTGCAACCCAAACAACATTCTTCTTGAAGCAGTAACATGTATTACCTTCAAGCCATTCACTCAGATAAAATTTGAATATATGATTTACAACTAAATGAACTTCTCTAACACACAACATAGAATGGAGACCAACTGACTATGCACTTAGATATAAAAATCAGACTGTGATCAGGAATAACACTAACTAAAAATGTATATACGGTAGCACCAAATCAACCCTCTATTACATTTTCAGTGGAATATTATCTGGTCAACAAGTTAAAATTTAAATGAATTAAAATACTTTTGATTTTATAATGAATCCCAGTTTAAAAAAAGAATTCCATACCTGGGTCATTCTTTGCTGCAAACTGATTCCATTAGTACAGACCAGATTGGTAGTCTTCCTGTATGTGTAAATCAACTTAGAGCCCACCAGTAGTAGTTGAGAATTTTCCAACTTTTCCCACTGACTCCTCTCCATTATCCTCCAGTCAAAGTTTACCAAAACTATAACTTCAGCTTAGGTTAGGCAGTAACTGAAGTGTGGGGGATGTGTAGTTTTGGACTTGTGTCACAGAAAAAATTCCCAGGTGAGAAATTCTTTCTTCTGCATCCTCTTTCTAACATGATGAGAGACAAAGCTGTTTTGAAAGGAATATCCTCTCTCCCAGAAGGGGCTAGGAGGGAGAAGAATGGTCAGAAAGAACCAGACATCATGGTTTTGGAGAAGTGGGGGTGATGTCCCAGCAAGGGCCTATGAAAGGGTTTTTTGTTTTTTTTTTTGAAAAATGAAGGTTACTTACCTGTAATCAGAGTTCTTCAAGATGGACTCTGCATATTCACAGTCATGGGATGCTCTGATCAGTGGAACCCAAGATAGTAATGCCCACTGGAAAACTCACAAACCTCTTTAGTAGACATATAACGTTCCATGGTAAGGGTATAAAAGCGTGTTGCACTTCAGCCACCTTAGTTCCTTCCCCCACATCCCAGGTCCCTTGATAAGTAGGATTCCAAGAAATTGAGTAAGATGGGCAGGGAGTGTCCAAATGCAGAATCCATCCTATATTTTAAATCTGATGTAGAGTCTAAGTCCCATGTGTAGTACTTAGTGAAAGTATGAATTGAAGTCTAGGTTGTTGCTCTACAAATTTCCACAAGAGGAACGTGTTTGGGGAATGCCATAGAAGCTGCCTTAGTTCTGGTAGAAAGTTCAACAGACAGGGTACTTTTCTCCTATTGATCTATACAGGGACCATTATTTAAATGGGTCCTTGTTCTGCTCTCCATACCTGGGCATACTCACACTCCATAAAGACATTCTGTTTGGACATGTCCTGGTAGGGAGCTGGGCATGTCAGGGATAGTACCAGATTGGAAGAGAAGTAGAGTGGGTCAACCTGGGGCATGGTTGGGGAAGCCTGGCTGAAGCCAAGGCAGGAATCACAGTTGAAGGTGAGTAGAAGGCAGAAAGGGCTCAACTCATCATACACCTTGGACTACACAAAAAAAGTAACGTGACCCTCCAGTAAACTGTTGCCTATAACATATGTACGCAGCAGCATAGCATGGGAGATAGCAAGGAGCAACTTCTCATATATTAATGGCTTCTACAGTGCAACTAATGGCTTATTGGGATAGGAAAAGAAGTGGAGCAAAGTGTTGGAAAAGGGGCTAGATTTTTGCAGAGAATGGTGGGATAGGGGATGAAGGAGGAGACACAGCAGTCTTCTATATCTGTGATTCAATTTCCTATCTGTAAAATAAGGATAATTAGGGATAAAATAGGGATAACACAGATCTAAAGTTGTCCAGGGCCGGCCCACAACATTTTGGCACCTGAGGCGGGGAGCTCAAATGTCATGCCCATGTCCCCTCACTTGGGCCAAACCTTTGAAAGGTCTCAATTCTGCTTTCTTCCTGTTCTACTCCTCTCATCGTACTGCTCTGATACATATCCCAATAAAGGAGAACCAACAACTTAAAATTCCTTGTCCAAAAATTTTAAGTAATACCTAACTTTCAGACGCCTGAACAGCAAATGTAACTTTTCTGGTCTGCATAGTAAATACTGCCATTTTTATCTGTTTGAATAATCAAAGTGCTGCTTTCCCTGCCTTCTTGGTTGTAAGGATTTTAACTGCTTCCTGAAGGTCCACAGTCTGGACCATCTCATGCTCTACTGAGATGGTTGCAAGGCCAACCAGCCTCTCCTGTGTCACTGTGGAGCGTAAATGTGTTTTTATTAACTTCAGCTTGGAGAAGCTGCGTTCTCCACTGGCAACTGTTACAGGAAGTGTTAAAAGTATGCGCAGAGCAACAAAAGCGTTTGGAAAGTGGGTGGTCATCTTATTTGTGAACATATATTGCAGAACAGCCATTGGAGTTGATCTTGCTGAAATGTATCTCCTAAATCACTTGCATCATGTGTCAACACTGTCTCTAGTGCCCTGCATTGATGATGTAAGTCTTATTCCGGTATAGTGAGGAGTTTTGGAATATCATACAAATATACTGCTGTGTTCCTTGAGCTGTATGAAATGTTCTTCAGCTGACTGTATCGCACAATCTAGCACCTTGTTAAAGAATTCAACTTTGAATTGTTGTTTGGGGTCTCTTATGGAATTATCCCATGCCTCATAATCAAAATTTCATCTTCTTCATTAACTCTTGTATTCTTGAATGGGTGGCAAAACAGCTTCAGTGTGAAGTTCCTCTGCCAACTTCTGTGCACTCTTCAGAACATTTTGAAATCCCTCATCTGACTAGTAAGTAGGTGTCATAAGTATAAAGTAGCCTAAAATTGCTGTTTACCTGTATGGAGTTAAGCTAAAGGTAATCTGAGAGGGGGATAAGGACCAATAGGAACCGGAGATGCTAATCAACCTAAAAGACAAAGAGAGTTTTAGTTTCAGTTTTTCTCTCGGTTTGTTCTGTCTCCGGCTATGGGATGAACCACACCTATTTCTTTTACTCTATCTATCTATAATATTCTAACCAGCCACAACAAGTCAAGTTGAGCAGTAAGTTTTATGCCTGGGTTATATCACTCGGTAAATTCTCCAGTGTGGAAATTAGCTTTGTGTTCCTTTATACTTTTAACCTTCAGCAGAAGGAGAATTCCTAGGGAGGGGGATGCTGTGGTGATGCAAGTAGGTTTTTCTATTGATTTCTGTACAAGGGATTTATTCCCTTCTTTTTTTTCTTTAATTAAAATCTTTCTTTTAAGAATCTGACTGCTTGTTTTCCATTGTGTAAAATCCTGGTTTTGGATCAGGCACGTCTCACAGGATCAGGCAAGGGTTTTTCTCTCCAGCATTTTCCCAGGGAAGGGAAAAGGGTTTTTTTTTTGTGGGGGGGGGGGGAGTGGGTTGTGGAAAGAGAAAGAAGGGTTCCAAATTCCCCTAGCCCTAGTTTTTGGGGATACTGAGTTTGGTGGTGGCAGTGGACCAGTTACAGACACAGTAGATATTGTGTTCTGGGGGAAACATTTTAACATAAGGTGGTAAGATAAGCTTGGGGGGTTATTTCTTTTTTCATGCGGGTCCCCACATCTGTACCCTAGAGTTCAGAGTGAAGAGACACCTTACAGTAGGTATGACTTTGCTTTTTCCAGTTGTTCCATTGCTTCAGATATATCAAGGTCAACACCTTGGAGTCTCTTGCTTACAACATTTATTTCAAATAGTATGTCATGCTACAATGCTAAGCCACACAGAAATTTGAAGTTATGTACGTTTCTCATGATTCCATGTCAGAGAGGATGTTCCCAAAAGTTGCTTCAGAACTGGCCACTGATGAGTTGATGCAGAGAAAAATACAGATGCTTTGAATTACAGTAGACTCTCGATTATCCAGGATGATAGGAAAAAAATTAATTCTGGTTAATAAAATCCTGGATAATCACCATCCATAGGAAATATGGGGAGGGGGGATTGGTTCACCCGCCAACCTGCACCGGGGGGAGGGTGTGTTGATTCACTGGCATCCCTGCGCCTTGGTGGGGGGGTTTTGTGTGTGTGTGCTTGGGGTGGCAACAAAGCCAGAGCTGGTCCTGCGAGTTGCACATTTTTTTTTTACATCCTGGTTGATCCAAATCCTGGTTAATCCAATCCTGGATAATCAAGAGTCTACTGTACATTAAAAAAAATCAGCAGCCTCACTAGAAGCTGATGCTGCATCACTGACCACTAAGTTCAATGAATGAGAATTAGTTTTGGGTGGGGCCATGCTGGGGCTATTAATGTAAGCCAGGTATAGGCTCCCTTGATCCTTAATAGCACTCTCTGTAGGAGTGGGAGTGGGGAAAAAGCATAGTAAAGGTTTCCTGTCCAGGATAGCTGGAAGGCATTTGTGAAGAAGAACACATGCTGCCAGTGGGTAGGTGCTGCTTCCCTTTCTGAGGTAACTGAATTGGAGTGCCTGGAATACAATCTGTAAATGGGAGGAAAGCCCCATGGATTCAAAAGAGCCCACTCGACAGCTGTAGGCCCCTAGTCAATTCCTCATCTATCACTCAATGGTACTCCTATGAGTGGATCCATGGAAGAGTGGAAATGTCTGGAGGAGGAACAGTGACAGTGGCTCAGAGGATCGAAAACATAGGACTGAACCTCTGATTCAGAAGACGATTCCTCTCCTGTTCACCATGGAGGTGCAGTTTCAGATGATGCCAGCGACTGGTGCTAGAGGTGGAGAGGACCACAAGGAAGTGAGCACTGCAGGTTTCCTCTTCGAAAGTATACTGAAGGACGAGCCATCAGGGGTACAGGAGGATGGTTCAATACCGAATGTAGTAGCAATCCTGCCCATTGTCCTATGTATGCCAGCATTGATAGTGTTGACTCTTGTACTACTGGCAATACCAGCACCAACAGGCTCAGAATGTTCTGGAAACCCACAAATGCCTCTGGCGGGTCAATATTGAAGATAGCGTCATTGTGGTGCTGCAGATGTGGAAGGAGCTCCTTCAGTCTCTGGACGAGATGAAACTGCCTAGGCACTGAAGTCACAGTGTATTATTCTGCAGGATTAGAAGAGTGCTTGGGCTTGGACTGCAGTCTACTCTTATCCCCATGCCTAACAGACTTCAGTGCCAGAGATCTCTTCCTTTTGGCTGTCTGCTTCTTCTGCTTCTTATGCCTCTTAGGCACTGGGGATGGTGAGCAGTGTCAGGACTCAGGTATGGCAGAAGACACACTCATTATTGACATTGAGGCACTCAGTGAGAGATCTCAAGAATTCTTCTATGAGTACAACCTTTAGTCTGGCTTCATGATCTTTCTTCAAGTGAGGCTTAAAGTCTGCACATTTGGCAACACTCTCTGCTATGAGCTTCCCCAAGACACTTCAAGCAAGTTGAGTGCAGATTGCTCATGGGCAAAGCCTTATTGCAAAGTGCAAAGCCTGCAAAGTGCTACGGGCTAGTAAAAGGAGAGTAGGGCCTATAATCCCTTGGCATTCTTGGGTTTCAACCTGAACTTCAAAACTAATCCGCAAAGAAATTTATATCAGATCAAATGTGGAATATGGAGCCTCCCCCTCTCCCCCCCTCACCCTGGAAAAAGGAAAGAGAGAGATACCACACAAAAAGAAAGAAAAAAACTCAAAGGAAAAATATCACATGTACAACTCAGAAAATACAGTAAACCCTCGATTTAATGGACCCCTATTTAACGAACTTCGGATGCAACGGACAAAATTTCCCGATGCATCCGAAATCCGTTATTGGGGGCTGCCGGCTCCTGCCCTGGGGAGCCGGGCGGGAGCTGTCAACCCGGCTGCCCGGATACCCGCAGAGGGGAGCCGGGCGGCCGGGTTGACAGCTCCCGCCTGGCTCCCCGCAGCGGGGAGCCAGGCGGGAGCTGTCAAACCCCCCCAGGAGCCAGGCGGGCGGCGGGCGGGAGCGGGGGGGGGGTTGACAGCTCCCGCCTGGCTTCCCGCTGCAGGGGAGCCGGGTGGGGGGAGAGGGGGCTTTGACAGCTCCCGCCGGGCTCCCCGCTGCGGGGAGCCAGGCGGGCGGGCTGACAGTTCCTGCCGGGTTCCCCGCTGCAGGGGAGCCGGGCGGGGGGGGGGAGGGGGGCTTTGACAGCTCCTGCCGGGCTCCCCGCAGCGGGGAGCCCGGCGGGCATGCTGACAGTTCCCGCCGGGTTCCCCGCTGCGGGGAGCCCGGCGGGAACTGTCAGCCCGCCCGCCTGGCTCCCCACTGCGGGGAGCCCGGCGGGAGCTGTCAAAGCCCCCCCCCCTTGCGGGAAGGGGGGGGGGAGTTTGACAGCTCCCGCTCAGTAAAACCTCTATATAAGGGACTAATTCGGGTGAGGGGGTGTCCGTTAAAGCCAAAAGTCCTGTTATTTAATTATTTTAAAAAATTATTAAATAACGGACTTTCGGCTTTAACGGACACCCCCTCGCCCGAATTAGTCCGTTAAATCAAGGTTTCACTGTACTTCTGAATTTAATTGATTCTTCTAAGGCAGAAAGCCTAACAGGTCAAAAAGAAGGGCAGAGGAGTTGGTGACTGAACATGAGAACATTTTCAACTGGTATTCTGTGCCTCCTATATAATATGCAATGTAGATGAAGGACCATCCTGTCTCATGTGCACCAGTTCATACAAATAAAACCACAACCCCCTAATTCTTCAATGACTGTGATACGGTGTACAGAGCCCACTTATGAGGAAGGTGCCATGGGGAAAGGGCTAGCCCCATACCACTGGTCTTGTCAATCATATATGGTAGGGAGGAGGTCTTTGAAAAGAAGGAATCTGCAGTCATCTGGAGGGAAAGGAGCAAGATTATTCTAAGCAGGAGGCTGCTGGAGTGACTCCTGGAGCCACAGGGGGAACTCCCATCTAGGAGACCTTCTCCCCGAACTGTGGGCAGTACAGCACACACCCATGGTAAGCTGGACAGAATAAGTCTGACTCAGCAGCCCAGCCCAAGAGATTTCTTAAAGCCCTCTACACAGGTCCTGTATTGTTGGCAGCACTATGCACCTTCTTTCCCCCCTATGAGGGGCCCTGAGAAGGGGAAACTCTTGAGTCCATTGGGGTATTTAACTTTTCTTTTGATTCCACCATCCAGAAAGATGCAAGGAGCCCCGCAAAGGGCAGGGCCTCCTTGCAAAACCTGACAAACTGGGGCCTGTGCAGGAGTCACACAGTGTACATAACTATCCCAACATCTGGGAGAAAAAACTTAAGAGACTCCTTTACAATTAGCTTATCAAAAGACGTAATTATTGTATTATAAACTTTAAAATCAAGCGTTACTCACGAGGCAAATGACCACATGACGCATTTTCCTCCTCCGGGGCATTTGCAAACACAGCCTCTAGCTATATTTCTCTTAGAATTATCGTGAGGGAAGCCAAGAGAATGGCCCATCTCATGTGCAACACTGATTGCATCATAAAGCACAGATCTAGATCTCGCCTGTATACAATTAGACAAAACACCAAGACAAGGAGTTATGAATTACATATGAACATAAAAAAGCCAAATTTTAAGAGTTGTGTGACTGCATGATCACACTGGATAATATCATTTGCAAACATATATCTAGAACACTGCAGAATCCCACAAGAGAACTTTCAGTGTGAAGGAGTAATTTCTTCACACTGCCCTCTGAGATGATTTTAAGAGATGGGAAAAAAGGAACCACTCACGGGTGATATGTCTAGCTCTGCCAAGATCCCCAATCCATAGAATTTTACCCCATAATTCCTACATCTGTTCCATAACTTCTGGTTGTGCTAAAGCATTTCTTTTATGACGACATCAGTTCTTGATTTAAAGACTCCATGTGATGAAGAATTCACCATAATGCTTAGCAAGATGTTGTAGTGGTTAATTAACATCATGGTGCCTTATCTCCTATCCAAATTCATTCAGCTTCAGATTCTTATCTTTGATAAGCCAAATCGATTGAAATTTTAAAGTCTCTTACCTTAAATTAGGGTTTTCAGACTGAATCATTCTTATACCTCATCTAAACCACTTCAGTTTTTTTTACCATTCATGTGAAAGTAAAGAGTAAGTAATGGGGGAGAGGGAAAATAGAGACCCCATGTCTGGAAGTTTAGCAGAAAGAACTTAGTCATAACGAATCACCGATATCAATTTCAGATAAGAGTAGGTAAATAACTTTCACCTATCGCTTCCATATCTTGGTTGTAGGGAGTCCACATTTTTAATACGTCTAAATAATTGCACAGTATACAGACCAATGGGATTCTCGACTTCATACTGGTGAGAGTAAGGACTAAGGCAAAAAATATTGTTTAATTTCTCCTCACTTTGGAGAGTGACTGGATATTTACTTATAAAAAATGATCAAGTGGCACAGTGTTTCCTACAATGTTATTATAACAAACCCACCAAGCTGTCAGTGTATCAACTGGGAAAACAGGTCTTCAACTGAGTCACTTTCAGTTCAGTTCATTTGATCCCCTTCCAGGATGTATCACAGTTCTGTAATTACTGACCCCCTGCAGGGGGGAACCTAGGCCTACCCACTACTCTGGGTCCCAACCCAGGGTTCCCAGAAGTATCAGCCACCTGCTGCATCCCTGTACTAATTGCTGCATTTCCCTGTGCCACTGATCCATGGCCTCCCAGTACCTTTCCTTCACCCTTAGTTCAGGCTGAAGTCTCTCTTAAGTCCCAGCAGCCAGCCAGGAGCTCCTTCTTGCTTCCCCAGTACCTGCCAGTAACTGCTCTGTCCCTGGTATTGCAGTTTCTTCAGCCAGCCAGGAGCACTGTCCTCGCTCCTCTGGCTCTAGGCAGCAACACCCCGCTGGCTGACACCCTGAGAGCGCAGGGCTACGAGGTACAGCTCTATGCCCTGATTGTAGGAGCCCTGGGCGCATGGGACCCCCACAACAAGCTGGTACTGAGAGTGTGCAGAGTCAGTCGGCGCTACGCCCGGCTCATGGTGTCATGGCTCATGCCATCAGGTGGTCCAAAGACATATACACTGAACACATCACAAGACATCGCCAGTACCAGGTCGAGTAACCGAGACCGCTGAACAAGGAAAAAAACCACCCCTCCTTCCCTGACAAACAGAGGGACACACCCTACCAATGTACTTATCGCCTACACCACCACTGACTTGGACTTTCGCTACACCCCGTGGGTGTTGTACCTGAACACACCTATACACTGACGCTTTAAAAAACTCCCACACCCCAATCTGGATCTATGCTGGATATGCAATATGCATGTACCCTGTAAACCCTGTACCTGTTACCTACATTCGCCCATAACTCCAGCCTGACTTCAGATGTCCAGTACCTTACTTCTCAATCTGTGTATGTTGTCATTTTTAACATTAGCTTTAATAAAATTTTAAATCTCTGTTACTGCAGCTCCTTTTACATGGGCTGGATACGTCCAGGTTGGCTGCTTCCCTGCAGCCTCTCTAGGCCACTTGGAGGTTTTAACTCTCCTGCTGGGATGGGGGGTGACAGGACCACAAGGTTTCCAGCAGGGGGCCTCAGGGCCTACACACCCCATCAGAATGATGATATAATACATTGGCTGATAAAATTTGCAGATGACATATTGGTGGGGAAATAAATAATGAGGGAGACAGATTACGGTTACAAATAGATCTGAACCACCTGATTAAATGATCGCAGTCCAACAAAATGTGTTTTAATACAGACAAATGTAAGATAGCACATCTGAGAAAGATGAACACAAGGAATGCTATATCTACAGGATGGAAGACACCATCTTGGAAAGCAGTGATTAAGAGAAGGACTTGGGGATCACCAAAGCTAATTGCCTCAATGTCAATGGTCCATGTATGCTATGGCAAAAAGGGATAATGCAATCCTTGAATGTATGAAAAGAGGAACATCAAATACAACTAGCAAAGTGGTTTTGCCTCTGTACACAGCATTGGTAAGACTACTACTAGAATACTGTGTCCAGTTCTGGTTCCACACTTCAAGAAAGTTGTGGAAACACTGGAGAGAGTTTTGTGGAGGGACACAAAAATGATCCAAGGGCTGGAAAAAAACAGATACTAACCTTTCTGAAACTGTTGTTCTTTGAGATGTGATGCTCATGTCCATTCCCTGTTAGGTGTGTGCACACCATATGTGCAGTCAACAGAGATTTTCCCCTAAGTGATATCTATTGGGCCAGCTCTACTGCTCTCTGGTGCCTTACTTCTGACTAAACTCAGACCACTGAATACCCAAGAGGAGCTGTTCCAGCTATCGTCATAGGAGGTAAGAAGGAACACAGAGGATGCTGAACCAACTGGGCCCTTCCCATCAGCACATCAGTGCTCAGCGCCAAAGGGCACTAAACCCAGCCTGACGGATACCACTGAGGGAAAATCTCCAGCGATTGTGCAGATGGTGTGCATACACTTAATGTGGAGGAATGAATATGAGCAAGCATTCAAAGAAGAACAAGCTTTATGATGTGAGGGTTAAGGAGCTCAATTTACTCAGCTTATTAAAGAGATGGTTGAGAAGTGACTTTATTGCTGTGTATAGCTTTTTACACATGGACCACATATTTGATATGGGGGGGAGGCGGAGTTTCAGTCTTGCTGACAAAACCATAACAAGATCCAATGGCTTCAGAAAGGTGACTTCTTAGTTTGTATCAGCAAAAAAGATGAGTAGTACTTGTGGCACCTTTGAGACTAAGTTAGACAAATTCAACCTTGAAATAAGATGCAAATTCATAGCAAGTCTTTCTAGAAGATAGGATTTAATCAAGATTTTGGGAGAAATTCTATGGCCTTTGTGTGTGGGTGGTTGGCTGGATAGTCATAGTGGTCCCGTCTGATTCTGACATCTGTGAATCTATGAATCCCCTGTTCATTACCTCTCTTCATGAGCCATGGAGAATAGAAAGCTTTTCATTGCCCTCAACAAGCTTCAGAGTTTCAGCTGGTTGTTTGCAGGAGTCAGGAAGGATTTCTCCTGCTCCCAAAATGCACAATTGATCGAATGTACTCTATTTTTCCCCCAACCTTCCTCTAATGCATCAGTGTGTATTCAATTACCCACAGCTGGAGATGAGACTCCGGATGATGGGTAGACCAAGACTTTGAAGAGGTGCAGGGAGTCCTCTTTCTTAGATGACTGGTTGGTATGCCCTGTTCATATGCTCAGGGTCCAACTGAGCATCATATTTTAAGGAAGGAATTTCCCCCCGATCTGCCTGGCTGGGACATTGGGGTTTTTCCTCCTCCTTCTGCAGCATGGATCACGTGCTGGGATCATCTAGGCATAGCTCACCTAGTCAATTCCCTGCCATTGCAGGAGCCCTGGTGGCATCTTGGTTTCTTCTGTTCTCTGCTGTGGCACACAACAGTTTAGTCATCTAAGGATTGAAAGGCTTTGGTCTGACTAAATTTATTGGACTTTATCTAATGATAACTGGGTGAAATTTAATGCCCTGTGATATACAGGGTGTCAGTCTAAATGATCTAATAGTTCTAGATTTAAGTGCTATGAAACAATCAATGATTAGCATATGTTACTGGAGAAAATATTTACATTAATTAAATATCATTTTTTGAAGTACACATACTGTAGACTATATTTCACATACTTTGACAGTAGCAACTGAGGGAGTTCTAGTGCACAGATGATCTCCATATGAATATCCATCAATCCCTGGATATGGTCCACCCCTAAAATACAAAATAAAGTAAATATAAATACATTAAATATAGAATGTTCATTTGATATTAAACTATTCTCTATAGCAGTAAATAAATTCAGTATAAATAAAAAAAGAGTGAAATATAAGATTTGTATTTTGAGCTATAAGAAAACATTATGTTCTTACTTGTAAATATGTCTTCTCATAACATGAATGTCCACCTATCCAGAATTACTTACAAGCTAAAGACTGCCCCATCAGAACCAACTGGAAACATCTTTGCTGAAGTGTCTTCTGCTGAGACCAGTGATCATATTAAAAGATAAGTCACTTCTTCTTCCATATGCCTTGGTAGCAAAAATTACAAATCTGTATCTAGCTTTGATAGCCAGTGTGCTGTTGCATACAGATGTTTGCCTCATTTTCCATTTAAAGAGGGTTTGTCCACATCTCCCATGGGATGTCCTGAAGTGATTCAATCTGCACCAGTCTTTCCAACATAAGTCAAACCCCACTGGTTCCTTGGCCAGGTTGATGAGCTGTTTGTTTTGAGCTCTCAAAACGCTCCACATAGCTCTCCACTGAGCCTCAGTGTCGAAGTTAAGTGTAGGCAACTTGATGCGGTTCCATAGAGGGTTGCGGAATGTTAATAATATCTTTGGTGGATTCTGAAGACCATCGTGCAAAGGGATCCTCATGTTTGCATTGACATGGCGGAGAAAGCGAGATGTCTGTGCAGCTCTTCTAATCTGTGGAGGCTGGAGATGTGATATGACTGGGAGTTGATTTGAGCATCCCTGACACTATGCGTATGGAATTATTGAATTGGGTATCAAGGAGTTTAGTGTGAATGCTATGAGACCATACTGGCGCAGACTATGTAGCAGCAGAATATACAAAGGCAATTGTTGTGGTTCATAGGATCTATGAATTGGAGCCCCAGGATGTTCTGGCCATTTTCCTGATAAGTCCAACACGAGACCTGACCTTATCGTGGGTGTTCTTGAAATCTTGTCAGAAGATCAAACTCTGATCTAGTGTAACACTGACTTACTTTAGGGTAGCCTCATGGCTAACATTCTCACTGCAGAACTGCACATCAAGTTCGGTATTAGCCATTTTATTGTTCAGATGGAAAATAATTATCATGGTATTTTTCGAATTAGGCCTAAATTTCCAGCATTGGAAATAATTAGCCATTGTGCTAAAATCTTGGATTAGGGTGCAGCTGATGGCATGGAGACTTGTGTGCTGAGCAGCTAGGACAATGTCATCCACATACACAAATTTCCTCAACTCTTTTGTTGGTATATCCACGGCATATAAATTTAAAAGGATTGGGGCCCTGATGGAACCCTGGAGGATGCCTGAGTTAAGAGTTCTTCATCTGCTGATTTGGCTATTAAAGTGTACCTCAAAGCAGCAAGAATCAGAGAGGCAGCCATGTTAGTCTGGAAGAGCAGAGGTAACAAAGAGTCCTGTGGCACCTTAAAGACTAACTAAAGTATTGAAGCATAAGCTTTCATGGGTTAAGAACATAAGAACATAAGAACATAAGAACGGCCATACTGGGTCAGACCAAAGGTCCATCTAGCCCAGCATCCTGTCTACCGACAGTGGCCAGTGCCAGGTGCCCCGGAGTGAGTGAACCTAACAGGTATGATCGAGCGCTCTCTCTCCTGCCATCCATCACCCCCCTCTGACAGACAGAGGCTAGGGACACCATTAATTACCCATCCCGGCTAATAGCCATTTATGGACTTAGCCTCCATGAATTTATCCAGCTCTCTTTTAAACCCTGTTATAGTCCTAGCCTTCACAGCCTCCTCAGGTAAGGAGTTCCACAGGTTGATACCCCCTTCATCGGATGCAAGCAGTGGAAGCACTTCCACTGCTTGCATCCAACGAAGCGGGTATTAGCCCATGAAAGCTTATGCTTCAATACTTTAGTTAGTCTTTAAGGTGCCACAGGACTCTTTGTTACCTTAAAGCAGCAGTCTCTGATTAGTGCCACCAAGAGACGGATTGTTTGCTAGCAGAAAATTACTTGGGGGATCTTGAGGAGGAGGCCCTGTCTCAAGATAGTGCCATATGCCAAGTACAAATCAACAAGGGCAATTCCCATCTTCAATTTATGTTGGAATCCTGTCAACATGGCTGGTAAGTGAAGCCACTTCGTCACAGCAGTTCCTCTTTAGGTGAAATCCTGCCTGCTCCACTGGGAAGATGTCTTCAATAATGTCAGACAGATGGCAGAGCAGCACCCATTCAATGAGCTTGCTGATGGTTGAAAGGAGAGAGATGTGGCGGTAGCTGGCTGCGTCCTCTGGGAATTTCCCAGGCTTCAGTAGGGCAAACACTGTTGCCAGTTGAAAGCTTGCTGGCACTTCTCTTTATTGCTGTGCATAGAACCAAAGTGCTACCAGCCATTCACATCAACATCTCCCCAGGTTCTTCAGAAATTCTGAAAGAATGTCATTAATCCCATTAGCTTTCCAGTGTTTGGTTTCTGACAGAGCAACATTTATCTCTGCAACAGAGTAGGGAAAGGAGAGTGGAGATTCCTACGGGCATTGGTGATGGTTTCTGTAGTACTGCCGCTGGACCTTCTGGCATTTAATCTTGTATTTTGGAATCTTGCTGTTAGAAAGAAGATGAGAGGAGAGAGCATTTGCAGTTACCTTTGGCAGATGTAGCATTACTGGATGGGATCCTCCAAGTTTCCACAAATGAGCCCATGCCTTGCAGCTCGAATGGGTGAAATTAAAACTCAGCAATCTCTTCCAACATTTCCAGGTGCACCAAATTCAAGGACGGAAGCAGCACAGTGGCTTTATCTGGGTCGTTGCTGTAATGGGTTATGCTCACTACAATGGCACCTCCTGCTGATTGCTCTGGGAATTAGCTTTGTCCATCAGCAGGGTGCCCTCCTCTTGTGGTGTCTTACTCTCTGTCTCTGCTTCTCCACCAGCTATACTGTCACTGGGGACCCACATCACTCCCTGACTGTGGCATCCTCTTCAGGGCATGTCCCTCTGGCTGTGCCCCAACTCCATTGTCTCTCCCCCTTAGGGGAAACTGGCAGTTCTTCACCTGGCCTCTTGCTGCAGTGATGAACTTCAGCCCCTAGTTCAGCCCCTCACTCAGGGGCAAACAGCAGTCCTTTGGCTGGCCACCTCTCTCGGCAATCAGTGGGGCAAAGGGGAGGGCAGGCCCGCCCACTATTCTGCGTCCCAACCCATGGACCCTATATCTGGCAGCCACTCACTGCCTCTCCTTCCCCTCTACTGCTACCTGTTTTCCCTGGGCCACTTCCCCATACCCCCCGCACGTACTCGGCCTCTGTATCAAGGACACAGCCTGGGTGCTAGCTAGGCTGGAGCTCTGCTTGCTCTCCTGACCCTGACCATGTACTCTGCTCTTTCCCTGGTACTTCTCTCTACAGGTAGCCAGTCCTTCTCCCTCAAGATTCAGGGAGAGACTGAACTCTTCTTTGCCCTGCAGCCCTTGTTATAGGGCCCAGCCTGGCCCTGATTGGCTGCTTCTAAGCCTTCCTCTGAATGGCTGGGTTCTGCACAGCATGCCAAGGGCTGCTAGTAACCCTTTGGCATCCAGAAAAGGGCAGTTTCCCTTTCACATGCTCCTTTCATATTTACTCAGGGAGGACTTAGAATCTTTTGTCCAGCAGGGGGTGAAAGCCTAGTGGTGAACGCGTGGGATGTCCTTTTTTGCAGTCAATTGTAGGATGTTTGTAAAACGGTCAGTTTCCAGTTCAAGCCGTGGGATCCAATGTTCTGTTTCCGAAAGGTAGGTGGGCCAGTCAGCCTTATGGAAATTCCAACACAGCTTTGGCACCGACTGCAGAAGAGGCACTTCTGGCTTATCTGGAGAATAATTGGGTGACGTTGGCTATGCAGGAAATGACTCAAGATGGTTCTTGTGACCAGTGGTATGCCTGTGCTGTTATGGGTCACAAAACAGAGGTCAGGGTTGTGATCTATTATATAACTTGCAGAGTGAAAAGATATGGATTGCTTTGGATCATAGAGCAGGTGGAGGTCTTTGAGGGAGGTCCATTCCATGCTGTTCCCAGTCTATGTTATTTGAGCAGTATCCTCAGTCTTTGTGATGGCTGCTAAATTGCATATGTAGATGGCCAGATGAGAAAGGGAAAAGAAGATGAGATCAGGCCACATTATGTTACGTGGCTTGTATATGTTTACTATAATGATGTCCCTGATTCTATACATGCTGATCTCTCTTTTGCTAGCCGATGATTCTTCAAAAAATTCTATATCGTCTAATCCATTCCACGTGTACACTGCTAGCCCATATTTTGGATGGTTGACAGCAGTGATTTTGGTTTAGCCACAGATTTTTATGTCTTGCAGTTTTGTTATCTTCTTTCATGTGTTTCTTGGAGAGCCACCATGTCAATATGGTCTTTGAGAGTCGTTGAGAGGTAATCCACTTTTTTCCTGGACATCCCTTCTACATTAAATTGGTATATTTGGAGGACTGGCCCAATTCTGAAAAGGACAGTTTAATGAAATCTAATGATTGCTACTTTCAGTAGGAGGTTGGTAATGCAAACTCCAGTGGTCAGTTCACGATATTCATATGATAGTGAATTGGCACAAAACATGAAAAACACCAACACTTAACAGAAGCACCACATGAAGGTTGTCATCTTGCTCCCGATAAGTCACTTATGTTATGTGGGGACAAATATACATGCAAGAATGCAGTTGTCCCATCCTCTCATACATAGGACTAGATCCTCACTTGATGTAAATTGGCTTTAATGGAGCTATACCAATCTATATCATCTGATACTCTGGCCCAAATTATCTTCACTACTGGTTAATTGGTTTACTGTAGTACAGAAAAAAGGGCAATGAAAGTATTTATATAAATATAGCATCTTAGAGAAGCCCATCATCACCTAATGAGTTGAAGTTTATTTTACAGTATTTGGTAAAAGTATACAGATACACCCACGCTGTGAATCATTAAATGAAGTTAGACAATATCTAGTTGTTTCCAGCTGCTGATTTCACTTTGCTGCAGGATATCTGACAGGTGATTTAATTCTAGAAATTGCCTTCAAGAATTCTGGTACCTGATCTTGAGATAATAGGGCTGTTGGTGAGCTTGAGTACTCCTACTATTGGTGCCTGCACTTTCAGCTTCCAATTTAGCAAAGTCCCAAATATTGCAATGGAAGTTAACCACATGCTAGAAGGTTAGGCATGTGCTGAAATGCTTTATTGAATATGGGCCTCAGAGAGCTGGAATGAAGGAGTTATGAAAAGGCATGTAAAAACAATTGAGGAACTAAATCCAAAATTTCATCAGCTTAATTTATTTTCTGTGTCTTCAAACACACTCCTAACTCCTGGATCATGATGCCCAAGCATCCTTGTTAATAAACAGCAGCTTGTCCAATCAGAAACATGAAAACTTTTGGACGTTCTCCTAGTTTCTCACCCATGCAGCAGCTCCACTTCTGAATCTATAACTTACAGCACTTGTAAAATTCCTTTCAGGTGGTTGGTTATAAATAGACAATACAACTAAATAGAAAATTTAAAAAAATAACCTCAATTTTCTTACTTGAAAACTGAAATTTCTTCAAGATGTGTGGTCTTTATCAGTATGCCACACTTGGGGGTATTGCATGCACACCATGTGCCCAAGTCTGAAAATTCTAACAAGCAGTGTCCATTGGCCTACACATGCATAGAAGACTGCCTTGTGCTCCTAAACAAGGGAATAAGGAGCACAAGCGGATGCCTCTCCAGTTCCTCTTCTTACTGTGAACCCAATAGAATCCAAAACAAAGGGTATGGAGGGCAGGTAGTAGAATTCATATGGGAACATCATATGTTGAAGAACCTCCAGTTACAGATGAGTAACCTCTATTTATTCTTTGAGTGCTGGTCCCTAAATGTATTCCACACGTGGATGATGGACAAGCAATGCTCAGACTGGAGGGGAGTGCAAGGAAGCCAGCAGCCAAGAGTCCTTCAGTTCCCACAGCCCCACCTGCAGCAGCAGTCTCACTCAGCATCTCATATCTAGCAAACATGTGGCTGGAGTTCCAGGTGGCTGCCCTGCATATGTCTAGTATTGGAATTTCCTGCAGGGATGCTGTAGAGGCAGCTTTGTGCTCTTGTGGAGTATGCCTGACTTCATAGTAACCAAGATACATCTGACTTTGAGAGAAAAGTCTTTTCTCTTTGACAGAAGCAAGGGGCTTCAGAAAAAAGACAGGTCAAAGGATACTTTGGTTGACATGGAATTCACAAATAGTCTTGGGGAGGAACTTAGAGTAAAGGTGATGGGAGATGTTTTCCCTGTGAAAATCCATAAAAGTGGGGGGTCTTCCATGAGAGCTCTCAACTCACTTACTCTCCTGGCCGCAGTAATATCTACTAAAAATGCAACTTTTATGGCCAGATGGCCAACTTTTATGGTCACAGTGAGGAATCATTGCTGTAGCAGAGAGGCCTGGGCCTCAGACGAATTGAAGTAAGCCCCAATGACCTCCAGTTCTTGTACTGGAGCTACTCTTGTTTTCTGTGTATTTATTTGAAGGCTTAATTGTGTAAACAGAGCTACTATTTGTTAGGTTGCCTTTAGCACTGTTTGTCGAGTTGATGCTTTCAGTAAGCAGGTGTCCAGGTGTGGGACTATCATGATTCTATTAATGCGTAAGTAGGCAGCCACAGCAGCAAGGACCTTAGAGAATACTTGATTGAGAGGCAGTGCATAGGCTGAAAGGTAACACTTTGTACTGAAAGTGATCCGGTCCTAGCTCAAATTGAAGGAACCTTTGATGTGACAGGTGAATTGTTATGTGAAAGTATGCATCCTGGAGGTCAAAGGCCCAGAACCAATCCTCCCTTTCTAGCACTGGAATAACGGATACATTTGGGGGGGGAGGGGGTACTTTGTCTATTTTCAAACAAAATCTTGCAGAATATCTTCAAGGTCTGAATTTAAAATTGACAGCTATAAATATAAAGAAAAGTATAACCATATTTTTAAAGATTAAAATAAAAGAATCTTACACAATTAACTGTGTGTGGTCGAACTGTACACGGCCCATAAGGTATTTTCCAACATAGGTTGAATAAAATACAATAACCTGATCCAAAAGGTGAGTAATTGTAATGAGATCCCTTTCTGTCCAAAGCTCTAATGCAATCAGAACAACACGAAGGCCAAATGGAAGGTACATCTAGAAACATAAATATTAAAAAAAAAATATCTACATGTAATGCTTTGAAGCTATGATCCTTCATATAATCCACACTGCTAGTGTCACTCCCCAGTTTGTGTTTCAGTTTACCTCTTCAGCCACTGAAGCTGCACTGGAGCTCAGAATAAAATCATAATATTAAAGGGACACTGTTGTTGATCTGAAATCTTATTTCTGTCTGGAAAAAATGTTTACATATTATAGTTCCAAACAACACTCATGATTACCAAAGCTGAAAGAATGTATCAGAAAAATATCTATTTCTTTCATTTGTTTACCTTGTGTATTTGGCAGCACTTTGTATACAGCCAGCTTTTTTGTTCTGGCAATGGTCACTTACACTTTCTCATGCATTAACATGACATCACCACTCTCATGCAGAGCTCTTCCTGTAACTGAGTCAGGGGATTACCGTAATGATTTAAAATTATATTGCAGAGAACAATCCAACAGTATGTTGGCAGAATGCTGAACTAAATGAGGCTTGATAGAAGACCTATATATTAACTGCACTAATACTAAGTTAAACTTTTTAAAGGGACACTCAACTTGATATTAAAAAAAAACTAACAGATTTCTAAAGTTCAGGTTTCTGTCTGGAAAAATGTTTACATACTATAGTTACAAACAACACTTCCCAGTCTGCAGATTTTTATCTGAGCTGATGCTAATTGGACATAGTTGTGGCTGGAGACATAACTGATCCACTTATCAACTCTTTCATGGCTACTACAGTGAGGAGTCTATACCACCATCCCAGATAGACTATGTTTTGTTGAACAGTGGTTCTACTCCATGCCTGCAGGAAACAGGAAAGATGATCTCTCAAGGGAAAGTGGCATAACAGGTATCTTCCCTTGAATTGGAAGGCTACTAAACACAGTAGTAGGCGGACCAATTGTACAAACTGTGTTTAATAGCCTTCCAATTCAAGGGAAGATTCCCGTTATGCCACTTTCCCTTTAGAGATTACCTTTCCTGCTGTTACAGAGCATTAATTTGAGCTCATTAAATAAAAGGTCAACTTCATTCATCATACATGGGATCACAGATAAAGACAACTCAGGTATGGCAGAATTTTACACTACTTTAATACACAGCTGGCCAAAAAGATTCTGTGAAGCATGTTCCTGTCTAAAAATGTTGATATGTCAAAATCAAAGCTGTCTGTGAGAAAGAACTGGTTCAAACACATTTCTTGCTGGGAAAAAAAAAAGTTGATTTTTTTTTAAAATTGATGGAAAGCCGTGATGGTGGCAATGTGTACTCTCAGTGAACTCAATGATCATCCCGATTTCTTTAGCTCCAGTATGTAATCTACCAGTGGCAAGGGAGAGGTAATAGCCAGAGCTTGCCTGCTCTGGCACCATATGTAGAATCTCTTCCATTTCTGCAGATAAATATAATGTGTGATTGATCTTATGTTGTTCAATAGTATTTCCCTTATATCTTCTGAACAAGTCATTTAGTTGTCCTGGAACCATGGAGGAGCCATTTCTGGTATAAGATCTCTAGGTCTGGGTGGCAAACCTGGCCTGCATCCTGATATAGGAGATGTGGAAGAGAAGGAACAGTGAGTGGTGGACATATCAACATGTGCAACAGGTAAGGGAGCCAAGTTTGTATGTTCCACCCTCAGCCTCCCTGTTGGGGTCCACTGGGTAAGCACCAGCAGCGTACATTGCTAATGCTTTTATATATAGTGGAAAGGATCTTGGGAAGGGTTAAAGGTATGAGAGTGGAATGAAAGACTTCTTTGCAGGGTACAAGAGGCTGAAGCGGGAGGGAGTAGAGAGGGGAACGGGTTAACTCAACACTCCAGCTAGGCCTGAAGATAAGAGGTTGACTCTAGCCCAATGCCACTGCACACAACAGATTCTCTGCTACCTGCCAAGAAAGATGGTGGCCAAGATTCCAACCCTGACCACCTGTGAGAAAGGAAACTTGCGGAACAGAACTGCAGGGACTGTGAAAACGAGATGGCAAAGGTCAGCGAATGGGAAAACAACTATCTCCTGACCCTGAAGCTGGTGTGTTTTGGGGAAGTTGAGGAAACTGTGGAAAGCCAGTTCAGACTGGGGAAAAAAGCAGAGAGCACAGTGGATGAGGGAGGCTCCCCTAGACAAGATGCCCCCAGGAACACCCAGGGCTTAAAAGCCCTCCCAAGAGCGGAAAAAGTTGGAGATCTATAGCAGACCCCGGATGACCTGTGCACAGGGCAGAACTCCTGTCCATCCTTCCCCCTCTTCTTCTTACGTTACACCCAGGCTTGGCCAGCCTTGGGTTGTGCATGTGTGAGTATGAAAGTGGGTTAGGGTTCGAGCACTAATGCTTTTTTCCTTCCTCTAAGTGACATGGGCCTTACCCAGTCACCACTGTTGTTTGGTTAATAAAGCTTTAAAATGTAGTCACTTGGTGTGCTCCTTCATCTCCACCCCTAACAACCCCGCAGCCTTAGCATGATAAACTGAGGTGCTGGGCAGGTTGGTAACAGAAATCTGTCACACCATGTGGAAGCCATCAAGATTACTCTGGATTGTTCAGCCTATATCTATTGTATCACCCTGGAAATCAAGTGGGTAGGGGAGAACGCATACATCAGATGTGCTTCCCATTTGATTAGGACAGGATCTCCCAGAAATTGGGGGGCCAATCCTGTTCTTGAACAGAATTGTGGACACCTGGCATTCTGGACTGTAGCAAAAAAAGTCTATAGTCGGGTGTTGCAGGGGGCTTATCTTGTTGCCGGGAGAAACGAGGCTTCACACAGGTGGCTAGATGGAAAGTGGTGAGTTTATTGGAAGGAGCGGCATTACCGTGCTGGGGGCTTCCGGGCAGCACTGCCGCGATACAGGAGGTCTGACACACCCAGGCGATGTCCAGAGAAGAAACCCAAAGAAGAAGCCCAACAAACAAGGGCGTGTCAGCACAGATATACCCATACTCATTTGCATCTCATACATACTCATATCTCATTTGCAAGCAGCAAGCTAATTGGTTACACGCTGTTCAGCACTTGTTGATTACGCAGTCCTGCCTCAGTTTCCCCATTTAGTTTCCCACGCATTCATTCTTACACAGACGGGGTAAACACTCACGCAGCTGGGGACTTGTTCCCAAACACACAGATAACAACAAGGTCATTTTCAGATTAATACCATTACGCCCTCTCCTGGAGTTGACTCAGAAGCGTAACTACGCCCCCTAGTAGTTGCCCATCACAATTTCTTCCGGTCCTTACAGTCGGGAAAGAACAGTTACTCACCTCTCGTAACGTTTGTTCTTCGAGATGTGTTGCTCATGTCCATTCCCACAAGTGTGTGCGCACCGCGCATGCACGGCTCTGGAAAGTTTTCCCCAGCGGTACCCGTAGGGTCGGCAGGGGCGACCCCTGGAGTGGCGCCCTTATAGCACTGTATATATGCCCCTGCCGACCCTTCCCCGCTCAGTTCCTTCTTGCCGGTACTCCGACAGAGGGGAGGCGGGTGGGATTGGGAATGGACATGAGCAACACATCTCGAAGAACAAACGTTACGAGAGGTGAGTAACTGTTCTTTCTTCTTCGAGTGCTTGCTCATGTCCATTCCCACAAGTGTCTTACGAGCAGTTACCTTGGAGGTGGGAGAGGAGTAGACCTAGTCCCTGCTGCCAGGATCGCCTGTCCCATGGCAGCGTCCTCCGCAGTCTGCTGCACAATGGCGTAGTGCGAGGAGAAGGTATGGACTGAAGACCATGTCGCAGCTCTGCAGATGTCGCCAATCGGAATGTGCACCAGGAACGCTGTGGATGTGGCCTGGGCTCTGGTTGAATGGGCTGTTAGTGGCGGAGGAGAAACGTTCGAGAGGTTATAACACAGCGTGATGCACGAGGTGATCCATCTCGACAGGCGTTGCGAAGAAATCGGCAACCCCTTCATCCGTTCTGCCACTGAAATAAAAAGTTGTGGAGATTTACGAAAAGGTTTTGTGCGTTCTATGTAAAAGGCCAATGCCCTCTTTACGTCTAAAGAATGTAGCATTCTTTCCTTATTGGAAGCGTGGGGTCTAGGAAAAAACACAGGGAGAAAAATGTCCTGATTCAAGTGGAAGGCGGAAACCACTTTAGGGAGGAAGGCCGGATGAGGCCGCAGCTGAACCTTATCTTTATGGAAGACGGTGTACGGGGGCTCCGAGGTGAGCGCTCTGAGCTCAGAGACCCGACGAGCGGATGTAATAGCCACCAGAAAGGCCGTCTTCCAGGAAAGATAAGAGAGTGGGCAGGAGGCTAGGGGCTCAAATGGGGGCTTCATGAGGGTCGCCAACACCAGGTTCAGGTCCCACTGAGAAACCGGTTGTCGTACCGAAGGGTACAACCTTTCCAACCCCTTCAGGAAACGCCCCACGAGGGGGTTACTAAACACAGAGGACCCCCCAACTTCTGTATGAAAGGCTGAAATAGCCGCTAAGTGGACACGAATTGTCGATATGGCTAGGCCTTGTCTTTTAAGGTCAAGAAGGTAGTCCAGGATTAAAGGTATGGGAGCCAGAGCGGGGTCCACCCTTTTACCCTGCGCCCATAGGGAAAAGCGTTTCCATTTGGCCATGTAAGTGGTGCGAGTTGATAGCTTTCTGCTACCCAGCAGGACCTCTCTAACCTGGTTCGAGCACCAGCGCTCCGAGGCATTCAGCCACGGATATTCCATGCCGTGAGGTGAAGGGACTGGAGGTTGGGGTGAAGCAACCGCCCGTGGTCCTGGGACACCAGTGTGGGAAGGAGAGGAAGGGTTATAGGTCTGGACACTGATAGAGACAACAGTAGAGTGTACCAATGCTGGCGGGGCCATGCCGGTGCTATTAGGATCATGGACGCTCCGTCCAGACGGGCCTTGAGTAACACCCTGTGGATGAGTGGAAACGGTGGAAATGCATAGAGCAGACCTTCCCTCCAAGGGATCTGAAAGGCGTCTGCCTCTGATCCTGGGCTGATGTTCATGAGGGAGCAAAACCTCTGGCACTTCCTGTTGGCCCTTGTGGCGAACAGGTCGAGGCGGGGAAATCCCCACTGTAGGAAGATTGAATGCGCAATGTCCCCCCTGAGAGACCACTCGTGGCCCCGAAATGAGCGACTGAGGGTGTCCGCTAGGACATTCTGGGCCCCTGGGAGGTATGTGGCTAGGAGATGGATATTGTGTGCGATACAAAAATCCCACAGAGCCAGGGCTTCCCTGCATAGGGGAGAGGAGCGAGCACCACCCTGTTTGTTTATATAAAACATTGTTGCCGTGTTGTCCGTCTGGACCAGCACACACTTGCCTTGTAGCTGGTCCCGAAATACCTGGCACGCTAGATAGACCGCTCGCAGTTCTCGAACATTGATGTGCAGGGACAGCTCGTTGTGAGACCAGTGTCCCTGAGTCCTGGAGTCTCCGAGATGAGCCTCCCAGCCGAGGGCGGAGGCGTCTGTCCCTAAGGTTATGGTAGGTTGAGGTTTGTGGAAGGGAACCCCGGCGTTGAGAGAGCTGGGTTGTAGCCACCAGCGTAGCGAGTTCAGCGTGTGATGTGGGAGGGTGACCACCATGTCCAGTGGATCCCTGCCCTGCTTGTATACCGATGCCAGCCAAGCTTGGAGTGGCCGCAGTCGAAGCCTTGCGTATGTTACCACGTACTTGCATGCTGCCATATGACCCAAGAGGACCATGCAGTTTCTGGCCGTGGTGGTAGGGTATTGTAGTACTGATTGGACCAAGTTCGTTATGGCGTCGGCCCGAGCCGGAGGGAGGAATGCCATGGCCTGTTGCGAGTCTAGCACTGCCCCTATGAACTCTATTCTCTGAGTAGGCTCTAGGGTCGACTTTGGCTCGTTCAATATGAGTCCTAACCTGAGGAATGTTGCTCTGACCAGAGCTACGTGTTGAGTTTCAGCTCCCTTGAGTTCGCTCTGATGAGCCAATTGTCCAGGTATGGGTAAACATGTACCTGTTTCCGTCTGAGGTGCGCTGCTACTACCGACATGCACTTTGTAAACACCCTTGGGGCGGTCGATAGGCCGAACGGAAGTACCGTGAATTGGTAATGACGATCCCCTAGGACGAACCGCAGGAACCTCCTGTGACTGGGGATTATGGAAATATGGAAATAGGCGTCCTTTAGGTCGAGGGAGGCGAACCAGTCTCCGTGATCCAGGGAAGGGATAATGGTTGCTAGGGAGAGCATGCGAAACTTCAGCTTCTTTATGTAGGAGTTGAGGCCTCGCAGGTCTAGGATAGGTCGTAGGCCGCCTTTGGCCTTCGGGATAAGGAAATAGCGGGAGTAGTAACCCTTGCCCCGAAAATCTTGAGGAACCTCCTCTATGGCACCCAAAGCCAGAAGGGTCTGAACCTCCTGAACTAGGAGTTGCTCGTGAGATGGGTCCCTGAAGAGGGACGGGGAAGCAGGGTGGGTAGGTGGGAGGGAGGAGAATTGGATAGGATATCCCACCTTCACCAGGCTGAGGACCCATTTGTCTGATGTAATCTGGGACCACGCCTGATAAAAGTGAGATAAACGGTGCAGGAAAGGGCGGGAGGGTGTTGAGCCGGATGCTGGATCGTCGCCCCCGTGCGCACCTTCAAAAGTTTTGCCTCGAGTTAGGGGGTTGCCTAGGCCCTTGATTCTGTTGGCCATTGCGGGACACCGACCGGGGTCTGCCTCTGTTGTTACCTCGCCCCCCCTTCTGTTAAGGTCTCTCCGGGGGGCTGTCTGGTATGGTCGAGGCTGCTGAGTTTGGGGGGGCCTGAAAGGACGCCTAACCGTCTGTGGTGTATGAAGGCCTAGGGAGTGAAGCATAGCCCTAGAGTCTTTCATCGAGTAAAGCTTCTTATCCGTATCCTCCGCAAAGAGACCTTGCTTGTCGAAGGGTAGATCTTGGATCGAAGTCTGGACCGGGGGAGGAATACCTGATACCTGAAGCCATGCCCCTCTCCTCATCACGATAGCCGTGGCCATAGATCGTGAGGCCGAGTCGGCAGAGTCCAGGGCAGCTTGCAAGGCCGCCCTCGAAATTACCTTGCCCTCTTCTACTATCGCCTTGAATTCAGGTGACGATTCTTTGGGGAGCTGTTCTTGAAATTTGTTAAGGGCAGTCCACGAGTTGAATGCATAGCGCCCTAACGCTGCCTGTTGGTTGGAAATTTTAAGTTGCAGGGAGGCCGAGGAGTAGACCTTTCTCCCGTACAGGTCCAGTCTCTTCGCGTCCTGCGATTTAGGGGTAGGCCCTGTATGTCCTTGCCTCTCTCTGTGATTGACTGCATCCGCCACTAGTGAACCCGGTGGCGGATGGGTAAACATATGTTCGTAGCCTGCCCTTGGCGTGAAGTAGCGGCGTTCTACCCCCTTTGCTGTTGGTGGGATAGATGCCGGGGTCTGCCACAGGTTGGTGGACATTGCGTTGATCTTTTTAATAAATGGTAAGGCAATTCTTTTAGGCCCGTCTGGGGAGAGGATATCGACTGTCGGGTCTTCCTCCTCCTCAATCTCCTCTGCAGGGAGGTTTAGGTTTTGGGCTACTCTCCTTAAAAGGTCCTGATGCCCTCTAACATCCATTGGTGGCAGGCCCGATGTAGAGGAGCCTGCCACCGCCTCGTCGGGCGAAGAAGAAGATGAAGTAGCAAAGGGGGGGTCTTCTTGGATGGGACCTCCCGAAGCTGGGTCAGCTGGCGAGGCAGACGATGAGTGGTGGGGGACGGCTTCCTGGTAGCGTCCCAACCCCGATGGTCCCGGCACCGGTTCCTCTTCCAGCACCTCTGGTGGCGGTCTGGAAACGGTAGCCGAGATCGGGCCTCGCGGTACCGACGGTAACGACGTCGTCACTGAAGGAGGCCCTTGTGACTGTTGGAATGCCCACGGGGGCCAGAAAGACCACGGCACCGGTGCTGACTGCTGCGGCCACGGTGCCGATTGGGACGGCCGTCGGTGCCGGGAATGGTGCCGTTCTGAGCCGTGCGAATGGTGACTATGGCTCGACCTGTGGGAAGTTATCCCGGTGCGGTGGCTCCGGCCCGACCTAGATGAGGCACCAGATTCCGAAGCCGAACTGGGCCAAGGAGGTGCCGCGCCATCCGGTGCCATAATGTACCTATGGTACATATCTGGTTTACCGGGGCAAGCTGCCCTTGGAGGTAGTTGGCCGCTTTCACCTTGAAGCCATGTCGGTGGTAATGTGGTCTTCCGGTTATCCAGCACCGCTGGTGCCGGTGCCGCTGTGAAGGGTACCTCCGGTACCGACCTGGACGGCATTGGTGGTATGATGGGCGCCCCCGATCTCGACTGTGCCGGTACTGCGGGCGGTGCCGGTGCCGCGGGCGGTGCCGGTGCCGCGGGCGGTGCCGTTGTTGGTGCCTGCGCCGGGTCCGATAGAGACGCCGGGAAGGATGGAGCCGCACCAGCTTCTTCCGCGGACTCGATTAGATCCCGTGCCGCCTCAAAAGTCTCCGGGGTCGAAGGCACCGGGAAGTCGGGGAAGGGCCCTTGCAGCGTTGCACCATCGCGCGATGCGTGCACGCGCACCGGGCCAGACGCTGGTGGCACCATGCAGGGCTCATCAGAGTGACCCTGAGTATGCCGCGTCTTGGCTTTGGCCTTACGTGCTGGAGATCTGCCCCTCTTTCTTGTGCGGCACCGGTGACTGGGAACGGTGCCGTCTAGTGCTCTCGGTGCGGCGCGGTGAGCGGTGCCGATGGGGATTCTTCGCCGGTTCCCGCACCGAGGCCGGGGCGCTCCTGGCCACATTGGATGGAAGATCTCCCTGCGGTTGAAGGGCAGATTCCATCAGTATGAGCTTCAGCCGATGATCTCTTTCTTTTTTCGTTCTAGGCTTGAAGCTCTTACAAATGGAGCAGCGCTCCGATTGATGACTCTCTCCGAGGCACTTTAAGCACTTCGAGTGTGGATCACTGATGGGCATAGGCCGCCCACAGCGCTCGCAGTTTTTGAATCCGGGCGCACCAGGCATACCCCGGAGCGAGAGAACCAGATAACAATCACTAATCTAATCAACAACAATTAACACTAACTCTAAGTAACTATACTGATTATACTACGAATAGGATGGGATACCGAGACAAGCTAAGGGGATTCCAGCTAACCGTCATGGGCGGGAAGAAGGAACTGAGCCGGGAAGGGTTGGCAGGGGCATATATACAGTGCTATAAGGGCACCACTCCAGGGGTCGCCCCTGCCGACCCTACGGGTACCGCTGGGGAAAACTTTCCGGAGCCGTGCATGCGCGGTGCGCACACACTTGTGGGAATGGACATGAGCAAGCACTCGAAGAAGAAACCCCAGTGTCTGAATATATTCTGTACGACTATGGTATTTATTTCCCACTTGTGGTCCTGAGAGAATTTTCTGCTTAGTGCATCCATTGTAGTGTTTTGACATCCAGTTAGATAGGAAGGCGATATGTTGATGTTGTGATGGATTCACCAGTTTCACAATCTCAGTGCTTCAGTGCAAAAGGAGTGTGACATTGCTCTCTCTTGACGGTTTATATATAACATGCAAGTGATATTGTCCATCAGTACCTTTATGGTCTTGTTCCTGATCAGAGGTAAAAAGTGTAAGAATGTGTTGTGGATTGCTCGTAGTTCCAGTAAGTTGATGTGTAATGTTGACTCAGAGGAGGACCAACTGCGTTGGATTGTGTAGTTGTTCAAGTGTGCTCCCAACCTAACAGAGATATGTCCATTGTAATCATGAGTGACGGAGGGGATTGTGTGAAGTGAACTCCAACACAAACATTGTGGGGTTGAGTCCACCATTCTACTTGTTCATACTGTCTGTGAAGGATGTATACTGTCCTGAGACAGCCCTGAAGACAACACATATATATCCTGGCATGTCTTATGACAAACGCAGTTGCTGACATATGATCTAATGTTTATAGGCAATTCCTAGCTGATGCGTTTGTGGGCTGGTTTGTGTTGTGGTGATCAGATTGCCTAAGATGACAAATCTGTGTAGTGGTAACAAGGCTTTGGCCTCCAATGCACTGAAGTGGGCCATGATGAATTCTACTTTTTGATTTGGTGTTAAAGTTAATTTTTACATATTTATTTGTAGTCCTATTTGGGAGAAGTGAGTCATCATGTTTTGAGTAGCTGCTAGGGCAGGGCTTCCCAGGATAGGGCTTTGAGGAGACAGTCATCAACGTCAGGGAATATCATAACCCTTTGCTCCTGGAGGTGTGCCACCAACACTTCAAGAACTTTGAAGAACACCCTTGGAGCTATAGAGATGCCAAAAGATAGTACTTTGTACTGGTAGTGATCTTGTCCCGGAACAAATCAGAGAAATCTCCTGTGATGGCTGTATAGAGGTGAGACTGCAGGGGTATGCCAGATTTTGTCCAGCAGTTTGTGTTGGGACTCTGAAACTTCTTCCAGGGGTATCTCGAGAAAGCGGGTAATCCTCTTAAATAGCTACTGGAATTGTTTTAAGTCTTTGGCTCTTGTGCATGGTGGAGACATGAGGGTTTCATGTGGAGAGGATGAAGAAACATTAGTTGAGGGAGTGTCCTCCTGATCCAGAGTCTCCTTCTGCTCTTCAAAAATCTCATTCTGAGGCTCGGCGGGTCTACCAAAGCTGGTGGGGAGAGTCTCGGTCTGTCTCTGTGGATGCTAGGAGACCTGTACACAACCCATGGATCCCAATAAGGTCATTGCAGCAGGAATGGCATTGGTGGTGGCATCCACGCATGTCCATATAGCCCATGTGTGTCACCTCTGGGGCGATATCCAGGTTCAGCTGGATCTTCTCTGGCAGTTGCCTGAATGGGTGAGAAATAGTGGGAGGAATAAATGTCATCTTCCTCATCATCTTCCTCACTGTTCTCTCTCTCAGTTTGGATGCAACAAGTCAGAGACAATTTTATTTTCTGGCAACTGCAAGAAGGAAGAATAGAATTTGGACAAAGAGTACCTCTGCCCTCAGTAAATCTTCAAAGTACAAACAATGTATAGCAGTATTTATATCTTTGTATTAGCATTTTGTTTATACATTTTTCTTTCTGATATATTACTTGTTATTTTAACATTTCCTGCTACAATTACATGCTACTGTTATCTCAAGGCAAGGTCAAAAACAGCTTCGCTTGCAGTTTCTCATATGCTTCACTAGTCCTGCCTCTACAAATCTCATGGCATTAGGGTTACAGTTAGCCTGACTTTTGCTCTGTCTTTAACAGAACTAAGATGGCTGCACTCAAATATTTTTTCTCACTTCCACAACTCGAAAAGGGTGGGGCTGATCTGGATGGTGGTGTATATTGCCATGGTGCCGACCAAGCCGGAGTAACATCAATACCGAGAAGGGAAGATTTCAGGGTTGCGAAGACTAACAGGTCTTTGTGGAAAAGAAATCTTATGGTACTCCAAGCACTGGTACCAAGGAGGATGTTGTTGCCAATGTCACTGCAGTTGTTGTTGTAATGGTTATTGATACCGATGTGGCTTTGCTTTGTGCCAATGTCCTGGTAGATAGCATCAGAGACAGCAGTGATGCTGAGCTACTCCCGCTGCTGCAAATGTAAGTGGGTCCACCAGTACCAAGAAGGAGGAGGTAAGCTTCTCTCTGCCACTCCTCTCAGAGCTCACCCGCTTAGGGTCTTTGGCTTTCATGGTACAGGTGGTACCGGAGGATCCTGCCAACCACACCGCGATCAATACAGAGAATGCCAAATGAGCTAGGAATCATTTCTTTTTAGCCAGTTCCCAGGAAGGGAAGATTGTTGCCCACTTTTTGACCACCTTTTTTGAGGAATGTGATTTCCTTTCTGAGGGTGCTGGAGAATGTTTGCTGGAAGCCACTGCTGGGTAGGCTGACCATATTTCCTTTAGACAAAAACGGGACATTGGGAGGGCAAAAACGGGACAGGGTGTGGGGGGGGGCATGGCCCCACCTGGGCCCCCCAGCACCGGGCGGGGGGGAGGCAGAGGGGGGTTGGGGGGGATGGATGGAGGAATAAGCAGAACAGGGATGGGGGATGAAGAGGATGGAGGGAGAGAGAGAGAAGGGGGGATGAGGGATGAAGATGATGGAGGGGACGGAGGGAGAGAAGGCACGAAGGTGAGAAAGGGAGAGGATGGATGGATGAGAGAAGATGGGGGTAGGGATCAGGGTGGATGGAGGAGGCAAGGGACAGCGAGAAGGAGGGATGGAGAGAAGGGAGATGGAAGAGGAGGCAGTGGACGGAGGGAGAGAGAGAAGGGAGGGATGGAGAAGGGGGATAGAGAGAAGGAAGAGAGGGATGGAGGGATAGAGAGAAGGGAGGAAGGAAGGGATGGAGGGATGGAGAAGGGGATAGAGAGAAGGGATGGAGGAAGTGAGAGGAGGCAGTGGACAGAGGGAGAGAGCAGGGAGGAAGGGGGGGATGGAGAGAAGGAGGAATAGAGAGGAAGAGGCTGCAGCGGGCGACGGGCTGGAGGAGGCGGCAGATCAGAGCTGTCAGGAGCCGCAGCTGGGAGCGGAGCGAGCCGGCGGGGGGGGGCTGCTGGCCAGGTTTTCTGAAGAGAGAAGGGACGGAGGGAGTGAGAGGAGGCAGTGGACAGAGGGCGAGAGCAGGGACGGAGGGAGTGAGAGGAGGCAGTGGACAGAGGGAGAGAGCAGGGAGGAAGGGGGGGATGGAGAGAAGGGAGGGAAGGAGGAATAGAGAGGAGGAGGCTGCAGCGGGCGACGGGCTGGAGGAGGCGGCAGATCAGAGCTGTCAGGAGCCGCAGCTGGGAGCGGAGCGAGCCGGCGGGGGGGGGGCTGCCGGCCAGGTTTTCTGAAGAGAGAAGGGACGGAGGGAGTGAGAGGAGGCAGTGGACAGAGGGAGAGAGCAGGGAGGAAGGGGGGGATGGAGAGAAGGGAGGGAAGGAGGAATAGAGAGGAGGAGGCTGCAGCTGGCGGCGGGCTGGAGGAGGCGGCAGATCAGAGCTGTCAGGAGCCGCAGCCGGGGGCCCGAGCGAGCCGGCGGCGGCGGCGGCGGGGGGGGACATTTTATGATTCAATGTTTTTTCTGAGTCCTGCCCCAAAAACGGGACAAAATTGATATTTTGGTCAAAAAGACGGGACGGTTAAAAAACATTAAAAAAACGGGACTGTCCCGTTCAAAACGGGACGTATGGTCAGCCTACTGCTGGGGTTCATGAGAACTGGTGTCCGAGTCGGGTCTGTGGTTGGAAGCTGGATGCAGTGAAATTTCCACCAAGTAAGCCTTAGCTTGAGCTCCCTTTCTTTTCTGGTGCAAGTCTTGAAATTGAGGCAATGGGAACACTTCTGAGATACGTGTCTCACCCAGACAATGAACACTCTGAGGGTACCCATCAGTGACCGGGACTGACTCTTGGCCTCAAAGACAGCTTTTAAACCCCAGAGATCTGGGCATGACACTATCAGTACCATTCCCTGAGGTAAAGGAAGTGAAAACTAGATTACACTATAAGGGCGAACATAATTTTATCAGTAACTAATAATAATAAATATTTTTAAAGAAATAGATGGGGGAGAAGAGGATAGCTATAGCTAACTCTAAGGGCTTGGTTACACTTGAAATTTCAAAGCACTACCACAGGAATGCTCCCAGGACAGCGCTTTGAAGTGGGAGTGTGGCCACACACAAGCGTTAGGAGAGAACTCTCCCAGCGCTCCTGGTAATCCACCTCCATGAGGGGATTAGCTCCGAGCACTTGGAGCCTGTACACACTAGCACTTTAAAGCGCTCAGACTTGCTACACTCAGGGGAGTGATTTTTCACTCCTCTGAGCCAGCAAGTTATAGTGCTATAAAGTGCCAGAGTAGCCAAGCCCTAACTCTAAAAGGTAAATGTGAAAAAAACTAAGGAGGTGCTACTAAGGGCTCCACCTCAGGCCAAGGGCAATGGAGAAGGAACGGAGAGCGGTTTGGCTGCACAGTGCCATATAGCCACCAGGGGGCAACATGAAACTGGGGGGGGGGGGGGCATGTATGGCCCAAACAGGCACTGATACTAAGAATCTCCAATTACAGGTGCAGGGATGCAGACTCACCTAATGTGGATCACCCTCAGGAATGCGATAAAACATTTAAATTTCCCTTTACCATCCAGTTTCCAATGACCTAGTAGATAAAACTGTTAGAACTTTTAAACAGGGTAAGAAGAGAACAATTAGTGGGAGCATGGAAACAAAGCTGGCTTGATTTCTTCCAAAATACAGAATTCCTCTAATTATGACAGGCTCTGTTATCAGTGGGAAAGAAGGTGATATCATTTGGACTTAATCTACACCAAAGTTGCAACGCTCTATACAGGTAACCTGTGTAGGGGCTTAGAGGGTCTCTCGTGTCCCCTGATTCCCCAGTGCAGATGTATAATGTCAGTCACAGTTGTGCCCATAACAAATAACTCACCTCACTTGTTAAGTGGATATACTGGAGCATCTTCAAAGTCAACAAAGTTTCATTGGAATTTTCGAGGCGAAACTAGGAGTAAGAAGACCAAAACATCTTAGAATCTCCATTCTGAAGAGAAAATTAATTCTTTGTTAGATCTTAAACAGCAACAGATGTTTCATGAAAAAATCTTTCCAAATTAACTGTGATTCACACAAATATGCCTACATATCATTTCACTTCTCAGTTCTTGTTATTCATTTGCTTTTTCTATTTTCATGACAATTATCTTTCTGTGTTTTTGCTCCACTAAATATATTGTCAGGATTTTCACCTTTAATCTAGACCAGGCATGTCCAAAGTCCCGGCCCGGGGACGGGAGAGCGCCGCGCTCCCAGCAGCCCGCCCGCGGCGGGGACAGGAGAGCGGGGCGCTCCCAGCAGCCCGCCCGCGGCAGGGACGGGAGAGTAGGCGCACGCGCTTTTTGTGTGTGTGTGTTTTTTTTACCGGCGTATAAGACAACCCCTGAGTTTAAGTCAGGAAAATAGTCTCAAAAAAGTCGTCCTATACGCCGGAACATACGGTACTTTAATTCCTTATTTTAGCTTCAAGCCTTTTATGATCTATTATTTATTACTAGCATAAGTGCCCGGCGCTGCTCGGGTCAGTCGGAGGTGGGGAGGTGGCAGACAGCTGACACCCCCTGACCAACCCCAACACCCACCCCTCACCCCTCACCCCCCCCCGACACCTTCCCACCCCCCCAAGCAAACCCAACACCCCCACCTCACCCCCCGACCAAACCCGACACCCCCACCTCACTTACCGTCCCACCAAACCCAACTCGGATCCGTCGCAGGCGGGGAGGGGGCTCAGAGCCGAGGGATTCCGGGGACCTTCGCAGGTGGGGGGCGGCACAGAGCTGATGGATTCTGGGGTTCCATTTGGAGGGGGGAGGGGCAGAGAACTGAGGGATCTCCGGGGTTCCGTTGGAGGAGGGAGGGGCAGTGAGCTGAGTGATCTCCGGGGTTCCGTTGGAGGAGGGAGGGGCAGTGAGCTGAGTGATCTCCAGGGTTCCGTTGGAGGAGGGAGGGGCAGTGAGATGAGTGATCTCCGGGGTTCCGTTGGAGGAGGGAGGGGCAGTGAGCTGAGTGATCTCCGGGGTTCCGTTGGAGGGGGGAGGGGCAGTGAGCTGAGTGATCTCCGGGGTTCCGTTGGGAGGGGGGAGGGGCAGTGAGCTGAGTGATCTCCGGGGTTCCGTTGGAGGAGGGAGGGGCAGTGAGCTGAGTGATCTCCGGGGTTCCGTTGGAGGAGGGAGGGGCATTAAGCTGAGTGATCTCCGGGGTTCCGTTGGGAGGGGGGAGGGGCAGTGAGCTGAGTGATCTCCGGGGTTCCGTTGGAGGAGGGAGGGGCAGTGAGCTGAGGGATCTCCGGGGTTCCGTTGGAGGAGGGAGGGGCAGTGAGCTGAGTGATCTCCGGGGTTCCGTTGGGAGGAGGGAGGGGCAGAGAACTGAGGGATCTACGGGGTTCCGTTGGGAGGGGGGAGGGGCAGAGAACTGAGGGATCTGCGGGGTTCCGTTGGAGGACGGAGGGGTGAGCTGAGCGAGTGAGGTGTCTGTTGGAGGGGGGTATTATGACATCATCACCACCTAACCGCCCAGCCGATGTGATTGGCCCTGAAAGACTTTCACCCCTGGGGGGCGTCAGAGGTGAGATCCGAAAATTTTTCGACCCTTACCAGCATCTAGACCCCAAGACCCCTCACTGTACCAAATTTCAAGTCTCTGGCTCAAACAGTGGGGGAGGACTTCGCAGTCATACGTACATACATACATACATACATACACCACTTGACTTTTATATATATAGATTAAGGCTGCGAGTCTATCACAGAGGTCATGGAAGTCACAGATTCTGTGACTTACTGGGACATCCATGACTTCTGCAGCCAGCAAGTTCAATTGACCCAATGGCCACCCAAGCTGCTTCAGCGGACCTGGGGCCAGCCACACCGCACCCCCCCCCCCCCCACAGCAACAGCAGCGGTCCTGGGCCTTCTTGTGCCAGCAGCAGCTGTTGCAGTCCTGGGCCAGCAGGGCTGCTTCCCGTCAGCAGAGGCTGCCGCTGTCCCAGGCCACCCCCTCTCCTCCCGAACACCACCAGGCAACATTGAGCCCCCACCCTGAGCAAGAGCAGATGCCTGTTGCAGGGGGCTTATCTCGTTGCCGGGAGAAACGAGGCCTCACACAGGTGGCTAGTTGGAAAGTGGTGAGTTTATTGGAGGGGGCGGCATTTCGTGCTGGGGGGCTTATCTGCCAGCACGGCCGCAATACAAGATGACTGACACGCTAGGGCGGTGTTCAGAATGCCCAAAGAGGAAGCCCAACCCAAAGAGGTGTGTCAGCACAGATATACCCATGCTCATTTGCATCTCATACATACTCATCTCATTAATAGCAAGCAACAAACTGATTGGTTACACACTTGTTGGTTATGCAGTCCTGCCTTAGTTTCCCCATTTGGTTTCCCACGCATTCATTCTCACACAGAGAGGGTAAACACTCATGCAGCTGGGAACTGGTACCCAAACACACAGATAACAGCAAGGTCATTCTCAGATAATACCACCATTATGCGCTCTCCTGGAGTTGACTTAGAAGCGTAACTGCACTTCCTAGAGATTGCCCGTCACAATGTGTTCCAGTCCTAACAATGCCCCAGAGCCCCTTCCCTGAGCACCAGTGGGCACCCCAGAGCCGCCCTCCCAGCACTAGTGGGTGCACCAGAGACACCCCCTCTGCACCAGTGGGTGCCCTAGAAAACCCCTCAGGACCAGTGGGTGCCCCAGAAAACCCCCTCCAGAGAAGCAGCTGCGCCCTCTGAGCCCCCAGAACCCCAAAGATTTAGGGGTATTTATGGTACAAGTCATGGACAGGTCATGGGGCCGTGAATTTTTGTTTATTGCCTATCTATAACTTTTACTAAAAATGTCCATAACTAGATCTCAGTCTTATTTATTATTTAATAATTATAAATTTGAGCAAAATATGCATTAGAACATAAGAACATCCATACTAGGTCAGACCAATAGTCCATCTAGCCACTGTCCTGTCTTTCAATAGTGGCCAATGCCAGGTGCTCAAGAGGGAATGAACAGAACAGGTCATCATCAAGTGATCCATCCCCCATCATCCATTCCCATCTTTTGGCAAAGAGAGATTAGGAAAACTATCCCTGCCCATTCTGGTTAACAGCCATTGATGGACCTATTCTCCATAAACTTATCTAGTTCCTTTTTAAACCTGGTTATAGCCTTGGACTTCAAAACATCCTCTGGCAAAGAGTTCCACAGATTGATTGTGCATTCTGTGAAAAAATACTTTTGATTTAAACCTGCTGCCTGTTAATTTAATTTGGTTCTTGTGTTAAGAGAAGGAATAAATAATACTTCATTATTTACAAACCAGTCATGATTTTATAGACCTCTATCATATCCCCCTTTAGTGGTCTCACTCACAGGGATTGAAGCCCGAGGACCTGGGCATGCCCCATCCCTAGGCTAGGTCCCATCAGGAACTAAAAACTAACACTAAACTACAGTAAGGGAACTAAAATCTCACAACTTTTCAACAACTATATATAGCAAATTTCACAATGAGCAGTTGAGGGGAGTAAGCTTGCAGAGGCAAGTAGACATTCCATCACTGACAATGGCAGTAAAAAGGAACTGAGAGTGGGGGGGAGCTGGCAGTGTCTCTTATGCCATGGCATACACATGCCATTTCAGAGGGCACCAGAGCCAGTCCCCTATAGATATCACTGAGGGGAAAAAAACTTCCTGCACTGGTGTGTGTGGTAGCACCACACACTTACAATGGAATATATATGAGCAAGCTCTCGAAGAATGTTAAATAGCACAGGTACAAGAACTAATCCCTGCAGAATCCCACTATAAGCATACCCACTCAATGACGATTTCCTGTTACAATTACATTTAAGAACTAACCATTTAGACGACTTTTAATCTTTTTTTTAATGTGTGCCATCATATAAATGTTGTTCAGTATCAAGCCAAATGTATTAAAGAAACCTATTACATTAACACTATTACTTTATCAGCCCAACTTATCTCTCGAAAAAAGATAATAGCTTAGTTTGATAGAATCTATTCTCCATAAACCCATGTTAATTGGCATTAATTACATTGTCCTCCTCTAACACTTTATTAATCTAGTCCTGTATCAGTCAGTCCACTATGTTCCCCTGTATCGATGTCAGTCTGACAGGCCTATAATTAAGGCTAAGATTTTGTCAGATATTTTTAGTAAAAGCCATGGACAGGTCATGGGCAAAAAAGAAAAATTCACAGAAGCCATGACCTGTACGTGACTTTTACAAAAAAATATCCATGACAAAATGGAGATCTGTGGGTCCGCACACCGCCTGAAGTGGGGCAGCTGGGTCCTGAGGGGGTGCCCTTACATCTGGCCCTGACAGCGGCAGGGAACTTGGGAGCTTGGGGTTCTCTCACCATCCTCGGTGACTGGGAGATCTGGGGGTTCCCCTGGTGACTTGGCATTCCGGGGGCCACCAGAGGTGGCAGGGCTACCCTGCAGGTCTATGCCCTTATGGGCAGCAGGGGACCTTGCAGCTCCAGAGCACTAAGCTGAAGTCATGGGGGTCACTAGAAGTCACAAATTCTGTGACTTCTGTGACCTCCATGACTAAAGCGTAGCCTTACCTATAACTAATTGGATCATCCCATCTACCCTTTTTAAGTACTGGTACAACATAAACTTTCTTCTGGAACTTCCCCCAGTGTTCTCAGATTTATTGAAAATCAGCATCAGTGTTTCAGCAGATTTGTCAGCCAGCTCTCTTAAGACTGTTTGAGGCAAGTTATTAGGACCTGCTGATTTTAAAATGTCATTAACTAAAGGGCACATCTATATATAAAACTAATAACTAAGGAGAATAATTTACATCCTAATCTATATATCAAACTTCAACGTTTCATATATATATTACTGGGAGATTTAAGTTGCAGAAGGATCACTACTAAAATAGTTTAAGAACATAAGAACGGCCATACTGGGTCAGACCAAAGGTCCATCTAGCCCAGCATCCTGTCTACTGACAGTGGCCAATGCCAGGTGCCCCGGAGTGAGTGAACCTAACAGGTATGATCGAGCGATCTCTCTCCTGCCATCCATCACCCCCCTCTGACAGACAGAGGCTAGGGACACCATTCCTTACCCATCCTGGCTAATAGCCATTTATGGACTTAGCCTCCATGAATTTATCCAGCTCTCTTTTAAACCCTGTTATAGTCCTAGCCTTCACAGCCTCCTCAGGTAAGGAGTTCCACAGGTTGACTGTGCGCTGTGTGAAGAAGAACTTCCTTTTATTTGTTTTAAACCTGCTGCACGCCAATTTCATTGAGTGGCCCCTAGTTCTTCTATTTTGGGAACAAGTAAATAACTTTTCCTTATTTACTTCCTCCACACCACTCATAATTTTATATACCTCTATCATATCCCCCCTTAGTCTCCTCTTTTCCAAGCTAAAAAGTCCTAGCCTCCTTAACCTCTCTTCATATGGGACCCGTTCCAAACCCCTAATCATTTTAGTTGCCCTTCTCTGAACCTTTTCTAGTGCCAGTATATCCTTTTTGAGATGAGGAGACCACATTTGTACGCAGTATTCAAGATGTCGGCGCACCATGGATTTGTATAAGGGCAATAAGATATTCTCCGACTTATTCTCTATCCCTTTTTTAATGATTCCTAACATCCTGTTTGCTTTTTTGACTGCCGCTGCACACTGCGTGGATGCCTTCAGAGAACTATCCACAATGACTCCCAGGTCTTTTTCCTGATTGGTTGTAGCTAAATTAGCCCCCATCATATTGTATGTATAGTTGGGGTTATTTTTTCCAATGTGCATTACTTTACATTTATCCACATTAAATTTCATTTGCCATTTTGTTGCCCAATCACTTAGTTTAGTGAGATCTTTTTGAAGTTCTTCACAGTCTGCTTTGGTCCTTACTACTTTGAGCAGTTTAGTATCATCTGCAAACTTTGCCACATCACTGTTTACCCCTTCCTCCAAATCATTTATAAATAAGTTGAATAGGATCGGTCCCAGGACTGACCCTTGGGGAACACCACTAGTTACCCCTCTCCATTCTGAAAAAGTTCCATTTATTCCTACCCTTTGTTCCCTGTCTTTTAACCAGTTTTCAATCCATGAGAAGATCTTCCCTCTTATCCCATTACACAATCATTAAGAACCAAAACAGCAGAATCCCCTATCACATATTAGTTAATTATTACTTGTAAATAGTTTATGCAGGCTAAGTTCTGTTCTGTCTAATTTACGTAAGAGCCTTTGGTGAGGGACCTTGTCAAAGGCTTTCTGGAAATCTAAGTACACTATGTCCACCGGATCCCCCTTGTCCACATGTTTGCTGACCCCTTCAAAGAACTCTAATAGATTAGTAAGACACGATTTCCCTTTGCAGAAACCATGTTGACTTTTGCCCAACAATTTATGCTCTTCTATGTGTCTGACAATTTTATTCTTTACTATTGTTTCAACTAATTTTCCCGGTATGGACGTTAGACTGACTGGTCTGTAATTGCCAGGATCACCTCTAGAGCCCTTTTTAAATATTGGCGTTACATTAGCTATCTTCCAGTCACTGGGCACAGTAGCCGATTTAAAGGATAGGTTACAAACCCTCGTTAATAGTGCCACAATTTCACATTTGAGTTCTTTCAGAACTCTTGGGTGAATGCCATCTGGTCCCGGTGACTTGTTACAGTTAAATTTATCAATGAGTTCCAGAACCTCCTCTACTGATACTTCAATTTGTGACAATACCTCAGATTTATCACCTACAAAAGACAGCTCAGGTTTAGGAATCTCCCTAACGTCCTCAGCCGTGAAGACTGAAGCAAAGAATTCATTTAGTTTCTCTGCAATGACTCTGTCATCTTTAAGTGCTCCTTTTGTATCTCTGTCATCCAGGGGCCCCACTGGTTGTTTAGCAGGCTTCCTGCTTCTGACATATTTAAAAAACATTTTGTTATTACCTTTTGAGTTTTTGGCTATCTCTTCTTCAAACTCCATTTTAGCTTTTCTTATTACATTCTTACACTTTATTTGGCAGTGCTTATACTCCTTTCTATTTACCTCACTAGGATTAGACTTCCACTTTTTAAAAGATGCCTTTTTCTCTCTCACTGCTTCTTTTACTTGGCTGTTAAGCCACGGTGGCTCTTTTTTTAGTTTTCTGGCGTTGTTTTTTAATTTGGGGTATACATTTGAGTTGGGCCTTTATTATGGTATCTTTGAAGAGAGTCCATGCAGCTTGCAGGGATTTCACTTTAGTCACTTTACCTTTTAATTTCCGTTTAACTAACCCCCTCATTCTTGCACAGTTCCCCTTTTTGAAATTAAATGCCCCAGTGTTGGGCTTCTGAGGTGATATTCCCACCATAGGAATGTTAAATGTTATTATATTATGGTCACTATTTCCCAGCAGTCCTTTTATAGTTACCTCTTGAACCAGATCCTGCGCTCCACTCAGTACTAAATCTAGAGTTGCCTCTCCCCTTGTGGGTTCCTGTACCAGCTGCTCCAAGAAGCAGTCATTTAAAGTATCAAGAAATTTCATCTCTGCATTTCGTCCTGAGGTGACATGCACCCAGTCAATGTTGGGATAATTGAAGTCTCCCATTATTATTGGGTTCTTTATTTTGACAGCCTCTCTAATCTCCCTTAGCATTTCGTCATCCCTATCACTGTCCTGATCAGGTGGTCGATAATAGAGCCCTATTGTTATGTTCTTATTAGAGCATGAAATTACTATCCATAGTGATTCTATGGAACATGTGGATTCATTTAAGATTTTTACTTCATTTGATTCTACACTATCTTTTACATAAAGTGCCACTCCCCCGCCCCCACGACCTATTCTGTCCTTCCGATATATTTTATACCCTGGAATGATTGTGTCCCATTGATTGTCCTCGGTCCACCATGTTTCTGTGATGCCTATTATGTCAATATCCTCCTCTAACACGAGGCACTCTAGTTCACCCATCTTATTATTTAGACTTCTGGCATTTGTGTACAAGCACTTTAAAAACTGGTCACTGTTTATCTGTCTGCTCTTCCCTGGTGTGTCAGATTCTTTATGTGAAAATTTCTCATCTGATCTGGCCCCTCCTTTATCCTTTTCCATCCTTTCCTGTCTAAAACCTAGAGAATCTCTAACGACAGACCCTCCTGTAAGAGAAGTCTCTATCCGATCCACGTGCTCCTCTGCAGCAATCGTCTTTCCCCCATCTCTTAGTTTAAAAACTGCTCTGCAACCTTTTTAATGTTAAGTGCCAGCAGCCTGGTTCCACTTTGGTTTAGGTGGAGCCCATCCTTCCTGTATAGGCTCCCCCTATCCCAAAAGTTTCCCCAGTTCCTAATAAATCTGAACCCTTCCTCTCTACACCATCGTCTCATCCACACATTGAGACTCTGAAGCTCTGCCTGCCTACCTGGCCCTGTGCGTGGAACTGGAAGCATTTCTGAGAAAGCCACCATAGAGGTCCTGGATTTCAACCTCTTTCCTAGCAACCTAAATTTGGCCTCCAGGACATCTCTCCTACCCTTCCCTATGTCGTTGGTACCTACATGTGCCACGACCACCGGCTCCTCCCCAGCACTACTCATAAGTCTATCTAGATGCCTCGATAGATCCGCAACCTTTGCACCAGGCAGGCAAGTCACCATACGGTTCTCCCGATCATCACAAACCCAGCTATCTATATTTCTTATGATCGAATCTCCCATTACTAACAGCTGCTGTTTCCTAATAATTGGAGTTCCCTCCCCTGGAGAGGTGACCTCTGTGCAAGGGGACACCCCACCGTCACCTGGAAGGAGGGTCCCAGCTGTGGGAAGGTTTCCTTCTGCTCCCGTTGACTGCTCTCCTTCCCGAGGCCTTTCATCCTCCCCAACAACACAGGGGCTGTCTGACCGGAGGTGGGACAAAACTACGATGTCCCTGAAAGTCTCGTCAACATACCTCTCTGCCTCCCTTTGCTCCTCCAGTTCCGTCACCCTGGCCTCCAAAGCCCGTGGTCTCCGAGGGCCAGGAGCTCCTTGCACCGAATGCACACATACGCCACCCGCCCATAGGGCAGATAGTCATACATGCTACATTGAGTGCATACATGCTACATTGTAAGTCTGACATTGTAATTAGAACAAAACACTATCATTTTATTACTTACCTTTGCTTTGTCTGCAACAAAATAACACTCTAAATATCTGGTAGATGTGTACAAAATGTTTAGTTCACCTTTCTGGAAGTAAAGACACGTAAAACAGGGTTATGTACAGTAAATTGAGATATTTAAATACATATAGAATCACAGAAATATAAACCTGAACCATATCCTCCTGTATAATGTCACTCACCCAAGGGGAAAATCTAACAGAATTATAATTTTTTGACAGGATAACAAGCCTTGAGGATGGGGGAAGTGGTAGATGTGGTATATCTTGACTTTAGTAAGGTTTTTGATACTGCTTCACATGACCTTCTCATGAACAAACTAGGGAAATATAATGTAAATGGAGCTACTATAAGGTGACTGCATAACTGGTGAGAAAACCATTCCCTGACAGTAAGTTATCAGTGATTCGGTTTAGATAATGGTTTAGAGAGTACACTTATAAAATTTGTGGACAATACCAAGCTGGTGGGGTGGGGGGTTGCAAGTTCTTTGGAGGATAGGATTAAAATTCAGAGTGATCTGGACAAACTGGAGAAATGGTCTGAAGGAAATAGGATGAAATTAAATAAAGACAAATGCAAAGTACTCCACTTAGGAAAGAACCATCAGTTGCACACATAGAAAGGAGTACTACAGAAAGGGACCTTAGGGTTGTGATGGGATCCCCATGGTGCAGCCTGGAACCATGGGACCACTGTGCTCCCTGAACTCTCTCTAGACTGGGCTGTCTCTCACAATGCCTCACTGGTGATCAGCAGCAAACCCCTCCACGTGCTGTTATCGGTTAGCATGTTGAACCCACCATCCAGATAGACTGCATGAATATTCACAGAGCCACTCATGAATCACACAGAGAAAGGCACCAGCCCAATGCTGCCCCCACATCTCCCAGCACTGTATCTCAGGAATATATCATCTTGCACTGCTCAAGATGAGCAATGCAGATTTATTAATTGGTTCACCACTTCATCAATGGAAAGTGGATATACACCAGCCTTTGCAAAAACTGAGCAGATTTGCCATATACCTCAAAGTCACTGGTAAAGATAAACAGAAAAACAAATTTATTGACTACAAAAGATAAATTTTAAGTGATAGGCAAAAGTCAGTGTTGTGACGAAGTGGGAGTACTGTGTGTGTCTGCCTCAGTTTCCCCTATACATTTCTTGAGCGTCTATGTGGAGGGAAAGGAATGTGTAGCTGATGCAAAGCAAAGCCACTGCAGGTGTTAATGGGTGAAGCTGTAATCTGACCCCAGGTGGGGGAGAGAGGTCAGGTGATACCTCAAGCCCGGGAAACCAGACAAGGGACAAAGGAAAGCAGGGAGTGGCTAGAGGGGGTTGGGACAGTCTGTGTCTAGCTGGGAAGGGGGAGAGAAGTCAACTCGCTCTCTAGCCCCAAGATGGATCCAGCGGAGGGCTCACGCTCTCTCGCTGCATGGTCTGTGTTAGACCAGATGGAAGTCATCGAATAAACCTGGGGAAGAAGCAGGAGCCCAGAATCTGGGTCTCATTCTCCTAGCACTCCAGAAAGACCTGCCTGACTGGATGGGCCCTCTTGAGACTGAGAAGCTGTGAGTTGGATGGTGTTCCTGACATCTCAAATAAACCGTCTATTCTGCTGGCTGGCTGAGAGTCACATTTGACTGTGGATTTGGGGTGCAGAACCCATGGGCTCCCTCAGGACCCCGCCCAGGCGGGCTTGCTGGGGGAAGCACACGGAGGGGCAGAAGGTGCTGAATGCTCCGAGGTCAGACCCAGGAAGGTGGAAGTGGGTACCCCTGAAGCTCCTGGCCTGGGAAACAGGCTGTGTACGGAGAAGGGGCCCTCCACCCGGAGTCTGGTCTGGCTTCCTAGGGAGCGGTTCCAGTCCATTGCCCGGGCGCTCCGTGACAAGCGTTAGTTACCAAAAGAAAATATAAGCATGCAGTCTAAACTCTCAATCCTTTTAGACTGGGCAACATCTAGATTAAGCAGTTTTCCTCACCCAACTGGATATTTCAGTCCATAGTATACAGATTTCACCCTTGAAATCTGGGCCAATCCCCTCAATTGGAGTTTCCAGATTATCCTTGTTGCTTGCAGCATAGGTAGGTGCAGGAGAAAGGCCAAGCATGGTCCCATTGTGTTCAGTTTTATACCCTCAGTCCGGGTGCTTGGAAAACAGAAATCCAGGCATATCTGGGTGGTCATTGCTGAGTCTCCAGGCAAGGTTGAGCAACTCCCCTGGTGTGGCCTGTCAGGGTTACCTCCCCACTCTGAACTCTGGAGTACACATGTGGAAACCTGCATGAAAGACCCCCCCCCTCCCTCCCAAGCTTATTTCTACCAGTTTAGGTTAAAACTTCCCCAAGGCACAAATCCTTCCTTGTCCTTGGATGGGACTGCTGCCCCACCAAGTGATTTAGACTTATATGCCTCATCCAAAGATTCAGGGAGGGGCCACTTGGAGTCCTATCTCCCCCCAAATATCCCAAGTCCCTTCACCCCCTTTCCTGGAGGTAGTCAATTATTTTTTGTCGATGTTCAAATTTCTTGATCAAGGTATAGTCAAGCTCTAGACTCCAGAGAAAATAATAAAAAATCCAATAATAATAAATAAAAAGATGTTGGTGTTCATTCAAAAGCACCTGGTGGTCCAGATTTGATCCACGGTCTCACTATTGACTACTCCTGCACATAATATCCATTTACTTTATACGAACCCATATAAAACACTTACTTCTACTACAAGCGGTTTCTCCATCTGAACCTTAGATGTTTCATGTTCTCTGCCTTTAGCTGTTTGATCTTCGATATCTTCATCAGTTACTCCACATCGACCAGGCGAGTCTTCATCAGATGCCATTCGAAAAATAATGTGTTGAAATGTAGAGGAAGATTCAACAGGTTCAATTTCATAGTTTAAATCGTAAATCTTCAAATGTCCCCTGAGAATTGCAAAATAGAAATGTGATTTAGAGATTTGGGAAATTTGAAAAATTCTACAAAAATATTAAAACTTGTCCAGAATTTTCCATCTGAATTATTTTTTATATATAATGCAGTTTTTGTAGAACTTTAACAGAAATTTCCTCCCTTCTCTTCTAAAAGGAAAGTGCTATTGAGGGAAAAAGATTTCTGATTTACAATAGAATATTCAGTGTTCTTGGTAACACTGCCACCTTTGGGAGGCACAATTAGAAGCCAGAAGGCTCCCAAATAGCCATTATCCCACAGATCAGTCATCATCGCACTACATACCATTTTACAATCTATAAAACAGAAAAATTAAGATTATAAATTTGTGATTCTAGCCCTATGCAGTGGCAGCAAATGACCCTTAACATGAAAACCCTTAACATTAGCATGAAATCTGCATTAGGAAAAAGTAAAAGGGCACTAACTTAATTATTCTGTTATGTTAAATCTACCTTTGCATTTCAAAAGAAGAAAATTCATGTTTGCAATCTAGCATACTGAGGAGTTTACATTACCAGAGTCCAGAGCAGGTGCTGAGGACTGCAACAGATTCTGGGACATCCTCCACATATCCAGAGTAGTAGCAATCATCCTGCAATGTCCAAAAAATGTTTTTCTTGTCTATCATTAATTTTAGTCAAATAGAATAACAGATATTAGTTACACTAAATTAAATATACATAATGCAGTGGCTAATTTTTTGCATTGGATTTCAAAGGTTTTAATATGAAAAATGTCTGTATAAATGATACCTTTTCACTCAGCAGATCTGTTCTCCTGTGTACTCAGATCTGCTAACTTTGGTGTCAAAACCAAGTTTTGTTGCATTACACTTATGTTAACAGTGCAGAGATAATGCAGCTGAAACTGAGTGAGGTTCAAAGAGAGGTTCTTAAATATTAAACCTTTCACACTATTAATTCCTAATACATTACTATTCACGCTTCTGCTACCTTACTATCAAAGGCTAGTTGAAGACTTAATAACAGAAAAGGAGGCCTATTGGAAATGACATGAATTTTTCTAATGCAATCATGTCTAGAGAAGATGAAGGAAGAGGGATAAACCAGATTAAATTTAACTCCCAAACTATGCTACCTTGCTTCACCTGCTCCTTCAAAAGGTTTAGGAAAGAGTACTGGTTTATATGAAAATCTGACACCATCTGTAAGAAGCTTCTGATATATAGATAGGAGTGTTGTCAAGAAATTAAAGTGAAAATGCAGTCTTATTTGTGTATTTCCTTTCTAGGTACCACCATGTCCAGACAAGGGACTGTTCCCCTTCTGCCCACCAACTGGAGGCATATCAATTCCAGAACAATATTATTTTTCCATTATTTACGTTACAAAATAACTACATAAAAGTTAAGTACTATTTCATTCCAGTCATTTCCAACAGACCCTTAATAAGAGATTAGGGGATACTTCTTTAGAAAATAAACCAATTTTCTCCTTCAAATTACTTAATAAATGAGTGGATCCTCAAAGGGAGACTCAGTCTGCCAAACATTGGGGGATACTAGAAACAGGGGCGGCACTAAGGTTTTTGCCGCCCCAAGCGTGGACGTTCCGCAGCAGGCCTGCGGGGAGGTCTGCGGCTGCTGCAGATTCAGTGGCATTTCTGTGGGAGGTCCACGGGTCCCGCGGTGTCATAGAATCATACTCATAGAATATTAGGGTTGGAAAGGATCTCTGGAGGTCATCTAGTCCAACCCCCTGCTCAAAGCAGTACCAATCCCCAACTATCATTCCATCTAGGGCTTTGTCAAGCCTGACCTTAAAAACCTCTCAGGAAGGTGATTCTATCACCTCCCTAGGTAACCCATTCGAATGCTTGACCACCTTCACTGACAAAAAAGTGAAAGTTTTTCCTAATATCCAATCTAAACCTTCCCAACTGCAACTTGAGACCGTTACTCCTTGTTCGGTCATCTGCTACCACTGAGAACAGTCTAGATCCATCCTCTTTAGAACCCCCTTTCAGGTAGTTGAAAGCAGCTATCAAATCTCCCCATAGTCTTCTCTTCTGTAGACTAAACAATCCCAGTTCTCTCAGCCTCTCCTCATAAGTCATGCACTCCAGGCCCCAAACCATTTTTGCCCTTCTCTGGACTCTTTCCAATTTTTCCACATCCTTCTTGTAGTGTGGGCCCCAAAATTGGACACAGTATTCCAGATGAGGCCTCACCAATATCGAATAGAGGGGAACAATCACGTCCCTTGATCTGCTGGCAATACCCCTACTTATACAGCCCAAAATGCCATTAGCCTTCTTGGCAACAAGGGCACACTGTTGACTCATATCCAGCTTCTCATCCACTGTAATCCCTAGGTCCTTTTCTGCAGAACTGCTGCCTAGCCATTCGTTCCCTAGTCTGTAGCAGTGCATGGGATTCTTCTGTCCTAAGTGAAGGACTCTGCACTTCTCCTTGTTGAACCTCATCAAATTTCTTTTGGCACAGTCCTCTAATTTGTCTAGGTCCCTCTGTATCCTATCCTTACCCTCCAGTGTATCTACCACTCCTCCCAGTTTAGTGTCATCTGAAAACTTGCTGAGGGTGCAGTCCACACCATCCTCTAGATCATTAATAAAGATATTGAATAAAATTGGCCCCAGAACCAACCCGTGGGGCACTCTGCTCGATCTCGGCTGCCGACTAGACATGGCGCCATTGGTCACTAACCATTGAGCCCGACGATCCAGCCAGCTTTCTATCCACCTTATGGTCCATTCATCCAGTCCATACTTCTTTAACTTGCTGGCTAGAATATTGTGGGAGACCGTATCAAAAGCTTTGCTAAAGTCAAGAAATAACACATCCACTGCTTTCCCTTCATTCACAGAGCCAGTTATCTCATCGTAGAAGGCAATTAGGTTAGTCAGGCATGATTTGCAGATGACACTAAACTGGTGGTAAAATCACCTTCCTTAGAGGTTTTTAAGGTCAGGCTTGATAAAACCCTGTCTGGAATGATTTAGTAGGGGATTAGTCCTGCTTTGAGCAGGGGGTTGGACTAGATGACCTCCAGAGGTCCTTTCCAACCCTAATATTCTATGATTCTATGATTCTTGGCCATTTCACCCTAGAGAGTCACTCCCCTGCCCTCCCCCATCCCTGCCCTCCCCCATCTCTGCCCCCCGAAGATCTGCTCAGCGGCTCACCCGAGTCAGCAGGGCCCCATCCTGGGACGGCCAGGCTGCGCTGGGGGCGAAGCCCCTGGGCTGGGACTCAGGAGATGGGTGCCCCTCACCAGCCACGTGTACAGCAGGGCCAGCGCTGTTGGATATGGCCCCAGAGGGCCAGGGGGGCTCTAAGGCTGCAGCGTGGGGTGGATCTTGCCTGGGTGGGGCCGACGCTCACTCCATCTAACCCAACCTCTCGTCTCCAGCACGGGAAGGGAGAAATCCAACCCGCCCTGCATGCTTCCCCCAGACCTGCCACCTCCTATCCTAGGCACAGCAAGGCCCCCTGGACCCTGCCCCTCCGCCCTCTTAGTGGGGGTAGGTGTGCCCGGGTTACAGACAGAGGGTTTCAGTCTCTGTCTGAGCAGCACCCAGCACCACGAGGCCCCTGATCTTGGTCGGGGTCTGGGCAGCGCCCGGCACCACAGGGCCCCTGATCTTGGTCGGGGTCATCATCCCCGCTGCCGAAATGCCGCAGAATCCAAGGCAGCCGTGGACCTCCCGCCGAAATGCCGACAAAGGCAGCCTGACTGCCACCCTGATGGCAAAAGTCAGGCCGCCCCCTGCAACTTGCTGCCCCAGGCACGCACTTGGAGGGCTGGTGCCTGGAGCTGGCCCTGACTAAAAAGGATACTCACAAGCCTGAAAGAGGTTTCCTATTAATTGTTTATTTATACTATAGGAGGGCCTAAATACTAAGAGCATAATCAGAGCCCTATTGTGCAGATACCATTGTAATACTTGGACACAACAGACCTACTTTAGTATGTGAAGCACAGGAGAGCATGGATCATACAAAAAAATAAACATTATATGCAATGTACCCCTCTCAGTTTCTTTACCACACAAGGGTATTCTTTGGGATCAAGTCAGAGTCCCTTGGGTTTCCCAGAGTCCTTAGGGCCATCTGGGCTCAGAAAAGCATGCAGGGCCTCCTAGCATCATAGGCCTCCTACATGTTAGGTTATTTTGCTCCCTCCTGCTCTCAAAGCCTCCTCGTCTGGCTCTCCCTGTTTCTGTGCAGCTTTCTATTCTAAATCCACCCTGGCTTCCTTTAGTCCAATGGTGTCCAATAGAAATTTGATGCTAGCCACACTTGTGGTTTTGAATTTTTCTTATTAGCCACATTATAAAAAAGCCACATTAAGACACGTTATTAAAAAGCCACATGCATTAGTGACAATTCAATAGCTTATTAGCCACATGTGACTAGTGGCAAACGTATTGGACACCATTGCTTTAGTCTGTCTTTTGGGTATCTTTTCATTGCTCTTTTCTTTCCCATTCCCTTCAGGGGAGTTAGCTAAACCAATTTGTTAAGAATACAGCTCTTGTTCAGATGGTTTCTTCCTGAATAGAGTCATGGAGTCCTAAGCACCATCCTATTGTATTTCTCTGATGTGTACCTCCTACAGGATCTGTCAGCAATAATAGATCTGCATGCATATAGACACAGCAAGCCCACGAAAGCTTATGCTCCAATACTTTAGTTAGTCTTTAAGGTGCCACAGGACTCTTTGTTACCTCTGCTATTCCAGACAGGGCCGGCGACAGGGTGGTACAACGGTTACAGCTGTACCGGGCCCCGGACTTCGGGGGGGCCCCCTGAAGTCCGGGGCCGGTACAGCTGTAACTGTTGTCGCTGGGGCTGTGAGCGAGGCGCGGCTCGGGCAGCCGCTGCCGCGCTCACCAGCCCCCTCCCCCGGCACCCAGCAGCCAGCGGCCGCAGCACATGCGGGGGTTGGGGCCCGCAGGAGGTAGGAGACAGGCCGTGGGAGATCGCCGGGGGAGGGCCGCGGGAGATCGCCGGAAGCCGCGGGAGATCGCCGGGGGAGGGCCGCGGGAGATCGCCGGAGGCCGCGGGAGATCGCCGGGGGGGGGGGGGAAGGGCCGCAGGAGATCACCGGGAGGGCCGCGGGAGATCGCCGGGGAGGGCCGCGGGAGATCGCCGGGAGGGCCGCGGGAGATCACCGGGAAGGCCGCGGGAGATCGCCGGGGGGGGGAGGGCTGCGGGAGATCGCCGGGGAGGGCCGCAGGAGATCGCCGGGGGGGGGGGGAGGGCCGCGGGAGATCGCCGGGGGGGGGAGGGCCGCGGGAGATCGCGGGGGGGGGAGGGCCGCGGGAGATCGCCAGGGAGGGCCGCGGGAGATTGCGGGGGGGGGAGGGCCGTGGGAGATCGCCGCCGGGGGGGGGAGGCAGGAGATCGGCGGGGGGGGGCGCGCGGGAAGCAGGAGATCGCCGGGGGGGAGGGCCGCGGGAGATTGCGGGGGGGGGGGGGGGAAGGGCCGCGGGAGATTGCCGGGAGGGCCGCGGGAGATCGCCGGGGAGGGCCGCGGGAGATCGCCGGGAGGGCCGCGGGAGATCGCCGGGAGGGCCGCGGGAGATCACCGGGGGGGGGGGAGGGCTGCGGGAGATCGCCGGGGAGGGCCGCGGGAGATCGCCGGGGGGGGGGGGAGGGCCGCGGGAGATCGCCGGGGAGGGCCGCGGGAGATCGCGGGGGGGGGAGGGCCGCGGGAGATCGCCAGGGAGGGCCGCGGGAGATCGCGGGGGGAGGCGCGGGATGTAGGAGACCGGCGGAGGGGGGCCCTCGGGCCGTGGGAGATCGCCGCCGGGGGGGGGAGGCAGGAGATCGGCGGGGGGGGGGCGCGCGGGAAGCAGGAGATCGCCGGGGGGGGGAGGGCCGCGGGAGATTGCGGGGGGGGGGAGGCAGGCGCTCGGCGGGGGGGCCCGCGGGAGGCAGGAGATCGGCGGGGGGGGCGGGTGGCAGGAGACCGGCCGGGGGGGCCGCGGGAGGTAGGAGACCGGCGGGGGGGGGGGTCCTCAGGCCGCGGGAGGCAGGAGACCGGGGGGGGGCCGCGGGAGATCGGCCGGGGGGGGGGCGCGGGAGGTAGGAGACCGGCAGAGGGGGGGCCCTCGGGTGGCGGGAGATCGGCCGGGGGGGGGTCGCGGGAGGCAGGAGACCGGCCGGGGGGGCCGCGGGAGATTGGCCGGGGGGGGCGCGGGATGTAGGAGACCGGCGGAGGGGGGCCCTCGGGCGGCGGGAGATCGGCCGGAGGGGGGGGGCCGCGGGAGGCAGGAGACCGGCCTGGGGGGGCCGCGGGAGATCGGCCGGGGGGGGCCGCGGGAGGTAGGAGTCCGGCGGAGGGGGGCCCTCGGGCGGCAGGAGATCGGCCGGGGGGTGCCGCGGGAGGCAGGAGACAGGGGGGGGGAGCGCAGGCGGCGGGAGACTGACCAGGGGTGGGGGGGGCATGGGCGGCGGGAGATCGGCGGGGGGGAACCGCGGGCGGCGGGAGACTGGTGGGGGGGGCCCGCGGGCGGCGGGAGACCGGGATTCTTGACAGGTTTTCATCGTACAACTTCCCAAGATGAACCAGAATTCGTAAATTGTACAGACATACTCGCAATCCATCACATTTCTGCTTTATTGAAAGCACTCTTGCTTGATTACTTGACCAATATTCCAGGGATGTTTTGGCACCCCAGCTTCAGACAGCGCATCTTGTGTGATTACTTATTAATTCAAACTTAATACAGGTATTCAGTCATTATACAGTTCCAATGATCATGAAAACATCATAGTTAGGCTCCTACCTACATTATATAAATCTCTTCCCTCATTATCCCAGGGAAGGGGCAAGTAGTTGCAAAGTTAGCAGGCCCCCATATGCTAGACACCCCAGTATTTCTGATTGGGTGGGGTGATCCCAAGATCCTTGGATCTTCTTCTCTGAGAAGAGTGGTCTGGTGCTGGGACGAGGTGAAATCTACTCACTTTCCCCCAAGCCCAGTCCCCATATTCACATCTCTTGGGGAGAGGTGAGGTGTGTTTCCCTCTCCATCTCTCTCAAGTTTAATTACATCATAACCAAATAACCAGAGGTCAGAGATTAAAGGAAACTTTTCCACCTCCTTTTAATTTACACTCCTCCAGTGATTATTTCACACCCCTCTGGAGCTTTCCTCGCCCTTTAGTGAGTATCATGAGTGTGGAAGCACTTTTTACCCCTCTCTGGGCATGGTTACACTTACAGAATTATAGCGCTTTTGGTTATAGCTGTCCCCGTATACAGCAATAGGTATTGCGCTAGAGTGTGTCCACACTTAGACCCGCCAGCGCTACAGCATTACCACAATTGCAGCACTTCAGGCCGCATTAGGAGCAGCGCATTAAGGCAGGTATCCCACAGAGCACCTCTTCCCGATCGGGCGCAATGCCTTGTGGGAAGGGGGGTGTCACTTCCGGGCATTCTGCATCCTGTTCCAACTCCCTGTGATGCTTTGTGTCATAGCCCAGCAATCCCTGTGTTTCCGTCCACCTCAGGCGCCATCTTTCAATGGTTTCAGCAAGGCGCGCTCCGTCGTCCATTTTCGTGTGCCATAATGGATCGCGAACTGCTGAGGAACATGCTGGCGAGTGTTGCCAGCACAACTCTGCACAGCAGAGTTCATCCTTGACATGCAAGGTGACAGTGATGGGTCTCAAGATGAGATCAAGACGAGGAACGCATTGGACACTAAACTGATCGTAGCTTTAACGGACATGCTCATGACCGTGGAACGCCGCTTCTGGGCACGGGAAACGAGCACTGACTGGTGGGATCGCATCGTCATGCAAGTGTGGGACGATGAGCAGTGGCTGCAAAACTTTCGCATGAGAAAAGCCACTTTCATGGGACTGCGTGCTGAACTCGCCCCCACCCTGCGGCGCAAGGACACCAGTTTGAGAGCTGCCCTCCTGGTGGAGAAGCAGGTGGCTATCGCAATCTGGAAGCTGGCCACCCCAGAGAGCTACCGATCGGTGGCCAACCACTTTGGGGTAGGAAAGTTGACTGTTGGAGTCGTGTTGATGCAAGTGTGCAGGGCCATTAATCGCCTCCTGCTATGAAAAATTGTAACTCGTGGTGATGTGCATGACATCGTGGATGACTTTGAACAAATGGGTTTCCCTAACTGTGGAGGGGCGATCGATGGGACCCATACACCTATTCTGGCGCCCGACCACCTAGTAGACGAGTACATTAACCGAAAGGGGTACTTCTCCATGGTTCTCCAGGCACTTGTGGATCACTGTGGGCATTTTACTGACATTAATGCAGGCTGGTCGGGAAAGGTGCATGACGCACGCATCTTCCGCAACACCGGCCTGTTCAGGAAGCTGCAAGAAGGCACGTTTTTTCCAGACCAGACGATCTCCGTGGGAGAAGTCGAAATGCCCATTGTGATTCTTGGTGACTCCGCTTACCCTTTAATGCCCTGGCTCATGAAACCCTACATGGGGAGCCTGGACAGCAGCCTGGAAAGGTTCAACTACAGGCTGAGCCGCTGTCGAATGACTGTGGAGTGTGCTTTTGGGCATCTCAAATCGCGATGGCGCTGTCTTCATGGGAAGCTAGACTTGGCAAAGGGAAGTATCCCTGCGATTATTTCCGCGTGCTGTGCCCTACATAATCTTTGTGAGCGGAAGGGCAAAGACTTCACTCTGGCATGGTCCTTGGAGGTTCAACACCTGGAGGCCATGTATGCACAGCCAGAGAGCAGGGGTCTTAAAGGGGCCCAGCACGAGACTGCAAGGATCAGGGATGCCTTGAGGGAGCATTTTGACACTGAAAGCTAGTTCTAATGGGAATTGCAGAGGGAGGGAGGGAGGGTGCATTCTTTTTAATAGGATAAGGCATTTGCTTTTCTGTAGCCATGAGTAATGTATGTGCACCGAATAAAGAAACCCATTTGTTAAAAAGAATTCATTTATTGAACAGCTTTTTCAGTTTTTGAAATAAAAGGTTATGAAGAATGTGTGAGGGAGGAGGTGGGGGTACAATTGGGGTGGGAAGGGGTCAGAGATTGGTGTATGTCCTGGTCTCATACCCTCCAATGCCCTCCGAGTTGCTGTGTTCTCCAAACCCCATTTCCGGAGGGCGATAATGTATGTTATTAGGGGTTGAGTGCAGTGGATAAGGGTCCTGGGGTTGGTCGGTGAAGACAGGGGGGTTGGAGGCAGCTGTGGGTGGTAATAACCAGGCAGTTGTTGATAGTGGCCCAGAGGGCCAGAAGAGGAAGGGTTAGGGGGCAACTGAGAATGGGAGTGGCCAGTATGGTGCTGCTCCTCCTCCTGAATGGCGGCGATCTGCTGCATAGTCTCTACTTACAGCTGTAATAATTTAAACAGCTTTTCAGTGCTCTGCTTGCTAGCCTTCTCCCTCCGCTTGCTCTCATTCTCCCACCACTGCTGTGCAATGCAATTCTCCATTGCAGCCTGTTGCATAACTTGCTGTACAAGATCTTCCTTGCTCTTTCATGGTCTCTTCCTCAGCCGCCTCAACTGGTGATAAGACTGATGGTGATGGCGTGGTCAAGGTCAAACCTAGACAGGGAAAAGTTTAAACAGAGGATTCCCTTGTCCACAACAGATAGTGCTATGATTCCCCCACATTCCCCGTTTCTCTGTCCTGTTTGCCTGTCCCACACACAGCTAGAGCACACAGAGAACAACGGAGCCCCTGCCATGGTGAGTTGTCTCCGGATGCAGGGGGAATGACTGTTTCCCTGCTGTGCTGTCCTATGGCTTGGGGGGAGCGCAGGGCATTTTGGGGAACTGCACTTTGAGCACTGTCCCAACATTCTCTGTGTAGGTGTTCGTGCTGGAAGATATCTCGCTGCTGCGGATGACAGAGGAAAAAAGGGAGGGCATTCTAATGAGATGCGGCTTCCACCCAGGGCCATATGCAGCTTGCCTCTGTGCAGCAATGCTCCCCCCACCCCTCGTAGAACAGTGGCAGGGACTAGTGACTGTGGCCGGGACAGGGACAACGCTCGCTCTCCCGAGAAACCTGTGCAGGCACATTGCAAGAGCTCTCATTGAGACCTTTGAAGAAATCACTGATGACTATAACCGCGATGAGATAGACTACATCAATGCACTATTCCACATGTAGGCAAGCATCCCTTTCCACCCTCACCCAAGCTGCCTGCCTTCCCAATAGAAAAGTAGCTGTACCTGCGCAATCCGCTGCTGCTGCCCTTCCCCCCACAACTGCCGGATGCTGTGGCGGCTCTGGCTGCACTCCGGGCTTGAGAAGAGTTCCTGGCTGCATGTGTCCTGTGACTCCTCCATGCCCTGGGTCGCTGCTGCGGCTGCTGCTGTCGCCTCCTCCTCTCTGTCCTGCTCCTTTCCATCCTGCTCTCCCCCCGGTCCTCACTGGTGGGCTGGGAAGTGTCTTCGGTGGTCGATGGAGTGCACGTTGGATTACCACCAAGTATCGCATTCAGCTCCTTGTAGAATCTGCCCCGGAGTGGCTGTTTGCCTCACGGGCTTTGCAATAGGCACTCCTAAGCTCCTTTACTTTTACCCGGCATTACAGAGTGTCCCACTCATGGCCTCTTTCCATCATGGCCCTCGATATCTGGCCATATGTATCGTAATTCCTGCGGCTAGACCGCAGCTGAGACTGGACAGCCTCTTCCTCCCCCCCCCCCCCCCAACAACTGATGAGGTCCAGCACCTCAGTATTGTTCCACGGTCGAGATTGCCTATTGCGAGGAGGCATGGCACGTGGAGTCATGGCAAAGCAAAATGGTTACCTGCAACGATTCCCTGAGGAGCACTCTATGCCTGGCTGGAGAGCAAACAGGAAGGGGATTTTCAAATTTCCCTGGGAATTTAAAGGGCGGGTCTGACGTGTGGTCACCTGAGGACACGACAAAAGAGTTTGAAAGTGATGACCAGAGTGGCTCGAATGGGAATTATGGGCCAGGCTGGAGACTAATTAATGCACAGTGGGTGTCCACATTTGCCCCGTAGCGCTACAGCCCTTATACCCCATGCGGAGGTGGATTACCAGGAGCGCTATAAACTCGGATTTATAGAGCAATTCGTGCCTTGCCAGTGTGGACGGGTAGTGAGTTATAGTGCTCCTAGAGGTTTTATAGCACTATAAAGTGCCAGTGTAACCAAGCCCTCAGCCTCACTCCTTCCAGGGGAGTTCTGACACATGGCACCTTTTGTCTGTGAACTGAAGTCTAAGGTAAGGTAATTTACCAGGGGTTTATTAACCATACCTAGGCTTAAATTCATCATCTTTCAGCCCAGGACATGGTTGTCTTACTTCACAGAAAAGTCCCTCAAATTAGAACCCAATTTGAAAACCCAGAAATTTGTTACCAAAACTGACAAACTTCATCCATCTAGTTTTTAGAGTATGGCAGTTTAATTTTACTCAGAATTGTATTTTAGAGAGTATATATTTCATGCTTACCTGTATATATGGATACTCTGTTATCAAGTGTTTCTTCTCATTGTAAGTAAAAACTGGTAAATTTGGGGCTATGAACATTCTGAAAATAAAAGATTTTTAAAAAATTAGAAATCCAAAAGCAGGGGATTCTGCTGAAGAAATATAGATCATGCAAGATGGTGCTTGACATAAATGTAGGTCAGTCAGTCATTAGGTAAAATTGGTTATAATTAGTTTTTCTATTTTGGGGCAAATTGAAGTTGTTTTTCTAAGAAAGGGTGTTTTTCTGTCACCTAAAACTACAAAACTAGCTCAAGCTAGTTAAAACTGCTTTGAGAGGCAACTAGCAACTGTTGTGTGAGGTTGTATCTGAGACAAGCAGAACAGCAGCTGACACAAACATGTGCAGCTGGCACTTAGGCATAGAACACAAAAAGGGGGATTTGAGCATCAAGCTTTAGCTCAGCAGGCCTGTTGGACATCCAAGACCACAGAACATCTGGATGATGTGATGGGTCCTCCTCCTAGCTCTACTGTGCATAACAAGCCATTGTTTAGTCTTACGGAAACATTATCGTAGTAGGGGTTTATAGTGACGTTGAGTACAGCATACAGGATGTGCTTCCTTTGGTAAGAAGCTGATCAGTCTATAGGAAATAAAGGTACATTTGTGAATTGTCTACTTATACCCTTAGTCTTAAAACCAGATCCAAAAAGTCCAACAATTGCTGCTTGCAGTCTTCATGCATGTGAACTCTTGGTTACATAAGTAATAAGGCCCAGCTCCTCAAAGTTATTTAGGTGTCTTCTCTCACTAAAGTCAGTGGAATTTAGGTGGCTAAATACCTTTGTTTAGCCACTTAATTGGTCTTATGTGAATCTGCAGTCAAGACCTGGTACATTCTGCAGATGTGAATTCGCTGTAGAATTCTCTTCCTGCCATAAAACTGTGCTCCAGAATCTATGCATTAATTACAAAAATATTCTTAGTTCTCATGGCTATAAAGAAAAATTTGAATTGGGTGCACCTAATGCAGAGATACCAATATAATAACACACAAGATGATGAAATGACATATCCATTATAGCGTTAAGGATGGCTGACACCACATGGTTGGTGATTTAAACCACACTGCAGCCATCCCAACATGTCTTTTCACTGCTTAAAGGTTCAGTGATTAGTAACATACACTAACTTACCTATTAAAACAGTTAGTTACAGCGCTTACATAGAAACAAAATTATCTTTATCTACTTTATAACCCAACACCAGTTGTTTGGAAAGTAATCCCCTTCCTCACGGTTGCCCACTTAGAGTGTGACATCACTTTCATAGTTAACACTGCTACTTTTCTTTTATGGACCTTATTTATTACATGTGAACCGGTTATAACAAAGAAAAGTTCATAATTATACAGCCCGATAATAATGCTAAGATTTAATAATGCTTAAAGATACTCACATTTTGGATTTGTAATGCTGAAAGATGTTATCCTTTGGCACCAAGAAACATAATTTTCCACAATATTAGATCAATTCTTAACCATCTACCTGTGACATGTGTTAAAATGACCATTGGACATGTATCAACTCGCGATATCTCTGCTCTACATGAATTTGCGGCTATGCAACTTTGATGTGTATTCGAGTTAGGTGTCACTAGCATTACAGGTTTTGCCTCTGGTGGATGTGTTTCATTGTGGCTGAGTTATTGTTTAATCAAAACTGAGGAGTAGCTCGTCTTGACAGTATGTCAGAAATTGAAAAAAAAATCACTAAAATATTAATTTTGCAGTAAATAAAATATTTGACGTTAATAAATTCTCAGAAATGTAGAGAAATGAATTATAATTCACATTCTCTCTGTACATGCACAGGAATTGAAATAATGACACCTTCATTTTTTCCCCATCTTTTTCAGTTTTTTACCCCAGTTATTTTTAGTTTGATTTTTCCCCTCAAATTTGCTGTCCTGTTTAACGTGTTACCCTTAGTGACTGCAGAGTTCGCCAATATGGATGGGCCACCCCCACAAATGAGAATCTACACCAGAGACAGAAGCTGCATTTTTCATCTTTGCTGATTTATTTCTTGCTGCTTGTGTCTTGTTTTCTAGGCAATGGATTGAACTTCAACAAACAAAAGCAATAACAGCTCCAGCACATTTCAACTACCTTCTTTTCTCCCACCCCAAAAGACAGCCATTAGTATTTAAGAAACTGTCAAAAAGGGGGGTTTCCCCTGCTAAAGGCTTTTTACAGCTAAATGGAATGAGGTGTAGCCAGAGTTAAAAGATAGGAAGGGATAGCTCAGTGGTTTGAGAACTGGCCTACTCAACCCAGGCTTGTGAGTTCAATCCTTGAGGGGGCCATTTAGAGATCTGGGGCAGAAAATTTGTCAGGGGGATAGTATTTGGTCCTGATAGTGTAGGCAGGGGCCTAGACTTTATAACCTTTCAAGGTCTTTCCAGCTCTATGAGATAGGTATATCTATATATTATATCAGACAAATTCAGGATATAGAAGTATATAATTAGGCCTTAGAATTAGTTAGCACAAGTAACTTAAGAAACCTGCTGAACTTGTGTCTGTTTGTGATATGCTGATGTTTTAAAAAATACTAACTTAGTAGATGCCATAGGGTGACAGTTGGTAGTCAGGAAGAAATGTTAGAGACTTCCTTAGGGTAACCGCATGTTACTGTTGTCATAAGATAACATTAATGTTTGAGTACAAGAGAACTAATGAGTTAGCCTAAGAAAAACAGGGTAACCCAAAAGTAGTGCAGTGTGGAAGTTCAAATAAGAAAAACAATTAAAACCTTCATAATTGAACCACAGTGGCCATCAGCATAACACATAATAAAACCTGTATCCTAGTCTTGGGGGAGATGCCAGAATAATAGCAACTGGTGATTATGATGGTGAGGATAATTATGATATTGGCAGACATTTTTAGTTTCTCCACAACGGGTGGTCTGAGTAATAGAAATGGTAGACATTCCATATTCTTGTCTCTCGTGTACTAGACTGAAATGTGTAGATTGTTGTTTTATTGGTCAATAAAAATAATTACATTGCAATCCATTTATAAGAATCACAGATATAAGAATCAACCACATATAGTGATCACTAGGAAATAAATGTTGCTATACTAACTGTGGTCACCCTGGTCCAGCCCTGAAGTGTTTAAAACAGCCTGGGTATAGAATCAGAGAACCATAGATTTAGGTGCTAAAGGAGTTGGCTGATGTAATTGCAGAGCCATTGGCCATTATCTTTGAAAATTCATGGCGATCGGGGGAGGTCCCGGATGACTGGAAAGAAGGAGGATCCAGGGAACTACAGGCCAGTCAGCCTCACCTCAGTGCCTGGAAAAATCCATGGAGCAGGTCCTCAAGGAATCAATCCTGAAGCACTTAGAGGAGAGGAAAGTGATCAGGAACAGTCAGCATGGATTCACCAAGGGCAAATCATGCCTGACTAACCTAATTGCCTTCTACGATGAGATAACTGGCTCTGTGGATGAGGGGAAAGCAATGGATGTGTTGTTCCTTGACTTTAGCAAAGCTTTTGATACAGTCTCCCACAATATTCTTGCCAGCAAGTTAAGAAGTCTGGGCTGGATGAATGGACCATAAGGTGGATAGAAAGCTGGCTGGATCGTTGGGCTCAATGGGTAGCGATCAATGGCTCCATGTCTATTTGGCAGTTGGTATCAAGCAGAGTGCTCCACGGGGTGGTCCTGAGGCCAGTTTTATTCAATATCTTTATCAATGATCTGGAGGATGGGGTGGACTGCACCCTCAGCAAGTTTTCAGATGACACTGAACTGGGAGGAGTGGTAGATACCCTAGAGGGTAGGGATAGGATACAGAGGGACCTAGACAAATTATAGGACTGTGCCAAAAGAAATTTGATGAGGTTCAACAAGGAGAAGTGCAGAGTCCTGCACTTAGGATGGAAGAATCCCATGCACTGCTACAGACAAGGGAACGAATGGCTAGGCAGCAGTTCTGCAGAAAAGGACCTAGGGATTACAGTGGATGAGAAGCTGGATATGAGTCAACAGTGTGCCCTTGTTGCCAAGAAGGCTAATGGCATTTTGGGCTGTATAAGTAGGGGTATTGCCAGCAGATCGAGGGACGTGATTGTTCCCCCTCTATCTGACAGTGGTGAGGCCTCATCTGGAATACTGTGTCCAATTTTGGGGCCCACACTACAAGAAGGATGTGGAAAAATTGGAAAGAGTCCAGAGAAGGGCAACAAAAATTAGGGGCCTGGAGTGCATGACTTATGAGGAGAGGCTGAGAGAACTGGGATTGTTTAGTCTACAGAAGAGAAGACTATGGGGAGATTTGATAGCTGCTTTCAACTACCTGAAAGGGGGTTCTAAAGAGGATGGATCTAGACTGTTCTCAGTGGTAGCAGATGACCGAACAAGGAGTAACGGTCTCAAGTTGCAGTTGGGAAGGTTTAGATTGGATATTAGGAAAAACTTTCACTAGGAGAATGGTCAAGCATTCAAATGGGTTATCTAGGGAGGTGGTAGAATCACCTTCCTTAGAGGTTTTTAAGGTCAGGCTTGACAAAGCCCTGGATGGAATGATTTAGTTGGGGATTGGTCCTGCTTTGAGCAGGGGGTTGGACTAGATGACCTCCAGAGGTCCCTTCCAACTCTAATATTCTATGACTGTATTACCTAAAGAGCACTATATGTAGTCTCTGTTGTGCCCTGTGGCATCCCCCTTCTATTGATAATCTCTCTATTGTAGTTGATCTTGGGGGCTGAGCTCACGGATCAAAGTAGATGTAAACCTTCACCTTGGGGTGGGTAACTGGTTAAAGTAACCCATAACTATAGATAAGGCTACAAAGAGATGTTGTTAAAATCAAACCCTTAATTGACAGTTAAAGCATTTGAAATGTAAAATATTTTTCTTCTTTTGCTGTATCTTTATTAAAAATGTTAAACAGCTTTTTAATGGCCTTTGTGCCATGGAATATATGGGCCACAAAATCAAAAGTATCACTATGATCCACTCTCTGTGCAGAGTTAAACAAACAAGGTTTTGGGTTTGGTATACAGAAACAACACAACAGAGGGTTTCAAAGCAGATGATATCCTACTCTGCACAGGAAAGGGACCTTATAAGAGGAGGAACCTCATGACCTATATCCTAATGCCTGTAATTAGGAAAGGTTGGAGCTGAGTGTGTCTGTTCTTTCGTGCCCAGGGTGTAAACGCCCAGCAAAAGCAACAACAATCCATAGAATGATTATCCCTGCAACATACGAGACAGCAAGTACATACAGTATATCCAGCTCTGGCAAGACAGAGGTGAATGAAATGATGTGACACACAAGGTCTCTCCTGTTGGATCTTTAGGGTCTCATCAGAAATAAGCTGTGAATTGAAGTCACAGTTGAGCTAGGAATTTAAACTGAGCAAAGTGAAGGAACTGTTTAAACCATGAACATTTTCTAAAACTGCAATAACTAGAATCAGCTGAAAGGAGATTTCAGGTACAACATGTAGAACTTCGCACCAGGCACAGAAAGATGGTCTCCAATACCTGCAGCTACATGCCGAAAAGAAGAAGCCAATACAATAAGGGATTGTATGACATTTCCTAACATTGGCTCTGGGAGGGACACCTCTTTAAGAGAAGATTGCCAAAGCTCAGCAGCACAGGGAGACACAAATCTTATTTGTACCGGTATACAGAGACCACCTCCAAGAAGAGCCTCTTGTTCTGAGTTCTCACCTAACATATACATCCAGTGCATCTCCTGGCAAAGTTAGAAAGTATGTAAAAAAAAATAAATCAAGTTTATAATGAAAAGATAGCTTTAAGAATGGAGAAACTTGTCCCTCCCTAATTACTACTTCTCTAACTAATGCCCCCTATAAAAACAGTTTTCCTTGAATCCCATCCTCTACCTTTTTACCACTTCTGTTATTTCTCCATATCTAGACTGACAGCTTCTGGGGGCAGGAGATTTTGTCTTCAAACTTGATTGTAAAGTCCCATGTACACCTATTTCTACATAAAAAGAGCAGATGAAAGGTTTGAAAGAAAATAATCACTTACTTCTTCTGTAGTAGGTGAACCATATAGAATTTTCCTTCTACTTTAATTAGATACGACACCTTCTCCTAGAGCATTCAAATAGAAAGTATAATTCAATAGTATTCTAAACCTCTGACTAATCAATACCTATACTGTATTCCATTTTATAAAAGTTGTATTCATACATTTCCTCAGATTGTGTTCAGAAAAGATTTTTTTTCTCCTTTCATCTCTATAGTAATGAGATTTGCTAAATATTTTCCAAAGTTGCCAATTCCGGTGCAGCTGGATCACCATCAGCAATATTAGGATACACAATATAAACCAGCCGCCCATAGTCCCAACAGTATTTAACACAATATCAATTAAATATGCTCAGAACAAGTCTAGTCCACAGCTGTGGGAGTTTTGTTTGTATTAGGCTCCCCAATATTGCCAAAACTGGTGTTATTCAAATCTGTGTCCGCAAAAATGGGAAATGTAGAGCATTCCCCTAATGTGCATAAGAATGGCTGTACTGGGCCAGACCAAAGGTCCATCCAGCCCAGTATCTTGTCTACTGACAGTGCCCAATGCCAGGTGCCCTGGAGTGAGTGAACCTAAGACGTAATGATCAAGTGATCTCTCTCCTCCCATCCATCACCCCCCTCTGACAAACAGAGGCTAGGGACACCATTCCTTACCCATCCTGGCTAACAGCCATTAATGGACTTAACCTCCATGAATTTATCCAGTTCTCTTTTAAACCCTGTTATAGTCCTAGCCTTCCCAGCCTCCTCAGGCAAGGAGTTCCACACGTTAACTGTGCGCTGTGTGAAGAACTTCATTTTATTTGTTTTAAACCTGCTGTCCATTAATTTCATTGGGTGGCCCCTAATTCTTATATTATGGGAACATGTAAATAACTTCCTTATTCAATTTCTCACACCACTCATGATTTTATAGACCTCTATCATATGCCCCCTTGGTCTCCTCTTTCCAAGGTGAAAAGCCCTATCCTCCTTAATCTCTCCTCATATGGAACCCATTCCAAATCTCTAATCATTTTAGTTGCCCTTCTTGGAACCTTTTTTATTGCCAGTATATCCTTCTGAGATGAGATCACATCTATGCGCAGTATTCAAGATGTGGGCGCACCATGGATTTATATAAGGGCAATAAGATATTCTCCGACTTATTCTCTATTCCTTTTTTAATGACCCCTAACATCCTGTTGGATTTTTTGCCTGTCGCTGCAAACTGCGTGGATGTCTTTAGAGAACTATCCACGATGACTGCAAGATCTTTTTCCTGATTGGTTGTAGCTAAATTAGCCCCCATCATATTGTATGTATAGTTGGGGTTATTTTTTCCAATGTGCTTTTCTTTATTTTTATCCACATTACATTTCATTTGCCATTTTGTTGCCCAATCACTTAGTGTTGTGAGATCTTTTTGAAGTTCTTTACAGTCTGCTTGGGTCTTAACTACCTTGAGCAGTTTAGTATCATCTGCAAACTTTGGCACCTTACTATTCACCCCTTTCTCCAAATTATTTATGAATAAGTTGAATAGGATTGGTCCTAGGACTGACCCTTGCGGAACACTAGTTTTCCCTCTCCATTCTGAAAATTTATCATTTATTCCTATCCTTTGCTCCCTGTCTTAGCCAGTTATCAGTCCAGGAAAGGATCTTCTCTCTTATTCCATGACAACTTAATTTACGCAAGAGCCTTTGGTGAGGGACCCTGTCAAAGCCTTTCTGGAAATCTAAGTACACTATGTCCAGTGGATCCCCCTTGTCCACATTTGTTGACCCCCTCAAAGAATTCTAATCAATTAGTAAGACAGGATTTCCATTTACAGAAACCATGTTTGACCAACAATTTATGTTCTTCTATGTACCTGACAATTTTATTCTTTACTATTGTTTCAACCAATTTGCCCGGCACTAACGTTAGACTTACCAGTCTGTAATTGCTGGGGTCACCTCTTTTTAAATATTGGCATTACTTTAGCTATCTTCTAGTCATTGTGTATGGAAGCTGATTTAAAGGACAGGTTACAAACCATAGTTAATAGTTGTGCACTTTCACATTGGAGTTTTTTCAGAACTCTTGGGTGAATGCCATCTGGTCCTAGTGACTTGTTACAGTTAAGTTTATCAATTAATTCCAAAACCTCCTCTAGTGACACTTCAATCTGTGACAATTCCTCAGATTTATCACCTACAAAAGACAGCTCAGGTTTGGGAAATCTCCCTAACATCCTCAGCCATGAAGACTGAAGCAAAGAATTTGTTTAGGTTCTCCGCAATGACTTTGTCGTCTTTAAGTGTTCCTTTTGTATCTCTATCATCTGGGGCCCCACTGGCTGTTTAGCAGGCTTCCTAATTTGATGTACTCCTTTTCTTTTTACATTTACACACTTAATTTGGCAGTGCTTATGCTCCTTTCTAGATACCTCATTAGGATCGGACTTCCACTTTTTAAAAGATACCTGTTTAACTCTGCTTCTTTTACATGGTTGTTAAGCCACGGTGGCTCTTTTTTAGTTCTTTGATGGTTTTTTAATTTGGGGTATACATTTCAGTTGAGCCTCTATTATGGTGTCTTTAAAGAGTGTCCATGCAGTTGGCAAACGTTTCACTTTAGTCACTGTAACTTTTAATTTCTGTTTAACTAACCCCTTAATTTTTGCATAGTTTCCCTTTCTGAAATTAAATACCACAGTGTTGGGCTGTTGATGTGTTTTTCCCACCACAGGAATGTTAAATGTTGTTATATTATGGTCACTATTTCCAAGCAGTCCTGTTATAGTTACCTCTTGGACCAGATCCCACGCTCCACTCAGGACAAAATAGAGTTGCCTCTTCCCTTTTGGGTTCCTGTACCAGCTGCTCCAAGAAGCAGTCATTTAAAGTAGAGAAATTTTGTCTCTGCATTTCATCCTGAGGTGAGATGTACCCAGTCAATATGGGGATAATTGAAATTCCCACTATTATTGAGCTCTATTTTGATAGCCTCTCTAATCTCCCTGTAGCCAGAACCTAACAGTTGACACTAAACACCATTGCCACAGCACAACTATGCAGTCTCAAATGGAGGCTAAACAATTTTGGAAAAATGGGTAGAGTCAAATCCAACAGAGTTTGATACTCTTATTGTCTTATCTTGGCAGCAGCCTCTTCTGTATAGCTGTTCAGAACTGTGCATTGCCCTATAGGAGAATATCTTTTCAGTGGTTATTGTGATTTATATTTGCATAGCACATGTGCACATACTTGCATAGCACAAAAAAAGTGTCTCAAACTCAGTTTGCCACATGTGCCACTCCATTGTCAGGACTGGAAGGGAAACCTCCTGATTTTTAGAAAGAAAACACCTTACTTCTTTATAGTGTTCTATGATACAGACATTCTTTAGATGAGTTGTGTTTAAAAAAGTTAGGCCATTAGCCCAAAGTCTTCTGAAAGGTATTTAGATGCCTATCTGAACATTAAGGCACCTAACTATCTTCAAAACTCTGGTCCTAAGTCACTATTTTAAATCACAGACTACTGGGGTACAATTTTATCATAAGGGCTGCTATATTGTGACATTTAGCTGGACCACAAAGCTGCGGAAGCCATACAATTCCAGGTGGAAACTCAGGGCTGAAATGAAGATGTGCTATGCTAATGGGAGAGTGCTCTCCTGTCAGCATAAATACTCCACCTCTGTGAGAGCATGAGTCATACATTAATACAGAATGCTCAAATTCAGTTTAAAGTGCTCAGTTCATTTTTGGCTTTTTGTCTGTTTTACTTTACAGGTAGAATGTTTCATCTGGTACTTGCCTCGCTTGATTAAAATGTGTGTCATAAAACTTGCATTCTTCTAGACTCTTATACCACTTGGTGCTCATAAAACTCTTGTAGAATATTTCCAATTGGAAAAGATTAATTATTTTTTATAACTAGGTGAAATTGTAAACTATGACAACTTAGGTCAAATTTTATACCTCACATACCAAAGCAAAATTACTTTTAAAAGTATGTACAGCATGAACATCCAATCCTGACGAGTTCAAGACAGACTATCAATACAGTCAGAATTCCAGAACCATTTCTCAGGGGATCCCTACTTTACAGGAATGTAGTGAGGATAAACATTTTGTAATGCTTCTATCCCTTGTTAATTGGTACTATGTCAGTACCTTCTGAATTCCTTAGATTCTTGCAATGAACACCACACTATATGTTTTAACTACAGTCAAATGATAAATGTTATTAACGCACACTGAGTTCCACTTATAAACAATGTCAAGTGCAGTTACACAGGCAAGCACAGACTAGATTAAAGATTATAAAACCTTGAGCTTCAGAGGAGAGCCAAACCAGCAATTGCTCAGGATTAGGAAGAAACTTTCAGCCTTACATACTTTATTATAGAGGTGGTTACACCTTCCCTTGATGCATTTGGTACTGGCGGTTACCCAAAGACCTGATTCATGGATCATTAATCTGATTCAGCATAGCAATTTCAATTTTCTTAGAAAGCACTAATACCTCGGTATCTATGCCATCCCTTGGTTCCAGCTTTCTTGGCACTATTACTTCAGAGTAAGAGAATTTCAAAGTTTCAGAAAAGACTAGAAAGAGAAATAGTTTCAAATAAGTTAAATAGAATATGCTTTTACAATTATTGGGATATGTGCTTCTAGATTCTGACACTGCAAATCATTTTATACAGAAGTCACTCTGTACAATGTGTGAGAAGGAACAATTCCAGGGACATGCCCAAGTTATCAGCTGGCCAAGGTCCCTGCTCCACTGCCCAAATTGCTCCCTTCTTAATGGGCCCAACTATCTACAGTGTCCCCAGTTAATCAAGTTTCTCTCTCTCTCTCTCTCTCTAATTCCTCCCCCAAGTTCTACCCTCTCTGCAGGCCCTGCTCCATAAATTCACCTTCTCTACCCCCAGGGACTCTCACTCCACCTGTCTACCCTATACAGACTCTATCCATGAACTCTTTTCACCTTGGCAGTCCGCATTCCCTCCCCCCTGTGCCAATACACCTGAGCTGGATCTGCTCCACCATCCTAAGAGCCTCTCAAAGCCCCATTAGTGGGTCCTGCTCCATATCTCCCTCTAATCCCCCCTACTTCCATTCAGCAAGATGTACTCCTTTCTTTCCTATCTACCCTAAACCACCCCTCAGAGGAACTCACTCTGCCCCCCTCCCCCGCTCCATAACCCAAATAAAGCCTTTAGCAAACCCCACACTCCTTCCCTATTCTTTCCTCCCAAATTCACTTTGCCAAGTCTCACTCTGTGCCCCTGATTCAGTCCCCCACAAACTCCCCCTCAGCTGGTACTGCTCCTCACTCAGAACAGCTCCTGGAAATATCCTTTAGGGGCCCCAGCTCTATGCTCAGTTCTCCAAGTCCCCCTTGCACTGCTCCCAAATGTCCTTAGCATGCCTATTTCCCTCACAACCACCACACCTTGACCTTCCCCCCACCACAGAACAGTCACCCTGTGTGGGGCCCACAACACCTTCTCTGTTAAACCACCCTTCAAGTCTTCTGTGGGCCCTGCCCCCACCCACTACCTTTGATTGCAGCCATGACCCCCAAATTCCCTATTCCACACCTCTCCCCTGCTCTCCCACCCTGTTCTGCCCCTATCCCCACAAAAATTCTCAGCCTCCCAAAAATTCAATGGGCCTGGCTCATTCTCTCCTCTGCCTTTCACTGAATCCCACCCGGTTGTCCCCTCTCACGTCCCTCCTCTTCCATTCCCCCTGCAGTGCCACCCCTACCGCCCCCTGTGAGAGGCACCACTTCCTCCTCCCCACCTAAACTGAGCAGAGCAAAGCCCCAGCCCAGTCCTGCAACCCCTGGGAGGCAGCCGCACCCCAGAGGCTCCTCATGCACAGTCAAGTACTGTCCTTGAGAGACATCACCTCAGCCACATCTCGCCCAGCCCCTCCCTGATACAACTCACCCCTTTCCAGCTGGTGCTCAGGGACACCCTGCTCCAGGATCTAAATACCTCACACAGCCCCTCGCCCCTTGCCCGGCTCTAACCCCTCCCTCCCCAATTCCTTGCCCCCTCCTTCCCCTTTGGTCATCCAGGCTCCCTTTCCACCTGCCCCCAAAAAGTCCCTTTGCCCCCCTTCCCGTTTTGTCTCCATGAACCCTCAGGCCCATAGTCCCCTCCTGCCTGGTTCCAGGCCCTGACTTGCTCTCAGCAGATCCTGCCTCGCTCTGGCACATCCCCTCTATGGGTCCTGCTCTGACTTCACAAATCTCCCACCCCCTTGATTCACCCTCCGAGCGTCCCCTCTGCCCCCAAGACCCTTTATTCCCCCTCCCCTCAAGCCCCTGTTCCCCACATTATGCCCAGTCCTGCTCCTCCTCCTGTTCTGGCCATTTCCCCCTCACAGCCCCCTCTGATTCCTTGCCCTGCATGGCCTCTGTCTTGCAAACGTGACCCCAAATATCCACCCGCTCTGGCATCTCCACCAGACTCACCTGGGCTGAGGAGCAGGAGCAGGGCCCAGACCTGCAGCCCCATCCCTGCGGCTCCTCACAGACACCGGCCAACCACGTGCAGCAAGAGCAGAGACAGCGTCTCCCGCCCCCTCTGCTCAACTGCCCTAGTGCAGCTCCGCTCCAACCGCCTCAGGACCAGCCCCCGCCCTCACCGCTCCTATTGCCTCAGTGCCTGCCCTGCCCTGCCCCCGCTCCAACCGCCTCAGGACCAGACCCCGCCCTCACCGCTCCTATTGCCTCCGTGCCTGCCCTGCCCTGCCCCCGCTCCAACCGCCTCAGGATCAGCCCCCGCCCTCACCGTTCCTATTGCCTCAGTGCCTGCCCTGCCCCCGCTCCAACCGCCTCAGGACCAGACCCCGCCCTCACCGCACCTATTACCTCAGTGCCTCCCCTACCCCCGCTCCAACCGCCTCAGGACCAGACCCCGCCCTCACCACTCCTATTGCCTCCGTGCCTGCCCTGCCCCCGCTCCAACCGCCTCAGGACCAGCCCCCGCCCTCACCGCTCCTATTGCCTCCGTGCCTGCCCTGCCCCCGCTCCAACCGCCTCAGGACCAGCCCCCGCCCTCACCGCTCCTATTGCCTCAGTGCCTGCCCTGCCCCCGCTCCAACCGCCTCAGGCCCAACCCCCGCCCTCACCGCTCCTATTGCCTCAGGCTCATCCTCACCTGCCACACAATACTATCCCTGCCCTATCCTAGCCCAGCACCCTCCCACCTAGGGATGCCAACTCTAATCACACAAACCCAAGGCTGTGCCCCCATCCTACCCTTCCCGAAGGCCCCACCCTCTCCCTCCATCATCCACTCTCCCCCACCCTCACTTTCACTAGGCTGGGGCAGGGGCCTGGGGCACAGGAGGGGTGGGGCAGACTCCAGGCTGGGACTGGGAATGTGGGAGGAGGCTCTGGGCTGAGTCTGGGGTACGGGTTGGGGTGTGGAAGTGGGTCGGGATGTGTGATCTGGGAGGTGCCTCAAGGCTGGAATATGGAGTTGGGGTGTGGGAGAGTGTTTGGGTTTGTTGCAGGGGGCTTATCTCGTTGCCGGGAGAAACGAGGCCTCACACAGGTGGCTAGTTGTAAAGTGGTGAGTTTATTGAGGGGAGCGGCATTTCTTGCTGGGGGGCTTATCTGCCAGCACGGCCGCAATACAAGATGACTGACACACGCGGGTGATGTCCAGAGAAGCCCAAAGAGGAAACCCAACCCAAAGAGGTGTGTCAGCACAGATATACCCATGCTCATTTGCATCTCATACATACTCATCTCATTAATAGCAAGCAACAAACTGATTGGTCAGCACTTGTTGGTTACGCAGTCCTGCCTTAGTTTCCCCATTTGGTTTCCCATGCATTCGTTCTCACACAGACAGGGTAAACACTCATGCAGCTGGGAACTGGTTCCCAAACACACAGATAACAGCAAGGTCATTCTCAGATAATACCACCATTATGCACTCTCCTGGAGTTGACTTAGAAGCGTAACTGCACTTCCTAGTGATTACCCGTCACAATATCTTCTGGTCCTAACAGGGTTGCAAGAGGGGGTATGGTGTGCTGGCTTTGGGAGGGGTAGGGGATGAGGGAGTTCGGCCTCCCACCAAGCAGCGCTTACCTTTGGCGGCTCCCAGTCCCCCTCCTGTCCCAGCCCTGAGCTGTTCACGGAAGCAGCCGGCACATACCTGCCCCTGGGAGGGGGCACGGGACTCTGCGTGCTTGGCACCATCCCTGCAGCTCCATTGGCTGCAGTTCCCTATTCCATCATGACTATTGCAGACTGAAAGGAGGCAATAATTCCTCTTGTTGAGATGGATCTTCAAGTGGGCTTAGGTCTTCAGGCAAGCAACTGGAGGCTAGTGAATGGTAGAAGACCCAGCTGGGGTGCCCTCAGCTCTGCCCTTTCTCACTGAGGAGACCCGATTTCATGGTCCATGATGTGTTTTTTGTGGTTGTAAATTTGATAGGGGCACACACAGACACACTCACACAAACACGAGTCAAGGCAGCAATTATCAAAACAAGTTTGAGATTGCTTCCACAACCAACACTGGTGGTAAGAAGGGACTGAAGGAGGTTGGGGGCTGGTCCACCCTTTTCTACCAGCCTGCAGTGGCGTGTGGCAACAGAAGATGCTCGTTTCCCCAGTGGGTACCAGTGAGGGAAAGAGTTCTCTGACAAATATTCATGAGGCATGTACACACCTACAGTGGGATGCACATGTGCAAGCACTCTAAGAACACCTAAGTTTTCACTTCCTGGGGATAGAGAGTTCCATGGATAAGTCATGGGGATACAGAGGACAGTACCAGCTTAGAGGCAGGATGAGATTCTATGAAGTGCTGAGATGACATTTATGTGGATATAGAAAACATAAATAAGGACAAATCCTATTTATTCAAATAAAATGGAAGAGAACAACAAAATAAACTGAGTTTCAAAAAAGGTAATTCTCCATGAGTCCCACTTAACTGGGAATTTTGACAAACCACTATCTCTGCAGGGTTCCACATGTTCTTTCAATAGCTGAACTGATAAGAAAAAAATTGATATTTCAATCTTCGAGCACCCTGTGTTTTGTTAAACAAATCGCTTCCCCTCTATTTTTTAGACTGAATACTGCTTTTCTTCTTCAGAGTCTTCTAAAACAAAAAACAAACAAACACAAACCAATGATTAAAGCATGGTCTATGTAACTGGAAAACTTTATGTAACCACATTTATCCTGCCCCCAGTCATTCAGGATCTGGCATTCAGAGTTCTAGGCTGCCATATTCCTTTAGAACCATTTTTGAAGAAGCAAAAGTTTGTACAACATGGAAACATTATTTGTTAAACCTACCAGTTTCCATGTGATCTGTTACTATGCCAAAACATTTCAAAAGAGACCTCAAGCTAAGCCCTCAAGCCAGAAGATTTTATTAATTTCTTTAGATTTATAATAAGGGTCTCACAATTCATACATCTTATTCCTTAGAGAACTATTGCAATATTAAAATATAAATAGAGTCCAGGATTACTTGAGATAAATAAATATGACAATACAAAATCCTCATGCCTCCAATCCTCAGCCACTTACAAGGGACAGAGTTAATGTTTATGTCTGAATGCTTTGGGATACTGCATTATATGCTCACATACTGGTTTTCAAATGTCATAAATCATTGCATGTTTTCTACAACCATGTGTGTGTGTCTGTGTATAGCATCTTGCAATGCATGTTTCACCCTTGAGTACTTACACTGATTTAGTTGTAAAATTTCCAGTACAACTTTATTCACTTATGGTGGGATTCTCCCTAGTGGAGCTACTTGCTGGATTGGGACCTATGCCCAGTGGAACTCATTACTAGAGGATTTTGTGAAGGCCAAAAGTATAACTGGGTTCAAAAAAGAACTAGATAAGGACATGGAATAAAGGTTCATCAATGGCTACCAGCAAGATAATCAGGGATGCAACCCCATTCTCTCAGTGTCCCCAGCTTCTGATGGCCAGAAGCTGGAAGTGGAGGACAGAACATCAACCAACAATTGCCTGTTCTGTTCATTCTAAAACATCTGCCGCTGGCCACTCTCAGAAGACAAGATACTGGGCTAGATGGACCATTAGTCTGACAGTATGCCCATTCTTATGCTCTTAATTAGGCAGCATTTGAAGAGCAACTAGCAAAAGACTCAGAAGTTAACAGCAGAAGAATGTCTAAATACATCAGAAGCAGGAAACCTGCTAAAAAAAAAAAAAAAAAAATCAGTGGGGCCACTGGACGATTGAGGTGCTAAAGGGCCATTTAAAGAAGACAAGATCATTACAGAGAAGCTAAATTAATTCTTTGCATCAGACTCAGTGACTCCAGATTGAACATGCTCAGTCAGACTGCCAGCACCATAAACTCCCTTGGCATCTGAACGTCAAGCGGAGATCTTTGCTCAAGTACCAGCAATGTGTCAGAATTTAGTTCATAGTTCTGCTGATGTGTAATTTCTCATGGGAATGTTGTCTCTACTGGGCTATGAAGGGACACAGAAAAAACTTACGTTAATCAGAAACATCTACTGCTGTGGCTTGATATACACAGGAAGCAAGTCTATTAAGTAAGGAAGACCTGTTTTTACATAATAAGTTTTCAAATGATCATTTCCTAACTCCAAGAGGATCAAAAGCAGCATGGGGAAAAATTTTATTATACCTCATCATGAAAAAGGAAGAGGAATGATCCCAGAACTCAAAATTAAGGTAAATTAGGTAGAAGAGATCATGACTTGGTCACATTAATAATGTGCAAACAGAATAAAGTCCAGTCCAGTGATATATATTATATATATATATAAAATATATATATATGATGCATTTATAACCCTTCTGCTGGGTGGAGCCAGCAGCAACAAGGGCTGGGTTCAGTATCTAGGGGTTCCTTTTCAACACCACAAAACCAGCTTGAGCCCCCAACCAGTGACCTGGGACAATTACACACCACCCCTTGGGTGCCTCGAATACTTCCCCTCTCACAAACAGTCTGAGTGTAACAAACTTTTAATAAAATGAGGGAATTAACTCAGCATTAATTTAGGAAAAATGCCACAACTAGGGTTCATAGACACAAGTTAGGCAGTGTCATTTTCCCCTCAGGGTCTTAAGTCCAGCAACCCAAAAGTCCTTTTAATGTGCCCATCCTTTCTGTGTACCCCACTCACTGTTGTTGTCTGTGGCCAATGCAGGCCCAGAGTTCAGAGGTTTATCTGCAGAATTCACCACATGGGGAGGGCGGGGGCAGTAAGGAAGCACCTCACACACTGCACTTCTTGGGAACTCACTCGTTGCACCAATGGCCGATTGCCATTCCTCTGCTGGGCTTTACTCTGGCCCTCTCCACCAGCTTTTCTGCTGGCCACTTATCACACCTTACTGCCAGCCGCTCACACCTCTCCACCAGCCCCCCTGATGGACTCATCTCTCCACCATCTGCCTGTTCTCCATGCCCCTCCAGCAGCTGCCTTCTCACCAAGACATCTTCAGCCCCCTCACTATTAACAAAGCTCGCAGTGATTTCAGATGTTAGTGGGAGAGCCTCATTGCTGGTGCGCACTGGCCAGTCTTTTGCAATAGAGACACTGCCCCAAAATAGGGCTACAACTTCGACCTACATATCAATGATTTCAGCTCTGCAGTATGTACCAAGACTCAATTGAATCTAAATTAGCTCTTTTATTATACCATGGAGAGAAGACAGGTAAAATGGTCTCTAAAACCCTTAAATACAAATACCTATCTCCACCCTTTCTCAACTCATGCTTTGGAACACATGTCCTCTGCCTAAAGAGTACCATTCAGTTGAGGGTGAGTCCCTCCAGAGGGGTATAGCATATACTGTTCTGTGGCCGTTGGTTCACACAACAAGAATAAAAATCCTTAATTACTCCTGCCCCAGTAAAAAGGAGACTGGGGATCCAACACCAGTTATCATTTGGGCAAGCAATCCCATCAGGCTGAACACCGAGGCTGGACAGGCGTGGCCACGCAAATGAGATCAGCTTCTGAAGTCTTTGCATTAAAAGCAATATAATTTATGCCAATCAACATGGGCTTATAGAAGTTAGATGCTGTCAAACTAACCTGATATCTTTTTTTGATCAGATGTTAAGTTGATAAAGGTAGTGTTGATGTAATATACATAAATCCCTTAGAGGAGTCTAACTTGGTAGCACAAGACCAGATATGACAATTTCCTGCACTGTTTGAAAAGTCTTAATGTCCTAAGTAGATGTATCATTGTGGGCCAGGGATTGTAAATAATTCCCTGTCAGAGATAATTACAGCTCCTTCAGGAATTCAGAACAATGGTGGGGACAACAGATGATTAGGTAAATTCACTCAGATTGAAACAACTCCAGAGAAGTACCATATCCCTGGATGATGCTTGTATACATTAGTTCAAACTGGATTCTCCGGAGGCCAACAGACAAAGAAAGGACTTTTAGATAAACTGCCTGAGTTTAAACTGACCCAGGGCCTTTTTTCTGATCTAGCAAATGGATGGGACCTTTTGTCCCTAGTGAGTGGGGGTAAAGTTTGGAAGGACTGATATTTGCCATTGAGTGGAGTTGCAGTAGAGTGACCTCTGGTAAGATTTGTAGCATGCATATAAATTCCTGTATTATTTTAATTTGTGTTTTTAATGTTTTCACCTTAAGAATAAGTGTGCTTGCTTTGAAAGAGCTATGTGGTAACAAACTGTGGGCAATTACAACTGCTCATAGCTTCTGAAGAGAAAGCAAAGTGCAAACACAGTCCAGGTTAGGCAGTCTGGCTTCCTGGGGAACTCAGTGTAGACAGGGGACATTGCGGCCTAGAAAAAACCCTGGTCAGGACTGAGAGAGATGTAGTTCTCTGCCCAAGAGAGATGATGGCGGAAGAGTCAAGCATCTACAAAGGGTGCCATTTCTGGACCATGAGGGGGAAATACAGGTGCTGTTGCCCTAAACAGAGACTATTTTGATCTAGAAAGATATAAAAGTAACATGACACACATCAAATGGATTAAAACTGGCTAATGATTAGTTCTCAGAAAGTAATTGTAAATGGGGAATCAAACAAGTGTGCTTCTAGTGGGGTCCTACAGGGATCAGTTCTTGGCTCTAATTTAACATTTCTATTAATGACCTGGAAGTAGTTAGAGTTTACAAACACCACAAGCATTGGGGGAATAGTAAATAAAGAGGACTGGTCATGGATATAGAATGATCTGGGCCACTTGGTAAGATGGGAACAAACAAACAATATGCATTTTTAATATAGCTAAATGTAAATGCATATATCTAGGAACAAAGAATGTAGGCCAGGGGTCTCCAAACTACGGCCCGCGGGCCGGATGCGGCCCGCGAGGCCCTCTCATCCGGCCCGTGGAGATCGGTCGGGAACCAGCCACGGGGCCGGGACGCGCCGCGTGCTCCGCTGCCGCCGCCGGCCGGGACGCACCGCGTGCTCCGCTGCCGCCGCCAGCCGCGGGGCCGGGACGCAGCGTGCTCCGCTGCCGCCGCCGGCCAGGACACGCCGCATGCTCCGCTGCCGCCGCCGGCCGGGACGCGCCGCGTGCTCCGCTGCCGCCGCCGGCCGGGACGCGCCGCTGCCGCCGCCGGCCAGGGACGCGCCGCGTGCTCCGCTGCCGCCGCCGGCCAGGGACGGCTCAGAGCTGGGGCCGGGACGCGCCGCACCGCCACCCAGTCACAGGCGGCGAAACAAGGAGCCACCCACTGCCAGGCGGCGAAACGGTCTGTGGGGAGAGACCGGGTTGAGCGGGTCAGTTGGGGGGGGGGGGGGAAGAGATCGGGTTGAGCGGGTCAGTTGGGGGGGGGGGTTGGAGGAAAGGAGGTTTTGGGGGGAGAGACCTGGCTGGGTGGGTCAGTTGGGGGTTGGAGGAAAGGAGGTTTTGGGGGGAAGAGACCTGGCTGGGTGGGTCAGTTGGCAGTTGGGGGTTGGAGGAAAGGAGGTTTTGGGGGGAAGAGACCTGGCTGGGTGGGTCATTTGGGGGGGGGGGGTTGGAGGAAAGGAGGTTTTGGGGGGAGAGACCTGGCTGGGTGGGTCATTTGGGGGGGGGGGTTGGAGGAAAGGAGGTTTGGGGGGGAGAGACCTGGCTGGGTGGGGCAGTTGGGGGTTGGAGGAAAGGAGGTTTGGGGGGGAGAGACCTGGCTGGGTGGGGCAGTTGGGGGTTGGAGGAAAGGAGGTTTTGGGGGGAGAGACCTGGCTGGGTGGGTCATTTGGGGGGGGGGGGGGTTGGAGGAAAGGAGGTTTTGGGGGGAGAGACCTGGCTGGGTGGGTCATTTGGGGGGGGGGGGGGTTGGAGGAAAGGAGGTTTGGGGGGGAGAGACCTGGCTGGGTGGGTCAGTTGGGGGTTGGAGGAAAGGAGGTTTTGGGGGGAGAGACCTGGCTGGGTGGGTCATTTTGGGGGGGGGGTTGGAGGAAAGGAGGTTTGGGGGGGAGAGACCTGGCTGGGTGGGTCAGTTGGGGGTTGGAGGAAAGGAGGTTTTGGGGGGAGAGACCTGGCTGGGTGGGGCAGTTGGGGGTTGGAGGAAAGGAGGTTTTGGGGGGAGAGACCTGGCTGGGTGGGTCATTTGGGGGGGGGGGGTTGGAGGAAAGGAGGTTTGGGGGGGAGAGACCTGGCTGGGTGGGTCAGTTGGGGGTTGGAGGAAAGGAGGTTTTGGGGGGAGAGACCTGGCTGGGTGGGGCAGTTGGGGGGTTGATGTGTAGTGTTCATGTGTAGTGTTCAGGTGTAGTGTTCAGGTGTGGTGAACAGGTGTTCATGTGTGGTGTTCATGTGTAGTGAACAGGTGTTCATGTGTGGTGTTCATGTGTAGTGAACAGGTGTTCATGTGTGGTGTTCATGTGTAGTGTTCATGTGTAGTGTTCATGTGTAGTGTTCATGTGTAGTGAACAGGTGTTCATGTGTAGTGTATCAATGTGTTATTAAATAATAACTGAATAAAATAATATTAAATAAATAATTAAAAACAACATCCATGTTTTGATTCTTTTTTATTTGGACCTCGAGTGTGTTGTCGGCCCCCGAACTGCTATTTGATAGTTAATGCGGCCCTCGGGCTGAAAAGTTTGGAGACCCCTGATGTAGGCCATAATTATCAAATAGGGGACTATCCTGAGAAGCAGCGAGTTTGAAAAAGATTCGGTGGTCATGGTGGATGATTAGCTAAACATTAGCTTTTTTGGTCAGTGTCACACTGGAAGCTTATGTGATCCTGAGATGGATTATTTAGTAGGAGTAGAGTGGCTATTTTACATCTGTATTTGGCACTATTCAGTATTTCAGCTGCTGGAATACTGTATCCATTATTCAAGAAGGTTATTAATAAACTGGAGAGGGTTCAGAGAAGAAGCACACGAAATGATTGAAGCATTAGAAAACATCTCTTAGGGTAGGGCTACGCTACCTGCTGGATTGGTGGGTAGTGTTCGATGTTTCAGGGATTGATTTATCGCGTCTCACCTAGACGCAATAAGTCAATCCCCGAAAGTGCTCCTGTTGACTCTGGAACTCCAGCACTCCAGCTCACCAAGAAGAGTAAGCGGCGTCTACAAGGGAGTCACTGTGGTCAACCCACCACCGTGGGGATGGCCAGGTAAATCGAACTAAGGTACTTTGACTTCAGCTACACGACTAGCATAGCTGAAGTTGTGTACCTTAGTTTAACACCCTTCCCCCCCACTAGTGTAGCCCAGGCCTTAGTGATAGACTCAAAGAGTTCAAGATATTTAGTTTAACACAGAAGATTTAGGGGTGACTACGTGTACGTACACAGGAAATATTTAATACTTCAGTTGATCAGAGAAAAGTATAACACGATCCAATTACTAAAAGTTGAAATGACAAAAAGTCAGTGTAAATAGGATGTAAAGTTGTAATTACTTTTACTATTAACCATTGGAACAACCACCAAGGATCATGGTGGATTCTCCATCACTGAATTTTAAAATCAAGATAGGACATTTTTCTACAAGATCTGCTCTAGGAATTACTTTGGGGAAGTTCTGTGTTATACAGGAGGTCAGACGAGATGATCAAAATGTTCCCTTCTGGGCTTGGAATTTATGAATCTATGATTCACATAGAATAGTTTTGATAGTATTTCCTAGTTATAAACAATAAGAAATTCTATAACCTGGATCTATTTTTAAGACATTTCCAGTCTCCTGTCCTGAACAATGTACAAATGCAGTGAGGTAAGAGGCTTGATTCTGACCCGAGTTCCATTTTTATGAATCCAGAGTTTGTCATACTATGCCCAAATCAAAGCTGATTTTCATTTAAAAGCAACTTCTCTCCGGCCCGCGGCTTCGATTTGTCCGGCCCTCCAGCTGAGCAGGCACGTGGAGAAGCTGCCAATGCCCCCCCGCCCCCGTGAACTGCTGCCATTGGCCCCATGTGCGGAGGGGTAAATACCTCTGCAGCAGCGGCCAGAGGAGCAAAGGGGGGGGGGGGATTTTGCATATAGTGATCTTTTTCCCCACAGTTGCTTCAGCCCGTGAAGCCACTTCAGAAATCTAATATGGCCCTCGTCTCAAAGTTTGGAGACCCCTGCTGTAATGCAACACTGACAGATACCAGTTGTCAGTGGGCGGGATTGAACTTGGGACCTCTGGAGCTCAATTCATAAGTCTTTGTTTTTTGAGCTAAAAGTCCTATATAGCTTTAGCTAGGAGCCATAACACTGACTCATTAATCTCTCTCTAGCTAAGTAGTCTCAGTGCTACTAGATATGAACAACACACCCAGGTGGTGTGTGGGTTGCAATAACTGTTCAGAGAAAACTTGCAGTGATTTTCTTGCATTGAGAAAGTATTTCACTCCCATTCTTCTTGTTTGTAAAATAGATCAATACATTTTTTGCTTACAACAAAACAAAACCAATCAACTAAAATAAAAGCAAAACTGGGGGCTACAAAAATGTCATCCCCAAAAGAGAATGTTTTGGAAAGCTACAAAGAACTAAAAATAAAAGATTAAGAGGGAATGGCTTTGGGAACCTTATCTGTAGTAGAGGTAACAAAGTCCTGTGGCACCTTAAAGACTAACTATAAAGTTTTGAAGCATGAGCTTTCATGGGCTAATACCCACTTCGTCGGATGCAATACTGGTGCTGCTCCTGTCATATTCTGACTATTATTTTTAGATCTGCATGATCATTTTTCAAATTAGAAAAAAGGAAGAAGTTGATTATTTTCCAGACTAGAAAATGCTCATATGCTTTTCACATATTGGAGACTAACTGAAGCGATCTATCTGAAAAACACTTACTGTGTCTGCAGGATCCGAATCACCTTGTGTAGTCTGTCTTTTTCTGGAAGACCTACGATACAAGTCACATTATTTAGACAATACAGTTTGTCAACAAGCTGAAATTGTAATTATTGTGCATGGTTTTGAGAAGATGCATATAAAAAAAATCAAACCAGCTGTGTCACATGACAGAATATTAATGAACTATGTAATCATGTTTCTGCATTTCAGATTATACCAATCTGAGTGAATGGGTTGCTCTTTCACCTTCAGTAAGTGGCATCAATATGCAAGTGTTGGTGCCTGCCAACCTCTCTCTCTCTGGCATTCCTCACTCCAAGTTTTTCCATAGCACCTCATATACTTTGATCCCTGAAAGGGGACTGAAGCTAAACAGATTTGTTCAGAGGGAGAAATGCCAATAAGGCACCAGAGTAGCCTATCAACTGTGGAAGATTTCAGGCAGAAGGGAAACTGAGGTACCCAATGCTAGATCATATAAGATGCTCCTATATCTTACAGCCAGCATGATTAACAAGGACAATAAGGAGTTTTGAAAATATATTTAGAACAAAAAGAATCCAAATAATGGTATTAGTCCATTACTAAATGGAAATTAGAGAATCATCAATAATAAGGCAGAAAAGATAGTTGTGTTCAATAAAGATTTTTTTTCTGTATTCATGTGAAAACAGGTCTTCAATATCATTATATGGTGATAGAAACACTCTTTCCATTCCACTAGTGTCTCTGGAGGCAGTTAAACAGAAGCTACTAAAGTGAGACATTTTTAAATCAGCACGTCTGACAAGAGTCACTCATCACCAAATTCCGCATTGGATCTGGTGGCCTGGATCAAGGCATAGTGCTTAGGAAATGTATGTAATGAAGCCCATGTAGAAGCCCTACATATCTCAGATACTATAACAGTTTTGAGTAATGCTGTGGATATTGCTTGTGATCTGGTAGAATGTGCTACTCCCCTTGGGGAGTTGAGCATCAGCTGAATCTTAGCATGTGATGCTACATCCAGAGCTGCCCCTCAAGAGTCTTGGACCAGAGATTGTACACTTTCTGGATTTGTCTCTGATGGATACGAAAAGTCTATGTGATCTAGACACAGGTGGCCAGCAATGGCAGCAATGGCAGGTGGACAGTAATGCATGGCAGGCTGGGATTAGTAAAAAAAAAAAAAAAAAAAAGGGAGATATACCAATCTCCTAGAACTGGAAAGACCTTGAAGGTCATCAAGTCCAGTCCCCTGCCTACACTAGCAGGATCAAGTACTGTCCCCTGACAGATTTTTTTGCCCCAGATCCCTAAATGGCCCCCTCAAGGATTGAACTCACAACCCTGGGTTTAGCAGGCCAATGCTCAAACCACTGAGCTATCCCTCCCCAAATAAGCAATAAGTAATAAGTGAAAGTGTCACAATCTTATCATATAGTGTAAACATGAATGGAATTTTACTTACCTGCTAAAGACCTGAGCAATTTGATCTCTTTTATGCACGGCAAAGCTGATAACCAGAAGAAGAAGAAGTATGCTTCCAATTGCTATTCCCATAATGACAATGTCACTACTGGACACTTGGAAAGAAACAGACATAGAACATTACACTTTGCACTTACAACTTACTCATACAACTGTAACAAACATTTCCATGGAAACTGAGGCTCATCGCCATAGAAGTGTGGATACTGTGGCAAATTGCTGGCACTATTATGATGGGTCCTGTGCTTTCTCTTCTTGGGGGAGGAAGGGAGGGTTCAGGGAGCCATTTCTTGCCCCCGAACAGGGTATTAACTGCCCCACTAGTATCCTAGATGAGGGGATTGGAGAGGGAGGGGATTGGAGAGGGAGGGACCTGGGCCCACCTTCTACTCCAGGTCCCAGCCCAAGGGCCCTAAGGATAGTGGTAAACCACTTGAACTAACTATTCCTTCCCCTGGGCTACTTCCCTTTCCTACATTCAGCTTGTGGGGCTTCCTGCCCTCTCTCTCTCTGCACAAGCCAGGTGTCTCTTTACCTAGGGTCTGGGTCTTCTTCATGCCAAACTCTCCTCTGCTTTCCTCCAAACCAATCCTCTCTACTCCAACACTTCCAAACTCTGCTCTGCTCCAACTCCTTCCCATCTACCTGGAGCAGGGGGTTTTATTGAGTCCCTAACAGGGCCTTAATTAACTGCAGGTGCTCCAATTAACCTGCTGCCTGCTTCTCTTGTCTACAGGGAGCCACGCCCTAATTAGCCTTGAGTTAATATATTTCCCCTCAAGCACTCTACCACATCTCCCTGACCCTCCTGTATCACAATACATATCACACACATACAGCTATCTCATATGTGGATTATCTAAAAATACTAGCAAAGAAGGCCTCCAAATTTGTTTTGTCTGCACAGAAGGTGCCAGCATTGCTGCTTGTTTCTGCTGTGCATTCTCCCTAATCATGGATACCATGTGTTGTCAACAACTAGGTAGGCAGTGTGACACTTAAATGGTTGTCATACTGCACATGAATTTGGTATGTAATATAGCTGCCCCCCCACCCCCACCCCCACCCTCCAGGAAAAAAAAAGGTCTTGAAGTTTCAGGCTGTGTATGTACAAGCATCAGACCTTGGAGCAAGGAGGGAATACTTCTTTCTATAAGGGCCTTGACTGACTACACCTAGAACTGTGCTCATTTTTCAGCACTGCAATAATGGAAAGAAATTTAAAAAGTATAGGGAGTAAAGAAAAAAATAACAAAACTATCAGGGATCTTGAGGGCTGGATTCATAAGGAAAATATAACAGAGATAACAACTTACAGTTTGGTTGAGCAATGACTAAGAGGGAACATGACGATAGCTTACTATTATGTAAGCATTCTCACATGAGAATGATCTCTTTCTGCCAATTATGGTAATTTAACCAGGGTACCCCAGCAAATGTTAAGCTGCCACTGTGAGAGAGGCAGTCTCTCAAACACCTGTGTCCTGGGCTATACAGAGCTTTAAAGACCATACCCAACACCCAGAACTGCAGCCACAAATGAACAGATACCTAGTAAAGATGACACAACAGTACTGTGATATGTCAATAGTTAATTCACTCAGTTCAAGAAGAGACCCACTGTATTCTACACCTACTACCTTCTAGGAGACATGGAAGCTACAGTGCACCTCCCTGAAAAAGGAGTATATGGGCCAGACAGGGTCCCCCCAGTGACCATTCCATGGACGTAGAGAAGCACTTCTCTATGGCACTGGCACTAACACTCAAGATACCACATGGGAAAAGAATTCTGGGAGATACATATACTGCAGAACAACAGCCTTCACTCATGTCTCTGGGTACCTCCAGGTATCTCCATGATGTCAGCAGCGCCAGAATATGTATAACTGCATATTTGAGCAGGAGAGAAGTTTCTGGAGGAGAGGCTAGGAAGTGTTGTGTGGAGGGAGAAAGAACATTTATTGGCCTTAAAGTAACTATGGTTCAGGATGTATTCCACTTCTGGGGTGCATGTGCCTCGTGCACTCAAAACAAGACTCTTTTGGACAGCATTGTCTGCAGAGGCTGTGTCTGCACCTATGCCTGGCCAACCCATCTTGCTCAAGAGTATCAAGGGTGGACTGGGCCAAGCCATCCCTCAGATCCTTCAACAATACAGAACACAGCTGTTGTAGGATTCCATAGAACTGGGGAAGGAGAGAGGTCATGGAATATGTGTGGACAACACATCCTGAAGAACTACAGCTACTGTATGCAAAGTAAATTTTCTCTCTTCTTTGATGCTTACAGTATTGTTGTAGCCATTCTGGTCCCGGGATATTAGAGAGACAAGCTTTAGCATTTATTTTATTTGGCAGTAATATTAGGAACCTAGAGACCTATAAGCTGTAAGACATTGGTTTCAGCAGTTAGCATAAGATTTGAGACCTATAAACTGTCACCCCTAAGTTTTGAGGTACTGGCAATAAAGTGTGTAAGGGGGAATTTTGTCCATAATGACACCAGCCAACCACAGGAACATGAGCTAACACTGGCTTTTGGAGAGATCATCTGCAGATATCTGACCACAAGAGTGCCATAGTAATGAACTGATGTATATGATAATAAGTTGAGATCATTAATATACTAACCAATAGGAGAATGGCACCTTAACATTAATAGCGTGAAGAAATACAGATAAGGAAAAGGGGAGAAACCCTTACTGAATATGCATTAGACATAGTGGCATCAGTGTTTTTAAAAAGTTGCATCCAAGCCTATGTGTGAGAGGAGAGAGCCCTTGCGAAGTGCCAGGATGATGGTGACTGGAGGTGATGAGGAAGATGATGGCGATGAGGAAGATAATGGTTAATATTTCAGGTTGTTCTGCAAGGGATAGTGGGAGTATATGGATGATCATATGTACATGCTATATTATCTCTATTCACTTTACTGGGTTCGAGTGTTTGTAACTTTGCTACATGTATTAATAAATTATTGTAGAATAGTGTGAGTGTTGCAACTGTGCACATCAGGGCTCCCACATATACAGTCATTTTAATAATACTGGGCCTGATCTCGAGACAAGGACCTGCCAAATCTCAGAGTGATAACTTGGAACTCTTAAGTATTTAGTATAATTAATATATAATCTATGGATCAGGCTACACTTGCTATGAATAAGGATATCAGAATGTGGCCTTTTGAGTGTTCTATAAGTAATGGCTTCCAGCTCCTTTCAAGGGCAGCGCCAACTGACCACATTGCTGTAGCCTAGCCTGCGTGTGACAAAGGCATGAGTGACAGCTGCAAGGACCACATTAGAATACAGGTCAGAGATTCCTGGCTTTAGACTGAAAAACAGGACAAAATATAGATTACTTAGTTTTTCACAGAACTTACAACTGGTAGTTGGAGGGGGCCCACTGTCAACACTTCCTCCAAAGCCCTTTAACTTACAGTCTGGAGGGGCCCAACCAAAATCACAATGGCAGTTTTTCTTACTGTTGCACAGCTGAAATAGAATAAGGGTATAAATAATATGAACCAAATGAGCAATCCAATGAAAATACAGCCTTCTTAAGCTCTTGGTGCATATTAATTGCCCTGTATTGTATGACATCACATCAATAAAATAAATAAAAAACAGGATGGTAATGTTTTACGTGCTACTTTAGATTTCTCCAAGTCTCTTGATATGAGAACCAAGATAACTAGTTATCCAGAATCAGAGAGGTAGCCGTGTTAGTCTGGAATAGCAGAGGTAACAAAGTCCTGTGGCACCTTAAAGACTAACTATAAAGTTTTGAAGCATAAGCTTTCGTGGGCTAATACCCACTTTGTCGGTATTAGCCCACGAAAGCTTATGCTTCAAAACTTTATAGTTAGTTATCCAGAGTCTCCATCTTTGGCAGGAGGAGTTAAGGTGCTGACTTTTGTTTATTAGTGTACAATCTTATCATCTAGTGGCTGGCCAAAAGATCTAAAAATTGAGCCAACTTCTCTAACTAGGTAAAGACTTCTCCTTTAGTTTAACTTCTATAGGGCTGTATTTTGGAACTTAAATATAATGTTTAACAGGGTCATTGCATACCCAATCTGGCTGGGATCTCCAAGCCTTTGAAAACAGAATACATGATACAGCAAATTTCCCCTAAGATGAGAAATCTAATGTGTAGAGTTATTAATTTCTCATAAAAGATATTTTAATATTATTGAAACTCTTAGTGAAATCATGTGTCAAGACTCAAATATAATGTTTAACAGGGTCATTGCATACCCAATCTGGCTGGGATCTCCAAGCCTTTGAAAATAGAATACATGATACATCAAATTTCCCCTAAGATGAGAAATGTAATGTGTAGAGTTATTAATTTCTCATAAAAGACATTTTAATATTATTGAAACTCTTAGTGAAATCATGTGTCGAGACTCAAGAGGAAAGATAAGAAGCAAAAAAGCAACAGCATATTGCATATGGCAGAGTTGGTTTCTTCCTTCTCTCTGGCCTCTACTAGAAAAAGTAGAGATCTGGGCATTCTTATCTTGAAGGAATATGTTTTACCCCCAGAGCCAGGTGAAGCAGGTTGTATTAACCTGTATGTCTTGAATTCCATTTTCAGCCATGCAAATGCTATTGTTTCTATTTTTGCACTGCACCATCTGGTGCTAGAAATGTAATTGGAAAGCAGGAGTTGACTCATTGAATGATGTAAGGTAGTGAAGGAGCCATGGAATTATAAAACAGGCTTTCTACTTCTAGGCATAAATCAAGATCAGGACATAATGCTGGTTGTTATAATTTAACATTTACTTTGCACTTTGCAGTAGTGCCTAAAGGACATAAGAAGATTGGGCTTCCCTTGTGTTAGTTGGTGCACAAATATGTGATAAATGACAGTTTCTGCCCTAGAGAACTTGGTTAGAACTTGGCTGAGTTCAGGTTAATGCTCAGTAGTATGGTGACCTTAGATTAGGCCAAAAATCAGCCAAATGTTTTTTTTCATACTCTACAACTAGGTTTTAAGAAAGGTTCTTAGTAAAGGCAGTACTTGAATTTTTGTTACTAGGATTCCATAACCACATTTATTTTTCTCAGGATTATCAATTAAAATTTCTCCATTCCCTTTCATCAGGAGAGGCACATAGTCTGGGCTCCCCTTTTTAAAGAAGAGAGTTTGTCCCTCATTCACAAGCTTCAATCCACACACAAAAGCCTCTCCCCTCCATTTGGACAAAAGCCATGCTGCTTCTTCCCAGGAGCAACTGCTTCTTATCTTTCCTCTGCCAGTGCCATTCAGCTAGCTGATGTGCTATGGCCCTCAAGTCTTCTCCTCAAGCTTGGGACTTAAGGTGATCTTTATATGCCGGGCTCTTCAACTCAGCCCACTGAAGAGTTTAAACCTCTCACAGTCCAGCTAAGACAAGGGCACATACATCCTGGGCTTCCTGTCACAGCTTCCCATTTGTGTATGTTTGACTTAAATAGTAATTGCATCTTGTGGTCTGCATAGATCACTATACAGACAGGTATCTAACTGGCAGGCAGGTAAGTAATGGACTGTGTCATGTTGCTTTTTAATGGAATTCAGAGTTCTATTAATAGTTACTACAAGACCTCTCCTCTACCTCAAGCTGTAAAGACTCAGGTCTTTGGCGCCAAAGGATCAGTGTTCTAGTCCCAGTTCCTCAAGATTTAAAACTATGTCTAGTAAGTATTCTATTTAGTCTATGAGAGAGGTAGCCATGTTAGTCTGGAATAGCAGAAGTAACAAAGAGTCCTGTAGCACCTTAAAGACTAACTAAAGTATTGAAGCATAAGCTTTCGTGGGCTAATACCCGCTTCGTCGGATGCAAGCAGTGGAAGTGTCCGGGGGCAGGTATAGATAAGTATACATTGTGACGGTGTACCCCATAAGGCTTTATGGGGGGCGTGTGCCTATAAATATATGTCTGATGTTACTGGAATATGGTTTTGCTAAAAAGTTATATCTCTGTGAAGGTAATGATCCACTGGATCTGTTCATCCTATTTGTATGTATGTGTCTGTGTTGTATTCAGAGTTATGAATACTGACTATGTTTGGTTGGTTGTATGTGGACTTTGGAAAGCAGCTGAACAGCTCTCTGAGAAAAAAAAACTATTCTCCGTTAAGCCCAATTGAGAACCAATCAAGCAAACAATGAACTTTGTAGATGCCCGTCCACGCCCGAGCCTCCTCAGGAATGCGGCCTGAGTAGTGGTGAGGGGAGTCTGGTTCAAACCTGCTACTTTGTCCATGTGCTCTGAGAGTCCATGTGATTCCTGGAAGAAACTGGAACAGAGGACTATGACTGCAGGGGGGGTGCGAGTGATTGCTGGACCCAGGCTAACAGAGTTTAGCCTGAAAGAGGGAATTCACGGAGGGTGAGGCGTTTTGCTGTAATAGTGTTAGATTTGCGTGTTCTGTTTATTTTGTTTGATAATTCACTTTATTCTGTCTCTTACTACTTTGAACCACTTAAATCCTATTTCTGGTCTTTATTAAAATCACTTTTTACTTATTAATTAACCTGGAGTACGTGTTGGTACCTGGGGGGGCAAACAGCTGTGCATATCTCTCTATCATTGTTATAGAGGGCGAACAATCTATGAGTTTTCCCTGTATAAGATTTATACAGGGCAAAACAAATTTTATTCAGGGTTTGACCCCATTGGGAGCTGAGCATTTGAGTGCCAGAGGTAAGGATACCTCCTGCCAGTTCCAGGAAGCCCCACAGCTGTTAGGGGACGTGGCTCAGACCTGGCAGGGTACTGAGATCCTAAGCTGTTGGGGCAGGAAAACTGAGGCAGGACTAGCCCTGGCACTTCGGGTGGGAGCTCCTAAGGGGTTTCTGTGATCCCAACCCGTCACATACATATCACTTGAAAGTGAGAACAGGTGTTCGCATGGCATTTTTGCAGACAGCATCACAAGATATTTACATGCCAGATGTGTTAAATATTCATATGCCCCTTCATGCTTCATCCACCATTCCAGAGGACATGCGTCCATGTTGATAACAGATTCTGCTCAATAACCCAAAGCAGTGCAGACCGACGCATGTTCATTTTCATCATCGGAGTCAGATGTCAACAGCAAAAGGTTGATTTTCTTTATTGGTGGTTTGGGTTCTATAGTTTCTGCATCAGAGTGTTTCTCTTTTAAGACTTCTGAAAGTGTGCTCCACATCTCATCCCTCTCAGATTTTGGAAAGCATTTCAGATTCTTAAACCTTAGGTAAAATGCTGTAGCTATCTTTAGAAAACTCACATTGGTACCTGCTTTGCAATTTGTCAAATCTGCAGTGAAAGTGTTCTTAAAATGAGGCATCATCCGAGACTACTATAACATGAAATATATGGCAGAATGCAGGTAAAATAGAGCAGAGGACATTGAATTCCTTGGGGAAGAATTGTATCATAAATTTAATTAACACATTTTTTAACGGGCATCATCAGCATGGAAGAATGTCCTCTGGAACGGTGACTAAAGCATGAAAGGGCATATGAATATTTATCATATCTGGCATGTAAATACCTTGCAATGCCAGCTACAAAAGTCCAATGTGAACACCTGTTCTCACCTTCTAGTGACATTGTACATAAGAAGAGGGCAGCATTATCTCCCATAAATGAAAACAAACTTGTTTGTCTTAGCGATTGGAGGAACAAGAAGTAGGAATGATTGGAGTTGTAGGCTCTGAAGTTTTGCATTATTTTGTTTTTGAGTGCAGTTATATAAGAAAAAAATGATATTTGTAAAGTTGCATTTTCATGATAGCGATTGTACTAAAGTACTTGTATGAGGTAAACTGAAAAATACTATTTATTTTATTTGTCATTTGAATGGTGCAAATATTTGTATTTGTAAAAGTCATATAAACTGAGTAGTGTACGCTTTGTATTCTGTTTTGTAATTCAAATCAATATATTTGAAAATGTAGAAAAAACCATCCAAAATATTTAATAAATTTCAATTCGTATTCTATTGTTTAACAGTGATTAAAATGGCAATTAATCATGATTCATTCTTTAGTTAATTGTGAGAGTTAACCGCGATTAATCAACAGCCCGAAAAATAAGAAAAGAAGAAAACCTGAAAGAGAGCCAGTCCAGCCATTAGTGTTCTCTCAGCAGGTTCAGAGGACAGGTTTCAGCCATCAACTGCCTCATCGGGCAGTATCTAAGGTCTGATAATCAGCAGTCACATCACTTTCTTATTAGAGTGTATAAATAACAAGGTGTTTGGGGGGCTCTTTGTAACAGTTCTTTCTTATTCCTCTGCAGTTATGAAAGATGGGAAGGTATCACCCTAATCTGATCCTATTGTTCATATTTGGGCATTGCTTATAACTACTGTTGCTAAAATATGAATGCGTATGTGATGGTGTTTTTATTTTGAATGTAATCAAACAACTGGCCTGTAGACTACTAATGGAATACTTGATTAGAGGCTAAGATATGGTGAACCTTAGTAAATGTATTAGGAAAATTATTTCCAACAGTACTGCTTCCAGCATCCCAGTCTTCTATAGTGTCACCACACCTTTCTTCCTTGGAATGAACTGTGTCTGCCTTATATAGGTCTAAAACCTTCCCATGCCCATCAGGAGCTGAGGGGACTTCTTAACTGGAATAGTTGCTTGGTTTTTCCCCGCTCCCTCTGTAGCAGTTCACTCAAATTTTTAGCAATAAAAGCCCAAATGGCATGAGATTTTTGCAGCTCTTACTGTATCATGTGTCATATGTCGCTTTTCATCAAATAATGTACAGTTGATAAGATTCCTCTTTCAAAATACTTTAATTACTGCTTTTCAAGCTCTTGTCTGACTCAAATAATTTTATTACGTCTAATGTGAAGCATCACTTCTAAAGAGACTAAGTTCAGTGTTCTACATGCTATACTCTGAAATTCTAAGGATGTTAAAATATTTACTACTTACCCCTCTGCTGTTGCATTTTGTGTCATTACAATCGTAATTCAGAATTCCTATATTGACACATGTCCTGTTTATACATATCTGTAAAAGTTCACAAATAAATATATAATAGGATGACATTCAGAAAGCCTGTACTCTGACTAGTTATTAAATGTGGAAACCACGCTACAAGTCAAAAAGAAAGGTTAATGGTAAATAACTGTTATTGTTCAGTGTCTTAGCACAAAGTCACACTCTTGAGGGTGCATATGATCTTGGCACCACACATCCCCCAACGAGTGATGATCTCTCCCTGAATCAAAACAAAACAAAACAAAACAAAAAAAACCCAAAGAAAAAAGCTGCAGGAGTAAAAAGAATGCATGCAGAAGTCCAGCAGCAGAGTGGGGACTATCCAGTTTCTTGCACTGAATGCTGCATATAGGATTACCTTGTGGACTGGTAACATATGTGTGCATCTGGTGAAGAGGGGTCATGGCCCTGAGAGACTGATATAGACTCTTGAAACCAGAGAGGCTGAACTTCAGGAGTTAAAAGAAACAGAAGTACACAGGAAAGCCTTTCTGGAACACAGCAGAGTGGTCCTTGCCCCAGTCTGATAGCCTCTGTGCTGTTGGGGAGGATGAAAATCTTGGAAGGAGAATATCAAACTGCAGCAGTGGGTAATGATCCCATAGTGGGGACCCTCCTTCCATATCATGGCATCTGCTCACACTGAGGATGCCTTTTGGGAGGGAATCCCAGTTATTAGGAAGAGATATGTAATAATAATGGATGTTCAATCATTAGAAACATAGATATCTGGGTTTGCAATGACTGGGAGAACCATATGGTGAACTGCCCTCTGTGTGTGAAGGCTGTGGATTTCTTGAGACATCTAGACAGACTTGTGTACAGTGCTGGGGAAGAGCTGGTGGTTTTGGCACATGTAGGTATTAATGACATATGGAAAGAAGGAACGAGAGCATGAATACCAAATGTAGGCAGTTAGGTAGCAGATTGAAGTCCAGGACTTCCATGATAATAATCTCTGAAGTGTTTCCAGTTGCATGTGCAAGGTCAGTTAGGCATAATGGAAGGGTGCTAATGCACAGATGAGACAATGGTATAGGGAGCAGGGGGTTAGGTTTTTAGGAACTGGAGAACCTTTGTGGAAGAAGGAACTGAGACAGGAAAGATGGGCTCCACCTAAACCAAAATTAAAGCAGATTGCTGGTATGTAAAATTAAAAGGTTTGTACAGGAACTTGTAAACTAAGGGTTTGGGGAATGCCAACAGATGCGCAGGAGCACATAATATGAACAAACACCCTGTAATGGCAGATCTCTACATCCTAGTAGTTGCCTGGCGGCAAAGATCATATCAATAGTACCTCGTTCCTTCCTGAAACCACACTGACTTTCCGGCAAGAGACCTTGATCAAGATGCTGTGTGAGTCTGTTTAGAAGTATTCTGGCTAGGACCTTTCCTGCAACACAGAGCAGAGAGATTCCTCTGTGGTTGTCACAAGATTGGCGATTTCCCTTGCGCTTGTAGAAGTGAATAATGGTCACATCTTTGAAGTCTTGGGGAATGCGTTTCTGTTTCCACATCTCACAGAAAATCTCAGTAAGCCTCTTAGTTAGCTTGGGTCCACCAGATTTGTAGATTTCAGCTGGAATGGAGTCAGCTCCAGGAGCTTTTCTGTTGGAGAGCAGTTCAATGGCCTTTTGAGTCTCCAGTACTGTTGGGGGGTCAGCCAAGCTGTCGTTGATCTCCACCTGGGATAGACGGTTTATTGCCTCATCGTTGATAGAGGAGGGGCTGTTGAGGATATTAGCAAAATGCTCTGCCCAGCGATTAAGGATCTTCTCCTTATCAGTGATCAGAGTGCTGCCAAGAACAGAATGTCCAGCTCTACACTGTCTTTGTGGATCTAACTAAAGCCTTTGACAATGTCAGTCGTGAGGGCCTCTGGAAGATTATGGCCAAATTTGGATGCCCAGATACTTTCATTGAAATGGTGAAGCAATTCCATGACGGCATGCTTGCCAGAGTTCAAGATCATGGCAACTATTCAGAGCCATTCGCAGTTACAAATGGTGTGAAACAAGGTTGCATCCTGGCTCCCTGCCTCTTCAGCCTTATGTTGTCTGCTGTGCTGATTGATGCTTTTAGAGATAATAATGTCGGGATCGACATGCGCTACCGTTTTGATGGAAGGCTATTCAATTTAAGGAGGCTTCAGGCCAGAACCCAAGTCCAAGTTGAGACCATTCGTGAATTTCTATTTGCTGATGACTGCGCCCTCAACTCAGGTACGCAAACAGGCATGCAACACTGCATGAATCTATTCTCCGCAGCAAGCATGAACTTTGGCCTCACGATCTCCACCAGAAAAACTGAGGTTCTGCATCAGCCTACTCCTGGCTGTGACTACACTGAGCCATCCCTCACTGTCAATGGCCACAAGCTCAACAACATGGACAGGTTTACATACCTTGGCAGCACTCTATCACAGGCAGCCAACATTGACGAGGAAGTGAACACTAGAATCGCCAGAGCCAGCACAGCTTTTGGAAGGCTTCGATCTAATGTTTGGGATCTGAGAAGCATTAAGATTGAAACCAAACTAAAAGTCTATTCAGCGGTCGTCCTGCCCACTCTCCTCTATGATTGTGAGACCTGGACTGTCTACAGTCGTCATGTGAAAAAGAGGAACCACTTCCACCTGAGCTGTCTGCGGAAACTACTGAAGATAAGATGGCAGGATAAAATTCCAGACACCGATGTCCTTTTACAGGCTGATATGACAAGCATCCACACCCTGCTTTGCAAGGCACAACTCAGATGGGCTGGGCATGTTGTACGAATGCCCGATGAACGATTGCCCAAGAAGATGTTCTATGGCGAACTATAATACGACAACCGATCTCTTGGAGGTCAAAAGAAAAGATTCAAAGACACCCTCAAGGCCTCCCTTAAGAACTGTAACATAGATCCTGAAAATTGGGAGAGCATCACTAATGATCGCTTCGCCTGGCACAGACGAGTTCATGATGGTGCAACAGCCTACGAACAAAAGAGACTGAATTATACTGTAGAGAAGCATCTTCTTTGCAAGTCCAGGGCTGGTATCTTCTCTTCCCCCGGTCGGCATCCTGATCTTCCATGTCCCGATTGCAACCGTCAATTCCGGGCTCGGACTGGACTAATCAGCCATCTTAGAACCTACTCCCAAACAAACTGATGACATTGGGTGGTCCTCCTCAACTTTGATGGACGAACTCATCATCACATCCTAGTAAATAAGAGAGTCTAGTTGTTGATAAAATATAGGTAGGAATGGGAAAGAAACAGTCAAATTAAAAAAAAAAAAGAGACCAGGCAAGGGCAAAGGAAGTGTTCCATCATAAGGAGCCTGAGCCTAATTGCTCTGGTTTTCTCCCCAGCTGTGCTCTTAAAATTTGAACAAATATTGCACTCTTGTTGGATATGCATGTCCCCCAGACAACAAACTGGAAATGTCTGCCACTGATCGGGATAGATTCCCAGCAGGTGAGGCAATGCTTGAATCTTGGAGATCCCACCATACTCTGCTTACAATGGCCTAGGGGAAACTCGCACATGGGGAGGAGGGGAAGAGAAGGGATAAGGATTTTTAAAACAACCCTTAAATTAAGTAAAGAAATTAGAATATAGTACTTAAAGTAGAAATAAATAACTACAGTAAACTAAACACTCGAGGATGCTAAAAATAAGCTTTTGGCACACTAGAAGTTGGCATGTCAGACGTCCCATCTCAGGCAGAGGCGGATGAGAAGGAATGGAGAGTGGTTTCCTCGCATAACTCTACACAGCCTCAATATGGAGCCCCTGGATGTCTGCAGCATACATGAGAATCGAACAAGTACTGATACTGAAAATCTCAGATTAAAGACACATAAGGCACATGTGCACCTGAAGATGAGCACCCATCGGGACAGTACCTGAAGGAGAAATGGTGTTATTTTTAAATTTCCTGGTTATTTTTTCAATTTTTAAGCAGACTTTAAAAGGCATTTTTAAATACACAGCCATAGTAGATATTGAAGGTTTCAGAAAATTCTGCTATGATGTCGGTCACCAATATTCAGACATGAATAAATGGATTTATTTACAGTGTGGCACCTAAGAGATTGGATTGTGCAGAGAATCTCTGGCATAAAAAATACAGTGACAGTGAACAAATAAACAGATGATTAGATGGATAAACTCATGTATACCCATGCAACAGAAGAATAACACGGGACCCAGTCATCCCATCAGTTGTATCACCAGATGTTTCAACCACTATTTTAACACTTAAGGATTTTGCATCTAGATTTGTAGTTCAAACGGATATTCAGGCACATAAGGTTTAATTCAAGTCTAACTATACTTGGAGAATGTTGCAAGATCAATTGTTTTGTAAAACCATTTTTTCCTGGAGAGTATTGTCTTTGTGGTCATGCTCTGGCATATACTGAGCAAATGAAGATGGATTCAGACAGTTTAGAAACTTCAAGAAGGAAGAAGACATCTATAGGCAGATTTTAAAGGTATTTAGGCCATTTGGGGGATTTTCCTAAAGTGCAGTGAACCCCAGAACTGTGACACTGATCCTTACTTCCATTTCTCCATCCACTGCATACATTCACTCCATAAGAGGGAATAGATCTGCTGCTCCTTTTAAAGGGTTAAAATGGGCTTCTGTAGCTGCTTGTGGGTGAGAACAGGCTGTCCTTATAGTGATCTCTCAGGCTTTTCAGAGGAGACAGAAGGAAACCTGGAGTGGGGAAGAGCATCTGGAATGGAACTCTTTTCAACAGGCCTTTTGCTCATGATTTGGACTCCTGGACTTTGGTCTTGTGTTCGTTGCATTACAAATCTCTCCATTTAATCTCTGTTCCACCCCATTCACCAATCTAACTATAGTTACTACAGTACCTTGTTTTCACCACATGTGGTGCCATCTCCCACTGAGCCGATATCCATCATGTCCCTCCCAGCATGAAATTCTGTACCCCAACACAAGATACCATCAACTGGAGTTTGAACTACGGACCCAAGACTTCTCATTTCAGGGATTTTTTTAACATTAACACACTGCAGTCTTCCACATAAGACATCTCTGAAAGAAAAAGAAAAAAACAACAACTGTTGCTTCGAGGATTATATGAGAGTTGAAGAATTCATGTCAGTCATGGTGTGACTTACTAATGAAGATGCAAAGTCTCATAATAAATCCTTTCCTACACCCAGTGTTGCTGCAGCAAGGTAGAGAGATGACAGCAGAGTAATGTGACATGCTGCTTCTGTAGTACTCCCAGCCTAGGAATAAAGAATTAAGTTTGTCCTGAATTTGAATCCTATACTGTAAATTTAGTGTTTTACCCCCAGCCCTACAGCCCTCCTCTGTAAAGTGCTCTGGTATGTATGGATGAAAAAAGAGTAGCAGTTTTCTCATTTTTATCCAAGTACTCACTGGATCTATGATGGTTGTCTTGTTTCAAATAATGAGGTTACTTACCTGTAACTGTTGTTCTTTGAGATGTGTTGCTCATATCCATTCCAGTTAGGTGTGCACGCGCTGCAGGCACAGTTGTCAGAAGATTTTTCCCCCAGCAACAGTCTGGGTCGAGCAGGGAGCCCCCTGGAGTGGCGCCTCCATGGCGCCGCATAAGTACCCCTGCGACCCAGCCCCCACCTCAGTTCCTTCTTGCCGGCTTATCCGACAGTGGGGAAGGAGGGTAGGTTTGGAATGGATATGAGCAACACATCTCGAAGAACAACAGTTACAGGTAAGTAACCTCGTTTTCTTCTTCGAGTGATTGCTCATATGCATTCCAGTTAGGTGACTGCAAGCAATACCTAGGAGGAGGGGTCGGATTGACCCATTGCTGAGTGTAGGACCGCTGAGCCAAACGCTGCATCGTCCCTGGTCTGCTTGACTATGGCGTAGTGGGCGGCGAAGGTATGGATGGAGGACCAGGTAGCCGCCCTGCAGATGTCCATGATTGGAACCCTCTCCTGGAAGGCCGCAGAGGACGCCTGCGCTCTCGTGGAGTGTGCTGTTATCTGTTCGGAGGGCCTGCCCGCCAGTTCGTAACAGGTGGGAATGCACGAGGTTATCCAGGAGGAGAGTCTTTGAGCGGAGACCGGTTGGCCTTTCATCCGATCCGCCACCGCAACAAAGAGCTGTGTTGTTTTTCGAAATGGCTTTGTGCGGTCTAAATAAAAAGCGAGAGCTCTTCTGACATCGAGCGTGTGCAATTGTTGCTCCCTTCCAGAGGTGTGGGGCTTCGGGTAGAAGACCGGCAGGAAAATGTCCTGGTTAACATGGAAGGGAGAGACCACCTTGGGAAGGAAGGCTGGATGGGGGCGTAGCTGCACCTTGTCCTTATGAAAAACCGTATAAGGTGGTTCTGAGGTTAGCGCCCTGATCTCGGACACTCTGCGTGCCGAGGTGATTGCTACGAGGAAGGCTACCTTCCAGGAAAGGTACAGCAAGGAGCACATGGCGAGGGGCTCAAAGGGGGGCATGGTGAGGTGGGAAAGCACAAGGTTCAGGTCCCAGGGCAGGACGAGATGCTTAACCTGCAGGTAAAGTTTGTCCAGCCCTTTAAGGAATCTATAGACCGTAGGGTCTGAGAAGACCGAGTGGTCTGCCGAGCCTGGGTGAAACGCCGAGATAGCCACCAGGTGGACCCTAATGGTGGGAGGTAGAAAGACCTTGCTGTTTAAGGTCTAGCAGGTAGTCCAGGATGACTGGGATGGAAGCTTCCCTGGGGATGGTGTTGCACTGCATACACCAAGCAGAGAAGCGGGTCCACTTTGCAGTACAGGTGCTACTGGTTGATGGTTTTCTGCTTCCCAGAAGAACACCTTGCACCGCGGCAGAACACAAGAGCTCCGGGCCCCTTAGCCATGCAGTAGCCACGCTGTGAGGTGCAGGGACTGCAGGTCCGGGTGGAGTAGGCGACCATGATCCTGAGAGATCAGGTCTGGCCACATCGGGAGGCTGATGGGAGGGGCCCTGGACAGCTGGAGGAGAGATGAATACCAGCATTGCCTGGGACAGGCCGGGACTACGAGGATCACATGTGCCTTGTCCCGCTTGATCTTGATTAGCACCTTGTGGAGGAGCGGGATCGGAGGGAACGCGTAGATCAGGTGGCCGTCCAGGGAAGGAGAAAGGCATCTGTTAGGGAGCCCTGGGAGCTGCCGCGGAAGGACCAGAACTGGAGGCACTTCCTGTTCTGTCGAGTGGCAAAGTGGTCGATCTGGGGAAACCCCCACCTTAGGAAGATCGGCCGGATGACGTCTGGCCGGAGGGACCACTCGTGCGACAGGAACGATCTGCTCAGGTGGTCCGCTAGCGTGTTCTGGGCTCCCGGGAGGAAAGAGGCCACTGGGTGAATGGAGTGGGCTATGCAAAACTCCCAAAGGAGAACCGCTTCCTGGCAAAGGGGGTTCGAGCACGCCCCGCCCTGTTTGTTGATGTAAAACTGGGCTGTGGTGTTGTTTGTTAGCACCGCTACACAGTGACCTGCTAACGTGCTCTGGAAAGCCTGTCACGCCAGTCGAACGGCCCTTAGCTCCCTGACGTTGATGTGGAGGCAGAGATCGGCCTCCGACCAGTGGCCCTGCGTTCTGAGTTTGCCAAGGTGGGCTCTCCAACCCAGAGACGAGGCGTCTGTCACTAGGGACATGGATGGGCTGGGCAGAAGGAAGGGAACGCTCTGGCAGACAATGATTTTCCCACCAGGCCAGAGCATTGAGGGTAGCTCTTGGGATGGTGAGAAGGGCGTTGATGCTGTCCACGTTCGGCCTCTAGAGTGACGCTAGCCAGGACTGGAGTGGGCGTAGACGCAGCCTGGCGTACTGGGTGACACGTGTGCATGCTGCCATGTGACCTAGTAGGCTGAGGAACACCCGAGCTGTTGCCATCGGGAAGGATCGCAAGTCGCGGATCGCCAACTGAATGGCCAGAAAACGAGGCTGTGGGAGGGATGCCCTTGCCACGGTAGAGTCCAGGAGGGCCCCTATGAACTCGATCCTCTGAGTCGGTTCCAGAGTAGACTTCCCCTCATTGAGGAGGATCCCCAAGCGGTCGAATGTGCTGTGGAGAAATGGAGAAATGGACATCGCTAAGGCAGAACTCCAAAGTTCCAACAACCTACACGGGCGCTAAGAAGGAACTGAGGTAGGGGCTGGGTCGCAGGGGTACTTATGCGGCGCCATGGAGGCGCCACTCCATGGAGGCTCCCTGCTCGACCCAGCCTGTTGCTGGGGGAAAAATCTTCCGACAACTCTGCCCGCGGCGCGTGCACACCTAACTGGAATGCATATGAGCAATCACTTGAAGAAGAACTGAGGGATCAAATCATTATGGCAGGAAACAATTTAATGCAGCATGAAAAAGGCTAATATTCTGGGGTGTATTAAGAAGAGAATTGCATTTAAAACATGGAAGGTCATTCTTCTGCTTGATGTGGTATTGGTGAGTCCTCACCTAGAGTATGTGTCCAGTTTTGACCCTGTGTCAACATGGGTGGGTAGACTAGATGACCCCTGACAGGGTTCTGCCCCCCACTCTGAACTTTGGGGTACAGATGTGGGGACCAGCATGAAAAACTCCCTATGCTTATTCTACTAGCTTAGGTTAAAACTTTGCGAAGGCACAAATTCCTTTCCTTGTCCTTGGACAGTATTTCTGCCACCACCAAGTGATTTAGACAAAAACTCAGGAAAGAGTCACTTGGAATACCTATTTCCCTAAAATATTCCCCCAACCCTCCTTTCCTGGGGAAGTTTGAGAATAATATATTATCTAATTGGCTTAGCAATGTGAGCACAGACCAGACCCTTTGTCTTCAGTACACTAAAACCAATCAGGTCTTAAAAGACAAACTTTATTATAAAGAAAAATGTAAAAGAATCACACCTGCAAAATCAGGATGGAAGGTAACTTTACAGGATAATAAAAAAGATTGAAAACACAGAGGATTCCCCTCTGGATTCAGCTTCACTGTTATAAAAAACAGGAATAAAACTACCTTTGTAGCACAGGAAAAACTCACAAGTCAAAACAAAAGATAACCTAACAGATTTCCTTGCCCCTACTTACAATTTCTGTGGTTTTAGATGGAATATTCCAGGTATATTTTCAGGAGCTGTTGTACCTGCTTGGCTTCTCCCTCCGTCGGGAGAGGGAACAATACAAGAGAACCACAAACAAATCCCCCCATCCCAGATTTGAAAGTATCTTCTTTCCTCATTGGTTCTTCTACTCAGTTGCCAACTAGGTTATTTGAACTGCTTAACCTCTTATGGGTAAAACAATCCAGTACAGCTGCCAAGGAGGGATTTTAAGCTATACATAAAGGTTGCTAGCTTTCCCCTATATTCATGAAAACCGTTCAGAATCCGTTCCAGCCCTACATTTCTATGACTCTATGTGATCTTTTTGGACTATGTGTCCAGCTGGGGAATCAGAAGTTAAGTGTGTGGTAAAGAGAAAGCAGTAGGGATGGAAGCAAGTTTTCAGGGAAGAAAGGAAGGGGTTTGACGAGCCTACAGTCTTGGACAGCAGCCAACTTCTTCTACAACCTTGACCCTGCTTGCTACAAAACAGAACTTCAGCCCTTTCTGCTCCTCATAGCTCAGAGACAGTGCAGTTTAGTAGGTTATTCATCATTTCTGTTGGCAGGAAGAGGAGAATGAGGAGGAAGTGATGGCAGCAGCGCCATGTGCCAGGTCACTGTATTACCCACTGGTCACAATTCCCAAAGGAAAAAATAGCAGGAACCAAACTCAGACCTGCTGTCGAGGCGGATTCCCCAATCTGGCACTTTGAGTGCAGAAGATGGGGGCCCACAAGGATTCTAAAATTTAATACTAGCCACTCCAGGGTTGTATTAAACTCCCAAGGTTAGAGCTTTTTTCTGACCTTGGAATGGTAGATGCTGCCACCATCCAAGTGCAGAACCCCTTTGAGAGTCCAGGAAATCCCACTTGGGAATTCCTTCCTATAGGTACCCTTAAGCCCTTTCACTCCCTTTCTGGGGAAGAACTGAGAAAGAAAAAAAAGGAAACCAGCTATTGCCACCAGCTAATTAAACATCGGCACATACCTCTTAAGACACAAAAATCCAATTCAGTTCTTTAAAATGGTACATTTTATTAAAAAGAAAAGGAAAGAAATATATTTGGGAACTCAGGCTATTGCTAGACTTAAATAAAAACAACTACAAGGATTAAGCATCAAAAACATTTTTCTTAAGGTCCAGTTTAAAGGTTACAAACAAAACAAAGGCACCTGGGTTTAGCACAGAGGAGTCCACACGCCATAAAGAAATAAAAAGATATAAACCTTGTCATAAGTATGAAGTGCCTTAGACTTACTGTTTTACCTGAAAGGGGTTAACCTGAACAGGAGAGGTGGTGACGTCAAGCTAGCATTCCTATGGGGGGGGGGAGTTTTTTTACTTTCACTTTGGTCTCGGCACTCAGCCATCTGCATCTCTTCGCTTCTCTCCCGGCTTTGGGAGCATGTAATCTCCTTCCTATTCATCTCTTTGAATAAGTTGCTAAATTGGACTAACAGTAAGTAGAATTGTTGATTGTATAAACTTGTAATTGATCTGTGGTGTCCTTAATCTCATCAGGAGGAGAAATCTCAAGGGAGGGGTTAGGGCTAGGAAATTGAGTACCTGTGAAGTCTGTATAAGTTGTATGCTTTTTTCTCTTTTCTTTAATAAACCTTTTTTTTGTTATAAGAATTGTCTGGTAATTCCAGTGAAGGGATCCTAGCTTTGGATCGGGCAGCTCATGGTTAGTGAGGGTCTGTGTGCTTGAATCTCTCTCCTAGGTAGCAACGAGGAGGGGGGTGGAGCGGAGTCTCTGTGTTCTTAATCTCCCAGGTAGGGATGGGGGGTGTTACTCATCGGGGGGTTCAATGTACCCCACTCCATGGTTTTGGAATAATCACATTGATGGTGGCAGCGGGTCTCAGTCCCCAACTGGAGGAGTTTGGGCTTTGGGGGAAAAGATTTAACTTAGGCTGGGAAAGTAGCTTAATAAAGTTATTTGGTCTTGCATATAAGAGACTCCCACCCTTTTACCCTAGAGTTTAGAGTGGGGGAAGGGTACTCTTACAAACCTATTCACCTCTGCCTAGACATTTCCTGATCTACTTACATATCTGGTGTTTCAAATAAGTAGTTTCTAGGTATGATATTGAGTATTTTTCATACCTGGCCCAAGTTTCTTATATCATAGCTCTGCCCTCTCTGCCTCTTTCCCAGAGAATGACAGACAGACAAAAAGGGCAGTCTTGTTTCAATATTAAAAAATTCTAGCCTTCCGACTGGATCTTTTGGCCAGTTGCCCACTTACTTCCTTTTACCTATGCCTAGCTGAAGGGCCAAAATCCATGTACTGTGGCATAACAATTTGTGCATGGGTTTGTGTCAGCTTTCAGAGGCCCAAAGTACAGAGTTTGGTCAAGAGGCCAGAGGCCTAGCAAACAGTTATTAGCTAAAAGATAGCAAAATAACAGACAATAACCTTGCTTTGTTTGTTAAATCATAGTCAGCAAAATGCCAGATGTTGGAGCATAACTAAATAAGTGTATCTTATGTAAAGTTGCAAATGGAACAAAGATGTCCTGTTCCCATTGTGCTAGTTCTCCTGTAAGGAGGAGTTCTTCCCACAAGACCAGCCTTGAGTTTATGAAAGGTTGGCATGTCAGTATAAGACAGGGGTCTCAAACTCAAATGACCATGAGGGCCACATGAGGACTTGTGCATTGACCCGAGGGCCGCATCACTGACACCCCCCCTCGCTGCCCCTGGCCCCGCCCTGACTCCATCCCTTCCATGAGGCCCCGCTCCTACCCCGCCTCTTCCCATGCCTTCCCTGCTCCATTCCAACCCTTTCCCCGAAGTCCCCACCCCAACGCTGTCCTCTCCCTGTCTCCTAGGGGTGCAGAAAGGGTGCAGGATGTGGCGGGGGCTCAGGGCAAGGAGTTGAGGTGCAGGAGGTATGGCAGGGGGCTCAGGGCAGGGAGTTGGTGTGTGGGGTGCAAGAGGGGAGAGGGATACAGCAGGGGGGTTGGGTGCAGCAGGTGGGTCAGGGCAGGGAGAGCAATTGGGGTGTGGAGTGTGGCAGGGGGCCCAGAGCAGGGAGTTGGGGTGCAGGATGTGGGAGGGGGCTCAGGGCAAGGAGCTGGGGTGGAGGAGGGGTGAGGGATTCGTCAGAGGGCTCAAGGCATGGATTTGGGGTGTGGGATGTGGCAGGGGGCTCAAGGCAGGGAGAGCAGGAGGGGTACAGGATGCGGCAGGAGGCTCAGGGAATGGAGTTGGGGTGTGTAAGGGGGCTCAGGGCAGGGAGTTGGGGTGCAGGAGGGGTTCAGAGTGCAAGCTCCAGCCTGGTACCACTTACCTACAGCGGCTCCGGCCCTATGCTGCTCCACTCCAGGAAACTACTGCAACCAACCTCGGGGGGGGGGGGGGGGGAGGCTGCTGAGGGTTCCCTTCATGTGCTGCTCTTGCTTCCTTCAGGTAACTCCCATGAAGCTCCCATTGGCCATGTTTCCCTGTTCCTGGCCAATGGGAGCTGCGGGGGGAGGGGGGGCGGTGCCTGGAGGGAGGCAACATAGGAGCTCTCTGACTCCTCCCCCTTCCCTCCCGGCCGAAGGGATGTGCTGTGCCGCTGCTTCAGAAAGCGGCGCAGCACTGGCAGCACAGGAGAGGGACGAGGGCGCGGGGAGCTTCACGGGCCACAGGGAAGGGCTTCGCGGGCCGCATGTGGCCCGCGAGCCACATGTTTGAGACCCCTGGTATAAGATATGGCTTCCTCCCAAATTCACTTTCCCAGGGACCAGCACCTCGCTTAAAACACAAAGGGGTAATTTGAAAGACAATTCTTATTGCCAGACACTTTACACTGTTTCTTTGCTTAACTCCTAGGAATGTACCTGCTAAATGATCAGAGGAGCTACTTCATTCCTGTGGACCCCATCTCGAATTCCCTTCTTTTTAAAGAATAGAACAGGAGTCAGCAAACATTGGAACATGTGCCAAACATGGCATGCGCCGCTGCTCTGGGGTTCTGGCTGCTGGCCCCTTCCCAGCCAGGGTCCCGCCACCGGCCCCACTCAAAGCCCACTGCTGGCCTGGGTGAAGGAATCCCAAGCGGGCAGCGGGCTGAGACCCTTGCTGGCAGGAGCCGGAGGTTGGAACCCCAGAGTGGCAGCATACTGAGCCACCCAGCCCACTGCCGCTCCGGGGTTCCTGCTGCTGGCCCCTTGCCAGCCGGGTCCTGGCTGCCAGCCCCACTCAGTTCCCCCTGCTGGCCCGGGTGAAGGGAACCCCAGACTGGCAATGGGCTGAGCAGACTGGCAGCTGAGACCCCAGAGTGGCAGTGAGCTGAGCGGCTCAGCCCACTGCCGGTCTGGGGTTCTGGCAGCAAGCTCCTTCCAGCTGGGGTCTTGGCTGCCAGCCCCACTCAGCCCGCTGCTGGCCTGGGGTTTCCTTCACCCAGGCCGGCAGCGGGCTGAGTGGGGCCAGCGGCCAGGACCTCGGCTGGCAGCAGAGGTGAAAGTAACCCAGTACACCATGATATGGCATACTGGCAAGAGCTGGTGCGCCATACCGGGGCATCCCGGCTTCCCCAGGGGCCAATTTAAAGGGTCTGGGGCTCCCTCTGCCTCTACCATCCTGGGCCCTTTAAATAGTCATCAGAGCCCCTCTGCCACTGCAGCTCTGGTGGCTGTTTAAGGGGCCCGGGGCAGTAGAGACAGCGGGAGCCTAAACAAGATTGATTGAAAGAGGTGTATTTTCCTATACTTTCATGACAATAGGAAGAAGAGTATAAAAATTCAGAAGTGAGCACACATCACTCTCACAGCCTCTGCTATGACATAACACTCATCAATTCATCTTTTCTATCTCTACAAACAAACTGCTACTGATATATAAGAACAACAAAGAAGCTATCACCAGAGAAGCCTCATGAAAACCTACCCTAGGACAATCTCCTGAAAATTTCAATGTGGATTGATGAGAGGAAGTTAACTAGAATGCTGTCAATTGATTAGATTTAAAAAATACAAGTAATGCTCTTATCATGATACTGAAATGCTTTTGTAATTAAAGATGATAATGGCTTCTCCTGTTATGTAACAAATGGTTTAATCCTATATTCCCGGAGTACACAGAATTCCTGGAGACAATACCAATTATTGGTAAACAGAACAAGTGGGGATTTAATTGGATTTAAGAGTCTTAACATTCCTTAATTAATCTGTTTTAAGACATCTCCTCAAATTACTTTTTCCAGGTATCAGAGTGGTAGCCAAGTTAGTCTAGATCAGGGATGGGGAACCTCTGGCCCACGGGCCATATACGGCCCGCCAAAGCCTTCCGTCCGGCCCGCGCACGTCCCTGGCCGGCGGCTCCCCCAAGCGCTTCCCGGCCCCTTCGCCGAACGCGGAGCCACCCCTCCCCCCCGGCGGCCCGGGGCGGCTCCGCGCTCGACGAAGAGGCCGGAAGCGCCTCGGGGAGCCGCCGGCCAGGGAGGTGTGGGGGTGGTTTTGTGCTCCGGCCGGCAGGCGGGCGTCGCTCCGTGCTGGGACCGGCAAGTGCCTGGGGGGGCCGCCGGCCAGGGACACGCGTGGGTCGCCAGGCGGGGGCAGCTCGAACCTGGGGGGGGCCGCCAGCGCCGCGGAGAGCCGCCGGTCAATGGGGTGTGTGTGGGGGGAGGCCGGGGTGAGCGAGGTGTGGGTGCAGGAGGTAAGGAGGCTTGGTGGGGGGAGGCTAGGCTGGGTGGGTCAGGCATGGGGGGCAGGAGGCTGGGTTGGGAGGGGGGAGGAGGTTAGCTTCAGTGGGGTGGGCCGGGCCAGGCAGGGGTGGGGGAAGAAAAGCAGTTAGATGGGGGGAGGCTGGGCAGGGGTAAAGCAACATCACCCCCTACACCCAGGCTGATAGCGGGAGCTGACTGGGGCAGGCGGCAGGACCCCGGCTGGCAAGGGGCCAGCGGGGAAACCCTAAAGCAGTGCTGGGCTAAGCACTCCGCCTGCCACTGCTTTGGAGTTTCCCCTGGTGGCCCCTTGCCAGCTGGAGTCTCAGCTCCCATGGCCAGCCTGGGCTTCCTTGTGGGGAAGGGGAGCGGCCCACGGGGGGGGGGGGGAGGGGGGGGATGGCCCGCGAAGGACATTATAAATGTCCAAATGGCTCTTGGCACAAAAAAGGTTCCCCACCCCTGGTCTAGATCCACAAAAAGAATGAGGAGTACTTGTGGCACCTTAGAAACTAACAAATTTATTTGGGCATAAGCTGTCATGGGCTAAAATCCACTTCATCAGATCCATAGAGTGGAACATACAGTAGGAAGATTCTCATATTTTATATAATATGGATTATATTTTATATATATTTTATATATATATATATATATATATAAGAGAGAGAGACCTTTCATGAAAAGATAGGGGTTGCCATACCAACTCTAAGAGGCTAATTAATTAAGTTGAGCTATCATTAGCAGGAGAGAAAAAAACATTTTGTAGTTATAATAAGAATGGCCCATCTCAAACAGCTGACAAGAAAGTGTGAGTAACAGTGGGGTGGAAATTAACATGGGGAAACAGATTTCAGTTTGTGTAATGACCCAGCCACTCCCAGTCTTTATTCAAACCTAATTTAATGATATCCCGTTTGTAAATTCTTCTAAGTAATTAAGTTAAATATTTTGTGTTCATAGGTTTAGTTAAGATTGTTTACTATACTCAGCTCTAAACTGTTATTACTCATAACCAACAGAACTCACCTATCCAGAAACAAAATTATTTTACCCATTGTGAGAAAGAAAATAATTTATATGAAACGAGAGCTGCCCTGCAGGAGACATGGAACAAGGGAGCTGCCCTTCAGGAGACTAGCACAGGGAAGGAAACTTAAGCAGCTGATTCCTTATAGGAGAGCCCAAGCAGTCCTTGGGGGAAGGGGAATGGAGGCGGGGGGGAAGATGGACAGATTGATAAAGAACCCACATGGGAGTCAGTTTCTGCCGGGCAGGGCACAGTAGGGTTGCTGCAAGCTGATGAGACTCTGGGAAGGAACCTTTTCATTTGCTCAGGCTCCAAGATAAGAGTCATAACATAGGATCGATTTTTGGGATTCTGTAATGACCAGGAAAATTCCATTTTTAAGTTTGTTTTTGGACTCTCACCTCAAGGGAGCATCCCAAATGGCCTGTGTGTTGATGAAACAAATTTGAATTAAAGTTTCTTGACTTCTTATTTAACTAAACTGCCAGCCCAGATCATTATGGGAGGAAAGGTGGCACGGTTGGATGGAGAGGAGACAGGTCAGCTTTTCATTGCTCTTCTATACCCACTTATTAGCAGTCTTGTTTTCTAATGTTATATTAAACCTCATCAGGAGTCCTACAAAAAGTGGAAACTAAGTTAAACTACAAACTATCAATATAAACACTAAAATTAGAAAGGCCAAGGCACAAAATGAGATTAAACTAGCTAGAGACATAAAGGGTAAAGTAATTAATTAATTAAGTAAAGTGTTAATATCTATCTAAAGGGATGAATATAAACAATGGTTGTTTCTTAGTACATTTTCCAGTGGATCAGAGACATCAATAAATATAACTTACTTGTCTTTACACTTATTGTAAGTAAGTCCATCCCCACCACAGTTGCCACACCGGTCACCTTTAGTATTCACTGCTTTGAAACAATTCTGTGGGGCCAGATGTGCTGCTGCAAGAGGGATGGGGGAAGCACAAAGTAAATGACAAGACAGAAATAAAGCACATAATGCATTGTACTAATTCCTCCAATCATTTCAAGGGGTTAAGGGGAAACTGAAATTATTCACTTGTAACCTGAGTTCTTTGGAATGAAATCTGCATATTTACACTTATGAGAGACACCCCTGAAGCAGATGTGTTGGTGGGAATATTAGGTAGCAGAACTGGTTGGGGCTCTCACACCCTGTCCTAACCCTGTCCTCAGGCCTTAATTTTCTGAGGGCAAGGCTATAAAAGGGTCATGGCACTTCACCCAACTCAGTTGATTGCACCGCCTCCTCTAAGTCCTCGGTTGTACTTAGGACTCCAAGGAAGAGAGGGCAGGTCCAGATTGTTAATATGCAGAGTACATTTCAAAGAATTCTGGTTACAGGTTTACTAACCTCTATTTCTTCTTCAAGTGTCCTCAGTATATTCCTACCCATGGTACAGCAGTACTCCCCTTAGATGAAGGTGATTAAAGGGAGATTGAAGTACTGCCCTGCCCTGCCAAATTGTGCATCCAAGCTGGATGCTACATCCAAAAAATAGGGGTTTGTAAAATGTCTGCAAAGAGCTCGATGTTCCAGCCCTACAGATCTGTATAAAAAGGAATATGTCTGAGGCATACCATTGAAGCTGAGTTGGTCCTAGAGGAATATGTCCGAATTCTCTCTGGAATAGGTTCTGATGCTAAGTGTAGGTCTCATGAAAGCATAGACTAACCAATTTTGAGAGTATACGAGACCAAACAACTTGCTTCTGAATAGCTGAACACTAGTCATGCTCCTAGTTCCAGCACAGAGCAACCCCCGGTAATTACACAGATGTTATGGCTATCTCACTTGTTGCAGTAAAGGGTTTATTCTGCAGCAAGGGAGATTTAGATATTAGGAAACACTTTCTAACTATAAGTTTAGTTAAGCATATGAATAGGCTTCCGAGGAAGGCTGTGGAATCCCCATTATTGGAGGCTTTTAGAACAGATTGGACAAAAATATTTGTCAGGGATAGTCTAGGTTTATTTGGTCTTGACTCAGTGCAGGGGGCTGGACTTGATGACCTCTAAAGGTCCCTTCCAGCCCTATGATTCTATGATAAAATCTGTTTAAACTGAGAGTTGAAATAAATCACATTTTGCTATTGGCTCAAATGGAAGCTTCATTAACTACTGGATGTTCCATGCTGTAGAAGGGTCTTTATGAAGGGTTCAGTAAATCTTCCAACCAGTTAAAAGTCTTAACTGTGTTATGTTTTAAAAAACGCCTTGTTATCTATGAGAGAGTGTAATACCAACACAATGTGAAAGTTTCAGCTATAGCAAATGCTCTAAAATATGATGAACTTGAGCCATTGTTGCTGCTACATTACCACTGTTTAGCCAGAGACTGAATGTCTTCTATTTGAAACTAACAATTATGGGTTGATTCTTTCCTATAAAAAAGTAGAACATGAATCAGTAGACAGCAAGAATTTTTCTAATTCTATACTTTGTCTATGACAAGTTTTATCATGTTTCCCACTTCGTGGATGATAAATGGGGGAGGGAGGGGAAAAGAAGCACTGTGGCTTAACCAGAAGATCTTCAATGACCTATAAATAAAAAAAAGTTATAGAAAAAGTGGAAACTAAGTCAACTTACAAAAGATGAATATATAAAAAAAATAATATAAGTATGCAGGGACAAATTTAGAAAAGCCAAGGCACAAAATGAGATCAAAATAGCTAGAGATATAAAGGGTAACAAGAAAACATTCTACAAACACATTAGAAGCAAGAGGAAGACAAAGGACAGGGTAGACCTATTATTCAATGGGAGGGGGGTGGAAATAACAACAGAAAATGTGGAAATGGCAGAGGTGCTTAATGACTTCTTTGTTTTGGTTCTCACCAAAAGGTTGGTGGTGATGGGATGTCTAACAGTGAATGTCAGTGGAAATAAGGTAGGATCAGAGCCTAAAATAGGAAAGGAAGAAGTTAAAAATTTCTTAGACAAGTTAGATGTCTTCAAGTCACCTGGACCTGATGAAATATATTGTGGAATTACCAAGAAGCTGACTTAAGAGATTTCTGAGCCATTAGCAATTATCTTTGAAAAGACATGGAAGATGGGAGAGACTCCAGAAGACTGGAAAAGGACAAATATAATGCCCACTATATAAAGGGAAATAAGGACATCCTGGGGAATTGCAGACCAGTCAGCTAAACATCTTTACCCAGAAAGATAATAGAGCAAATAATTAAGCAATTAATTTGTAAACATCTACAAGACAATAAGGTGGTAAATAACAGTCAGCATGGATTTGTCAAGAACAAATCATGTCAAACCAACCTGATAGCTTTCTGTGACAGGGTAACAAGCCTAGTGGATGGGGGGAAGTGGTAGACATGGAATATCTTGACTATAGTAAAGCTTTAGATATTGTATCACTTGACCTTCTCATAATATAAATAGAGACATGCAACCTAGATGGAGCTACTATAAGATGGGCGCAAAACTGGTTAGAAGAATGCTCCCAGAGAGTAGTTATCAGTGGTTCACAGTCATGCTGGAGGGGTATAACAAGTGGGGTTCCACAGGGATCTGTTCTGGGTCTGGTTCAGTTCAATATGTTCATCAATGGTTTAGATAATGGGCATAGAGAGTACACTTATAAAGTTTGTGGATGACTCCAAGCTGGGAGGTTGCAAGTGCTTTGGAGGATAGAATTAAAATTCAAAATGATCTGGACAAACTTGGGGAAATGGTCTGAAGTAAATAGGATGAAATTCAATGAGGACAAATGCAAAGTACTCCATTTAGAAAGGAACAATCACAGTTGCACACATGCAAAATGGGAAATGACTGCCCAGGCAGGAGTACTGTGGAAAGGAATATGGGGGTCACAGTGGACCATAAGCTAAATATGAGTTGACAGTGTAACACTGCTGAGAAAAACAAAAAAGTAAACATTCTGGGATGTACTTGCAGGATTCAGGTAAGTGTTCTAAGTAAGACATGAAAAGAAATTCTTCCACTCTACTCTGCGTTGATTAGGCCTCAACTGGATTACTGTGTCCAGTTCTGGGTGCCACCTTTCAGGAAAAAATATGGACAAATTGGAAAAAGTCCACCGAAGAGAACTGGAATAAATTGCCTAGAGAGGTTGAGAAATCTCCGTCATTGGAGATTTTTAAGAGCAGGTTAGGCAAACACCTGTCAGGAGTGGTCAAGATAATACTTACTCCTGCCATGAGTGCAGGGGACTGGAATTTATGACCTCTTGAGGTCCCTTCCAGTCGTATGATTCTATGAAAGCATCCAGAAAACCTTGCCACCAGTTTATCAGGAATGTGTCTGAGATGGATTGGCTGTATCTTCCTGCTCTTGAGCAAAATGTCGGGCATTTTCCCTGGTTGCAATGAGATCTACATGCTGATGAGCTCCTCAAGTTGAAGATCTTGTGCATTACTAAATGTTCCATGACCAATCCTGGAACTCTATTGTGTCTCTGCTCAGTTGGTTCACAATACTGTTGCATTTCCCTGCTAGATGTAGGAGTACAGGAGAGATCTTGTGTTGAATGCACTACTGCCCTGCATCTACTGCTTCTCTGCATAGATGTGTAATGAGTAAATCCCGGCTTGTTTATATAATACATCACTTTCCTTGATTGTAACTGGCTTCCGTTATCCTTGAAAAGCTGCACTACATTCAAATATAAGTGTCGCAGAAAAGATTTGAAAGCCCAGCATATTGCTCTGAGCTGTAGCACACTGATATCTAGTTTATTTTCTTGTGAGTTCCAGTGGCCACAAAAACTGTCAAATTGTCAATGTGAGCTCCCCTGCCTAGGCTGGACGTAGCTGAGACAATTGAAAACTACTCTCCATCTTGGAACAGTCCATCATGACAGAGGCAGGGTCACACTCCTTGATATGGTCAATATTAGATACATATATAAAATATGTCTGTACTTTTGTCACTCAGTGCTGGATAGACCATATTTCCAGCTGGGAACAATGTTTTCCCTACATAGCTGAGTTTATAAGGCCCTTTAATCACAGCAAGAAGATGATTTTCATTTCATTGCCCTCCATGGGATTCTTTCCAATTTGTCCACATCCCTACTGTAATGGAGGGGGACCAAAACTGGACGCAGTACTACATGTGTGGCCTCACCAGTGCCAAACAAAGGGGAATAATCCTGCTTCCTTTAATAAAATGCTTCTTTTTATATGGCCCTTCTGGCCTCTGACTGGTCAATCCAACAGACCCTCTGATTGGCTGCATCTCTGAAGTCCCTCTAGGCTGCCTGGAGGACTTCTCCTCTGCTCTTTTCTGGAGAGGGTTGAGGCAGGGTCACAAGGCCTCCAGCACGGGGTCTCCAGACCTAGTCCACCCTGTGACACCAAAGTAGATATTGGGAATGATTACGTTCTTCCTGGGTGTCTCAGCAATCTTTCATTTTAAAAATGCTTCCCATCTCATTCGCTCACACCTAGCACCTTTTGTAGCCAAAGAGGAGTCCCATACTACTTAAGCAGGTATCTACTCCAACTTTCTAAACCAGCTGTTTGCAAAAGTCAGCTACCTTGGGTGCTAGGAGCTACTCCAAACCTCTTCTATTGCTTCCTGAGCTGAGGAAGAATGTAGGATCCAGAAGCAGGGGAAGTAGGGAACAGTGAGACAGTTTGGATATTGCAGTGATGGGTGTTGTACAATAAGCATCCTAATTCATAGGTGTGATATACAAAATCCACTGATTAGACAGGGCAAGACAGGGAGAAAGGAAGCTTCCCAGCAAAGATGAGGCAGGATTAACCAAGACTGCAGCCACTCCCAACAGCCACACAAACTCTCCCTCCTTTGTGGCAGAGCCCCCTGCCCAAAAATTGTTACTTACTCCCCAGATGACAATTATATGAAAACTGGCCAATTTTATAAGAGTTAATTGATGCTGCTATGTGTTTTTGTAATAATAATGCAGTTCTTGCCTTTGCCAAATACAGCTTTGCACTGTCTCTCGTGGTTATGGCATCTCCCTTGGAAACAACAGTCTTTGTCACCACATGGAGTTCCATCCTGCTTAAATACATCCTCTGGGCACCAGCTCGAAGTCCCATTGCAGTACTCGGGAAGGTCACACTCACCAATACTTTCTCGGCATATTTTCCCTTCTCTATGAAACTGTTAAAATAAGAATACAAGGATCTGGAGGTGATTTCTCTCTAGAGGCCTATTCCACAAGCCACCATTTACCTTCTTAAAATATGTTCGTTTTAGGAGTCCCCAAATATCTAGCATGAAATGAAAAAGCCACTTGCAGATGCTTTGCCATTTATTTTAACATGGACCAAGTAAGCAGAAGATGTAACATAAATACTCCTGCTGTTAATTAAGAAGTGCATTCAAATTCCAGTATTTAAAATATTTGAGATTCTTTTCCACTCCCAAATGATGATAAACTCTTCACACTTTAATCAGTACTAATGAACAATTGAAAATATACTCATTTTTTTCCATAGACCAGGGCTGGGGTCACTGCACCTGCAGTGTTTAGAAGCTGCATCTGTCAATCACTGAGGAGAGGGGGATGGGAACCACTTATCTATATCCTCCCCCCAAAAAGGTACTTAGTAGAAGTATTACTGTAACATCTAGAAGCCACAGTCAAGGACCCAGATCCTATTGTGCTTGACACTGTGCAAACACAGACAGGGCCGGCGACAGGGGAGTACTACGGGTACAGCTGTACCGGGCCCCCCGACTTTAGGGGGGCCCCGGTACACCGCTGTACCCTGTGTACCCCCTTGCCGCCGGACCTGGAGAGTGGGGAAGGGGCGGGGAGGCGGCGCGGCTCTCCCCCAACAAGCGAGCCTGGCTGCAGCAGCAGCTGTGAGCCCGGGCGGCAGCAGCTGCGCGGGGGGGGGGGGGGGGGGAGGGGGCGGCTCACGCAGCTCTCGCTGCGGGGGGGGGGGAGGGGGCGGCTCACGCAGCTCTCGCTGCGGGGGGGGGGGGGGAGGGGGCGCCGGCTGGGCTGGGGGGGGCAGCCGCTGTCGGCTGGGCTGGGGGGAGGGGAGCGCCGGCTGGGCTGGGGGGAGGGGGGGCCCAGCCGCTGTTGGCTGGGCTGGGGGGGGGCCCGGCTGGGCTGGGGGGGCCCAAACTATCAAAGTAGGGGGCCCCCAAATTTCTGTCACCAGCCCTGAACACAGAACAAGAAGACAGTCCCTGCCCCAAAGAGCCAGAACCCAAGAATAAGACTAGAGACAAATGATTGCTACAGATAAATGGGGGAGCATGCAAGGAAACAATCTGACAGTATTCGACAGCTAGACAGGCAGATGTCTCAGCTTCCAGCAGCTTAATCATTATTCATTTTTTGGTATGCATTAAGGAAAAGGAGAGTTTTGAGATGGGTTTTGGAGGATAATTACTTAGTTTTAATCAATGTTTAAGGAGAGCCCCTCCCAATACCAATCATAAGGGACAGAAAGCATGAAAGTCCTTATCTGAAAATTCAATAAGTGGGTAATGGAGGCTGACATCAGAGGTGGAATGGAGTTTAGCATTAACCGCTTTATTAATAAATGAGAGATGACATGGTGGGGATGGTCAAGAAGGGCCTTGAAAATGAAGAGAAGTAGCTTATATTTAATGTGGTAGAGAAGAGGGAACCAGAAGAGGGAAGCAAAGAAATAGGTGACATGGTCAAAGCGACAGACTAAGAAAATTATCTATGCAGCAGCATTCTGAAAGGATGAGTGGAGAGAGACTGCATGTCAAGACCAAAGAGAAGGATGTTGCACTAATTGAGTTGTGAGATCACGAGACCTGGGATGAGAGTGTTAGGTGTCTGATTGGATAAGAAAGGCCATATAACAGATATGTTATACAGAAAGAACTGGAAAGGTTAACAAATTGTCTGAATGTGAGGTCCTAGAGACCAGTCGAAGTCAATGATGGCACCCAGGTTATGAACCTCTGGGACAGACAGTATGGTGTTATTTAGTCATCAAGAAAGGAGGTAGTGGGGAGGCCATAGTGTGGAATGAGAGAAACAGATGAAGAGTTCTGTTTTAGCCATGTTGAGCTTGAGCTGATGGCTGGACATCTGCATGGAGATATCAGAGAGATAGACTGAGGTTTTTGTTTAGAGAAAGACAGGTGTGGAGTAGCGAAGTAGATCTGTATAAATGTATTTTATTTTATCGGTAGCCTGAAAGTATAGTAGAAGTGACAAAGAGTACTGTGGCACCTTAAAGACCAGCTAAAGTATTGAAGCATAAGCTTTCATGGGCTAATACCCACTTTGTTGGATGCTGTGACGGACCGCTCTCTCTCCCCTCTCAGGAACACAGGCAGGAAACCCTTCTTTGCTTCAAACAGTGCTCTTTAATCACAGTGCAGGACCCCACCACCAATATATACAATTCTTCAACTTACAGCTCCCAGCTCTACAGACTCTATATAGTCCAGCTTACAACTCCAACACAGCTCTGAATAGCTCCAACCACCACCTCACTCTATACCATCCCCACCACACTGGGCTTGCTTCCTGGCAGGCCTTTTATCCCCCTGAGGAGGCTGCCAGGTGCCACTCATCCCTGTTGATTGCCCTGCAAGCCAGGTGGCTGATTAGCCTCCCTGCAAGGGAGGTTTGCAGAGGGCTTTTCTCCCTCTTAAAGGGCCGGCAGGGCTGGCTCAGACACTCCTGGCCAGGACCCTGCCACACACCTCCCCCCTTAGCCTAGCCCCATCGGGCTGGCTCGGACCCCTCAGTATTTTCCAATTATATTCAACAGGGCCCTCGAACCTCTAATTCTCATCTCTTTGACCATCGCAGCATGGTCACAAGGCTTCTGGGTGTCACACCCAGTCACGGCGGAGACCCTTACTGCTTTTTTTACTTTCGGCCCTCGCCTCTTTCACAGGTGCCGCCTGGGCAGGGGGTTGAGGTTCTTTGACCCCCTGCTTTTCGGGGGGGGGGGGAGCCTTGTCCACTCCTCACACTGCAGGCAGTAGGGTGGAACTGACCGTCCCTCTGCCTCAGTTTCCCCCAAGCTCTCACAGGGGCTCAGGGCCTCCTCTGTGGAGCTCACCCCCTGCTCTGGCCTCAGCCCTTCCTGGCTGTCTAGGTCCTTCGCAGGGTTAGTGGGCTGGGACCCGCCCCTTCTCTCGGCCGAACCCCCCGTACGGGTTTGCACGCTCGGCCTTGGGGCAGCCCGGGGCCTCATACCTCCCACCGGGCCCCAGTCCCGCCCAATGATTACGGGGCAAGGTAACCCCGCAGGCACCCCGACCCGCTTCCAGCGGAATCGGCCGCTGATCTCGAGGGGGACCTGGGCCACCTGACAGGACTTCCTGTCCCCGTGGACACACTGCAGGTCCATTTTAGCCCCTGGGATCAGCCACTCGGGGCGGATCAACGCTCTGCGGACGAGCGTACAGGGGGAGGCTGAATCCACTACCCCCGGTTGGGACTTCCTCCCCACCTGTACCCGCAGAGTGGGTATCCCCTTACACGGTTTCCGCCCCCAAACCTTGGTCCACCCACACCAGTTAGAGTAGTCGCACTCCATGGCTGGGCAGTCTCTCTTAATATGCCCTGGCTTCCCACACTGCCAGCAGGTACACCTGGCAGTTCTCTCGGGCACCCCCCTGGGCTCCCCATCAGTCCTTTTCCCTCTGGGCGGAGGGGAGTCCACGGGCCAACGCCCCAAATCCCAGACCCGTCGCGGTCGGTCTTCTTCCCGAGGTCCCTCTGCCTCGACGTATTCCTCGGTCAGGCGCACCGCAGACTCCACCGTCTCCGGCTGGTGCCTCCTGACCCAGGTACGGACAGTCTCGGGGAGGCTGAGCAAAAACTGCTCCAAGATCAGGGAGTCCATAATTTCCTCCCCTGACCGGGCCTCCGGCCTCAGCCAACGCGTCACCCAGTCTCTTAGCCTCTGGGCAAACGCTCGGGGCCGCACCGCCTGCGTCCAGCGGGCCGCCCGGAACTTCTGTCGGTATCTTTCTGGTGATAAACCGACCGGGTCCAAAATGGCCACTCTTACAGTTTCAAAGTCTTGGGCCTCTACAGTCCCCCGGGCCATATAGGCCGCCTGGGCTTCGCCCACGAGGTATGGAGCAAGCCGGAGGGCCCAGGTGGTCCACTCCCACCCGGCTGTGGTGGCCACCCTCTCGAAAGTCTCCAGGAAAGCATCGGGGTCATCCGCCAGGCTCATCTTACAGAGTCCCCATCTCGGCGGCCGCATGCCCTCTCCTGCCCCTTGACTCACCAGGTGTTGCAGGAGAGTTGCCTGGGTCTTCGCTGGCTCCTTCATAAAGTCCTGCAGCGTCTTCTGCTGCTCGGCTTGAGCCTGTTGCATCTCCAGGTGGGTTTGTTGCAAGGCATGCATGGCCTGCTGGGTCTGTTTTTGCTGCTCTACGAGCCACTGCAGGGTTCCCTCCATCTCAGGGCCACCAGTTGGGTTGCTGGTGTAGCGATCCCACCTCGGACACCACTTGTGACGGACCGCTCTCTCTCCCCTCTCAGAGACACAGGCAGGAAACCCTTCTTTGCTTCAAACAGTGCTCTTTAATCACAGTGCAGGACCCCACCACCAATATATACAATTCTTCAACTTACAGCTCTACAGCTCCCAGCTCTACAGACTCTATATAGTCCAGCTTACAACTCCAACACAGCTCTGAATAGCTCCAACCACCACCTCACTCTATACCATCCCCACCACACTGGGCTTGCTTCCTGGCAGGCCTTTTATCCCCCTGAGGAGGCTGCCAGGTGCCACTCATCCCTGTTGATTGCCCTGCAAGCCAGGTGGCTGATTAGCCTCCCTGCAAGGGAGGTTTGCAGAGGGCTTTTCTCCCTCTTAAAGGGCCGGCAGGGCTGGCTCAGACACTCCTGGCCAGGACCCTGCCACAATGCATACAGTGGAAGTATCCAGGGGACACTTACCGGTCCCCGGAAACTTCCACGGCATGCATCCGACGAAGTGGGTATTAGCCCACGAAAGCTTATGCTTCAATACTTTAGTTAGTCTTTAAGGTGCCACAGGACTCTTTGCCACTTCTGCAATTCCAGACTAACACAGCTACCTCTCTGATTCTTGAAAGTAGAGTCTGGATTCATGCTCCTATATCAATTCTAAAGGATTCCCTGAATCTTTGAGTAAGTGCAGTCTTGTGGCAAATATTTCTGAATAACTGGGCACTGGGAATAAAGAAGGCCTATCTGTGTGCCAAGAACTCTTCATGTCTGCCAGAAAACATCCTTTGGAACTTTTGCCAAGTTTTCCTGAGCAATTGGTGTGGAAGGATTGGGTAACCTGATAAAGTTGGATTGTTCAAAGAGGGCTCCTACTCATGAGGATGGAAGTAAAGGGCTGTAGGGGTGCCAGGTACAGGAAGTGAATACAGAGTTTCTTCAATCCCAGAAACTTCTCTGCTGAATCCTGTATGTCCTGACCAGTTGAAATACTGAGCTGTGGGGTGGGCCGAATGGAAACATTTTCTACTACTGTATTGGTTCCTGCAGCAGTGGGTGCCACACTTATTGCATCAGTGATAGTACAAGAACTTTCTGCTATTGTCACAGGTTTTTCTGGGATCTAGAGGGGGTGACTTTATCCTTTACTGAAGAACCCTTAGTTGGGAGCCTGGCTGTCACCAAGGTCTCCTGCAGATGATCTGAGAAATCAGAAAGAGATTTCCAGAAGGTTCAGAAGAGGAACGTCTTTCCATTCAAGTAAGGATACCTTCCATGGTAAACTGGAAATAGGCGCTCCTTTTCTTCATGTGAGCCATCTTGACAGTGTCCAGGCTCATATAATTCTGTACATAAAGGTGGTCCATGCTATGTCGGGAAGCCACGAATGGTAATGAAGGAAGCAAAGGACAATAGAGAGAGATTTTCAAGTCCACGTAGTAAGATAATATTGGGGAAAATATCGATTTGGGTATGATGTTGCACTTCATATGTTTTATGGAAATATGCCTAAGAGTTAACAAAGAGTCCTGTGGCACCTTAAAGACTAACTAAAGTATTGAATCACAAGCTTTCGTGGGCTAATACCCACTTCGTCGGATGCAAGCAGTGGAAGTGTCCAGGGGCAGGCATAGATAAGTAGGCAAGAACCAGGCAGGAGGTAACAAGGTTAGTCCAATCAGGCTGAACCAGCTTGTTATCTCAAATCAGGAAGGGTGAGGTATTCTTCTAGCAGCTGAATTGGAGGTGTGAATTCGGAGAGAGGAGAAGCTGTTTTTGTAAACAGCAAGCCATTCAAGATCCTTGTTCAATCCCAGATTGATTGTGTCAAATTTGCAAATGAATTGCAGCTCTGCAGTTTCTCTTTGCAGTCTGGTCTTGAAGTTTTTTTGCTGCAGTATGGTGACTTTTAAATCTGTAATTGTGTGTCCAGGCAGATTGAAGTGTTCTCCTACAGGTTTTTGTATATTGCCATTACCTCTGCTATTCCAGACTAACACCTCTCTGATTCATGCCTAAAAGTGTAAATATAATGTAACTGGAATACGCTTCATGCAAAAGGTATCTTGTAAGATATCTTTACAAAGCTTATAATCTACTGAGTGTGTTCAGCCTATTTGCATGAATGTACCATTACTGTATCTGAAGCTAAAAATATGAAGTATTAATCTGAAGTCCTGTTGTAATTATGCAAAGTGTGGGCTATTAGTGGTGGTTTAGAGTCTTGATGGCTCCCATTGACTAGGAAAATGGTTGTAAATGTCTTTTACTTGCAAGCCTTCCTGCATTCCTGTGAGTCAGGTCCGGAAGAATGGAGGCTTGGAGTTCTCACGGGACATGTGACCATGCCACGTGGTACTGGAATCCATCTGAAACCTGTTGCTTTTCCATTTAGAAAGAGGGGTGGGGATCCAGAGAGAGAAAAGATTCCTGCCTCGTGGCAAAGCTATAAAAAAGGGTAGAACAGAACAAAGGGGGCTGCCTGTCATGAGAACTCCCCTAGTTGCCACCTTAGTTGGAACTAATAAGAACTGTACCAGAGTAAAGGATCGGGCCCAGACTAAGAAGGAGTCTAGTGTGTGAAAAAAGCTTATTGGAACATCTCTGAGGGTGAGATTTACCTATATTCAGTTTCTTAATGTATTAGGCTTAGTCTTGTGTGATTTGGTTTATTTTGATTGGTTACTTACTTTGTTCTGTCTGTTATTACTTGAAACCACTTAAATCCTACCTTTTATACTTAATGAAATCACTTTTGTTTATTAACGAACCCAGAGTAAGTGATTAATACATGGGTGAGCATATGCATATCTCTCTATTAGTCTTATAGAGGGTAGACAATTCATGAGTTTATCCTGAATATGTTTTATATAGAGTAAAACGGATTTATTTGGGATTTGGAACCCATTTGAAACTGGGTGTCTGGATGCTGAAGCTAGGTAACTTGCTAAGTGGTTTTCAGTTAAAGCCTGCAGTTCAGGGGGTGGTGGTGGTATAGACCTGGGTCTGGGTTGCAACAAGCTGGTATGTGTAGCTCAACACGGCAAGGCTTCTGAACTCCCAAGCCATCAGGAAAAACAGGCTCAGGGGTAATTTCAGCACATCAGGTGACAGTCCCAAGGGAGTCTCATGACCTAACCCATCAGACTGGAGATGTTTTGAAGTCACATAGGGTGTGTCTACAGAGCATTTGGGAGCAGGCCTCCCAGCCAAGGTACATAGATTTGTGATAGCAGGGCTTGTGCTAGTGCACTAGGCACCCGAGGCTGCCTGGCAGGCAGGCAGTGTGCTGTTAAAAATCCTGTCCCTCTCTTCTCTGCCCCTGCCACTGCCCCCTGTGGGGGAAGAAGCATGTCCTGCCGGTTGCTGCTGCTGCAGGCTCCCAGGACTCTTCCGCAGTGTGCTGGGTTCTGCCCCTCCTCCTCCCTGCTGGCCAATCAGCTGATGGCCCTTGCGAGAAAGGAGGGGTCTGGGGAGAGGGAGAAACCAACAGAGCTGCAGCAGTGCTCTGGGTAAGAGGGGGGCAGGGCCTTGGGGAAGGGAGTGGAATTGGGGCATATCCCCTCCATCTCCCTGCCCTGAGCACCCCCAGACCCCTGCCCTGACCCCGGCAGCCTCCTCACACACAGCCAGCCCTCTGCCCTGACTTTGGCACACCCCAGGCCGCTGCCCTGACCCTTGTAGTCCACACACACACACCCAGCCCGCTGCCCTAATTTTGGCACCCCACACCCCCCCCCGGCCCCCTGCCCTGACCCTTGTAGTCCCCTCAAACACACCCAGCTCTCTGCCCTAATTTTGGCAGCCCCCACATGCCCCAGGCTCCTGCCCTGACCCTTGCAGTCCCCACACGCACACCCAGCCCTCTGTCCTGACTTCCCCCCCCCACACACACACACGCCCCAGGCCCCTGCCCTGACCCTTGCAGTCCCCACACGCACACCCAGCCCTCTGTCCTGACTCCCCCCCCCCACATACACACGCCCCAGGCCCCTGCCCTGACTCTTGCAGACCCCACATTCCCACTCCCACCTGAGCACCAAATGGGAGTTCCTGCAGACCCCCCCCCACATTCCTACCTGAACCCCTCACACCAAATGGGAGCTTCCCAGATAAGTGCTCCACACCCAAACCTCCTGCCCCAACCCTGAGGCCCCTCCCTCATTCTAGCTCCTGGCCAGACCCTACACCCCAATCCCTAGCCTGCTCCTTCACCCCCAACCCCGGGCTCAGTGTGCTCCCACCCTTAGTGCAGTGCAGAGAGGGAGGAAGAGAATGGGCCAGAACCAGGGAGAAGGTAGGTACTCACTCTATGTGGGCAGGTATAGGACCTCAGACCGGCAGCGGGCTGAGCAGGGCGGGCAGCCAGAATCCCAGCTGGCAGGAGTCAGCGGATGGAACCCCAGACTGGCAGTGGGTTGAGCCGCTCAGCCCGCTCCCAGTCTGGGGTTCTGACTGCTGGCCGCTTCCCTGCCCCGCGGGGTCCTGGCCGCAGGCCCCTCTCAGCCTGCTGCTGGCGTAGGTGAATGGAACCCCAGGCTGGCAGCAGACTGAGCAGGCTGGCAGCATAAGATCATCCTTTTAATTTAATTTTAAATTAAGCTTCTTAAACATCCTGAAAATCTTGTTTACCTTAAATATGACAATAGTTTAATTATATAATATATAGACTTACAGACATAGACCTTCTAAAAAATGTTAAAATGTATTACCGGCATGCGAAACCTTAAATTAGAGTGAATAAGTGAAGACTCGGCACACCACTTCTGAAAGGTTGCCGACCCTTGGTGTAGACTGTGCTTTGACATTTTGACTCAGGCTGGAGCTTGTGTTCTCAAGACCACTCCACCTGTCCCAAGGCGCTCCAGCCCTGGCTACAACATCAAATCACTGTCTACACAGCACACAACTAGCACAAGTTTGAGGACCTAGGCTGGGAAACCCGCTCCCAAAAAAATGAGTAGACATTCCAATAGGGCTTGTAGCCATGCACTGCCAATGGAGGCAGAACATTCGGGAGAGAGTGTTGATAGGCAGGTCCTTTCAACCTCTCACCAATCTGTCACTGACAGCTTTAGCTGCCATCCTAGGTGACTGATCTAACATCAGGTTATAGAATCATTCTCATGCTTTCCCTCGCCCAATGATTATTCAGTCATACATAATGATAATGGATAGCTATGGGGCCTATGTGAATGACTCTGTAGGCTGGTAGTTTGGGCATTTACCTAGAATATAGGGGACCCAAGTTCAAGTCTCTCCTCCAATGACTATTTAATTAATTATCAAAAATAGAACAGTTTAAAGGGGAGATATTGAGAAAGAAGACTGTTAGCCCAGTTGCTCAGACACTCTCCTATAATAGGAGAAATCCAAGTTTAAGTTCCTTCTCCACATTAGAGGAGCCAAAGAGCAGGAATAGATATTGGCGTCCCACATCTCCGGTGAAGACTCTAGCCTCACCTGGGAGGCTAGAGTCAAGTATTTGATAAAAAGAAATTGCCCAGCTTTAATCTGAAACTACCTACATGGGATTAGTCGATGCAGTACTTGAGAAGAAAATTGTGAAAATGAACAGCATTGCCACTGGCTACTAACTTAAAAACAAACAAACATTCAGTTTACCACAAAATACAAAACGTACTCTACATTTGTCTTACCTGACAGTTTTTGCAGCAAAGTCCAGAAACACAAGCAGCACCTGGCTTTATTGTACAATTGGATAGGCAACAACCACTCCGTTGGCATACCTTCAAGCACAAAATGAATAGCACCTCACCGTAAAAATCTGCTGTGGGGCTCTCCTGTAATAACACCGCTCTTGCCATTTATTGTTTGATTTCACAAAGTAACAGAGATTAATGAATTTGAGAGACAAATTCCCATTTCGGATCTACTTTTACTTATACAGATTTTTTTTTAAAGGTATTATTATTACTATTTGCTATTTCTTCTACTCAAGGAATCCAAAGAGAATGGTGCCATCAAAAGAGGAAGGATAGTCCAGTGGTTAGGACAGCCGTTTATGGCTACGAGCACTGGGTTCAATTGTCTACTCTGCTGTGAGCTTAGGCAAGTCACTTGGTTTTTTTGTTGTTTGGTTCCCTATCTGTAAAATGGGGGCTATAGGGAAGCAATCACAGCTGGGCCACACGCCAATCAGGCCACAGCTGGCTCTGATAAAAGGGCTCTGAGCCAGGAGCTCCAGCCTGACAACTCCCCAGGCTGCAGGCCTTGTGCAAGGGCTGAAGAAGGCACTGGTGCTACAGAGGTGCAGTCTGGGGTTAGTCAGAGGTAGCTGGCCCAAAGCCCTTGCCAATGATGAGTGGCCACTACAGAGTGTAGTTTGCCCCAGTGAGCGGGGGGGCTAGATGACAACTGGCAGTAGCCACTGAGGCAAGATGGGGTTAGAGTGGTGGTTCTCAAACCGAGGGTCGCGACCCCCCTAGAGGTCACTGCCTGCATCCAGGGCGGTCACTAGCTCCCCATGCCACCGGCATGCCACCAAATTGATTGCTTCAATCGGCGGCTTTTCGGTGGACATTCCACGTGCCTTAAAGGGTCCGCTGAAAGGCTGCTGCCAAATGCGGAAGTAATCAATTTGGCGGCATTTCGGCGGACATACAAGGATCGCGCCGCACCGCTGGAGAAGAAAAAAGGGTCGCAGTCTCAGGAAGTTTGAGAACCGGTGGGTTAGAGGGTTGTGGGGGAGACCCAGAGTGTGGGGGCACTGCCAGAGAACAGCACCCTAAGGGTAAGGGGCACCAGAGTCTGGGAGTGACACGGGGGCTAGCGGCAGGCAAGACACCAGCCACCAAGAGGCGCTCCATGTGCTGGAGACCTAATTCCCTGGATGAACAACAGGAAGCGCTGCACTGTTGGATCTCAGCATCACTACATTTACTCAAAGAATAATTCACTTTGTACTGACAGCTGTAATTTTGATGTGCATAAGCTAAAACCATACATCTCACCGAGTAATTTTGAAGTTGGATAAAACAAACTTACTAATGCTTCTGTAAACTACGCATGAAATGAACATCTTTAATTACTAACCTCATCCATACCACAGTCACATTCCTCCTCATCTTCTATTGCACCATTACCACACATCTGTGTTCCAAATATTTTCTTTTCTGGTATGTTGAGAAGGCACGTTTTTCCTGGTTTTCTTATCATGTTGAAATAGTCTGCTCTAGAGCAGTTACTGAACTCTGTGCATATTACCGACCTGGACAGGGAGAAAATATCTAATAATAGAAAGCACTTTAATCTGTTGGAATATCAAAATGCAATGGCTGGAAATTGAAGATAGACAAATTCAAACAATTGACAATGGAACTAATTGTCTCATTCAGCAATGGGAATCTTAACGTGGCATTTTCTTAATTTTTAAGTGCTTGGCTTTGCAACCCCAAAAAATTTTTGAAGTAGAAATTTGTATTACCTTGACATCATTCATCCAGATGAGATTTGGAGATCTGATTTAAAATTAAACCACAGCACATAATGGAGACTAATGGACTACAAACTTTAAGAATAAAATCAGACTATGCTTGACTCAGGAATAACAATGATAATTAGAAATGTATATACTGTAGCATAAAATCAACCCTGTATTACATGTTCAATGGGATATTCTCTGCTCAGTGTTAAAATTTAAATGATTTAGTCCCTCGCTACAGAAAGAATGTGGAAAAATTGGAGGGAGTCCAGCAGAGGACAACAAAAATAATCAAGGGGCTAGGGCACATGATTTACAAGGAGAGGCTGAGGAAACTGGGTTTGTTTAGTCTTCAGAAGAGAAGAGTGTGTGTGTGTGGGGGGGTGATAGCAGCTTTCAACTGGAGGTGGGAGGGCTCCAAAGAGGATGGAGCAGAGCTGTTCTCAGTGGTGGCAGATGACAGAACAAGAGCAATGGTCTCAAATTGAAGTGGGGAAGATGTAGGTTGGATATTAGGAAACACTATTTCACCAGAAGGGTGGTGAAGCACTGGAATGGGTTACCCAGGGAGGTGATGGAATCGCCATCCTTAGAGGTTAACGCCCATCTTAACAAAGCCCTGGCTGGGATAATTTAGTTGGTGTTGGTCCTGCTTTGAGTAGGTTCTTGGACTAGATGACCTCCTGAGGTCTCTTTCAACCCTAATCTTCTATGATTCTACGACTCCTCTCTCTTTTTCACCAGTTAAAATTTTTCAAAACTATAACTTCATGTTAGGTAAGCCAATAACTGAAGTGTGGGGATGTGCAGTTTTGCACTTTGGCCACAGAAAAAATTCCCAGGTGAGAAATTATTTTTGCTACATCCTGTTTCTAACTTGATGAAAGACCAAGCTGTTTTGAAAGGAATAACCTCTCCCCAAGGGGACTAGGACGGAGAAGAACAGTCAGAAAGAGTCAGGATTCATGATGGTGGAGAACTGTGAGGGATGTCCTAACAAGGGCCTATGAAAGGATACGTTAGAACAATGAAGGTTACTTATCTGTAACTAGTTCTTCAATATGGACTCTGCATATTCACATTCATGGGATGCTCTGACCGGTGAAACACAAGGTACAATGCCCATTGGAGAACTCACACACTTCCTTAGCAGACATTTTACATCCCTGCAATCCCCCTACCCGAGTGCCATAACCTCACCTTCTGTATTGCCCACTGAATCCATACAAGCCAATTTGGCCTGTCATTAGCTGAAAGCTAAAGAATAAAAAAAAAGTGCCAGCAGCACCACTTGTGCTTCTACTGTGATGAACCTGGCTTGGCTATCTCAGCCTGCCCAATACGAACACCAAGGAGCATGAGAAAAAAGCTGGTCCAGCCACAGGGAGGGGAATCAGACTGGTCCTTGAAAGACAAGAATTTCCCTGTACTCTAGACCTCAATGAGATTCACCCTGATCTCTATTGAGGGCCTTCCCATTTGACTATGCCTATCTAGCTCCAGATCTAAGGGGAACCCTGACTGTTTCCCCTCCAATGGATCCAGTGCATGGTGCTTTTGAACATCTCTGTCACAGTCAGTGGGAGGACCCCTTCACTTTGTTAATCAGTGAGGGTCACACTCTAAGAGCATAAGAACATAAGAATGGCTGTACTGGGTCAGACCAACGGTCCATCTAGCCCAGTATCCTGTCTACTGACAGTGGCCAATGCCAGGTGCCCCGGAGTGAGTGAACCTAACAGGTAATGATCAAGTGATCTCTCTCCTGCCATCCATCACTCCCCTCTGACAAACAGAGGCTAGGGACACAATTGGTTACCCATCCTGGCTAATAGCCATTAATGGAATTAACCTCCATGAATTTATCCAGTTCTCTTTTAAACCCTGTTATAGTCCTAGCCGTCACAGCCTCCTCAGGCAAGGAGTTCCATGGGTTGACTGTGCACTGTATGAAGAACTTCCTTTTATTTGTTTTAAACCTGCTGCCCACTAATTTCATTGGGTGGCCCCCAGTTCTTACATTATGGGAACAAGTAAATAACTTTTCCTTATTCACTTTCTCCTTACCACTCATAATTATATATACCTCTATCATATCCGCCCTTAGTCTCCTCTTTTCCAAGCTAAAAAGTCCTAGCCTCTTTAATCTCTCCCCATATGGGACCCGTTTCAAACCCCTAATCATTTTAGTTGCCCTTCTCCAAACCTTTTCTAATGCCAATATATCCTTTTTGAGATGAGACCACATTTGTACACAGTATTCAAGATGTGGGTGCACCACAGATTTGTATAAGAGCAATAAGATATTTTCCATCTTATTCTCTATCCCTTTTTTAATGATTCCTAATATCCTGTTTGCTTTTTTGACTGCCGCTGCACACTGCATGGACGTCTTTAGAGAACTATCCATGATGACTCCAAGATCTCTTTCTTGATTAGTTGTGACTAAATTAGACCCCATCATATTGTATATATTTGGGGTTATTTTTTCCAATGTGCATTACTTTACATTTATCCACATTAAATTTCATTTGACATTTTGTTGCCCAATCATTTAGTTTTGTGAGATCTTTTTGAAGTTCTTCACAGTCTGCTTGGGTCTTAACTATTTTGAGCAGTTTAGTATCATCTGCAAACTTTGACACCTCACTGTTTACCCCTTCATCCAAATCATTTATGAATAAGTTGAATAGGATTGGTCCTAGGACTGACCTTTGGGGAACACCACTAGTTACCCCTCTCCATTCAGAAAATTTACCATTTATTCTTACTCTTTGTTCCCTGTCTTTTAACCAATTTTCAATCCATGAAAGGATCTTCCCTCTTATCCCATGGCAACTTAATTTACGTAAGAGCCTTTGGTGAGGGACCTTGTCAAAGGCTTTCTGGAAATCTAAGTACACTACATCCATTGGATCCCCCTTGTCCACATGTTTGTTGACTCCTTCAAAGAACTCTAATAGATTAGTAAGACATGATTTCCCTTTACAGAAACCATGCTGACTTTTGCCCAACAATTTATGTTCTTCTATGTGCCTGACAATTTTATTTTTTACTATTGTTTCAACTAATTTGCCCAGTACAGACGTTAGACTTACTGGTCTGCAATTGCCAGGATCACCTCTAGAGCCCTTTTTAAATATTGGCGTTACATTAGCTATCTTCCTGTCATTAGGCACAGAAGCCGATTTAAAGGACAGGTTACAAACCCTACTTAATAGTTCACATTTGAATTCTTTCAGAACTTTTGGGTGAATGCCGTCTGGTCCCGGTGACTTGTTGCAGTTAAGTTTATCAATTAGTTCCAAAACCTCCTCTCGTGACACTTCAATCTGTGACAATTCCTCAGATTTGTCCACTACAAAAGACGGCTCTGCTTTGGGAATCTCCCTAACATCCTCAGCCATGAAGACTGAAGCAAAGAATTTATTTAGTTTCTCCGCAATGACTTTATCGTCTTTAAGTGCTCCTTTTGTATCTCTATCGTCCAGGGGCCCCACTGGTTGTTTAGCAAGCTTCCTGCTTCTGACGTATTTAAAAAACATACATCACTGGGATAATCCCCTTGTTTTCGCCATCTCCTGGGACCGAATCACGGAGCCTTCAATACCACTGGTTCACTCTGTGGGCTCCTCTCAGCAATTCCACCTGAACTGGACCCTCAGAGAAGACTCATGCATCCAAAGGGAGCAATGCAACTTGTACTTAATCTGGAGTGACTCTCAGCCAGCATTGTAAAAACAGAAAGATTTATTAGATATCTGGAACCCAGTATAGGAAGTCCTTACATTAGTATGGCAAAAGGAAAAGTTATAGCAAGTCCACCTGGGTCTCCTGTACAAGCTTCTTCACTGGATGTTTTCAAAAAGAGGCTTGACAGCCATCTGCCTTAGATGCTTTAGACATAAAAAATCCTGCATATTGGCAGGAGGTTAGACTAGATCAGGGATTGGCAGCCTTTGGCATGCGGCTCATCAGGGAATGTTGTTCTGGCCGCCGCTTTCTGCAGCCCCCATTGGCTTGGAACAATGAACCACAGCACGTAAGATTATCTTTTGTTTTAGCTTGTGAATTTTCCCTTTGCTCGAGGGAAGTTTATTCCTATTTTTTTGTAACTTTGAAACTAAGTCTAGAGGGGGTTCCTTTGTGTTTTTGAATCTTTTGTTACCCTGTAAAGTTATCTTCCATCCTGATTTTATAGAGGTGATTCTTTTACTTTAAATAAAATTCTTCTTTTAAGAACCGGATTGATTTTCAGTGTCCTAAAGGCCCAGAGGTTTGGGTCTGTGCTCACTTTGTAACCAATTGGTTAGGATATTATTCTCAAGCCTTCCCAGGAAAAGTGGTACAAGGGCTTGGGAAGATATTGGGGAGGGGGAGGGGGGATAGGCACTCCAAGTGGTCCTTTTCCTGAATATTTGTCTAAATCATTTGATAGTGGCAGCAATACCTTCTGTCCAACAACAAGGGATTTGTGCCTTGGAAAAGCTTTAACCTAAGCTGGTAGAAATAAGATTAGGGGGTCTTTCATGCAGGTCCCCACATCTGTACCCCAGAGTTTATTGCAGGAAATGTGGGACTGAAGCTGGGTGACCAAGGCATCCCTCAGTACTGGGAGTTGAATGAAATTCTGAGACGGTAAACAAGAAAATCTAACTAACTAAACACTAATAACCTTAATAACACCCAATTATTTAAAATACAGGAGAACATAGTCCACTTGGAAAACATTTAAATGCAAAAAGAGCATTTCCAGCAACCAGGGTAAGAAGGGACTGAGATGGCTCAAAGTTAGGTCAGTCCTTTATACCAGCAGTGCACAACAGCAGAAGGCGCTCATGCCACCCCGATGGGTACCACTGAAGCAAAAGTATTCTGGTGACTGTGTGTGGGAGGTGCACACAGTAAAAGTGGAATGCACATGTGCAATCACTCAAAGGAGAAGTAACATTTACCAAATACTAAATAATCTATTTACATTAGAGACTGCCTATTTGCAAGTAACAATAGATGAGAAAGAGAGCTGAAAGAACCAAGGTTTGAAGGAATACAAGGAGCTCCAACTCCATCACAGTCAGTGAGATGGAACTGAGAGGGAGTTGGAGCACCCCTGTCCTTTATACCCTTCTACTGTGAGCACAAGGACACAGTGCACATGTGCAACCCCAATGGTAATGACAACAAAGATCTTCAACTCTTGTGTGCTGGTCACCTACAGTGGATTGTATATGTTGCAGTCACTTCAAGAAGAACCATTTCTTCAAGGTGCTTTGGGCCACTGGGAGAAGGGCCCATAATCACTTGCCATTCTTGGCTTCCAACCTGAATTCCAAAACTAATTCACAAAGTAATTGATATCGGGTCAAATGTGGAATGAGGAGCCAAAAATTGGAGAAAAAACAAAGGAGAAATATCACACCTACAAGTTGGAATTTAATTAATTCTTCAAAGGAAGGAAACATAATAGCCATGTCAAAAGGCATGATAAGTTACGGACTGAACATGAGAACATTGTCAACTGGTATTCTGTGCCTCCTATATAATATGCAAAGTAGATGAAAGACAACCATGTCTCATGTGCACCAGGAGCAACCAGCCTATTTAAAAAAGAAGACTATCCTCCACAATGACTATGATAGGATGTATGAATCCCACTGATGAGGAAGATGCCAGAGCAGAGGTGGGGAAAGAGCTAGTGCCAGCCCTCTGGTCTTGGTAGAGAGGAATCTTTTAAATAGAGAAAACTGCAATCAGCTGCAGGAGAAAGGAGCAAGATAGCCCTAAATAAGAGGCTACTGGACTGACACCTGGAACTCCCATCCAGGAGACCTTCTCCCTGATGTTGTGGGCAGTAAAGCAAACTCCCATGGTACACTGGACAGAATAAGCCTAATTCAGCAACCCAGCCAGAGAGATTTCTCAAAACCCGCTACACAGGTGCTATATTGTTGGCAGCATTGCAGACCTTCTTCCACCCTCCTACGAGGGGTCCTGAGAATGGAATGCATTTTGGCATTTAATTTTCCTTTTGATTCCCCCATCCAGAGAGAATCAAGAAGCCCCACAAAGGGCAGGGCCTTATTACAAGACCTAAGGAACTGAGGCCTGTGCTGGAGCCACCCAATGTAAATAACTAGGTGCAGTCAGAGTCTCCTACCATCTGAGAGAAAACCCTTAGTGAATTCTGTGATGGTGTACCCCATAAGGCTTTATGGAGGGGTGCCTGTAGATGTGTGTATGCTACAACTGGAATATGCTTTTGCTACATATGTCATGTAACATATCTATGTAAAGGAAATGTTCATCCTATTTGCATGTATGTGTCTGTTTTGTATTCAAAGTTATGAATACTGGCTATGTGCTTGGTCAGTTGTAAGTAGACTGTGGAAAGCAGCTGGGCAGTTGTCTGAGAAAAACCTATTTTCAGTAAATTCCCAATCAAGAACCAATCAAGCCAACAATGAACTTTGTAGACACCTGTCCACACCTGAGCTTCCCCAGGAATGTGGCCTGGCTGGTAATGAATGGAGTCTGGCTCAGACATGTGACTGGACCCTGTGGCTTTGAAACTCCATTTTACAACTGGACTCTGTATAGGAAGGAGGAGGGGGTCTCCACCCACAAGAGAAAGTCTATATAAACCCTGGAGAGAGCCCTAAGGCCATTTTGTCTTCAGCTGGCTCAAAGAACAGCCTCTCCACCCACAAAGAGACCTGAAGAAAACTGGAACAGAGGACAGTGACTGCAGGGTGTGTGTGTGTGTGTGTGTGTGTGCGAGTGATAGCTGGACCCAGACTAAAAGGGAGATTAGTCTGAACGAAGAAATTCACTGAAACATCTAAGGGTGAGGCTTTTTACTGTATTAGTGTTAGATCTGCGTATTCTATTTTATTTTATTTGGTAATTCACTTTGTTCTGTCTGTTACTACCTGGAACCACTTAAATCCTACTTCCTGTCTTTATTAAAATCACTCTTTACTTATTAATTAACCTGGAGTATGTGCTGATACCTGGGGGGGGGGGGGGAATAGCTGTGCATATCTCTCTATCGTAATAGAGGGCGAACAATCTATGAGTTTGCCTTGTATAAGCTTTATACAGAGTAAAACAGATTTATTTAGGATTTGGACCCCACTGGGAGTTGAACATCTGAGTGCCAAGGTCAAGAATACTTCTTAACCTGTTTCCAGGCAAGCCCATAGCTGTTGGGGGACATGGCTCAGACCTGGGTCTGGTGTTGCAGCAGACTAGCAAGTCTGACTCAAACCAGGCAGGGTACTGAGGTACCAAGCTGTTTGGGCAGGAAATGAGAGGAAGGAGTAGCCTTGGCATATCGGGTGGCAGTTTCTAAGGGGGTTTCTGTGATCCCAACCCATCACAGCTTCCTTTACAAAAGACATAATTGTTGTACTACAAACTTTAAAACCAAACATTACTCACGAGGCAAATGACCACATGATACAGTTTCCTCCTTTGGGGCATTTGCAAACACAACCTTTACCTTTATTTCTCCCAGTATTATCATGAGGGAAGCCAAGAGAATGGCCCATCTCATGTGCAACAGTGGTTGCATCATAGAGCACTGATTTATCTTTTGCCTGTATTAAAACACAAAAATAAGGAGTTATGAATTACATATGAACATAAAAAGCCAAATTTTAAGAGTTGTGTGATTTTATGAACATGCTGGATAATTTCATTTGCCAAAATAAATCTCAAACATTGTAGAACCCCAGAGGAGAATTTTCAGATTGAAGGAATAATATATTATTCACACTATCCTCCGAGATCCTTTTAAGAGGGGAAAAATAAACCATTCACAAGTGATATGTCTAGCTCTGCCATGGTCCCCAAGCCATGGAATTTTACTCAATAATTTCTACATCAAGTCCATACCTTCTGGTGGTGCTAAAACATTTCTTTTATAAGGACACCAAATCCTAGTTTAAAGACTCCATGTGATGAAGAATCCACTATAACACTTAGCAAGCTGTTCTATTGGTTAATTAACTTCAGTGTGCCTTATTTGCCATTCAAATTCATCCCACTACATACACCTCTCTTTGATAAATTAAATAGATTGAGCTTTTAAAGTCTCTCCCTTTAAAGCAGGTTTCTCAGACTGAATCATTGCTTCCATATCTTGGTTGTAGGAAGTCCATAATTATTTTTTTACTACTTTCAAATAATTGTAGAGGACACAGACCTATGGGATTCTTGACTTCATACTGGTGAGAGTAAGGACTAAGGCAGAAAATATGGTTGAATTTCTCCTCACTTTGGACAGTGCCTGGATATTTACTTGTAAAAATGATCAAGTGCACAGCGTTCCCTAGGAAAGGACAGTTACCTGTTTCCGTAACTGACGTTCTTCAAGATGTGTTGCTCATGTCCATTCCACAGTAGGTGTGCATGCTCGCCACGTTCTCCGGTGCCAGACGTTTTTCCCTTAGCAGTAACCGTAGAGGGAAACACTGCTGCGACCCCTGGAGTGGCACCTCTGTAGCGCGCTATAAGGGGAGCCGTGCGCTCCCCCCACCCTCAGTTCCTTCTTGCCGGACAACTCCGACAGAGGGGAAGGATGATTGGATGTGGAATAGACATGAGCAACACATCTTAAAGAATGCCAGTTACGGAAACAGGTAACTCTCCTTTCTTCTTCGAGTAATTGCTCATGTCTATTCCACAGTAGGTGATTCCAAGCTGTATCTATTGGAGGTGAGTAGGAGTTCACAAGTTACCGGGACGGAGAATCTCCCTGCCAAACCTGGTGTTGTCTCTGGTTTGGGAGACAATTGCATAATGTGAAGTGAACGTGTGAACTGAGGACCAGGTAGCAGCTCTACAGACGTCCTTGATGGGAACATGAGCTACATATGCAGTGGACGAGGCCTGAGCTCTCGTCAAGTGTGCCTTCACGATTGGAGGCGCAGGAACCCCTGCCAGATCATAGCACGTGCGTATGCATGAGGTAATCCAGCGGGACAGACGCTGGGTGGAAATAGGTTGCCCTTTCATACGCTCAGCTGAGGCAACAAAGAGTTGCAAGGATTTCCGGAATGGCTTCACCCGATCAAGGTAGAAGGCCAGTGCCCTACGCACATCAAGTGTATGGAGGCGGCGTTCCTCGTTAGAGGAATGGGGCTTGGGACAGAGTACCGGGGGGGAATATTTCCTGTCCCATGTGAAAGGCGGAGACCACCTTTGGGAAGGAAGTGGGCAGAGCTGGACCTTATCCTTATGGAAGACCATATACGGGGGCTCAGAGGTCAAGGCCCTGAGCTCCAAGACCCGCTGGGCCAACGTGATAGATACAAGGAAGGCCACCTTCCAGGAGAGGTGAGACCAAGAACATGTGGCTAAGCATTCAAAGGGAGATGCATAAGGCGGGACAACACCAGGTTCTGGTCCCATTGCAGGATGGGGGCTGTAGCATAGTGCAATGAACGATCTAGACCTTTTAGGAAGCAGATTGTCATTGCGTGTGAGAAGACTCATTGCCCCTGCACCAGAGAGTGGAAGGCCAATATAGCCGCTAGGTGCACCCTGACTAAAGCCGGTGCCAGGCCTTGGGTCCTGAGGTGGAGGAGATAATTGAGGATAAACTGGAATGGAGTGGACATCAGGGGGACCCCCCACTCTCCCGCCCACCTGGAGAACCTGGATCACTTCACCAGGTAGCATGTGGACAGTTTCCTGCTTTCTAGGAGGACCCGTCTGACTCCCTCAGAACACCTCTCCTCCTCATGTAGCCACTGAGCAGCTACACTGTCAGATGGAGAGTGGCCAGATTGGGATGGAGGAGGTTGTCCCTGTCCTGGAAGAGGAGGCCTGGATGGAGCAGCAACCTCCTCGGGGCGGGGAGGTCCAGCAGGGTCCCGTACCAATACTGGCGTGTCCAAGCCCGGGTGATCAGGAGGACTCGTGCCTTGTCTGTTTTTACTTTCTCAAGGACCTTGCCAATGAGAGAAAACAGAGGGAATGCATAGAAGAGCTGACCCGACCACTGAAGGAGGAACATGTCCAAAATTGAGCCCCTCTCCCGACCCCACCTTGGAACAGAACTGGGGGCAATGTCAGGTCTGCTGAGTCACAAACAGGTGTACCTGAGGAGTCCCCCACGCTCAGAAGAGCTAGTGAGTGATCTTCGAGTGAAGGGACCACTTCTGCTATGAGGAGAAGACCCTGCTCAGGTGATCAGCCCGCATGTTGCAGACACCAGGCAGGTGGAAGGCCCAAAGGGAGATGTCATGGGCTATTCAGAACTCCCACAGGCACAGGGGTTCCTGGCAGAGGGCCGAGGAATGGGTCCCCCCGCCTGTTGATATAAAACATCGTGGCGGGGTTGTCCATAAGGACTCTGATCACCTTGCCACTTAGGTGCAAGCTGAAAGCCATGCACATCAGATGTATAGCTCTGAGTTCCCTGACATTTATGTGGAGGGACAGCTCCGAGGCCGATCACATCTCTTGGGTTTGCGAGTCCCCCACTCCAAGTCAGAGGCATCCGACACCAGGTCCAGAGATGGGGCTACATCTTGGAAGGGGATCCCTTGTAGCATGTTGCTTGGGGAGGCCCACCACTGTAGGGAGGTGATCACCAGGGCTGGTACAGTAAGGACCTTGTCCAGTCCCTCCCAGGCTGGGGAGAACTGAAAGGTTATCCATAGCTGTAGAGGCCTCATGTGGAGCCTGGCATGGCAGACCATGTATGTGCACGCCACCATGTGCCCTAGGATTTGGAGGCATGCTCTGGCCATCGTCATGAGAAAGCCTGTGACCAAGGTGATGAGCCCTGTGAGGGTTTTGAATCTGCCTCTAGGAGGGAGGCTGTGGCTCTCTCAACTCATCCAGGAGAGAACCTATGAACTCTATGTGCTGCACCAGGACCAGTGTTGACTTGGCCTCGTTTATCAGCAGGCCCAGATTGGCACATGTGGATGGCAACTCCTCCACGTGTTCCCGTACCTGAGACCGTGAGCTGAGCTGCCCTTGAGTAACCAATTCTCTAGATAGGGTAAGATCTGGACCCCCTTTCGTCTGAGGTAGGGCGCTACCACTGCCATGCACTTCATGAACACCCGGGGTGCCAAGGATAAGCCAAAGGGGAAGACTGTGAACTGGTATTGGCTGTGGCCCACCCGTAAACGGAAGAAGCGTCTGTGCCCCTCAAATATATGAATATGGAAGTACACAACCTGAAGGTCCAGGGCCGTGTATCAATCCCCAGAATCCAGGGAGGGAATAATAAAGGCTAGGGAAACTATACTGAATTCAGAGTTAACAAAGTCCTGTGGCACCTTAAAGACTAACTATAAAGTTTTGAAGCATGAGCTTTCGTGGGCTAATACCCACTTCGTCGGATGCAGGCAGTGGAAGTGTTCACAAACAGGCAGTTATAGAAAAGTAGGTAAGAGCCAGGTGGGAGGTGAAAAGGTTAGTCCAATTAAGCTGAGCCAGCTTGTTATCTCCGATCAGGGAGTGTGGATTATTCTTCTAGCATTTGAATGGGGTGTGTGAACATGGAGAGACGAGAAACAATGTCTGTAATGAGCCAACCATTGTAGATCTCGGTTCAATCCCAGAGTGTGTGTGCTGAATTTGTAAATGAATTGAAGTTCTGCAGTCTCCCTTTGCAGTCTGGATTTGAAGGTTTTTTTCTGCAGTATGGTGACTTTTAAATCTGTAATAGAGTGTCCAGGCAGGTCGAAGTGTTCCCCTACAGGTTTTTGTATATTGCCATTCCTAATATCTGATTTGTGTGCATTTATCCTTTTTCGTAGGGACTGTCCAGTTTGGCCGATGTACATAGCAGAGGGACACTGGTGGCATATAATGGCATATATGACATTGGTTGATATACAGGTGAATGAGCCAGTGATGGTATGGTTGATCTGGTTAGGTCCTGTGATGGTGTTGTTGGTGTAGATATGTGGGCAGAGTTGGCATCGAGGTTTGTTGCATGGATTGGTTCCTGAGTTGGAGTTATTGTGGTGCAGTGTGCTGTTGCTGTTGAGAATTTGTTTAAGGTTGGCAGGTTGTCTGTGTGCCAACCTTAAACAAATTCTCAACAGCAACAGCACACTGCACCACAATAACTCCAACTCAGGAACCAATCCATGCAACAAACCTCGATGCCAACTCTGCCCACATATCTACACCAACAACACCATCACAGGACCTAACCAGATCAACCATACCATCACTGGCTCATTCACCTGTATATCAACCAATGTCATATATGCCATTATATGCCACCAGTGTCCCTCTGCTATGTACATCGGCCAAACTGGACAGTCCCTACGAAAAAGGATAAATGCACACAAATCAGATATTAGGAATGGCAATATACAAAAACCTGTAGGGGAACACTTCAACCTGCCTGGACACTCTATTACAGATTTAAAAGTCACCATACTGCAGAAAAAAACCTTCAAATCCAGACTGCAAAGGGAGACTGCAGAACTTCAATTCATTTGCAAATTCAGCACACACACTCTGGGATTGAACCGAGATCTACAATGGTTGGCTCATTACAGACATTGTTTCTCGTCTCTCCATGTTCACACACCCCATTCAAATGCTAGAAGAATAATCCACACTCCCTGATCGGAGATAACAAGCTGGCTCAGCTTAATTGGACTAACCTTTTCACCTCCCACCTGGCTCTTACCTACTTTTCTATAACTGCCTGTTTGTGAACACTTCCACTGCCTGCATCCGATGAAGTGGGTATTAGCCCACGAAAGCTCATGCTTCAAAACTTTATAGTTAGTCTTTAAGGTGCCACAGGACTTTGTTAACTCTGCTATTCCAGACTAACACGGCTACCACCCTGATTCTATACTGAATTCAGTTCACGCCAGAAACCGGTTGAGACCCCACAGATCTGGGATGGGTCTGAGCCCTCCCTTTGCCTTTGGGATGAGGAAGTATCGGGAGTAGAACCTGATGTTCTTCCTTGATGTTCCCTTGGCACCTCCACCACTGCTCCCAGACTCAGCGGTCGTTCCACCTCCTGACGTAGCATGGGACATGGATCATGTGCTGGGATAATCTAGGCATAGCTCACCTATTCAATTCCCTGCCATGGTCCTGGTGGCACCTTGCTCTTCTGTTCTCTCCCTGTGGCACCTAACAGTTTAGTCAGATATCTAAGACTGAAAGGTTTTTGGTCTCACTCAAGTCATTAGGTTTTATCTAGTGATAATGGTGAAATTTAATGCCTTGAAATATAAAGGAAGTCACTCTAAATGATTAATAGTTCTAAGCTTAAATGCTATGAAACAATCGATTATTAGCATAATGTTACGGAAGAAAATATTTACATTAATTAAAATATCATTTTTTAAGTGTACATACTATGAACTATATTTCACATACTTTGACAACAGCTACTGAGGGAGCTCTAGTGCACAGATTGTCTCCATATGAAACTCCTTCAATCCCTGGATATCTTCCACCCCTATAATACAAAACACAGTAAATGATACAAAATGTTAAATTGATATTAAACTATTCTCTATACCTGTAAACACATTCAGTCTATGTAAAAAAACAACAACAGTGATACATCAGATCTGTATTTAGATCTACAAGAAAACAATTTGTTCTTACTTGTAAATATGTTTTCTCATAACACAAATGTCCACCAATCCAAAATTACTTACTAAATAAAGTCTGCCCCATCAGAACCAACTGGAAACATCTTTGCTGAAGTGTTTTCCGCTGAGAGCGGTGACCATATAAAAAGATAAGTCACTTATGTTATGTGAAGACAAAAACACACAACAATTCAGTTGTCCCATTCTCACATAAATAGGGCCAAATCCTCAGCTGGCTTTAACAGAACTGTACTAATCTATATCATCTGGTGATGTGGCCAAAATTATCTTCTCTACTGCTTAACTGGTTTACAGTAATACAGCAAAAGGAGTAATGAAAATATTTACTTAAATATGGCAGCTTTGACAGGCCAATCCTCACCCAATAAGGTGAAGTCTACTTTGCAGTGTTGGGTAAAATATACATATACACCCAGCTTGTGACCTTTTATACCCACCAACAAAATATCTATTTACTTCCAGCTGCTGCTTTCACTTTGCTACAGGATATCTGACAGGTGCCTGGGTGCCGGACAAATTGATTCTGCGGGCCGAATCTGGCCCCCGGGCCATAGTTTGGAGACCCCTTAGACTAGATGACCTCCTGAGGACTCTGCCAATCCTAATCTTCTATGATTCTAGGAGGCCTCATCTAGCACTTCATGTCTAGTAAGTGTATGGATAGAGGTCCAAGTGGTCATCCTGCATATGTCTAGTATTGGAACTTTGTGCAGAGAATGCTGAAGAGGCAGCTCGTGCTCTTGTGGAGTGTGCCATGACTTCGTATGAACCAGAGCATGTCTAATATCGAGGGAAAGAATTCTTGGGGTTTCAGAAAAAAAATAGGTAAATGGATACTTTAGTTGATATGAAATTCTGAAATAACCTTAGGGAAGAACTTAGAATGGAGGCAATAGTATACCTTTTCTCTATAAAAACCCATTTAAAGAGGATCTGCCCTGATGTCTCCCAATGCATTTACTCTCCTGACGAACGTGATGACTAAAAATGCAATTTTCAGACAGATAGGACATGGAAGGCTTCACCAAGAGTTCAAATGGTGATCTGATGAGGGTTCACAGGATGAGATTGAGGTCCCATTGAGGTGTATGTTTGACCACTGAAGGAAAGGTACTCGGGTGAGTATCTGTCTACTCGAGGAAAGAAGGCACTAATTGCTGTGAGATGGACCTGCGCAGAGCTAATGGAAAGGCCTAAGTTTTTTAAAGACCGGAGACAATCTGTGTTACCTGGAGAAGGATGATTTTGCCACACCCAGGCAGAGAAATACCTCCATTTAGCTAGGTAACTGGCCCTAGTTGAATTTTTCCTTCTTTGGTAATGGACAGTCTGAACGGGTGCAGAAGAGGACCATTCTATTTCCAATGCCCATCCGAACACCAGGCTGTGCGATGGACTTAGTCTGGACTGGGGTGTCTGATTCTATCCCCCTCTTGAGATAGGAGGTCTGGAAGGGGGTGGTTCCTGATTGGGGGGGGGGGCTGGATGATATTTTCAGGAGCTCTAGGAATCAAAATTGCCTGTGTCAAATGGGTGCTAGAAGAATGACTAACTCTGTCATGATGGATCTTCCTCAGAATCTGTTTTAGCAGCGGAATGGAAGGAAAGGTATATATGAGATTCCTGTTGTCATGATGAGGGAGGTGATGTCTTTGGTGGAAACACTCATCATTCATTTTCTGACTGAAGAGATTCAGCTCATCACAGGGAAGATCCTGTATGGTATTCTAGAGTTGTCCTTAAAATCCACCAGCCTGGAACAGCTGTTAAAATAATATTTTGTTAACGGGGCTTGATTGTTAGCAAGATAGAATTTCAAGCCCATAGAAGAAAATACCTTTTCCCCCCATGTGATCTAACTTCTTTGAGCCCTTGTTAGTCTTGATAGTGGTCCTCTGATGTTGTGACCTAACCCTCTCCATACATGCTTCTACCACGAGAGATTTGGAGGTTGGGTGGGAGAAAGAAATTAAGCTCCCTTGGTGGGGATGAAAGAGTACCTCTGAACTCTTTTAGATGTGGGGATCACATGTTAAAATGTGTCAGACCAATCTAATCATCTCCATGATGGCTTCATTATCTGGAAGCATCACCTTATGTCGGCCTACAGATTGCAAAATATCCATGAATTGGTTTTGTGGGTCCAGGACATCATCTAGTAGTGTCTGGAGGTCACTGGCAATGCTCTATGATAGCACCTGGCATTGCTTATCATTGTCCAGAAGAGATGAAGAGGAAGAAGCGACTGCTTCAACTGGAGACAAGAATGAAATTCCCACTGGTACAGTCAGTACCTGCGGATATGGGTCATACTCCTCCTCATACTTCAATGGATCAGGTGGGAGCTGAAAAGGAGAAGTGTGGTAAGATTCCTTCATGGGTCCCAGGCATCTGCTATAGAGATCCACTGGCTCCAGTAAGGCCAGAAAGAGGGCTCCACCAATTGTGGGATACCCAAAGGCATCGGGTACCAGCTGTCCCTGGAGAAGTCTTATCTATAGGAGTAGCAATCTGATCTGCTCGACTGCCCATCAGGACTCATCTCTTTTCAATAAGATGGAGGAGTGGCCAGAAGATCTGATGAGTCTGAATCCAAAAACTGCTCCCCTTCTAATTGTGGAGCTGTTGGTACCAGGGTACTCCTGCCTGATGTTTGGAGAGGAGATGGCTCCTGAGATACTGAAGTACTATCATTCTCTAGTGTAGTAATGTTCCTGAGGGGGCCTGGGCCTGAGAGGATGAAAGACTGTGGATAAGATATCCTCCAGTATCTATAGGTCTCCACACATCAGTTGTTCTCAACCAGTGGTTCGCAGGCAGCCCAATTAGCACACAGCTAAAAAGATTTCAAAATTTCCCTCCCCAGTCCTGGCAGGGGGTGGGGACAGGACTCACTGAGGGAGACTTGGCACCAAGCATCCCTGCTGAAGCACTCCTGCCAGCAGGGAAGATAACGCAGCTGGTGGGGGAGAAGCTCAGCCAGCAGCTGGCTGCTTCCTCCCTTCACCCCATGCTGCAGGAACACACTGCCAGGTGTCTAGTCAACAGTGCTGACTAGATATTAAAAATCTGGCTACCACTGGCAGGGGGAAGGGCGTTCGATCATCAGCCCGCGTCAGTCATGGATAGGGTGATCAGATGTCCTGATTTTATAGGGACAGTCCCAATTTTTGTGTCTTATTCTTATGCTCCTATTTCCCTCCCCCCAACCCTATCCTGATTTTTCATACTTGCTGTCTGGTCACCTTAGTCATGGACGTATTTGTGGAGGACACTGCCTCCCACAGATCCCCCACCATCTCTGACTGCTCTACTCATCCTGCCGGGGAGGGAGGAGGCTCCCTCAATTCCCTCTCCCCAGCTAACGCTGGCACTGAGCTCCAGGACACTGCTTTCTACATCCTAGTACCCACTGTAGTCATCTTGTGTGTGTGTTGGTTCCTGTTTCTGTACAACTGGTGAGTGCCCATTGCAGGAGCAGGTCAAGGGGGGAGAAGAGGCAATGGGGAAGCAAGAGGGATGGTATAGGGCAGGAGGAAGGGGATAGGGCAATGGGTAAGGGAGGGGTGGAATGGGCTAGGGGACAGTGTGGAGAAGGGAATGGGGAAGAGAGAGGAAGGGGGAGAAGATGGGACAGGGAGAAGAGAAGGGGATGGCTTAGAGTGCTGCTTGCCAGGGGGAGTGCTGCCTACTCGCTTCTGGGTATCTGCATCAAAGGCGTCTGGAGAAATGGTGGGACATGTACCCCCACACTCACCACAGCCACGTGTCACCTTTGGGGGGGAGCAATGGGCATGCTCCAGGCTGCAGAATACCCTGAGTTGCCTGCAGCAGTGACTGTAGAATATCCTCTACTGGCCATGTCCAGACCCTTTATTTCAAGAAATAGACTGGGCTAATTTATGGCTCATTTTTAAGTAACACCTGTGGTTCTCAACCCGCAATGGGCAGGCAGTTTGAAGCCCAATTAGCACAAAGCTGCAGCCCATGTGACATCTTCAGGGCCATACAGGTAATATTCAATGCAGCCCACAATGGTAAATAAATTGAGAACCACTAACTAGTGGGGACTATAAAGGTGTTCAGCTTGAATATCAGCATTCCACTACCTAAACCAAAAATGTGTCTTTTGGCTACTGTATGGGTTTTGAAGACAAAATACACGGGTCCAACGGTACACCTAAAATGATAACTGCTGTTAGAAAACGTATGGAGCAAGGATGTCATATATACAAAGAAGAGGAAGTTCCATTCAAGTGAAATTTCTGAATCTTTTAACACAAAAGCAAATGACTGAATTCACCTTTGGAAATCTCATATTTGAACCCAGCATACAAATTCTGAGATTTCTTACTGAGCCATTTAAATTTATTATAGCACTTCTGTTTTCACTTTAATTCTTCCAGGAAAGAACAGAGTGGGATACACATCTCTCTTCTTTGAAGTTCAAAGGAAATATACCTAGTCATCTCTCTTTCTTTGATATCTTTCTTTGTCTTTGATTCTGCAGAGGGCACCAGCTGTATATGGACAATATTAAATTCTTTATCACCAAGGAAGGGTATTTTCTTCATATTCTTCCAGATCAGAGTTCATATATATCCTGTACAAGAAAAAAATTTAAGGGGAAAATGCTGATTTACCATCATCTGGAGCAAAGTCCTAGCACCCAGAAGGGCTTCTTGCAGGCAGTCAGCCATAGTAGCTGAGGCAGGGTCTGAGGAATTAAACATCTATTACTGGGTTGAGAGTGCTGAAACTAAAACTAATGACAAGATATGTGATGAACTCTAAAGTTGAACCTTTGTGATGGCTGGGTCACTGAATTAGGCCTCACCAGGGCTGTTAGTGGAACCATGGATGCTGAAATGGAAAGTTCTTAGGAGGCTGCCCTGAGAGTGATACTGGAGAGAGAACCTTTAATCTTCTTTTGCTGCTGTTCAGAAGGATGCAGATTATAACTCCCAGCAGCCCTGACATGGCCCCTTTGTACCAGCAGCACTGACATGGGCCCTCTGAGCTCTTCATTGCTTCTGGAGTTGCTGACATGAATGAAAATGTTGGTGATGCTTTTGAAGCAGCTGGTCTTACTGCTCTCTGGCAAAAAAAAAAAAAAAAAAAAGGGGCAGAGTAGACTTATTTTTCCTGACAGGGCTGATACAGAGTCGAGCACTGAAGACACTTCTATTCTCATCCTCCCTTTTGATAGGCTTGTCTCCTATTGCAGGCTACAAATTAGGCCTGTGATGACCACTGCTTATTGAATCAAATACAAACATTTAACCAAATATTTCACTGTACACTTGTCCTCCTATCTGTTTCTTTGTATATCTCTACCTGTTGCCTCCCCAAGTATTTAGACAGTAAGCTCTTTGGGACAGGGACTGTTTTTTGTATTATATGTTATATGGGTGTCATAGAGAGTAATCAGCTGAATATGAGCTTCCAGTGCAATATGAGACCAAAAGGGCTAATATAATCCTTGCATATATAAATAAGGGGACATTGAGTAGAAGGAAAGAGCTTATATCAGGTACTGTGCATCTGCTTCTGGAATATTTTGTCCAGGTCTGGTGTCCACAATTCAAGAAGACTGTTAAAAAACTAGAGATGATTCAGACAAGAACCATGAGAATAATTAAAGGAATGGGAGTGACTTATTATGAAATACTCAAGGAACTTAATCTGTCTAGGTTATCAAAGAGAAGGTTAATGGGGTGACGATCAATGTTTGTACATATCTACACGAAGAACTGGATCCTGATAATAGAGGGCTCTTTAGTCTAGCACGCAAAGCTATAACAAGATCCAAAGGTTGGGAGTTCAGGCTAGAGAAATGTAGACTATGTAGACTAAATGTAGACTAAATGAAGGCACATATTTTAACAGTTAGGGTAGTTAACTATTGTAACATTTTACCAAAAATTGTGGTGTTTTCCCCATTGCTAGCAATTTTAAAATAAAGATTGGACATCTCTAGTTCAAAAAGTTATTAATTCAGCCAAATCCTATGACCTGTGTTATGCATGAAATCAAGACAATCAAATAGTTACTTCTGGATTTATAATCCATGAGTATTTGCACACCTTCCTAGTACACTGGGGCCCTGGTTCCTGAATAGCGAATAAAGTAAAGTGCCATAGAGCTGAAGCCTGAGAAAATCTGACCCAAAAATCAATTACAAGCAACAAACTGAATAAGAAACTGTATGACTGGCCAAACATTTAGAATCTGAGCAGGGTTTCTCATTTGTTTTGTACAGTGTGGGTCAGGAGGTCTGGAAGCCATATGTGCTGTTGCATAGGAAGTAGAATAAATTGAGGATTTTCCCAGATAGTGGAGGCTATCAAGCTGTTTACGCCTCTTAGGCTACAGAACCCAAAGAAAAAACAATGTTGCAATGGCCAGTTGGGCTATGCAGAGAATAATGGAAGCATTTTTGGGGGGTACTTTGTCTAATTTCCAAACAAAATCTTGCTAAATATCTTCAAGGTCTGTATTTAATATGGACAGTTATAAATATAAAGAACAATATTATCATATTTTTAAAAGATTAAAATAAAAGAATCTTACAAAATTAATTCTGTGTGGTCAAAATGTAGACGGCCCATAAGGAACTTTCTAACAAAGGCTGAATAAAATACAAGACTGTCACCCAAACGGTGAGTAATTGTAATGAGATCCCTTTCTGTCCAAAGCTCTAATCCAATAAGAACAACATGAAGGCCAAATGGACGGTACATCTGAAAACAGAAATATTAAAAAAGTCATCTACATGTAATAATTTGAAGCTATCATCCTTCACACAATCCACACTGCTGGTGTCACTACCCAGTCTGTGTTCCAGTTTACCTCTTCAGCCACAGAAGCTGACTGCAGCTCAGAATAGAACCATAACATTAAAAGGATACTGTTGTTAATCTGCAAAAAAATCTGTCTGGAAAAATGTTTACATATTACAGTTACAAACAACACAAAGTACAGCCAGTTTCTCTGTTCTGGTAACAGTTACTTCTACTTTCTGTCTCGTGCATTAACATGACATCAGCACTCTCAAGCACAGCTCTGGGGGGGGGGGGGTCTCATGTATGCTGCTTCATGGAACTGAGTAGGGGGGTTACTATTAATAAATAGTATTGCAGAGAACAATCCAACACTATGTCAGCAGAATGCTGAACTAAATGAGCCTTTATAAGAAATCTATGTGTTAACTGTATTAATATTAACTGTACTTTTTAAAGGGATACTCAAATTAATGTTAAAAAAGGGGAAAAGGAGCAGGGGGGCTTAGATAGTGTGTTGGGTCCTGGAGGACGGTGGGGGGGGGGGGAGTCTCTGGAGGGTGTGGTCAGGGGACAAGGAGCAGGGGGCCTTAGATGGGTCAGGGGTTCTGACAGTGGTTGAGAAGGAACTGAGGGGGTGCCACATTATATTTTAAAATATGACCATGTAGATCATTGCTGCTACAACTGTTATACAATTGCAACAAATCTTGTACAAAGTATGTCATGTAAGGTGTATGCATGTATCATTTTAGTATCTGAAGTTATGACTATTGACTATGTACCTGTATTTCAAATGTGTTTGCTCCTGAGGTAAAACCACAAGGTAGTTTACATCCAGTCTAGCAAGTATATTGCTCATGGACTATTCAAGTTGATGACCCATCAAAGAACACCTAACTCACAATGGACCATGGAAGAAGCTTATCCCCACATGATGGACTTTCCTATGGATGCTTCAGCCAGAAAATGGATAATGGCTACTATCAGTCATCAAAGCATGCAAGGGTCCTGGATGCTTCCTCATTTTTCCTCCTCCCTGCTCTTATGTCTAGACTATGAATTTATACTAATGGGAACATTCTAACCAAGGGACAGATGACCTTCCTATCTGTTAGAAGCAACTAGACACTTGATTTAAGCCAGCGATTTATTCCATCACTGCTTCAAACTTGATATACGAACTTTGCAATGAGTGTGTATATTTGATTCCTTTAATCATTTTAACTCTTTCCTCTTTCTGTATTCTTATAAATAAACCTTTATAAATTAGATACGAAAAGATTAGTACTAGTGCATTTATTAGTTAAGATCTAAGGATATGCTGAGTATGATGATTGTCCTTAGGGATCAGAAGAACACTTTGGTCGATGAAATTGGCTTTAAGTAACAACTCATCATTAAGTCTCATGTCTGGGTGGTGAAAACAGGGTCGGGATGACTAAGGACACTGCATTTCTGACTTCTTGTTAATACTGTGGTGAGACAGAAGTTTACTTTTGTTGCTGGCTTGGTACATCATATAGAAGAACCACCACCAGTTTGGGGTGAGTCTGGCCCATTTTTCAGCAGTTTGTCCTGATTCTGGTATTCTCAGTTGACTCACTAAGATACCGTGACAGGAGAGGTTGGCCGCAGCACAGCGTTATATAAACACCAGGGGGCAGCATGAGATGGGGGAGTGCATGTGTGGCCCAAATGGGCACTGTTACTAAGACTCTCCAATCACAGATGCAGGGATTCAGACTCGCCTGAAGTGGAGAACCCACAGGAATTGGATAAAACATTTATATTTTCCCATACCATCCAGCTTCAATGAGCTACAAGAGAAAACTGTTAGAACTTTTAAAGAGGATATGAAAATGGTAATTAGTGGGATCATGGAAACAAAGCTGGCTTAATTTTTTGCCAAATACACAATTCCTCCTCAAATTACGGGAAAAAAGGTGATACATCATTTGGACTTAATCCATACCAGAGCTATAACCCTCTATATAGGTAACCTGTGTGTGGACTAAGGGGCCAACATATGTCTCCTGATTCCCCAGTACAGATGTATAATGTCAGTCATAATTGTGCCCATAATAAATAAGAATAAATAACTCACCTCACTTGTTAAATGGACGTATTGAACCATCTTCAATGTCAACAAAGTTTCATTGGAATCTTCATGGCGAAACTAGGAGTAAAAAGACCAAACATCATAGACTCTCCATTCTGAACAGAGAATTAATTCTAGGTGAGATCTTTAAACAGCAACAGATATTTCATGAAAATTCTTTCCAGATTAACTGTGATTCACACAAATATGCCAACATATCATTTCACTTCTCTCATTCGTTTGTATTAATTTACTTTTTTCCATTTTCATGACAATTATATTTCTGTGATTTTGTTCCTCTTAAAATATTCCATCAATATTTAACCCTTTAGTAGAGATTGAAGGCCCATTATCAAATATTTGTTCTCCTTGTAGGTAATTATAGAAGTTGAAGTCACCCCTTACCCTGCTCTTTGTTGAAACTAAACAGAGTGAGCTCAATAAGTGTATTGCTATAAGGCATGTTTTCTAATCCTTTAATCATTTTCATGATGGCTCTTTGAACCCTCTCCAGTTTATCAATCATACTTCCTGAATTGTGGACACCAGTTTGGACACAGTATTCTGGTAGTGGTTGCACCAGTGCCCAATATAGAGGCCAAATAACCTCTCTGATCCTACTCAGGATTCTTGTTTAAGCATCATATTAGCCCTTTTGGCTACAGTGTCACATTGGAAGCTCATGTTCAGCTTTTAGAAACTCATCCAATCTTGATTAAAAACTTCAGTGATAGCAAATCCACCATGTTCCTTTATAAATTGTTCCAATGGTTAATTAACTTTAATGTTAAAATTTATCATCCTGAATTTATTTAGCCTCAATTTCCGGACATTAGGTCTTGTTATATCTTTTGTCTGTTAGACTAGAGAATCCTCTGTTATTAGAAATCATCTCCCAGTGTTCTAGGCTGATCAAGTCACCACTTAACCTTTTCCTCGGTAAACTGCCCACATTGAGCTTCTTAAATCCCAAACTAGAAGGCAGGTACTCCAGACTTCAATCATCCCTGTGGGTATTTTCTGAACTCACATCAATTTTGCAATACCCTTTTTAAAGTGGACTGGACATAGTATTCCAACAATGTTGTAACAATGTTGGACACAGAAACCACACCACCTTCTTACTACAATTCAGTATTGCTCTGTTTAAACATCCAATAATTGTGTTAATAAGACGTCTTGTTAAGGGATACAGACTAACACTGCTGCTAATCTGAAACCTATCAATAATTGTCTTAGTTCACTTAGCTACAGCATTGCACTAGCCGTTCATGGTCCGTTGGTTATACTCCATCACTCTTTAAAGCTTTTCAGAGACAATGCTTTCCAAGGTACAGTCTTCAGTCTGACATATCACATTATTTGCTCCAAAGAGTAGGTCCACACAGCAGACTTACCATCTGTTCTTACATTTTAGCCCAAACCCCACTACCATACATACAAAACACTCTTAGCCACATTCTTATAAGTGCTATACAAAACTGTTACTCACCCTGTGTAGTAAGTTTGGTTCCTCAAGATGTGTCCTCTAGGTGCTCCACTCTAGGTGTGCTAGAGCCCCGTGTGCCTTTGAACAGAGATTCTCATAGCAAGGTCCATTCAGCACACACATGCTTGTTAGCAAGTTTCGTGCCCTGTGCCACTGTTATATAGCACTGCGCTGACAAACTGCTTCCAGTTCCTTCTGTACCATGAAGCTCCATGGCAGAGAACTCTGAAGCAGAGAGAAAGCAGGGCAGGAAGTGAAGCACATGTAGGAGGAAACATCTCAAAGAGCCACAATAGCTTCACATGGTGAGTACTCAATTTCTTCTTCTTCTTCTTCTTCTTTGAGTAGTGTCCATACAGGTGCTCCACTCTAGGTGACTACTGAGTAACACCCTTTAAGGCAGAGAGGGCTTCAGAACTTTCAGTATGGAGTAAAGTCCAGCCAATCCAAAGACAGTATCAGAGGTGGAGTCATGAATTATAGCAAGGTGTCTGGTGACTGTATGCATAGATGCTCAAGTAGTGGCTTACCACATTTAAATAATCAGTTCATTTGAGGAAGGCAGTAGAAGTGGCTATGGAATTTGTAGAATGAGTGTATATTTCTTAAGATGGCTCAATATTGCAAGACTGGTAACAAGAATTAATGAAACTTTATATCCACATGGAAAGTCTCTGATTAGAGATTACTGACCCTTTTGACATATCTGTTAATAAGATGAATAACCTATGAGTCTTTCTGGAGGGCTTTGTCCTATCTAGATAAAAGGCTAGAACTCTCCTAACAGCCAAGGTGTGTAGCAGTGCCTCCTGAGAATTTAGATGTGGTTTGTAGTGGAAGACAGACAGGTGAATGGGCTGATGGATGGAATTGGGAATAAACGTTATGTAAGAATTTGGGGTCAGCCCATAGCATGACCTATTCCTTAAAACACGGTGAGGGAGGATATGCCATCAAGTTCCCTATTTCTCCAACCCATCATGCCCATGTGATGACTATCAGGAGTGCAGTCTTCATTGATAAATGGAGTAGGGAATAGGTAGGTAAAAGTTCAAAGGGCAGTCTTGTAAGCCATTTAAGGATCAGACTGCGATCCTATATTGCAGTAGGACATTGGAAAAGTGGGCCATTGTGGGAGGACATCCAAATGGGACTTCTGTGCACACGTTGTGAGGGTCTTTTCATCAGTTGAGGGATGGTTTTACAGTGGTAGGTATGGAAAGAAGCATATTTAAACTGTATCTGGTTGGAGAATACACAGCTCTGAGCCACTCTTGAAGGCTGATCATTTGAAGACTGCCATGTTCTGTAATAAAAGTGATGGCTCCCACTTGTCCCAGGAATTGAATAGTCCCTGACTGTGGGTTGGGGGCTGAGCAAAATTTATTATGTTGGAAGGAGTCACAAAGCTAAGCAGAGTAAGTTAGGTTTTTCTTGTTACCGAGATCCATCTACAGATGAGAATGGTTGAGAAGAAACTGGAAGGGTTGGATCATGTGCATGCTAGATGAGGTGCCAAACAGTACAGTGAGACGACAACTGCACACGCATGCTCTGACCAAGCACTGCTTCCAAAAATCTCTGATATACGGCACAGAGATGAACCAACGGCTTAAGTGCAGCACCTACAGGGACACTACTCAAATAATTACTAAGCAGCTAGTCATCTTTTAATCCATTTAAGGTGTGTCATGTTAATCAAAACGTTGAGGTAACAAAGAGTCCTGTGGCACCTTAAAGACTAACTAAAGTATTGAAGCATAATCTTTCGTGGGCTAATACCCACTTCATTGGATGCAAGCAGTATGGAAGCACTGCTTGCATCCGACGAAGTGGGTATTAGCCCACGAAAGCTTATGCTTCAATACTTTAGTTAGTCTTTAAGGTGCCACAGGACTCTTTGTTACCTCTGCTATTCCAGACTAACACGGCTACCTCTCTGATTCTTGAAATCAAAATGTTGTGCAGTATCAAGCCAAATGCCTTAAAAGAAGTCTGTTACATGAACACTATTACTTTATCAACCCAACTTGTAATCTCATGAAAAAAGATATCAGGTTAGTTTGATAGGATCTATTTTCCATAACCCCATTGTGGAAGGGCAAGGGTAAAACCCCTAGAATGCCCTGCCTTTGTGAGTTAAACCCTGCTTCCTGGCAGGAGGCCCAGGGGCAGGGGCTGGTAGTATCAGGCAGGAGAGCTCAGCTGGAAGCCCTAATGAGCAGGGACTCAAGGAGCTAGCAGGGGCTGATTGAGCACAGCTGGGGCAGGAAGCTGACAGGGCTAGAGAAGCCCTGACTCATGGTCAGAAGAGGGGGGCCAGGCAGGGAATGGGAGACTGGAGTTCTGTCTCCTGACTGCAAGTAAGGTGCCTTGGCGGCCTGGAAGCCCAGGAACCAGGACAGTGGGGTAACTGTCAGGGGATTGGGGGAGCACTATTTGTCACTGGAAAGCCACGCACAAGGACTGTAAATAAAGGACACTTGGGTGAAACACTGTGGAATGGTGTAAAGTCCTCTTATTTGGAGCAGAGAGAACACAGGACGGCCCCGGCCCCTGTGACACCCATATTAATTTACATTAATTACATTACCCTTCTCTAATTCTTTATTAATCAAGTCCTTTAGCAGCCAGTCTATTACCTTATCTGGGATCTATGTCAGTTTGATAGACCTATAATTAATTGGGTCATCCTGTTTACCCTTTTAAAATATTGGCACAACATGAGCTTACTTCAAGTCTTCTGGAACATCCCTATTGTTCTAAGACCAACTGAAAATCAACATGAGTGTTTCAGTGGGTTCCTCAGCCAGCTCTCTTAAAACAGTTCAATGCAAGTTATCTGGACCTGCAGATTTTAAAATACCCAACTTTCATCAACTGAAGGGTATATTTATATTTCTACCAATAACTAAGGACAATGATTCACATCCTAATGCATAAATCAAACTTCAGTGTTGCATATACATTTTAATGAGCGACAAGTGCAGAAGGATCACTACTAAAATAATTTATAAGTATCACATTATAATTAGAAAAAATACTTACTTTTGCTTTGTCTGCAACAAAATAACACTCTAAATATCTGGCAGATGTGTACAAAGTTTCTAGGTCATGTTTCTGGAAGAAAAGACATGTAAATCAGAGTTATGTAAAGTAAATGGATGTATTTAACTGCATTCAGAATCACAGAAGTATAGTCCTGCACCATACCTCTGGTATTATTTCACCCACATTTATAATTGTTCAACAGGGTAATAAGCCTTTTGGATCAGGGGAAGCAGAAGATGTGGTATACCTTGCCTTTAGTAATTCTTTCCTGCCACCTTACTCTCCGACAGGGAAGCAACCAGCCATTGCAGACCTGCTCTCGATTACTCAATTCCTTCTCAAAGTCTAGATAGTGTGACAGTGTCAGATGAGAAGGATATACGAGAGTCGTCCCATTGGGCACTGGGAAGTGGGCATTGATTAATTCCTCGCACCACCTGGAGTGAAATAATTGAGTTACCACTGATTTTGATTCTGAAAACGTTTGGTTGGATAACACTGCAGGGATCAGTTCTGGGTCCAGTTTGATTCAGTATCTTAATCAATGATTTAGATAATGGTATAAAAGGTACACTTATAAAGTTGGTAGATGATATCAAGATGGAAGGGGTTATAAGTGTTTTGGAGGACAGTATTAAAATTCAAAGTGATCTGCACAAACTGGAGAAATGGTCTGAAAGAAATGGGATGAAATTTTCAATAAAGAAAAATGCAAAGTACTCCAATTAGAAAGGAACAATCAATTGCACACACACAAAATGGGAAGCGACAATGGGACAAATGGGAAGCAAAAAAACCGAATACTTTTGTTAGTCTTTAAGGTGCCACAGGACTCTTTGTCGCTTCTGCAAATCCAGACTAACACAGCTACCTCTCTGATTCTTGACAAAATGGGAAATGACTGACTAGAAAGGAGTATTGCAGAAAGGGATCTGGGAGTCATAGTAGATCACAATCTACATATAAGTGAACAATGTAATACCCTTACAAAATAAATAATTATGGAATGTATTAGCAAGAGTGTTGTAAGCAATATATAAGAAGAAATTCTTCTGCTGTATGCTGCACTGATTAGGACTCAACTGGAGTATTATGTTCAGATCTGTGCACCACATTTCAGGAGAGTTATGAACAAATTTGAGAAAGTCCAGAGAGCAACAAAAAGGACAAAAGGTCTAGAAAACACGACCTATGAGGTAAGATTGAAAAAAAACTGGGCTTGTTTAGTCTGAAGAAGAGAAGACTGAGAAGGAACATAACAGTTTTCAAGTACATAAAAGGTTGTTACAAAGAAGGGGGAGAAAAAATTTCTCCTTAACCTTTGATGATAGGAAAAGAAGCAATGGGTTTAAACTGAAGCAAGGGAGGTTTATGTTTTAGGTGGCTAAGCACAGGTTAAACTAGAGAAGTTGTGGAATCTCCATCATTGGAGATTTTCAGGAGCAGGCTTGACAAACACCTGTCAGGAATGCTTTAAATACTATTTAGTCCTGCCATGAGTTCAGGGGACTGGTCTAGACAACCTCTTGAGATCCCTTCCTGTCCTATGAGTCTATGATTCGATCGTTCTCCAGAATACTATTTTCTTGGCACCAACACTCTAAATTTGAAAAGAATTACATAAAGCTAATTGACAGTGCTAGTGCTACTATAAAAGTATACTCATTTCCCTTTGCTAATGGGCTTCTGTAGATCAGTGGTCCTTTATGTTTGTTCACTGGAAAATCAAAACTACCTGCAGTGCTTGCTGCAGCCCACTGAATCCCACAATCCTTCAAGCAGAAAAGGACTAAAGCCCCAGTGGGAAGTTACTTTTTAGGTCCTAAAGCTGGGTGAAAGCTTAGTATGGTGGTTAGTGGGTCAACATTCCTGGCTGGCCTGAAGGGCCCCAACACAGACCCCATGCTTTGTCCTGTCACATAAGCCCCTTCATTCTTGGTTTTGGATCATCCTCTTTGGGGAGGGGAGTCTTTGTTCCACAGTTGCTGGAGTTCTCCAAACCATCTGCAGTCTTATCCCAGTATTACCAGGTAGGTGACTAAACCAACTCTGCAAGTTGGCCCTCTAATTCCACTTGCATTTTTGTCATGATATTCCCCATGAGTACACTGGAGGTAAATAGCAGATCCCCACCATGTCAGGGGACTCCAGAAGGCTAATCCACTTGATGGTCTGGATATATCCGGAGTCCACCACACCCATCACTTTGGTGCCAGCATTTTAGCTGGGTCCTGGTTCAAGGTTCAGGTGCCTGCTATCAGTACCTGCCCATAACTGCAGTTCACAAAGGGGCACTCCCACCTGAACTGCCCCTGTCATCCACACTCAAAGAACTTGCCCTTTGGGGTCACTATTGGATGGCCCACCTCTGGTGCAGTGGGTCATCCTGATAGGGAAGGAATGGGCAAACTTTTCTGCCCGAGAGCCACATCGGGGTCCAAAATTGTATGGAGGGCCAGGTAGAGAATGCTGTGCCTCCCCAAACATCCTGGCCCCACCCCCCTATCTGACCCCCTCCCACTTCCTTCCCCCCGACTGCCCCCCTCAGAACCCCCAACCATTCCACCCCACTCCTTGTCCCCTGACAACTCCCTCAAGAGCGCCCACCCCAACCACCCCCACCAAGACCCCACCCCCTAAAACCCCCTGCTCCTTGTCACCTAACCACCCCCTCCAGAGGACCCTCCCTTCTCCCAATCACTCCCCATGACCTCACCCCATATCCAATCCCCCTGCTCTCTGTTCCCTGAATGCCCCAAACCCAAGCCACAACCCTGCCCCCTGACAGGCCCCCTGGGACTCCCACACCCTATACAACTGCTCACTGGTTTGAGAATTGGCCTGCTAAACCCAGGGTTGTGAGTTCAATCCTTGAGGAGGCCATTTAGGGATCTGGGGCAAAAAAAATTCTGTCAGGGGACAGTACTTGGTCCTGCTAGTGTAGGCAGGGGACTGGACTGAATGACCTTTCAAGGTCCTTTCAGTTCTATGAGATAGGTGTATATCTCCATATATTATACCTTGGTGTAGTCTAGTGCTTCAGTGGGGTCCAAGCTCCGATTGCACACTTGCATAGGGTTGTTCAAGTATGGAGCTATCAGGGTGTTCTGGCAGCCAACTTGCAACTGTGACTTCCCGTTCAAAGCTGACCAGAAAGGATTCAGAGTCATCTTCAGGATCCATTTTTGTGAGCCAAATGGGCAGTTTGGTGGGGAGGGCATTTCCCCAGGCCCAGAAACTGTGATGCTGGATGCCCCTGGAGCTGCAATAGCATCACCACCTGCAGGATCAAGTGTTCTTGTTGTGCATGGTGCTGGGCTGCCAGTTCCAGAATTAGCTGTTGTTGCTGGGTAGCAATCTGTTGCAGTATCTGCTCTTTTTGTTGCTGGTTCTCCAAAATTCATTTCAGCAGCTTCTTGAAACCCATGGCTTCTTTAGAGTCATTCAATCAGTGGTCCAGTGGTCCCTTTAACAGGACTTGGCTGTTGCCCAGGTTCTCCATCACGTGTAGGAGGGGGTGGGTTGGGTCTAATACCGGCAACATCACTTGGTGGCAGTACTCTGAGTTATGTCACCCAACAGTGAGCATCAATGGCTGGGAGTAAGGGAACCCAGACCCTCCCTGCTCTACCGGGTTCCAGACCATGGCCCAATGAATCACTAAGTCCAAAATAAGCAGTCTAGAGGATGGGTGCCTCTATGCCTACTCCCTAGGCAACTTTCTATCCTGGGTTCTGTTTCTCGGTTGGTGTCGCTGGTTTACTTCTGACTCCCTTTTGGAGATCTCCTATCCATTCTCCTAAGGGTCTCTGTCTCACAGTCGCAGCTCGTCGTTGCTGATCTCAGTGACTGAAAGGCCGGTGGCAGCCTGGCATGGAGGATTGGGTCCAGCTGGTTGGGGCAACCATGACTTCTTGGCTGGACCCTACACCGCACAACTATTCTCCTGCTCCCTCTGCCCAGACTGAGCTAAACTGCTCCCGTCTGAGCTCAGCCTCCACTGTGAGCATGCCAGTCGTGGTGGCTGGTTGGGGTTTTCTGGGCCTAGAGCTGTTCCTTAACCCTTACTACTCCAGTGTGGGGTTTTCAGACCCCATCACAGTACCTCAGTGAGGCTTAAACTGTGGTCTTCCAGGGGAGTGAGGAGACTTAGGTGTGGGTAGAAGGGATAGGAGAGAATTTTAGCTTTCAGCAAGGGGTTTATCCCAGGAGTTGCATATGCCAGGGGGATTTCGTTCCATCAGTGTCCAACCACACACCCACAGATCTTATCCTTTTCCTTGCTTTCAAATCTTCTGTCTTTCCCAGGGACTGTTTATTGGATGGTTCAGGATCTGGGTCCTGGTGTAGACCCAGTCTTTCAAGTAGGAGTGATCCTCCTGAGATATAATGTAACTTGTGCCCATCCTGGGCTATCTCCACAGACAAGGAGACATGCACTGGAGAACAGAGGCCTACCCTCTCCTGCCTACTGCCAGTATACTCCCCCTCACCTAGACCCAGGGGATAAGATGCAAGGATGAGGAGAAATGAAGGTGTGACAGATCAACTACCCCACTATCCTCTCTTCCCCAGAGTGTCTAGCCTTCCATAAGTGAAACAGAGAGGGTGTGAGAGGGGAAAATAATCTTTTTTCTGCCAGATGAAGGTGGAATACTGGGACTTTATCTGACCCTGAAAAAAACCAAGGGCAAAGTAGAGTTGACAAATTTTCTAGAAAGAAATCAGCAAAGGGAAATAGAGGTAAGACTATCAACTGGGGCATTTAGGCACACGTGAAATAGGTTCTGTGATGCTGACAAACTACTTCCTTCACAATCAATAGATAGGAATGCTTTTAGCTACCAGACTGGATAAACTCAGGAGAAACAGAATTAATTTGTTCCCCTGACTTCAGAGTGAATTTGCAGCACCACTGAGATCACTTCCAATAATGAGTTAGAAAAATGGGCCTAACATGCATAGCTTCGTATGTTCTGTGTCAGGGGAAGTGAATTATCTTTTCTCAAAGCACAAATTTCTTGGTCAAGATATAGTCAAGATCCAGACTTCAGAGGAAATAATTCAAAAACCCACAACAATAATGAGTAAATAAAAAGATTCCAGGGTCCATTCAAAGCACCTGCTGGTCTAGATTTGACCCATTGTCTGTCTATTGATTACTTCTGTTCTACATAATATCCATTTACTTTATGCGAACCCATATAAACACTTACATCTACTACAAGCTGTTTTTCCAATTGAACTTTAGATATTTGATGTTCTCTGTCTTTAGCTGCTTGATCTTCAGTATCTTCATCATTTACTCCACATCGACCAGGTGAGTCTTCATCAGCTGCCATTCGATAAATAACATGTTGAAATGTAGAGGAAGCTTTAACAGGTTCAATTTCATAGTTTAAATCGTAAATCATGAAATGGCCCCTGAGAATTGCAAAATTGAAGTGTAATTTAGAGATCTGGGAAAACTGAAAAACTCTACAAAAATATTAGAACTAGTCAGGAATTTTCCATCTGAATTATTTTTTATGTATAATGTAGTTTTTGCAGAACTTTTATTGAAATTTCCTCCCTTGCCTTCTGAAAGGAAAGTGCTACCCAAGAAAAAACATTTCCAATTTACAATTGAATAGAAATGTTCTTGGTAACACAACCACCTTTGAGAAGCACAATTAAGAGCCTGAAGAGCCCTGAATGGCATTAAGCCACAGATCACTCATCACCGCAATACCTACTGTTTTAAAAACTACAAATCATTCATCACTGCATTACATACTGTTTTACAATCTATAAAATAAAATACAAAATTAAGATTAGAGACTTCTGATTCTAACCCTATGTAGTGACAGCAGATGATCCTTAACAACTGGTTAGCATAAAATAGGGGTCGGGAACCTTCAGAACACGGCCCAACACAGTAATCCGCTGGCAGGCTGCAAGACATTTTGTTTATTTGCCATCTGCAGGCACAGCCTCCCTGCATCTCCCAGTGGCCACGGTTCGCCGTTCCCGGCCAATGGGAGAAGAGTACATCACATCCCTGCAGCTCACACCGCTTCCTGCAGCTCCCATTGGCAGGTAACAGCGAACTGGAGCCACTTGCATTACTGGTGGCCATGCCATGCTGACCCCTGGCATAAAATCTGCATTAGGAAAAGGTAAAAGGCCACTAAACAGTTATTTGTTATGTTGAATCTACATTTCTGTTTCAGAAGAAAAGCATCCATAATGTTTGCAATCTAGCATATTGAGGAGTCTACATTACCAGAGTCCAGAGCAGGTGCTGAGAACTGCAACAGATTCTGGGACATCCTCCACATATCCAGAGTAGTAGCAATCATCCTGCAACATCCAAAAGCACATTTTTCTTTTCTATCATTAATTTTAGTCAAATAGAACAACGGATACTAGTTACACAAAATTAAATATTCACATACAAAGGCTAAATTATTTTGCATCTGGTCTCAAAATGGAGTTCTAATATGAAAAAGGATTGTATGAATGACACCTTTTCACTCAGCAGATCTGTTCTGCTGCGTACTCAGATCTGCTGACTTTAGTGTCAAAACCAAGTTTTCCTGCTTTTCACTCATGTCAAAAGTGCAAAGACAATGCAGCTGAGACTGAGTGAGCTTCAAAGAGAGGTTCTCAATTATTACACCTTTCACATAGTGAATTCCTAATACCTTACTATTTGCGCTTCTGCTCCCTTACAGTCAACAACTATTTGAAAATGTATGAACAAAAAAGGAGACCTACTGGAAATGACATTAATTTTTCTAATATCATTGTGACCAGGGAAGGTGAAGGAAGAGTGATGAATTAGACTTAATTTAACACCCAAACTATATAACCTTACTTCACCTGCTTCTTAGAATCATAGAAGATTAGGGATGGAAGAGACCTCGGGAGGTCACCCAGTCCAACACCCTGCTCAAAGCAAGACCAACACCAACTAAAAAATCACAGTCAGGGCTTTGTCAAGCTGGCCTCAAAAACCTCTAAGGATGGAGATTCCACCACATCCCTAGAGGTGCTTCATTCCAGTGCTTCACCACCCTCCTAGTGAAAAAGTTTTTCCTAATATCCAATACTAACCTCCCGCACTGCAACTTGAGATTGTTGCTTCTTTTTCTGTCTGTCATAAGTATGAAGTGCCTTAGAATAGCTGTTTTGCCCATAAAGGGTTAAACCTGAAGCCAAAAAGACGATGACGTCAAAAGCTCTCATTCCTATGGGAGGGGGGAGTGAGTTTAGTTTCACTTCGGTCTGGGGCTTGGCATCTCCCCATATCTTCTCTCCAGCTATGGAGAATCATTTCCTACTTTTCCTTCATAAATTCCTAAGTTAGACTAACAGTAAGTAGAGAGACTGTAATTGTATATGCTTTGTAACTGATCTGTGGTGTCTCTGATCTCATCAGAGGGAGAAATCTCAAGGAAGGGGTTAGGGCTACATAATTAAGTACCTGTGAAGTCTGTATAAGTGTATGTTTTTTTTCTCTTTTCTTTAATAAACCTTTTGTTCTGTTATAAGAATTGTCTGGTAATTCTAGTGAAGGGATCCTAGCTTCGGATCGGGCAGCTCATGGTTAGTGAGAGCCTGTGTGCTTGACTCTTTCTCCTTGGTAGTAACGAGGAAAGGGAGGGGCTTTGGCTCAGACCCTGCGTTCTTTTCTCTCTGAGCTGGCAAAAAGGGAGGGGGGGGGGTTCAATGTGCCCCAATCCATGGTTTTGGAATATTCACATTGATGGTGGCAGCTGGTCCCAATCCCCAACTGGAGAAGTTTGGGTTTTGGGGGGAAAGGATTTAACTTAGGCTGGGAAATTAGCTTAAAGTTATTTGGTCCTGCATATAAGAGACCCCCACACTTTTACCCTAGAGTTTAGAGTGGGGGAAAGGTCTTCTCTTACACTGTCATCTACCACCACTAAAAACAACCCTCTCAGTTAGTTGAAGGCCCCCCACACTTCTGTTCTGAAAACTAAATCAGCAAGTTCCCTCAGCCTCCCCTTGTAAGTCATGTGCCCGAGCCCCTTAATGGTTTTTGTGCCCTCCACTGGACTCTCTCCAATTTGTCCACATCCTTTCTGCAGTGGAGGTCCCAAAAATGAACACAATATTCGCTGCTCCCAGCTGAAATCTGGGCCACAGACACAGATATGGTGTTTCGAGTGCTGAATAGAGGGGAACAATCACTTCCCTCGATCTGCTGGCAATGCTCCTACTAATGCAGCCCAATATGCTGTTAGACTTCTTGGTAACAAGGGCACACTGTTGACTCATATCCAGCTTCTCATCCACTACCATGTAGATCCCACCTCTGCTTCCATTCTGTCATAGATCTTAGCAAGCACCCCCACCATGAAGTTGGTGTCATGAAGGTAGGCATAGCTGTCGGTAGGTTTTCGGTATAGGGGATCTTCACCAAGCTTTCTCAAAACTACAATACCCACACAAGGAAATAAGGACACAGATCAACAGAGCCAGACGTGTACCCAGAAGCCTGCTGCTGCAAGACAAGCCCAAGAAAGAAAACAGAACACCACTGGCCATCACCTACAGTCCTCAGTTAAAACCTCTGCAACGCATCATCAGTGACCTACAACCCATCCTGGACAATAATCCCTCACTTTCACAGGCCTTGGGAGGCAGGCCAGTCCTGGCACACAGACAACCTGCCAACCTTAAATAGATTCTCACCAGCAACAGCACACTGCACCACAATAACTCCAACTCAGAAACCAATCCATGCAACAAACCTCGATGCCAACACTGCCCACATATCTACACCAGCAACACCATCACAGGACCTAACCAGATCAACCATACCATCACTGGTTCATTCACCTGCACATCAACCAATGTCATATATGCCATTATATGCCACCAGTGTCCCTCTGCTATGTACATCGGCCAAACTGGACAGTCCCTATGAAAAAGGATAAATGCACACAAATCAGATATTAGGAATGGCAATATACAAAAACCTGTAGGAGAACACTTCAACCTGCCTGGACACACAATTACAGATTTAAAAGTCACCATACTACAGCAAAAAAACTTCAAGTCCAGACTGCAAAGGGAAACTGCAGAGCTACAATTCATTTGCAAATTTAACACAAACAATTTAGGATTGAACAAAGACCTACAATGGCTTGCTAATTACAAACATAGCTTCTCCTCTCTCCATGTTCACACCCACCATTCAACTGCTAGAAGAATAACCCACCCTCCCTGATTGGAGATAACAAGCTGGTTCAGCCTAATTGGACTAACCTTGTTACCTCCCACCTGGTTCTTGCCTACTTTTCTATACCTGCCTCTGGACACTTCCACTGCTTGCATCCGACGAAGTGGGTATTAGCCCACGAAAGCATATGCTTCAAAACTTTATAGTTAGTCTTTAAGGTGCCACAGGACTTTGTTACCTCTGCTATTCCAGACTAACACGGCTACCTCTCTAATTTTAGAGATGTATCTGCTGGCTGGAACACGGGGGGATTCGGAGGAACAAGTTTCACTATCATTGCTGCCATCTGGATAGTCTCCTGGAGCCTCAGGATCCACCATGGCACTGTTGAACATTCACCATTCTGATCATGAGAGATGTCCTGACCAGACTGGATGAGAGAGAAAGAACTCCAATTATATCACTGTCTCCACTGAATCTGGCTAATCCTGACCATGACTTGGACTGTGAGACTGTCGTACCCTTCCCCCAACATACATCCTTTTTCTTCCCCCACCTAATTTCTTCTCTTTCCTATTTCTCTCCTTTTGTCTTTTATTCAATAACAGTCTAGTTTAGATGGCCAAGACTGTATTTTGCAACACAGAGGTAAATGTCTGACCAGAAAAGTAGAGAAAACAATGCACTAAACATCTTGGCTGATATAGGAGTGCCTAATAAGAATATGTGCTGTGCCTGTGTTTCTTCAGCAAAAAGATTGCAAGTAAGAGTCAGCACCAGAGACAGAAGCTGCATTTCTACCTTTGCTGTTGTTTTCTCTCCTCCTGTGTGTGTGTCTTATTTTTTGTCCTAAAGGAAGCAGGGTTAGACTTTAAACAACAGCAGCTCCATCTCATCTCAACTAATTGTTTCTCTTTCCCCCAACAAAATGGGCATACATCACTATCTTAGAGTCACAGTAACACCTTTGAGTCTCTAGGAACATTTATTCCATCAAAATTAACAAAACAGCACTATGAAAACATATAGGTCTGATCTACACTAAAAAATTACATCAGAGCAGCTGTGCTACTCAGGGCTATAGAGCAGTATGTAAACCAATCTAATCCCCAGTGTAGACAGAGCTAGGTTGATGGAAGAATTCTTTTGTCAATTTAGCTGTCACCGCGTGGGGATGTGGATTACCTATTCAGATGGGAGAACCCCTCCTGTTAGCTCAGCTAGTGACTACACTGACGCCCTGCAGCAACGTAGCTGGAGCACTGCAGCTGTAGCAATTCAAGTGTAGACAAGCCCGACAAGTCAGAGAAATAGATGGGATGAGATGTAAAGTGACTTTCCCAGTGCCACACAACTGGTCAGAGATAAAGTTGGGAATTGAACTCAGGCCTCTGTTCCACTCTAGTGAACTGCATTGCCTCCTTTGCTCTGCCTACTCCATGTCTGATAGTATTTATACTGGGATATAAATAGCATCCCTAGATATGGAAGATGAGTCAGCTTAACTATGTACGCATTGAAAAGGAAATTAAGGGTTACCAAGGCACCATGTTCCATAATGCCCATCTACCACCAATGCATGTGCAAGGGAGAAGGAAGAATGTCAACCATATCTCTTTAGCTTGTCTGGCTACCATAGTTTCTCTTCTGATTAGCTCCTGAATGGTGAATTTAAGATCATGACTAGCAATAATTTTGGCCACTTCCACTTTTAACTCCCTTCAGTTGACATTAAAGCCACCAAAGATTGTACGATAGGAAAAACGACTAATAAACCAAAGAAAATGAGGCTCTCAAACTTCTAGAGGTGTGTTTTTTTCTAATAATCTCAGTTTGATTTTCTTCTTTCAGGCACAATCCTCCTCTTAGTGAAATCAATGGGAGTTTAGACATTTCCTTTAGTGGAAAAAGGACTGGGACCTTCCCGTCATCATACTCTCCCCATGTACTTCCCTATAAAAGGTCAGCAAGGCTGTTGGCCCTCCAGTAACTATTCATTTACATTAATTGTATATTTGGAAGAATACAACCACTGCTCCCTAGCAATTTGATTTTAAAGCAAAAATATTTTGCAGCTACTCAGGGAAGATGAGCCCTGCTCACTTGTAACAAGGGAAGGGGGAAATGAGAATGGAGAGTGGGAATGGCCAATGATTTGTTTAACCATTTTTTAAAAACCTTTGCAATCTTCAGCAGTTTGACAGCCCATTTTCTTCATGTCATCCCCTCTTTCATTTAGAATTTGGCTAATGAATTTTTTAAAAATTGTGTTTTACTTCAGGATGTAAGCGAGGAAGGCAAAGAAAAAACTGGCAGAAAACAGTGAAAGAGAATATTGAATGTGCTGTCATCACCTGGGAATAAGTACCACAGCTAGCAGGTGACCTTAAATCAAGAGGACCACAACTGTCTGATCTGTCAGCTATTCAGAAGGAACTAAGGTCTAAAATGAGATTATTAACCAGGGGTTTATTAATCACACATAGGTTTAATTTAATCAGTTTTCAGTCCATGATATGGTTGTCTCACTACACAGAAGAGTCCCTCAAATTATAATCCAATTAGAAAACCCAAGAATTTATTATCAAAACTGACAATCTTCATCCATCCAGTCTTTAGAGCATGGACATTTAATTATTCTCAGTATTGTACCCTCTAAGGTACATGTCTCATGCTTACCTGTATATATGGATAATCTGTTATCAAGTCTCCCTTCTCGGTGTAAGTAAAAACTGGAAAATTTGGGGCTATGAACATTCTGAAAAGCAAAGATTTAAAAAAATTAGAAACTCCAAAGCAGAGGACCCTGCTGAAGAAATATAGATCATGCAAGATGAAGCTTAATATAAATCTATGGTATTCAATTGTTAGGTAGAATTAGTTAGACAAATTAATGTTGTTTTTATAAGAATGAAGGGAGTGGTTTTTCTGTCAGCTAAAAATGAAAAACTAGTTCAAGCTAGTTAAAACTGTTTTGAGAGGAAACCAGCAACTGTTGTGTGAGGCTGTATCTGAGCCAAGTGGAACACCAGCTGACACAAATATGTGCAGCTTGCATTTAAGCATAGAACACAAAAAGGGGCATTTCAGCATTATGCTTCAGCTCAGCAGGCCTGTTGGACAGCAAAGACTGCCTGTATGATATGGTGGGTCCTCGTCCTGGTTCTAGAGCACACACATTGTGTTGGAAGAAGAACAGGCTGATCCAGAGGCAGATGTGAGTAGATGGGCTTCTTTATTGCGGTACTTGTTCCCCTGGACCCAATTGTCCAGCAAGCCCTGGATTAGTTACATCACACTTTTTCTCTACATTGGTATGTAAATTCCTACATTTATTACAACACCCCCAAAAATCCTTATGGAGTAATATGAACCCCCATATAGTGAATATTGATAACCCTCTACTGAATATAATTATCCCTGTCCCCAATTATTATTTACCTCATTAACATATTCTACCGATAAATTTTACTTTGAAGATGCACCTTTTTGCTATAATTGCAGTCATGACCTCCTTGGATCAGCAGTTTCCAGGGGAGGGAGACAGGGGCCATGACTCCATACTCACCTGTGGAGCTGTGAAAGAAAGGGAGAGGGAGATAACACTACTCTATCCACAGAGGCATCCTTTTGATCCCCATATTCCTCAGGCGCCTGAGAACTTATTAAGCCCTTACCAAGGAGAAGGGAGAGGAAAGAGGTAGCCCTAAATCTATCACACATACACAAAGATGCCTGCACTTTATCTATCAAGAGCAGAAGCAGTGCTTGCCTGGGCTTTTATTCCCTAATGCCATCTCTGTTCACCAGCAGTTTCCCAGTTTTTTGCTTTAACCCTTACATATCCCAACACATTGCTTAAAGTCGTAGGGAAGCATTATCATAATGGGGGTTTATAGTTACACTGAGTACAGGTACAGGATGAACTTCCATTGGTAAGAGGCTGATCAGCCTTTCTGAAATAAAGGTACTTTTGGTTAATTGTCTTAAAACCAGATCCAAAAATTCCAACAACTGCTGCTTGCAGTCTTGATGGATCTGAGTGCAGTAACTGAGGTTCTTCAAGATGTGTGCCCCTGTGGGTGTTCCACTGTCGGTGCCTCCTAGAACCATCAATCGGAGATTTACAATAGCAGTGTCTGCGTGGGTCGCATGTGCTCAGTAGGCATCTCACAGTACCGTTGGTGTTGTGCCTAGTGCGCACAGGACCAAGCCCTCCAGTTCCTTCTCTACCGCAGAATCCCAACTGCAAACTCTGAAGTATAGGGGAGGAGAACATGCAGTGGAGCACTACATCTCAAAGAAATTCAGTTACTGCACAAGGTGAGTAACCTTCTCTCCTTCTTTACGTTCTGTCCCTGTGGGTGCTTCACTTCAGGTGACTGTAGAGCAGTGACCCAAGAAGGCAGGAGGGACTTCAACTTTGTCTGAATTGTAGAGGTAAGTACAGTTAGGCCATGTAAAGCATCAGCTCTGGAGTCATGAGTGATTGCATAGTGCTTAGTAAATGTGTGGACAGAGGCCCAAGTGGCCACCTTACAAATCTCTAATATTGGAACATTGTGTAGAAATGCTATCGAGGTTGAAACAGATAGTGTAGAATGCGCTCTGATATCTGCAGAAGGGTCCATGTTCCAAATAAGATAATACCATTGAATGCATTTGGAGATCCATTTAGGCAACTCCGAGAGGATATTGCATAGCCTTTCGAATGCTTGATAGTATAAATGAAAAGTCTAGGAGATTTCTGGAAAGGTTTGGTCCTTTCAAGATAAAACACCAGTACACACCTAATGTCTAATGTATGAAAGACAGCCTCTGTTGGAGTCTTAGAATAGAATGTAGGAAAAATGAGTTGGTTGGTTCATATGAAAGGTTGAAGTTACTTTTGGTAAGAATTTTAGGTGTGCATGTAGTGTGACCTTGTCTTTGAAGAATATTGTATAGGGAGGATTGGCCATGAGCGCCCCATCTCACTCACCCATCTGATGGAAGTAATAGCAACCAGAAAGGCCACTTCCATGGACAAATGCAGCAGGGAGCAGGGGGCTAGCAGTTTAAATGTGGCGATCTGGTGAGGCATTTCAACACCAGATTGAGGTCTGAGGCCAGGGTTAATTTCTGTATAAATGTTCTGGAGACCCATGAGGAAGCTTTAGAAGTTGGGTGCACAAAGATTGAGGTCCAGTCAATCTCATGATGGAATGCAGCAGAGGCCCCAAGATGGACTTTGACTGAGCTCACTGCTAAACCTGAGCATTTCAGCTCCAGCAGGTATTCCAGTACTAATGACAGTGGTGCTGCGGAGGCCATCGAGTGTTTTTCTTGACACCAGGAGGAGAATCGCTTCCATTTTTCAAGATAAGCATTATGTGTGGTCACCTTCCTGCTGTTTAGTAACACTTGTTTTGAATGTTCTGAGCAGGCTAATTCGTCATGATGAACCATGCAGGAGCCTCGCTTATAGGTGGAGTTTGTCCAGATTTGGGTGAAGAGTGTGACTGGTGTGCTGAGACAGCAGATCCGGACGATGAGGAAGCACTCAAGGGATCAGGAAAGGTACCACGCTTGTCTGTACTGAAAGTGTTCGGGTCCTACTGTAAGCAGAATGTGGATGAGCTCTCCCCTGACATCTAGTGGTAAGCTGTGGAAAAAGACTTCAGAAGCTGATCTTGTTTGCACGAACATACCCACGCTGCCTAGCTATTCAGTATGATGGGACTGCTTACCCAAATGATCACTAGTGGCTGGTTTTGGATCCCTAGTCTCTTTCTTATTGGGGCTGGAATAATAAATGGTTGTTATCCTTGTTGTGTGAACTGAGGGCAGCAGAACTGTCCCTGGCATACCTCAATTGAGGGACTCACCTTCAACTGAACAGCATTCTCTAGGCAGTGGACCTGGGTTCCAAAGCCCAATTAATTAAAAGAGGGTGGGGGTAGGAGGTCTGGGTAAGGATCCTAGACATCATTTGGTCCTTTCTTTCTCCATGGTATAATAACAGAACTAATTAAGACTCAGTTGAGATTTTTGTTACACACTTCACAATTGAAATCACTGATACCTAGGTCTAAGTATAGGTAACAAAGAGTCCTGTGGCACCTTAAAGACTAACTAAAGTATTGAAGCATAAGCTTTCGTGGGCTAATACACGAAAGCTTATGCTTCAATACTTTAGTTAGTCTTTAAGATGCCACAGGACTCTTTGAAGCATAAGCTTTCGTGGGCTAATACCCACTTCATCAGATGCCACTGCTTGCATCCGACGAAGTGGGTATTAGCCCACGAAAGCTTATGCTTCAAAACTTTATAGTTAGTCTTTAAGGTGCCACAGGACTCTTTGTTACCTCTGCTATTCCAGACTAACACGGCTACTTCTCTGATACAGGACTCTTTGTTACCTCTACTATTCTAGACTAACACGGCTACTTCTCTGATTCTAGGTCTAAGTACTAGACCTACTTTGGGACAGTGTATCTATTGCAAGAGATTGCCCAGTATACACCAGTTGTTAGAGGCTCACCCTCTAACAACTGAAATCACTGAGAGCTGAAATCACTGACAGCTTGGTGAGCTGACAAAGAGGTGTGGCAAGCAACCAGCAGGGTGGCTGGCTGAGAGGCGTGGTGAGCAGCCAGCAGAGAAGCTGGTGGATAAGGCGAGAACAGAGCCCCGCAGAGGTGTGATAATTGGCCGTTGGGGCCTGTGACGGTGCTGTTCCTGGTGAGATCCAACTGTGAGTGTCAGATCAGGACAGATTGCTTCCAAAGGGGCAACTACAGCCCAAAGCTGGGTTTTTTCCACTCTAATGTGCACCAAACCAGTCAAACAGAAAAGACTTTGGTTTCGCCCCACTGGCTAACCACAAGTCACACAAGCAAACCCCTTAAACACTCCAGGTTTCCAGTATCACCACCAGCAGCCACCTGTCCTGGGGATCAATGGTTATGAAAACCAATACCCCAAATAAAGAAAATGGTTCTCCCCAATACCAAAGAATCAGGCCCCAGACCCAGGTCAAAATACAAACCAGATCTTACCACAAATCACACTGTTGCCAATCCTTTAGAATCTAAAATCTAAAGGTTTATTGTACAAGGAAAAAGGTATAGGTGAGGGTTAGGAATGGTTAAAAGAAATCAATTACATGCAGTAATGGCAAATCTCTTGGTTCAGGCTTGAAGCTGCAGAATAAACTGCAGGTCCAGATAAAAGTCTCTGGAAAGCAGGGATGGTCAGCACCCTTTGGCCAGAGTTCCCCTGTGTAGCAAAGTTCCATCCAGAGCTGGAAACAAGGCAGGTTGAAGACTGGAGGTAGAAGACCAAAATGGAGGGGCTGTAGCAGCTTCATTTATAGTTTTTGCCAGGTGCAAGAACCTCTTTGTTCCTGCTGTGAAAAGTCCAGCCCCATGGAGTTCTGGAGTCACATGGGCAGATCACATGACCATGCATGACTCATTATTTGCAGGCAGCGGCCATTATGCACAGGCTGCCTTGCATGTTCTCTGGTAGACTTCTCATGTGGATTGGAGCATTCCAAGCTCCCAGAGTCCATTGTGTCGCTGATCATCCTTAATGGGCCATCAAGCATCACAAGCAAAGCTGATGCCCAGTATTCTGGAATGTCCCCCCCAGCAGAGCACAATATTTGGAAAGACAGACAGTCCAGAGCCAATATTCATAACTTCAACTACAAAATTGATACACACATACCAATGGCATATTCATAACCAGCAATCCATAACCTGGTCATAGACACCTTATATGACCCCCTTTACATAAGATTTGGTGCCACTATAGGACCCTGGTTGCACCAATGATCTATAGGATCCCAAATTATTTCAGTAATGTGACAGGACCATGAGCGAGTGCCTGAGCAGTGCAGCGTGTAAGGTACCTCCTTGTCCACCCCCGTTCCACACAGGATGGGAGGTGAACTCTGCGGATAAACCTCTGAACTCCGGGGCTGCACTGGCAAAGGACAGCAACTGTGAGTGGGGTACAGAGAAGGGACGGGCACATTAAAGGGACCTTTGGGTTGCTGAACTTAAGACCCCAAGGCGAAAAGGACACTACTCTACTTACTTGGGGGTGGGTCTTTTGCTCACGGTTTGTGTTTATGAGACAGTTGAAATGTTTTCCCAAATTAATGCTGAGTTAATTCCCTCCTTTTTAAAAAAGTTTTTGCTACACTCAGACTCTGTGCTTGAGAGAAGGGAACGAATGCCTCTTAGAGGCGCTCGGGGGGTGATGTATAATTGTCCCAGGTCACTGGGTGGGGGCTTAGCTCACAGTTGCTGTACTGTTGAAAAGGAACCCCTAGATATTGAACTTGGCCCTTGTTACTGCTGGCTCCACCTGGCAGAAGGGTTACACTACTGTGAATCACAGGAATTTCCTATAAGATGTGTGAATGATAATGTTAAAATAAGCATCTTGGAGGTCAAGGGCTGAAAATCAGTCCCCGTTTTGCAGCACTACAAGTATCATGCCCAGCGTCACCATCTTTAGTTGGTTTAAGATTAGCAGCCGTGTTAGTCTGTATCCGTAAATAAAACGAGAAAGACTTTGTAGCACCTTAGAGACTAACCAGTTTATTTCAGCATAAGCTTTGGTTGGCTATAGCTCACTTCACATCTGATGAAGTGAGCTATAGCCCACGAAAGCTTATGCTGAAATAAACTGGTTAGTCTCTAAGGTGCTGCAAAGTTTTCCTTGTTTCATCTTTAGTTGGTGATTTTAGTTTAATGATTTTGTTGGGGATTGGCTCTGCTTTGAGCAGGGGGTTGGACTACATGATCCCTGAGGTCCCTTCCAACCCTGATATTCTATGATTCTATGATCTTGAATTTTTGAGAGCATACAAACTTATTGAACTTCCTGAGGTCCAAGATAGGTCTCCATCCCCCACTCTTCTTCTGGGTCGAGAAGTAGTGGGAGTAAAATCCACTCCCCCTGTACTGTGAAGGCACTCGTTCCACGGCACCTAGCTGCAGATGACTGATTTCTTGTCACAATAGGTGCTCATAAGAAGGGTCCCTGAAGAGGGATGGGGAGGGGGATAGGGTAGATGGTCGAGAGGTGAAGGGGATGGTATATCCCGAACATACTCTCTCTAAAACCCATTGGCCCGATGTTATTGAGGCCCATATTGGTAGAATGGGTGAAAGCAATGGCCAAAACATGGGAGGGTATCAGGCATAAGTAGTACCTGGTCAGCGACATCATTCAAACCCTAAACCAAAGCTTCAAAATTGTGGTTTGGGGTGAGCGGATTGGGAAATCAGTACTTGGGATTGAGGTGGTCTCCAGCATTGTGAGCATTGATATTACCTTTGATTACCGTAAGGCCATTGCTGCTGTTGATTGGTTGAGGAGTCTCTGGTTCTCTGATAAAGTTGGTATTGTCTCTCTTTGCAGGTGGGGTATAAATTCCCAGAATACGCAGAGTGACCTGAGAGTTCTTCATTGAGTGGAGCATCTCATCAGTCTTATTTGAGAACTTTTCATGATTAAATGGTAGGTCTTCTACTTTAGTTTGCAGTTCTCTAGGAATGCCTAAGGCCTGCAACCAGGATATCCAGCACATCATTATGGCCATGGCCATGGTTCTAGTGGCTGTGTCTATGACGTCCAAAGATGCTTGGAGGGCTGTTTTAGTTATTAGTTGACCCTCATTTACAATGGCCTAAAATTATGACTGTTTCTCCACAGGGAGCTCCACTGTGAATGAGCTCTGTCTCTCATAGTTATCATAATCTTATTTAGCTAACATGGCCAAATAGCTAGTGACACTGAATTGCAATGTGCTCAAAGAATAAACTTTGCCCCTGGACAAGGTGAGCCTCTTGTGTTTATTATCTTATGGTGTCAATCTAAACTGGGTTTGTTTGCTGCATTGATTAGTGGCATCAACTACCAAGGAGTTGGGAGGCGGATGTGAGAAGAGAAGTCTACCCCTTTGGCAGTGACATAATACTCCCTATTCGCCCTTTTGCATGCCAGACAGTCTCTGCTGGCTCCAGAATCTCATCACTGATGGGGAAAGTGATCTTGGAAGCAGATGAGGTTGAAGGATTTGTACCAGCATATATTGATTTGTCTGCACTTCCACCAACAGGATGTCTGGCTTTGGGCAACCTGCATAAAGAGTTCCTGGAACTGCTTGAAATCATCTGCCAAGGTAGGCAATGGTGGCATGATCGCCTAATCCGGGGAGGAGGAAGAACTGTGTGACAGAGATGTAGCTTCCTTCTCTGTACCTTTTTCAGTGTCATCCACAACTTCCTGAGCCTTCATGGGCTGTAGGTTTGGAGACACAAGGTTAGACCTCAGTTCGCCTCTATGAGCCATGAATGGCCTGGAGGTGAGGGGCCTGGTAAGTTGCCCATGGTTCCCAATGTGACCATGATGGTCAGCTCCATAGTTCAGCCTTCTGGTTATAATAGTATCTCGGCACCATATGGCTCCAGCGTGGTCATCGTTCTTTCAGTATGAATGGTGCGGCGAGAAAGTGCATGGTTCCCACACCTCATCACTTGAGAAGTGTACCACTTCATGAGAAATGCGGGGCTCTCCTCCATAGCCCACAGGCAGAGCCTTCCCTAGGGTACAGTGAATCAAGGTGACCACCCCAAGCCCCATGCTTTAGGAGATCACACGCTTCATGAGGAGGTGGGAGGGTGAGCAGGGCAAGGAGTCAAACAAGGAGGTGAACTTGATATAAATCCCCATGTACACCTATTTCTCTATAAAAAAAAAAGAGCAGATGAAAGGTTTGGAAGAAAACAATCACTTACTTCTTCTGTAGTAGATGAAAAATATGGAAATTTCCTTCTACTTTAATTAGGTAAGACACCTTCTCCTAGAGCATTTAAATAGAAAGTATTATTCAGTAGTATTCTAAAACTGTGACTAATCAACCCCTATCCTGTATTCCATTTTACAAAAAATGTATTCATACATTTCCTCAGATAGTGTTAAGAAAAGATTTTTTTCTCCTTTCATTTAAGGCCTCATTACAGCAGTGAAGTTTGCTAAATATTTCCCAAGCTGCCAATATTGGTCCAGCTGGATCACCATGAGCAGCATTAGGATCCAAAATATAAACTAGCCTCCTATGGTCCCAAAAGTATTTAACACCATACCACTGAAATTTGCTCAGAACAAGTCTTGTCCATAGCATAAAATATGGCTGTGGCCCTGGGAGTGCTGTTTATATTAGACTTCCCAGTATTGCTAAAATTGGTGTAGCTCAATCAGTGTCAGCAAAAATGGGAAATATTTATAAAATGCCCCTAGAGTAGACAGAGCCAAACAGCTGACACTAAACACCATTGCCACAGCACTACTGTGCAGTCTCAAATTGAGGCTGGATAACAATTTTGGAATAATGGGGAGAATCAAATTGAATAGAGTATGATGTTCCTACTGTCTTAATTTGGCAGTAGCCTCATCTTTACAGCTGCTCAGAACTTCACATTGCTTTGTAGGATAACACCCTGTCAGTGGCTATTGTGATTTATTCTTGCATAGCATGAGTGAGCCACCAAAAAAAGTGTCTCAACTTCATAGTTAGCATATGAAGTGTAGAGCATGAATCTGACATTTCCCAGTCCATTCTTAGGACTGGCTGGCAGGGAAACCTGATTTTCAGAAAGAAAACATCATACTTCCTTATGGTGCTATATAGGCATTCTTTAGATTTTCTGTGAGTTTAACAATCTGGCATTCAGCACAAAGTTTTTTGAAAGGTATTTAGGTTCCCATCTAAACATTTAGGCAACCAAATGCCTTCAAATCTCTGGTCCTAAATCACTGTCTTACTCACAGACTATGGACTGCAGTTTTATCATAAGGGCTATATTGTGGCAGAGCACAAAGCTAGGATTCCAAGTCAAAAATTAGGATGGAGTTGTTTCCCAAGAGTCAAACATGGATACAGAAGGTTGAAATTCAGTTTACAGTGCTCAGTTCATTTTTGGCACTTTACAGGGAGAATGTTTCACTTAGTACTTCGCCCGGTTGGTTAACATATAGGTCATAAAACTTGCAATCTTCTAACTCCTTATTATATCATTTGGTGCTCAGAAAAATCCTGTAGTATATTTCCAATAGGAAAAAATATAGTAAGAATCCCTAAACTATGACACCATAGGTCAAATTCTATACCTCACATACCAAGCACAATTCACTTTCAAAGGATGTACAGCATCCAAGCCTAGGAGGAGTTCAAGACAGACTGTAAATAAAATCAGCATGCCAGAGCTATTTCTCAGGGGTTTTATACCAACCCAGACAAATGGGCTATTTTCCCCTACCAGAAATTACAGACAAGAATAGTCTTGTGCTGGCATGACTATCCTTTAAGATTGGGCTTTGCCAGCTCACAGATATACTTCCCTACTTTACAGAAGTGTGAGGATAAATATTTTAGATGTGTAGTGTTTATATCTCTTGTTAATGGGAGCATTAGAAGTACCTTCTGAATTCCTATGTGTTTTACTTCCCATCAAATTATAAATGTTATTAATGAGCACTGAGTTCCACTCATAAAAATGTCAATTGCAGTTACATACCGTGTTTCCCCGAAAATAAGACAGTGTCTTATATTAATTTTTGCTCCCAAAATTACATTACATTATATTACAGCGAGAGGCAAAACTGGAAGTATGTCTTATTTTCGGGGGATGTCTTACTTTCGGGGAAACAGGGTAGGTAAGCAGAGACTATATTAAGGAATATCAACCCTTGTGCTTCCGAAGGGAACCAAACCACTAATTGCTCAGGATAAAGAAGAAACTTTCTGCCCTACATACTTTATTATAGAGGTGGTTACACCTCCTGCTGAAGCATCTGGTACTGGCAGTTACCAAAGACTGGGTTCAGGGATCATTAGGCCATGTCAAAATGGCAATTCCAGTTTTCACAGAAAGCAGTACTACCTTGGTATCTATGCCATCTCTTGGTTCCAGCTTTCTTGGAACTATTACTTCAGAATAAGATAATTTTAAAGTCTCAGAAAAGCCTAGAAAGAGAAATAGTTTCAAATAAGTTAAATAGAATATAAATTTACAGTTACATGGATATGTGCTTCTGGATTCTGACACTGCAAATGATTTTATAAAGAAGTCACTCAATACAATGTGCGAGGGAGGAACAATTTCAAGGACAGGGATGAACTCTGCATCTCAATTCAATAATGTTTGTAAATCATTTGATAAGCTTAGACACAAAGAGAACACAGTAGCATTACTAATTCTTGGGTTCTCTTTCCCAACCCGAATCCAAGCCAATTTCTCCATCGGGCCCCTTCCAGTCTCCTGATTTTCTGACCAACCCCACTGTATTCCTCCATCAATAGGCTCTCTCTTCCAAGCAAACATTTATGCCCTCTACCTGACTACACCCTCCCTGGTACATTTTACCCCACCACACCCAGCTTCATCCTTCTAATACACCCCCCATTAATCCCTGCTCCTCTATCACTCCTCTGCATCACACAACCCTCAACCATGGCAAGATCCATATCCCCTTGCTTCAGTGTACTCTTCAATGTGGCCTGTTCTCCAAACACCTCCTTTCAATGTCCATGCTCTGTTCTCCTTGCACCTCACAACCAATTCCCTCAATGAAACAATTCTGCCCCTGAAATGATAGTGGACACCTCTTCATCATCTACTATTGCAGGGTTTCTCAAACTGGGGGTCGCCGAGCGCTCCCCGGGGGGTTGCGAGCTCCTGCTGCTGAAACTCGTGGCGGGGACTGGGGCCAGTTCGCAGCCAGCCCGCGGTGGGGACTGGGAGCCGGTGCGCAGCCGGCAGCCCACCCGCGGCGGGGACTGGGGGCCGGCGCGCAGAGGGGTCCGAGCGTTCTTTTTTTTTTTTTTTAATTCGGCGTCTTTTCGGCGGAGGGGTCGCACCGCGCCGCCGGAGCAGGAAAAGGAGTCGCGGTCTCAACCAGTTTGAGAACCATTGTACTATTGCATACACTCTCAGTATGCCACACTCCTCACTCTCTCTCCATTCAGTTTCATTCACTGCAAACCTCTCCTCAGAATGCCTTCCCCCCTTACTCAGCATCAAAATCATGAAATCATAGAATATTAGGGTTGGAAGAGACCTCAGGAAGTCGTCTAGTCCAATCCCCTGATCAAAGCAGGACCAACACCAACTAAATCATCCCAGCCAGGGCTTAGTCAAGCCAGGCCTTAAAAACCTCTAAGGAAGGAGATTCCACCACCTCCCTAAGGAACCCATTCCAGTGCTTCACCACCCTCCTATTGAAATAATGTATCCTAATATCCAACCTAGACCTATCCCACTGCAACTTGAGACCGTTGCTTCTTGTTTTGTCATCTGCTACTGTAGTACAAATATGAAAATGGTATTTATTGATTACTTACTCTGTAATGGAAACAAAATCTTGTGGCACCTTAAAGACTAACTATAAAGTTTTGAAGCATGAGCTTTCGTGGGCTAATACCCACTTCGTCGGATGCAAGCAGTGGAAATGTTTAGAGGCAGGTCTGGGAAAGTAGGTAAGAACCAGGTGGGAGGTGAAAAGGTTAGTCCAAATAAGCTGAACCAGTTTGTTATCTCCGATCAGGGAGTGTGGATTATTCTTCTAGCATTTGAATGGGGTGTGTGAACATGGAGAGAGGAGAAACAATGTCTGTAATGAGCCAGCCATTCTAGATCTTTGTTCAGTCCTAGAAGGTGTGTGCTGAATTTGCAAATGAATTGAAGTTCTGCAGTTTCCCTTTGTAGTCTGGTCTTGAAGTGTTTTTGCTGCAGGATGCTGACTTTTAAATCAGCTAATGTGTGTCCAGGCAGGTTGAAGTGTTCCCCTACAGGTTTGTGTATATTGCCATTCCTAATATCTGATTTGTGTGCATTTATCCTTTTTCGTAGGGACTGTCCAGTTTGGCCGATGTACATAGCAGAGGGACACTGGTGGCATATAATGGCATATATGACATTGGTTGATGTGCAGGTGAATGAACCAGTGATGGTATGATTGATCTGGTTAGGTCCTGTGATGTTGTTGCTGGTGTAGATATGTGGGCAGAGTTGGCATCGAGGTTTGTTGCATGGATTGGTTCCTGAGTTGGAGTTATTGTGGTGCAGTGTGCTGTTGCTGGTGAGAATTTGTTTAAGGTTGGCAGGTCACAGACAACCTGCCAACCTTAAACAAATTCTCACCAGCAACAGCACACTGCACCACAATAACTCCAACTCAGGAACCAATCCATGCAACAAACCTCGATGCCAACTCTGCCCACATATCTACACCAGCAACAACATCACAGGACCTAACCAGATCAATCATACCATCACTGGTTCATTCACCTGCACATCAACCAATGTCATATATGCCATTATATGCCACCAGTGTCCCTCTGCTATGTACATCGGCCAAACTGGACAGTCCCTACGAAAAAGGATAAATGCACACAAATCAGATATTAGGAATGGCAATATACACAAACCTGTAGGGGAACACTTCAACCTGCCTGGACACACATTAGCTGATTTAAAAGTCAGCATCCTGCAGCAAAAACACTTCAAGACCAGACTACAAAGGGAAACTGCAGAACTTCAATTCATTTGCAAATTCAGCACACACCTTCTAGGACTGAACAAAGATCTAGAATGGCTGGCTCATTACAGACATTGTTTCTCCTCTCTCCATGTTCACACACCCCATTCAAATGCTAGAAGAATAATCCACACTCCCTGATCGGAGATAACAAACTGGTTCAGCTTATTTGGACTAACCTTTTCACCTCCCACCTGGTTCTTACCTACTTTCCCAGACCTGCCTCTAAACATTTCCACTGCTTGCATCCGACGAAGTGGGTATTAGCCCACGAAAGCTCATGCTTCAAAACTTTATAGTTAGTCTTTAAGGTGCCACAAGATTTTGTTTCCTTTGCTATTCCAGACTAACACGGCTACCTCTCTGATTCTTTACTCTGTAATGTTAGCTGCCTGTTTCTAGTTAACTGCTATAGAAACAGGAGCTTAACAGGAGTCTAACTGTATAGTGTATAAGATGCGTTATCCTTGCGGCAACTGCGGGGTTAATAGTTATGTAATATGTAATGCAAAATGGAGTTTTGTTTTAAAATGGAGTCTATCAGCTGGGTGAGCATGTAGCCATAATCAGAGGCTGAGCTTGCAGGTAGGCACTGGCATCTCATGCCTTACTTTGCAACAATATCTGTCATGCTTGTGTTACAGAAAGAGCGGGAACTAACGGCTGGTAACCATGGTACTGTTTGAATCTGTGTACAAGCATGTATGTGGCATATGATTATTGGCTGTATGTAGCTGTGACTCTCTGTAATGTGATTGGCTGCTTACATATTTGTATTCTGTATATATGTTTTGCCCACCCTGTGTCAGTGGGCTTTCAGGCTTTGGATTTCTATTCCCCTGATCCCCTATTTGTGCACAAATAAACCCTTTTTGTTCAGGATACCTGGAGTCTTTTGCCTGTTCTTGGAAGGTAATTGGGAGAGGCCTCCTACGAAAGAACAGATTTGTGCAACACTACCACTGAGAACAGCCTAGCTCCATCCTCTTTGAAACCTCCCTTCAGATAGTTTAAGGCTGATATCAAATCCCGCCTTAAGCTTCTCTTCTGCAAACTAAATAAGCCCAGTTCCCTCGGCCGCTCCTTGTAAATCATGTGTCCCAGGCCCCTAATCATTTCCATTGCCCTCCACTGGACCTTCTCCAATTTGTCCACATCCCTTCTGTAGTGGGGGGACCAAAACTGGATGCAATATGCCAGGTGTGACCTCACCAGTGTCAAACAGAGGGGAATAATCACTTCCCTCAATCTGCTGGCAATGCTCCCACTATTACAGCCCAATATGCTGTTGACCTTCTTGGCAACAAGGGCACACTGCTGACTCATATTCAGCTCGGGCCGGGGGGAGGGACAGGAGGGATAGCTCAGTGGTTTGAGCATTGGCCTGCTAAATCCAGAGTTCATCTCTTGAGGGGGCCATTTAGAGATATGGAGCAAAAATCTGTTGGATGATTTAATTAGGGATTAGTCCTGCTTTGAGCAGGGGGTTGGACTAGATGATCTCCTGAGGTCCCTTCTAGCTCTGATAGTCTATGATTCTCACCCATTGTAATCCCAATGTCCTTTTCTGCAAAACTGCTACTTAGCTAGTCAGTCTCCAGCCTGTAGCAGTGCATGGGATTCTTCCTTCCTAAGTGCAGGACTCCACACTTGTCCTTGTTGAACCTCATCAGATTTCTTTTGACCCAATTTGTCTAGGTCACTCTGTACCCTATCCCTACCCTCCAGTGTATCTACCTCTCCCCCCCATTTTAGTGTCATCCACCTTATCAAAAATCCCTCCTTATCAAGCCATATTCCCTCTGTTCATATTCTGCACACCCATCAACAAGACCCATCTTCCCCTCTTTTCTCACATTCTCCAAAACTCTGGGTAAGACTCTTTTCCTGTTATCCCTGCTCCATCCCTCATAAATACCCCTTCTAGGGCCACTTGCTACTCCACAGTCACAACCCCCTTCCTGCAACACCACTCTCACATCATCTTTAGCAGACTGCACTCCTCTCCTCCCTTCTTCATGTGTTCAAGCTTTCATCCGCTGCCCTGGTCCCTGCTCCACTGCCCAAACTGCTCCCACATCAAAGCCCTTCTTAATGAGACCCACTGTATACTCTGTCCCCAGGTAAGCAAGTCTCTCTCTCCCGTTCTTCTCTTTTCTCCAACCTGTCTCCCGCAGGTTCTGCTCACTCTGCAGGCCCTGCTCCACTGCTCAAAAAATTTGCATCTACGAGGGACTCAGTCCATCTGCTGGCCCTATGCAGACCCCATCCATGAACACTTTTGTTTTAACCTTGGCAGGCCCCACTGTTCCTCTCCCTGTGCCAGTACACCCTGGGCCCCTGAGCAGGATCTATTCCACACTCCCCAGTGCCCCTCAAAGCCTCATTGGCAGGTCCTGCTCCATTGCTCCCTGCAGTCCCTCCAACATTCCCTCCTTCCTTTTTTCTGTGTACCTCAAAGCACGCCTCAGAGGAACTCACTCTGCCTTCACTGCTACATACCCCAAATAAAGCCATCAGCAAATCCCACACCCCCTCCCTATCCTTTCTTCCCAAATTCACCTTGTCAAGCTTCACTCTGTGCCCCTTACTTAATCTCCAACAAACTCCTCGTCAGCTGGCATGGCTCCCCACTCACAATAGCTCCTGAATATTTTCTTTAGGGAGCCCCACTCCATGCTCAGGTCTCCTGAGCCCCCCTTGGGCTGCTCCCAAAGTCCAAGCAGCAGCAGGCAGCAGCCCTATCTTCCTCACAACCACCACACGTAGGCTCCCTCTCCCTCAGAACACTAACCCTTTGTGAGTCCCACACCATCTTCCCTAGTGAAGTACTCCTCCAGCATTCTGTGGGCTCTACCCCAATCTCCACACTACCTCTGACCAAAGCCATGATCCCAAACCCCCTACTCCATACCTCTCCCCTGTTCTTCCACCAAATTCTGCCTCTGTCCTAACATAAATCCTTCTCAATTCCCCCAAGAAAATCAGTGGGCCTAATTCCTCATTCCCTGCTGAATCCCATCTGACAGGCCCCTCCTCAGTCCCTTCTTAAGTCTTAGTGAATTGCCCATCTTCTCTTACAGCTACAAGACAACGCTGCATCTCCCTTCCCATCTGAGAGGCACCACTTCTCTCTCCTTACCTAAGCCGCAACCCCCAGGAGGTAGCCCCAAAGGTTCCTTACACACACCAGCCAAGTACTGGCCTGGAGGGATGTCACATCAGCCACTTCCCAGCCATCCGCTTTCCTGCTCCAGGATCCAAACACCTCACAGCCCTTTGCCCCGACTCTACTCCCTCCCTGTCTATTCCTTAAACCTCCCCTTGGTGATCTGTGCTCACTTTTCCCTGTCCCTGTAAGAATCCCTTTGCACCCCTTCCCAGTTTGCCTCCATGAACCCTCAGGCCCACAGCCCCTCTCTGCCTCCTGCCTGATTCCAGGCCCGGACCTGCTCTCAGCAGATCCTGCTCCTAGTCTTGCTCTGGCACCTCCTGAATTTCCCCTCTATGGGTCCTGCTCTGACTTCACAAATCTCCCACCCCCTTGATTCACCCTCCGAGTGTCCCCTCTGCCCCCAAGACCCTTTATTCCTCCTCCCCTCAAGCCCCTGTTCCCCACATTATGCCCAGTCCTGCTCCTCCTCCTGTTCTGGCCATTTCCCCCTCACAGCCCCCTCTGATTCCTTGCCCTGCATGGCCTCTGTCTTGCAAACGTGACCCCAAATATCCACCCGCTCTGGCATCTCGACCAGACTCACCTGGGCTGAGGAGCAGGAGCAGGGCCCAGACCTGCAGCCCCATCCCTGCGGCTCCTCACAGACACCGGCCAACCACGTGCAGCAAGAGCAGAGACAGCGTCTCCCGCCCCCTCTGCTCAACTGCCCTAGAGCAGCTCCGCTCCAACCGCCTCAGGACCAGCCCCCGCCCTCACCGCTCCTATTGCCTCAGTGCCTGCCCTGCCCTGCCCCCGCTCCAACCACCTCAGGATCAGCCCCCGCCCTCACCGCTCCTATTGCCTCCGTGCCTGCCCTGCCCTGCCCTGCCCCCGCTCCAACCACCTCAGGATCAGCCCCCGCCCTCACCGCTCCTATTGCCTCAGTGCCTGCCCTGCCCCCGCTCCAACCGTCTCAGGACCAGCCCCCGCCCTCACCGCTCCTATTGCCTCCGTGCCTGCCCTGCCCTGCCCCCGCTCCAACCGCCTCAGGACCAGACCCCACCCTCACCGTTCTTATTGCCTCAGTGCCTGCCCTGCCCCCGCTCCAACCGCCTCAGGATCAGCCCCCACCCTCACCGTTCCTATTGCCTCAGTGCCTGCCTTGCGCCCGCTCCAACCGCCTCAGGACCAGCCCCCGCCCTCACCGCTCCTATTGCCTCAGTGCCTGCCCTGCCCCCGCTCAAACCGCCTCAGGACCAGACCCCGCCCTCACCGCTCCTATTGCCTCAGTGCCTGCCCTGCCCACGCTCCAACCGCCTCAGGACCAGACCCCGCCCTCACCGCTCCTATTGCCTCAGTGCCTGCCCTGCCCCCGCTCCAACCACCTCAGGACCAGCCCCCACCCTCACCGCTCCTATTGCCTCAGTGCCTGCCCTGCCCCCGCTCCAACCGCCTCAGGCCCAGCCCCCACCCTCACCACTCCTATTGCCTCAGTGCCTGCCCTGCCCCCGCTCCAACCGCCTCAGGACCAGACCCCGCCCTCACCGCTCCTATTGCCTCAGTGCCTGCCCTGCCCCCGCTCCAACTGCCTCAGGACCAGACCCTACCCTCACCGCTCCTATTGCCTCAGTGCCTGCCCTGCCCCCGCTCCAACTGCCACAGGACCAGACCCCGCCCTCACCACTCCTATTGCCTCAGTGCCTGCCCTACCCCCGCTCCACCCGCCTCAGGACCAGACCCCGCCCTCACTGCACCTATTGCCTCAGTGCCTGCCCTGCCCCCGCTCCAACCGCCTCAGGACCAGACCCCGCCCTCACCGCTCCTATTGCCACAGTGTCTGCCCTGCCCCCGCTCCAACTGCCTGAGGCCCAGCCCCCTCCCCATCTCTCACCTCCAACTACTTTAGCCCTACCCCCTCTGCTCCTATTTCCTCAGACCCAGACCCACCCCCTTCCACTCCTACTGCATCGGTGCCAGCCACCCCCACCCCCAAGAGCCTCAGGCCCAGCACCAACTGCCACCCAATCCTATACCCGCCCTCTCCTAGACCCAACATCCTCCCACCCCAACCCTGAATCTGTCATTTGCCTCGCTCCCTCAACAAAGTCCCTGCTCCATAAGTCTAGCTCCCCACAAACACTTTGGTGCCCCCCATTACTCCCTCCCTGACTGAGAGGGATTCATGCGGGAACCAACCAGCCATGTGTCCCTCTCCGTGCTCCACCACTACCATGGCAAGTCTCATTTCCTTCCTCCCCTACTCCACACCCACCCATTAGATTCTGCCACTGCTCTGGCAGCTCCTGAACTGCCTCTCATGGCAGGTCCCACTCAACAAGCCTCATTCCTTCCTCCCTCTTCAGTGTCCCGAGCACCCCCGATGGATCCCATTCTTCCTCTGCCATCCATTGGCTGTGATAGGGTGTATGAGCCACTCATTAAGGGAGCCAAGGGTTAATAAGCAGCTCTGGGCCCAGAAATTTAAACACCAAATACACTTTTATACATTAAACAATCACTTTGATCTACACTAATAGACAAGTGAATTGGCCTGGGGTTTTGGCATGAGCAGGCATCTGATTTGCCAGCATCACAGACAGAAAGGGCATTGTAGTTGGGAATGCTCCTTTATGAACTGCAGCTATGGACACGCATAGGCTGCATGCAACAAGGCTCTTACAGAGCCTGAACAAGATGCAAACCCTGACAAATGCCACTTCTGACAGGTGATGCACCTCAGATATACAATGGGGTGGGGCTGGGTCCAAGCACTGGCAGATTGACCAATGCCATTAACCAAAAGGCAGGTATGACACTTCCTAGATTTGGCCACCTATTGCAGGTGGTTTCTACCCAACTTTGTCACAGTGGCTGCTCCCCCCGTTACCAACCTGGTGAGAGGCCCCAGCCCAAGGAAGGGTAATGGCTGGACACGTGAGACAGACCTGTGGTATAAATAGAAATGTTAAGCAATATTTATTGTATACTGTATGCTTCTGGTAACTGCTGGGTTAATAGTTATGTAATCTGGGAATTACAAAATGGAGGGTTTGTTTTTAAAATGGAGTCTGTCAGCTGGATGGGCATGCAGCCATAATCTGGGACTGAGCCTGCACGTAGACCTGTCAGCTCATGTCATACTTTGCAACAATGTCTGCCATGCTTGTGTATCAGTGAGTGCTGTGGGCTAACGGCCGGTAGCCATGACACTGTTTGAATCTGTATACAAGTTATGTATGTGGCATTAGATTATTGGCTGTATGTAGCTGTGACTCTCTTCAAGTGTATTGGTTGTTTGCATATTCAAATCTTGTATATATGTTCTGTCCCACCTTGTGCTGGTGGGCTTTCAGGCTTTGGATTTGTATTCCCCTGATCCCCTATTTGCATGCAAATAAACCTTTTTGTTCAGGATACTTTGAGCCTTTGCCTGTCCTTGGTTGGTATTTGGGAGAGGCCTCCAAGGGAACGGACATTTATGCAACAGACCCTTGAGAACCTTAAAGAACAGGCTTATTCAGGGACCAGTTCTCTTCCACTTTGACTTAACTAAACAATTCATTCTGCAACAGATGCACTGGAATTGGGCTTCAGAGGTCAAGAGGTCAAGAGCGAAGAACATTCAATCCTATACATAAATAGAAAGTTGTTCCCTCAGGAGGTGAAAGAAAGAAGCCCTGGCCCTGAAATTGGCCATAGAGGTGCTTCACTGTTATCTCCTTGGGAGCTCCTCCCTTCTTTTCACAAGCCACCTCCCACCACCACATTGGGAAACCTCCATGAAGTTCACCAACATCTGGATCACAAGAGGGTACCTTTCCCTGCAGCCCTCTTACTCACGATTCCAAAATTATACTGTACTTGCTTCCCCTTAACTGGACTGAAGAACAGTAACTTTACATGCCACATCTGGAGGGGAGCCAAGGACTGATAAAGTGCAGACGAAGCCCATCTGTGTTGCACAAATCTGTTCTTGCCTTGGAGGCCTCTCCCAATTACCTTCCAAGAACAGGCAAAAGACACAAGGCATCCTGAACAAAAAGGGTTTATTTGCTAGCAAATAGGGGATCAGGGGAATAGAAATCCAAAGCCTGAAAGCCCACAAACACAGGGTGGGCAAAACATATATACAGAATACAAATATGTAAGCAACCAATTGCATTACAGAGAGTCACAGCTACATGCAGCCAATAATCATATGCCACATACATGCTTGTACACAGATTCAAACATCACTATGGCTACCAGCCGTTAGTTCCCGCTCTTTCTGTAACACAAGCACGACAGACATTGTTGCAAAGTAAGGCATGAGCTGCCAGGCCTAAGTGCAAGCTCAGCCTCTGATTATGGCTACATGCCCACCCAGCTGACAGACTCCATTTTAAAACAAAACTCCATTTTGCATTACATATTCTATAACTATTAACCCCGCAGTTACCACAAGCATACACTACATGTTACACAATACCCAGTAATCAATAAATACCATTTTCATATTTGTACTACATCTGGGAGAGGATTATAAAGCCAGAAAGTAAGAGTAGGCAAGGGGCTGAAGGGATGAGATCTGCAGTCCCTCCCTTGATACAAAGGGAGTTTTCCAGAGTCAGGGAGGAATTCCAGGGGAGAGTAAGCCTTGGGAAATTTGACTAGATGCGGAGAGGTGTGAAGTAGCTATGGAGAGTAAAGGAAGCTCTGGTAGTAAACCCAGGAGATAGAGAGTGGGGGTAGGAAGGAGCCCAGGGATACAGTAACTAGGACTGAGCTGACCTAGATTTCTAGTCATAGTGTCCCTGGGCTGGAAACCGGAGTCATGTGCAGATCATGTCCCCCTACCAGCCACTGGGAAAGTGTTCCAGGACCTGTAGTTGGAATAGAAGATCACCTGAAACATCATACAGATAGCATGTCTGGGGGACTTTGTTACTCCAGAAGTGAGGGCAATATTGGGATGTGTCTGGAAGGCCAAGTCATGAACAGGGAGTACTCTGAGTCATGGAGAGAGAGAGGGGCCATAGTGTGAGCAACTGATGGAATGGAATTCCAGATGGGGTGAGAGCTAATTCCTTGACTGAGGTACAAGGAGGAACTCCTGTTCTGAGTAGGACTCCTTCATATGCAGAAATATTGCAACTGTAAAATATGATAAAATAAGAGAGCTGATGGTACTTCGTATTGCATACAGATGACACTTCATCACACTCTACATACTGCATTTCAAGTTCCTCATATTCTCTCTCCCCCCCCCCCCCATTCTCAAATCTACAATATAATGTAATTTACAGATTCTGCACTAGAAAATTACACTCCAGATTCTGCTGGGATTATTTGTCAGGAAGATAACTTCTGACATGTATAAATCTCTTAAATGTAGACTATACAAGAATGCTCAATTCAACCTTGTGGAATGTAAAGAGGAAAGGATTAAGAATCGTATTTTAGTTTTACCTTTGTTTGGCATATTTATTGAAAGTTTTAGTGCTGGAAATGCTTTCATTACCAAGCAAAATGTTAGTGAATAGACATTCTTCTGAGCAGCTGAAGATGCAAGTTAATTACTGTTATGCATAGCATAAGTCAATAGTTCAGTCTCATAGAATGCTTTATGATTCTGATTTTCATTTCTTTCCACTGCATTATGGATAAAAAAAATCAATGTAATTTTAAACTCTTATTTACTATTAAAATAGTTTAAAAGCCTATAGCACATTACCTAACAAGCGTAGCTGAGCTATACCCAAATTACACCCTTAATACACTTTAGTTGGGACAGGTTCCCAGGTAACTGCACACAGGAAGGGAAAACAGGGTTACTTACCTGTAACTGTTGTTCTTCGAGATGTGTTGCTCACATCCATTCCATTTAGGTTAGGCACGCGCTGCGGGCCTGGTTGCCGGGTAGATTTTTCCCCTAGCTACAGGCTGGGCGAGCAGGGAGCCCCCTGGAGTGGCGCCACCATGGCTCCCTATAAGTACCCCTGCGATCCAGCCAGACCCTCAGTTCCTTCTTGACGGCTAATCCGACAGTGGGGAAGGAGGGTGGGTTTGGAATGGATATGAGCAACACATCTCGAAGAACAACAGTTACAGGTAAGTAACCCTGTTTTCTTCTTCGAGTGATTGCTCACATGTATTCCATTTAGGTGACTGCAAGCAATACCTAGGAGGTGGGGTCGGGTTGACCCATTGCTGATCGTAAGACCGCTGACCCAAACGCCGCATCGTCCCTGGTCTGCTGGACTATGGCGTAGTGGGCGGCGAAGGTATGGACGGAGGACCAGGTGGCCGCCCTGCAGATGTCCGTAATAGGGACTCCCTCCCGGAAGGCCGCAGAGGATGCCTGCGCTCTCGTGGAGTGTGCTGTTATTCTCTCGACCGGTCTGCCCGCAAGTTCATAACAGGTGTGAATGCACGAGGTGATCCAGGAGGAGAGCCTTTGGGCTGAGACTGGCTGGCCCTTCATCCTCTCCGCAACTGCCACGAACAGTTGGGTCGTCTTCCTGAATTGCTTTGTTCTATCTAAATAAAAAGCAAGAGCCCTCCTAACGTCTAACGTGTGTAATTGCTGTTCCCTTCCAGAGGTGTGTGGCTTAGGATAAAAGACTGGGAGACAAATGTCTTGATTAACATGGAAGGGGGAGACCACCTTAGGCAGGAAGGCCGGGTGGGGACGTAGCTGCACCTTGTCCTTATGGAAGATAGTGTAGGGCGGCTCGGAGGTCAGTGCACGGATCTCTGACACTCTACAAGCCGAGGTGATAGCTACCAGGAATGCCACCTTCCAGGAAAGGTGGAGTAAGGAACACGTGGCGAGAGGCTCGAACGGGGGCATCGTGAGGCGTGAGAGCACAAGGTTCAAGTCCCAAGGTGGAATGGGACGCTTGACGCTCGGGTACAGTTTATCTAGGCCCTTATGGAAACGATATACCACAGGGTCGGAGAAGACCGAGTGGTTCGACTGGCCCGGGTGGAAGGCCGATATGGCAGTCAGGTGGACCCGAATGGTGGAGGTAGATAGGCCTTGGTTTCTAAGGCCTAATAGGTAGTCTAATATACGTGGAACAGGCCTCACTTGGAATGGTGTCATGTCGCCTGCACCAGGCGGAGAAGCGGGTCCACTTGGCTGTATAGGTGCTTCTGGTGGATGGTTTCCTACTACCCAGAAGGATGTCTTGCACCTCGGCTGAGCATAAGAGTTCAGGACCTCTCAGCCATGGGGCAGCCACGCTGTGAGGTGAAGGGACTGCAGGTCCGGGTGCAGGAGGCGACCGTGATCCTGAGAGATCAGGTCTGGCCACAGTGGAAGGCTGATGGGAGGGGCCCTGGACAACCCAAGGAGGGACGCATACCAGCACTGCCTGGGCCAGGCTGGGGCTATGAGGATGACATGCACCCTGTCCCGTCTGATCTTCAGGATCACCTTGTGGAGAAGTGGGATCGGAGGGAACGCGTAGAACAGGTGCCCCGTCCAGGGTAGGAGAAAGGCATCTGTCAGGGACCCCCGTGAGCTGCCTCGGAAGGAGCAGAACTGGAGGCACTTCCTGTTCTGTCTGGAGGTGAAGAGATCGATGTGGGGAAACCCCCACCTCAGGAAGATCGGCCGGATGACATCTGGCCGGAGGGACCACTCGTGTGTCATAAAGGATCTGCTGAGGTGGTCTGCCAGGGTGTTCTGGACTCCCGGAAGGAAGGAGGCTATTGGGTGAATAGCGTGGGCTATACAGAATTCCCACAGGAGAATCGCCTCTTGGCACAGGGGGCTTGGAGCGGGCCCCGCCTTGCTTGTTGATATAGTACTGCGCTGTGGTGTTGTCTGTCAGCACCGCTACACAGTGACCCCGCAATGTGTCCCGGAATGCCTGGCACGCGAGCTGGACGGCCCTCAGCTTTCTGACACTGATGTGGAGGCAGAGATCTGTCTCCGACCAGCAGCCTTGGGTTCTGCGCCCCCCTAGGTGAGCTCCCCACCCTAGGGACGAAGCGTCCGTCACCAGGGACATGGATGGGTTGGGGGGGAGGAAGGAGACCCCTTGGCACACATTGCCCTGGTTCTCCCACCAAGCCAGAGCGAATAGGGTAGCGCTGGGGATGGAGAGGAGGGTGTCCATATTGTCTCTTCTCGGACTGTAGGCCACTGTGAGCCACGACTGAAGTGGGCGTAGCCTCAGTCTGGCGTGCTGTATGACATGAGTGCACGATGCCATGTGACCTAGCAGGCTGAGGAAGACCCTGACCGTAGTCATAGGACAGGCGCACAGTTGTCTGATGGCCAACTGGGTAGTGAGGAACCGAGGCTGAGGCAGGGATGCCCTTGCTACTGTGGAGTCTAGTAGGGCCCCTATGAACTCGATTTTCTGGGTTGGCTCCAGGGTGGACTTCTCCTTGTTGAGGAGGATTCCCAAGCGGTCGAACGTGCTAATAACAAGTTGCACATGTGCGGTCACTTGGTCCCTGGAGGTGCCTCGGATCAGCCAGTCGTCGAGGTATGGGTAGAGTTGTACCCCGCGGCGCCGAAGGAATGCCGCTACCACCGCCATGCACTTTGTGAATACCCTGGGTGCGGTGGACAGGCCAAAGGGCAGGACAGCAAATTGGTAGTGCTCCCCCGCCACCAGGAAGCGGAGGTAGCGTCTGTGTGAGGGCTTGATGCTCACTTGAAAGTAAGCGTCCTTCATGTCGAGGGCAGCAAACCAGTCTCCCGGATCCAGAGAGGGAATAATGGTGCCCAAGGTGACCATGCGGAACTTGAACCTGATCATGTTGGTGTTGAGTCCGCGCAGGTCCAGGATGGGCCGGAGGCCCCCTTTCGCCTTGGGGATCAGGAAGTAGCGGGAGTAGAACCCCTTCCCCTTGAACTCCTCTGGTACGGGCTCGATGGCTCCCAGTGCGAGGAGCGACCTCACCTCCTGTACGAGGAGTTGCTCGTGAGAGGGGTCCCTGAAGAGGGACGAGGAGGGTGGGTGGGAGGGTGGGTGGGAGGGAGGAGTAGAGGAAAGCTGGAGCGAATATCCCACCTCCACCGTGTGGAGGACCCACTGGTCTGATGTAATGTCCGATCATGGACCGGTGCCGGGAGTGCGACCGGTGCCGAGAGTACGACCGGCACCTGGCTGTACATGGGTGCTGGGACTCTGCTCGGCGCCAGGACTCGGACCGGCGGCCAGAGCGCGAGCGGTGCGAGCGGCCATGAGGAGACCTCGAGCAGGATCTCAACTCCGTGCGGCGCCAAGACTGCGACCGGTGCCGGGAAGCTGACCGGTACCGGGAGTCTGATCGGCGCCGCGAGATCGAGCGGTGTCCCTGCTCTGCCGGGCTCCGAGCCGTGATCTTGATCTCTGTCTCGGTCATGGGCAGCTTGCCCCTTGACCAGACTTGTTGCTGCGGGGTTTACCCAGTCAGCAACCCTCTCGCAGCAGCGAACGCCTCTGGCGTGGAGGGAAGCTGCTGCGGAATTGGCACCCTAAGTGGCGAGACCACTAGCACCAGACTCGACGGAGCCTCCTGCGGCCCCGGAGTCAGCGGTGCGGGTGCTGGCGGCTGTTCCTCGGGTCGGCTCCCCGGAGATGACTGAGGTCGCGGGAGCGGTACCGGCGGCTGCACGCGGTCTGGCGCCGGAGCGGGGCGAGGTTGAGAGTCCCTCTTTCGCTTGGCGCTGGGGGAGCGCGACCGGTGCCGAGGCTTGGCTTTAGGCGGCTTGGGTGCGGGGCCCGGTGCCGCACTCAAGTCTGGGGTGAGGGCCGCCTCCATCAGGATGTGCCGCAAGCGGGATTCCCTGTCCTTGCGGGTCCTGGGTTTCAAAGTTCTGCAGATTTTACAAGAATCTGCCAAGTGCGCTTCTCCCAGGCACTTGAGGCACTTAGAGTGTGGGTCGCCCACAGGCATAGGCTTCCCACACTCTGAGCAGTGCTTGAATCCCGGAGCCTTGGGAGACATAGGCTCCGGCAGCAGGGAAAAACCCTGCACTTAACTATTTACACTACAAAACTATGTAAACTAACTAACAACTATTAACAAGGAACGATTAAGAGAACAATAGCTAGGAGATAAGGAGAACGCTGAAAGCAGTACTCCTGTTCCGACTACCAGCTCGAGCGGTAAAGAAGGAACTGAGGGTCCGGCTGGATCGCAGGGGTGCCATGGTGGCGCCACTCCAGGGGGCTCCCTGCTCGCCCAGCCTGTAGCTAGGGGAAAAATCTACCCGGCAACCAGGCCCGCAGCGCGTGCCTAACCTAAATGGAATGCATGTGAGCAATCACTCGAAGAAGAAGAATAATTTCACTTAATCTCCCAGGTTAGTTTCTAAGGGCTGTCATTTAGAAAAAGAAAAAAACTCTTTCCACTTGTAAATGGAACAAATTAATCCAGAATCACTAAATGATAATAAACACAATGATACCTTTTAATAAAGTCACTGTTCACAGTACAGATATTTTCATGGTAGCAGATTTTGCAATACATGTGCAATAGTGCCCCTGTTCAGATTCTGACTGCATTCAGATCTCTATTTACAGGAAAACTGTAAACTAAATTGAAAAATTTAAAACACAATTACTTTTTGTCCCTTTAAAAATATAGAGGAAAGTTAGTATGTTCAAAAATACTTGATATCAGTGGGATAAAAAATCACCCCAATGCAGAGGAACTAATACAAGACAAACCACTTCCCTACTTAACCCCTTTACATAGGGTTCATGTGATGTATAGGTTCTGTGTGAAACTTCCGTGTTGGAGCTAATTTTTTCCCATGAGATTACAGTTTTTTAGAAGAAGGAAAGATCTTCAGAAAAACAATATTTTTTACTGCACATTTTACCTCCTTGTTTCGCAAAGTATAAATGAGCGGATTTAACAAAGGATTTAAAATAGCAAAAACAACATTGCTCATTACATGGATATCGACAGGCATGTCTATTCTGTAGGAAATATATGCCACAGAAATGGATGAATAGTAAGTGCCAACCACAATCAAATGGGAAGTGCAAGTAAAAAATGCCTTACTGCGACCTACTTTAGAGTTGATCTTTAATATGGAGATAATGATGTGAACATATGATAGGATGACAAGCATGAGTGGCACGACTGAAACAGTCATGGCAATGGAAAAGCCCAAGAAAGTCTGAAAAGAGGCATTGAAATCTGAACATGCTGCTTGTAGAATTGCCATGTGCTCACAAAAACAATGGTAAACTATGGTTGTTTCACCAAATGTTAACTGAGAGGTCTGGAAGAGGACAGGTATTAATATTAAAAATGCAGTTACCCAGGCACATGCTGCCAGTTGAATGTTTACTTTCTTTGTCATTTTAACTGGGTAATGTAAAGGATTACAAATTGCTTCGTAACGATCATAAGACATAACTACAAGAAGCAGTGATTCAGTCACTGCAAAACCATGAAAACAATACATCTGCAGAAAGCAGGCGTGAAAAGAAATAGTTTTGGCATTGATCAGAAACAATACCAACATTTTTGGAATGGTAGTAGTTGTAAACAGTATATCTAAGGCCGAGAGATTAGCTAGGAAAAAGTACATGGGTTTGTGAAGTGTTTGATCGACCACAACTACAGCTATAATAATGATATTACCAATTAGTATTAGCAGGTAGAATAACAAAAATACAAGGAAAAGAGAAATCTGGAAATCTTGAAGTGCAGGAAATCCAACGAGATAAAAATTTTTAGCAGAAGAATTGCTGTTGCAGTTGTTCACGGTCTGATTGTTGAAAACATCTAGAATGCAAAACACTAAATCAGGAAACCGTCCTAGTTTTTACAAAACAAAATTGTAGCATCATGAATAACATGCTGAAGATTTTTGTTGATAAAATAAGATATTGGATATATTCATGCAATTTCAGTTAATTTTCAGTGCTTTCCATCCCTTTCTTCCCTGGATTACTTGGGAGTAGACAACACTCACCTGTGTGCCTGGGCACCTAATGTTGTTAAATATCCCTTGGAGAAGTGGCATAAGTGGGAATCTCTATCCACCCCTCTACTGCAGTCCCTTTCTCCTACTAAGGAATTTAAAATTGGCGGTGCCTCCACCTGGCTAGCCCTTGCATATACTCAATGGTATGTCTTGGGAATCTCCAGCAATAAACCCCTTCAAATACACTGGACCCTTGCTATAGCCTGCTTTGCTATAGCGTGGGTTCACGTATAGTGCAGTTGCGGCGATCGATGCCAAATTTAAATATTTAAATTGGGATCCATGACAATGTGTCCCCCTTGTTAATGTGGGACCACACATGGATCCTGAACCCCGGGCTATAGCGTGGGTCCGATATAATAATAATATAATAAACAGTGGCATGGGTCTAATGCAAATACCAATGATAAATAATATACATCTAATATGCTTATTAGGTGCATCAAATGGTATGCAATTCATTTGCAAACTTGATACCATCAATCTGGGATTGAACAAAGGTTTTGAATGGCTTGCTAATTACAAAAGCAACTTCTCCTCTCTCGGAGTTCACACCTCCAGTTCAGTTGCTAGAGGAATACCTCACCCTCCCTGATTTGAGATAACAAGCTGGTTCAGCCTGATTGGACTAACCTTGTTATCTCCTACCTGGTTCTTGCCTACGTATTTATACCTTCCCCTGGACACTTCCACTGCTTGCATCCGACGAAGTGGGTATTAGCCCACAAAGCTTATGCTTCAATACTTTAGTTAGTCTTTAAGGTGCCACAGGACTCTGTTATTTCTCGGGTGGTGACTCTTCTTAGATGCTCCTGAAGTAAAGCAACAAACTCAGCCATCAGCTCCACAGTTTTAAGGAAGTTTCCATTGTTTGGCACATGCAGCTGATCTGAAGTGCCACGAAGTGCTAGTTTTTGGGTAACAAGCATTCTCACAATGGCCATGAGTCTTTTCAGAACATTTTGTAAGTAAAGAGACTCTGGGTTTGGCTACACTTGCAAGTGCTGCAAATGTAGCCATGCCAGTGCACTTGCAGCTGTCAGTGTGGACAGACTGTAGCGCTTTCCCTAGTGCGCTCTCCGAAGGCTGGTTTAACCCAAAGAGCTCTACATCTGCAAGTGTAGCTAAGCCTTCTGATGCAATATTCTCTTGATGCTGATCATCTATGCTGGCCTTTAACTTTAGTCTCATCTCAAGCTCCACCTACGGAATCCTCTCTGGTGATTTGCTGCTTTCTCAAGGCATGCTAAATTTCTAGCCAGATCTTTCCAGTCCTTTGTTTCTGTAGAACCCAATGTGACTGGAACATTAGACTGGAAGAGTTTGCAACAAAAACAGCATGCAGCATTCCGGGTTTTTGAGTACATAAGCCATGGCCTCTCTACTACTGGGGATTTCACACCAGTAATGTATTGGATGGAAACTTCTATTTTCATTGTCTTTTGGAAACTTGACATTTTTCACTTGCTATGGCCTATTCCTAATCCCTCAGGCTACTGCTCAAGTGGGTCCACAGTTCTGGATCATCTAGACTTAAGGAACTAAACTCAGCAGCAGTGGTTCCTTGCACCTCCACCAAACTCTTCTCTGAACTACACTTTTCTTCAGGAATGTGAATGGTTATATCCATTTGAGATGGAGATATGGATGCTGCAGTAGCTATTAGGTCACCTGCACTCTGACTTACTGGAAGATCAGTAATCTCCTCACCACTCAGATCCTCACTGGGGCCGTAAGGCTCACCATGAACATTTGTGTCTATGTATCCCAGGAGAGCTCCTTCTTGCTTAGATACAAAATCTTCCTTTGTTTTCTTTTTTTTCTGAATGCTGCCCCGGAGGGGCGTTTTCTTCTTTCACTCAGGACTGCTGTTCTGTGCCAGCTATAGTGGCTCTCAACACTCAGTTGAAGGGGACAAATAAGCAGGCTGGTTGCAGGGCCTGAGTGAGGGAAGATATCAGCATCTTTAGGGCCTAACCAGTTCCTACTACTTCAGTGGATTGCCTGTTCTCCTCAAGCGGGTTCAAGGAAGCTGCAGGAAACAGGAAGCTCCCTGAGAAGCTGGTGTTAATCAGTCCGGGCTCCTGCGGGTGCTATAGAGGTACATAAGAGCTCCTCTTCCTCTCTCTCCCTGCAGCTCCTGCTGCTTTCTGTTATTCCCTCTCAGCTTTTCGCCTGTCTGTCTCTTATGTCTCTTGAGCCCTACTTCCTCCAGCACAGCACTCCACTATCTCTGTGCAGCTAGAGCAGAGAGAATACATATGCACCAGCAGCAGACACAGTTTTCTACAACTGGGCCTAGTGGTGCTCTCCCACAGTCTGGCACCTGAGGCGGCCGCCTCAGTTCGCTTCATGGTGAGGAAAGCCCTGGGTATGATAAACTAAGATTAAATGTCAGTACTAATTTAAATCCACAGGGGAAGTTGAATAAAATCTATTAACAAATATAATATACAGTGATAAATGAAAGTTATGTAACTAGCATTTACACTTCCACCATTTACCCCACCCTGCAGTGGACACTCCTCTGGATCTGAGAGTACTAAACGCTTGTATGTACATGCTTGAAGACCTGAAGCTGGAGACACCACTCTGTTGGTTCTGCATATCAGTTCAGCCAAGGCAAAAAGCTGCATAACGACTCTGATGATTGGAACTGGCCCCACCAGTTTGGCCCCAGTTTGGCCCCGGGCTTTGGAGCCCCCAGTTTGGCCCCATGCTTTAACTGCAGTGAAGCCACCAACAGCCTCTGAGGCTCCCTGCTCGATCAAAGCTTCTGCAGGCTCTCAGTAACAGCTTCTGGCTTCCTAGCAGCTGATCCTAGCAGGGACAGAACTGCAGGGCAGCAATCTCACTCCTTTCCCCAAAATGAAGCCCACCGCCTGCTCTCCTTGCATGAGGAAGTCTCTTCCTGTTTTCCCAAGGTGATTGCAGCACACAGGCTTTTCCCTTCTAACACTATCCCCCAAAATATTCAGAGGTCCCTCTAATAAAGGGTGCCTACAAATGTATTTAGAAAGGATGGGCAGGGATGGTGTCCCTAGTCTCTGTTTGTAGAAGCTGGGAATGGGCAATGGGATGGATCACTTGATTATTACCAGTTCTGTTCATTCTCTCCGGAGCATCTGACATCGGCCACTGTCAGAAGGCAGAATACTGGGCTGGATAGACTTTTGGTCCGACCTAGTATGGCCGTTCTGATGTTCTTATGTATATACGAGGCTGCTGGGGAGAAAATGAGATGGTTTAAGTACTATGTTGATGACAATTAGCAATACATCTGTTTCATTGGATCTAGATGATGTAATTACTCAGCTTTAAGTCTCACCATATAGTGATTGATATCCTTGAATCTATCTATTTAGCTTAACAAAGAGAACAAAAGAACATAACTTAATAATGGCCATAGTGGGTCAGATCAATGGTCCAATCAAGCTCAGTGTCTTGTCTTTGCTTTTCTTTTGAACAAACTGTGTAGTCCTTTTCTCCACCTTCAGTCCCCAAAGATGAAATTAACATTGTTTTCTTATTTACAATTAAGAGACTCCTGCACACATAGTTATTTTCAAGAGAAACAATCCCAGCAGAATTTGGAATCTCAAATGCACTGCAGAGCTCTTAATTTGTGTAAATTACATTGAAGATTTGTGCAATCAAGGAAACGAAAGCCAGGTATTTGAAAAACAGAGTGTACAGCATGATCAACCTTCATCAGTATGTGCCATTGTAGTCATTATTTTAAGTAAGATTCAGTCCTGCTACCATTGGCATTGGCTTAAATGGGTGATTGTTTGATCCAATTGTGTAATTCCAAACTTTTTCCATTGCATGAAACAATTTAAGACTTCTGTGATCGTCTCCTGTATTTGTTATCTGGACTGGTGACCTGCTAGGTCACTCTAGTCCTTGCCTCTGTGAGCCAGCCTTACTCTGCTCTGCTGTGAGAGCCCCTGTTCCTGGGCTGTACATGCACAGACTCTAGCATGTAAGATGTTCCTTGGATTGTGCAACTGAATTACACTAGCCAATATCTCCGGTCCCAGACGCAACCTTAGGAACCTCAATCTTGCAGTGTTCAGCTATGCCCGCTGGACACTCCAAGCTTATAAGCGTTCGTCAATTTAATAAGGAAATTGGTATGTACCAGGGTTATCACAAGGGGAGTCTCTGACACACTTCAAACCAAACACATTGCTTCAGGTAGAAGAAACAAACAGATTTATTAACTGCAAAAATAAATTTTAAGTGATTATAAGTCAAAGCATAACAATTTGGTCAAATGAAATAAAAGCAAATTGCATTCTAAGCTGATCTTAAGACTTTAAATGCCCTTACAAACTTAGCTGCTTCTCACCACAAGCTGGCTGATTGCCCTTCAGCCAGGCTTTCCCCTTCGATCAGCGCTTCAGTTGCTTGGTGGTTATGTCCATAGATGGAGGTGGAAGAAAGAGGAAGAGCATGGCAAACTTCTCTCACTTTTATCACGTTCTTTCTTGGCTTTTTGCCTCCTTCAGAGTCAGGTGAGCATTACCTCATTGCAGTCCCAAACTGACCAAAGAAAGGGGCGTGACTCACTCCACAGTCCAACAGCTGCTTTTGTTGCTGCCTAGAACAGCCTCTTTTGTTCCTGTGAGACTGGACTGGGTTTGTCCCATACATGCCCTGATGAGGAGTGAACTGCCCCTCTGCTCATGGAGAGTTTTTGCTTGGGTTTATTTTAAGTCATGAAGACAAATTTTCAGCCTCATAACTATATACAGGAAATTATAACCTATAATAATGACTATAACAACAATGTTCAGTACATCATGAGCCTTCAGAAGACATGGAAAACTTTGCATTAGATACCACACAATCATATTATTGGATGAACATGGGGGTGCAGGGTATTCCCACAAAGTACAAAATGTCACACCTTCTCCCTTAGTTTACTGCAAGAGGGTTCCTCACTGACTAGCTCAAATGCAGTTTGTGTTATAGTTCTCTTGGCATCGAGCCATTAAGGCCATGAGGCAGTGCGCTTCAGTTTCCCCTTTCACACACAGCAAGCCAGGTTTGTTATGATATCTCTTCTGTGATAAGCTCTGAATCTGTTTACATATATGAACTGAGAGCTAGCGTTACTATAAGATTTAACATCTATGTCAAAATTCTTATCCCCAAAACTTAACATTAATACCAATGTTTAAGCTCCCATCCCCCTTCTCTCTCCCAGGGGCAAAATAGGATCCTCCCTTCCTACTAGTTTTAAACCCCTTTTTCTGTGTCCTGCCCTCAGTAGATGCTTGATTCTGTTTGAAGGCATTAGCTAAAAAAGACATGTCATCCACAGTCTTCACATCTTTGTCCCATAGACACTGCTTTACATCAGCCTTCCATATGCTTAGGAAATTCTCTTGAGCAACAAGATCCAACATTCCCTCAAAACTTGCCACCTCTTCATCCCTCCCCATTTTCCCAACAAATCTTTCATTTTGTTTATATATTCCACATTACTCATACAAATATCCCTCTTATGAGTCCTAAATTAAACTCTATATGTTTCAGGGGAAATCTGAAAACTTCCCAAAACAGTATCTTTACATATACAATATTCTAAAGCATCTTCAGGGGCATTCCAATGAATGCATTTCGAGCTTTACCACTTAATTTCAGAATCAGGATAGGAGCTGTTTTATCAGGGATTTCATATATTACACACAGCCTTTCAAAGGTAGTCAGATATTCAGCAATATCATCCTCTTCACTGTATGCAGAACATAAGTGTTCCCATTTTGGAGTGATGGGAGTTGTCAGTGTCAGGGGTCTATGGTTCTGCTTTTCTGAAGTCCAACTTATATTCATTCTTTCTCTCTCTCTCTCTCTCTCTCTCTCTCTCTCTCTCTCTCTCTTTCTCTTTCTCTCTCTCTCTCTCTCTCTCTCACCAGGTGGATCTTCAGAGGTGTTTTCTGCTGTTTCAAGGCTGAGAACCTGATAATGTATCTTCGAGGGGATCAACAAGCATGTGGACAAGGGGGATCCAGACTGGGTGATCATAGTAGATTCTTCTGGCCTTAAAATCCACAAAACTTTCACCTTCATAATATTTGTAAATTATTTAGTATCAGAGGGTGTTGCAGGGGGCTTATCTCGTTGCCGGGAGAAACGAGGCCTCACACAGGTGGCTAGTTGGAAAGTGGTGAGTTTATTGAGGGGAGCGGCATTTCGTGCTGGGGGGCTTATCTGCCAGCACGGCCGCAATACAAGATGACTGACACGCTCGGGCAGTGTTCAGAATGCCCAAAGAGGAAGCCCAACCCAAAGAGGTGTGTCAGCACAGATATACCCATGCTCATTTGCATATCATACATACTCATCTCATTAATAGCAAGCAACAAACTGATTGGTTACACACTTCTTGGTTACGCAGTCCTGCCTTAGTTTCCCCATTTGGTTTCCCACGCATTCATTCTCACACAGACGGGGTAAACACTCATGCAGCTGGGAGCTGGTTCCCAAACACACAGATAACAGCAAGGTCATTCTCAGATAATACCACCATTATGCACTCTCCTGGAATTGACTTAGAAACGCAACTGCACTTCCTAGAGATTGCCCGTCACAATATCTTCCGGTCCTAACAGAGGGGTAGCCGTGTTAGTCTGGATCTGCAAAACCGTGGAAAGCCCACGAAAGCTCATGATCCCTAAAATCTGTTAGTCTATAAGGTGCTACAAGACTCTTTGTCAGGGCCAGCGACAGGGGGGGGTACAACGGGTACAGCTGTACCGGGCCCCGGACTTAAGGAGGGGCCCCCTTACATCCGGGGCGGGCCCGGTACGCAGCTGTACCCCCTTGTCGCCGGGCCTGTGAGCAAGGCGTGGCTCCGGGCAGCCGCTGCAGCGCTCGTCAACCCCCTCCCCCGGCACCCAGCAGCCTCCCCCCGACACCCTTTGCTTCTCCCGGCCAGGCCACTCGGCTAGAGCGCATGCGGGGGTTGGGGCCCACGGGCGGCGGGAGACCGGGGGGGGCAGGGGGTCCGCACGATCTGCGTACGGGGCCGCAAAATTCCTGTCGCCGGCCCTGCTCTTTGTAAATTATTTGAAATTCCTGGACCTACATCTAGACATAAGAATGTTTTTATTAACTTGCTCTTTCCCCAAATGCAAGCCAATTTCCAGAGCAGGCCATACATTTCATCCCTACTTCCTTCCAGCTATGCTCCCTGCTTCACTTCTCAGAACTACCTTTCAAGACAGGCTTCTGCACTAACTCCCAAAATCATCTCCCCCACAACACGCCCATGGCCTTCCCATCTTTGCTTTGCTCTCCCTCATACTCCTCCTAGGCAGATTGCCCCTCCACATCCATGCTCAGCCCCTACCTCTACCGCTATCAGAAGCCCCACCCCCTTCACTCTGTTTCAGAATGAATTACATTGTACTTGCTCCCTCTTACCTGGGCTGAAAAATAGTAGCAGAACCAAAAGCATCAAATCCTGAGTCACTAGGTAGATATTGCGGAGTGGGCCCCCTAGAAGGAGGTTTTAAAGTGGAACACCTTACCTTCATCCCCCCCTCAAAAAAATCCAACTCAACATGCCTTGTTGCTCCATGCCACCCTTCCTTGCAATACTGCACTCCCTGATTCACCCACTCCACACAACCACTCCAATATACCTTACATCCCCTTTCTTATTCCAGCTCCTCTGGAGAGGCACTCCCCCACTCCCACCTGACCTGAGAAGGAGTAGGGGTCTCAGGAGCAGCAATAAACATGGCATCCCTTTGTAGGGTTGTCTTATTACATCAGATCCTCAGACACTGTTGAGCCGCTGTCAACTGAAGAGTCCTTTGCTCTCTCCCTGCTCTTTGAGAGAAGAGAACAGAACAAGACACCCACAGTTGCTAAAGAACAGTCTCTTCCTCCATCAGCCTCTTCTTCCTGCCTCACAGTAGAGACTGAATACTGCTGCAGCAGGACAGAGAGTCTGCATCAGAGGTGATGTTGAACATACCCCGTAAAACGGTATGCCTAGGCCTCTGCCCATCCCCACTTGCTCCTTTGCGACACTGGCTAAGTATCTGCACTGAGAGACATTGTCTCAGATGCTTTCCACCAAGTCTTACACTCAGTCTTTCCTTCTTCCAACCTCTTCATATCTCTCTACCAGAATCCTGCCCTATCTTGACTCCAACACTTCTCAGCTTCACTCTCTAGGTGCCAACCCAACACACACTATAGATAAGCCCCTCCTCCCTTACTGCCCTGCAATTCCCGATACCAGTAGTACCCCCACATTGCCAACCTCCCCACCACAGGTAGGCCCTAATCCTCCCTCCATTCTCTGCCACCCAACTCTCACTTCATCAGGTCTCACTCCTTCCCTTCCCTGCTCTGTCCCACCACACAAACCTTCCTGAATGGGGACCCACTTACCATTCACAACTCCTCCCTTTGGTGGCCCCCCGTTCCACTCCCTTAGGGACCCTACAACTGTGCCTTCCCCACTGAACCCCCAGCTCTCCCTTATCTACTCTGCCTTCCCCAGCTAGCCACTCTGAATGGGCCCTTCCTCTCTCTCTGTCACAACCATACCCCCCCCTTCCCAATCTGGGCTGAAGAGCAGACACAGGGACCCCTTCAGCAGTGCTGAGCCCCAGTCCCAGGTGGGACAGCCCTGTTCCCACCGGCTCCTCACAGACACCAGGCTTGCACCAGCCTTGAGAAGATATCACCTTCCCTCTAGGCCAGGGGTCTCCAAACTTTTCAGCCCGAGGGCCGCATTAACTATCAAATAGCAGTTCGGGGGCCGACAACACACTCGAGGTCCAAATAAAAAAGAATCAAAACATGGATGTTGTTTTTAATTATTTATTTAATATTATTTTATTCAGTTATTATTTAATAACACATTGATACACTACACATGAACACCTGTTCACTACACATGAACACTACACATGAACACCTGTTCACTACACATGAACACTACACATGAACACTACACATGAGCACCTGTTCACTACACATGAACACTACACATGAACACCTGTTCACTACACATGAACACTACACATGAACACCTGTTCACTACACGTGAACACTACACATGAACACCTGTTCACTACACGTGAACACTACACATGAACACTACACATGAACACCTGTTCACTACACATGAACACTACACATGAACACTACACATGAACACCTGTTCACTACACATGAACACCACACATGAACACCTGTTCACTACACATGAACACCACACATGAACACCTGTTCACTACACATGAACACCACACATGAACACTACACATGAACACCTGTTCACTACACATGAACACTACACATGAACACCTGTTCACTACACATGAACACTACACATGAACACTACACATCAACCCCCCAACTGACCCACCCAGCCAGGTCTCTCCCCCCAAAACCTCCTTTCCTCCAACCCCCAACTGCCCCACCCAGCCAGGTCTCTCCCCCCAAAACCTCCTTTCCTCCAACCCCCAACTGACCCACCCAGCCAGGTCTCTCCCCCCAAAACCTCCTTTCCTCCAACCCCCCCCCCCCAAATGACCCACCCAGCCAGGTCTCTCCCCCCAAAACCTCCTTTCCTCCAACCCCCAACTGACCCACCCAGCCAGGTCTCTCCCCCCCAAACCTCCTTTCCTCCAACCCCCAACTGACCCACCCAGCCAGGTCTCTCCCCCCCAAACCTCCTTTCCTCCAACCCCCAACTGACCCACCCAGCCAGGTCTCTCCCCCCAAAACCTCCTTTCCTCCAACCCCCAACTGACCCACCCAGCCAGGTCTCTTCCCCCAAAACCTCCTTTCCTCCAACCCCCAACTGACCCACCCAGCCAGGTCTCTCCCCCCAAAACCTCCTTTCCTCCAACCCCCAACTGACCCACCCAGCCAGGTCTCTCCCCCCAAAACCTCCTTTCCTCCAACCCCCCCCCCCAACTGACCCGCTCAACCCGGTCTCTTCCCCCCCCCCCCCCAACTGACCCGCTCAACCCGGTCTCTCCCCACAGATCGTTTCGCCGCCTGGCAGTGGGTGGCTCCTTGTTTCGCCGCCTGTGACTGGGTGGCGGTGCGGCGCGTCCCGGCCCCAGCTCTGAGCCGTCCCTGGCCGGCGGCGGCAGCGGAGCACGCGGCGCGTCCCGGCCGGCGGCGGCAGCGGAGCATGCGGCGTGTCCCGGCCGGCAGCGGCGGCAGCGGAGCACGCTGCGTCCCGGCCCCGCGGCTGGTGGCGGCAGCGGAGCACGCGGTGCGTCCCGGCCCCGCGGCTGGCGGCGGCAGCGGAGCACGCGGTGCGTCCCGGCCAGCGGCGGCAGCGGAGCACGCGGCGCGTCCCGGCCCCGTGGCTGGTTCCTGACCGATCTCCACGGGCCGGATGAGAGGGCCTCGCGGGCCGCATCCGGCCCGCGGGCCGTAGTTTGGAGACCCCTGCTCTAGTCTAGGCAACATCTTTACCCCCCGGAACCTCATCCCATTTTGAATCCATCACCTCCCAGCTCCACCCCCTGCTCTCCCCGCATCCCTGAGTCATCCCCTCACAACTCCACCCAGTCAGTCCCCACTCACAGTTAGATGCCCCCACCCAATTCCTTTCCATTTTCTTCATCCCAACCCAACTCTCAACAGCTCATACTCCCTCCCTCTTACCACACAACTCACTTCAAGGGGGACCCATTTGCCATTCACAACCCCTCCCTGTTATACAAGGACACATTAAGGAAGAGAGCAGGTGCTCTCCCCCCTTATCCTCTGACTGCAAATAGGCAGTGCAATGACAGTGTCCCTTCCCTGCTGGCATGACAGGGGGGGCTAAACCAAATTCGGGTGTGTGGCATTGCATCCCAATGTGGCAGGTTGCAACACGACACAGATTTGGCCCAGCTGCCTCCATCACAATGCACAAGGTCACAATACCACACAAATTTGGGGTAGCTGCAGAGGGCCCCTTCCTTAGCAAAATTCTGGTTGTTTCCGTGCATCCTTGCTCCACCCTCTCATATGCTCTACACCTCCACTGTGCTCTGCTTCACCAATCCCCACCTGCCCTTTTCTTGTCCGGCTCCCTCAAAGCTCCTGTCCCTCTCCGTGGGCCCTGCTCCCCTCTCTGGCATCACCAGACCTGCTTCCCATCCCCACCTGGGTTGGACACAGGCCTTGAGACAAATCGCCTCAGTTGCTTCCTGCCCAGCCCCAGCCCCTCCCCCACAGGCTCCAACTGTCACCTAGCCCCTCCCCCATGCTCCAACTGCCACCTAGCTCCAGCCTCTTTCCCCACCCCCTCCTATTTCTAGTCGTGCCCCCTACCCCTAGTCCCAGCCACACTGGAGATGAGCCCTGGTCCCATCTCTGTCTGTCCAATGTGGTTGTATCCATCGGGACCTGTCCCCTGGAGTCTGCTGTGTGGGAAAAGCAAGTGACCGCGCTGACCACTTGGGCTGGTAAGTCCAACTCTCACGGGTTGGCTTCCAGTTCCTGCCCCCGTTGAGTCTGTGCAGTGGGTTTGTGCCTTGTAGGACTTGCTCCTGAGCTGAAGGCCAAGGTAGCAGTCGGTGCTGCAGAGCACGGTCTGCCTGGGAGCTCTCACTTAACAGCTAAACCTGGCTCCTACTGGTTTAAATTTTAATGGTTGCTCTCTCTCTCTCTCTCTCTCTCTCACACACACACACACACACACACACACACACACACACACACACACACACACACACACATTCCTTTCCATGTCCCTCTCTTTTCTCTCGTCCATGCCACCAAGAGTCCCTCATTTTTCCATCCTTCCTTTCTCCCCATTTGTCCCTATACTGAGTCTCCAGCATATCAATGTAGTTTCCCCTGAATTCTTTATATCCCTTTTCTCCCTGTACTTGCTGTCCAGGTCTGCTTTCTGTAGCTGAACATGGTGTTAGCACAATTTTGCCTCAGTTTTCCTGTTGTTCAGCAAATCACCATTTAGTTTCATGTCTTGCAGTTCTTCACCATGGCTCCAGCCCTTGAGCTGGATTGTTAATCGTCTCTCCCTCTCCCATAGTAGAGTCTGGTCAGTCAGGAGACTGGTAACACTCTAGCAGGCTCAACAGCCTCCAGTTTCTTGAGGTTGAATCCTCTTAGTTCTTCAAGTTTTACTAACCCCTCTGCTGGGGATGGTAGGTCCAGCCACATGGATGGCTTCTCACCAGTCTGTTGCTGAAGGGGTACCTCAGCCTTTAGAGCAACCACCCTTTCCAGTTGATCTGCAGACTTTTCTTTATCTCCCCAGCCATTGCAGGATCACCAATCACCCCCAACTGAAGAGGCAGCTCAACTCCTTGTTAATCCTTTAGTGGCCGGGACAGCACAGGGGCTCTGATATCCGATTTGTGTCCATTTATTCTTTTACGTAGAGACTGTCCGGTTTGGCCAATGTACATGGCAGAGAAACATTGCTGGCACATGATGGCGTCCATCACATTAGTAGATGTACTGGTGAATGAGTTCCTAAATCTGTTAGTCTTTAAGGTGCCACTGGACTCCTTGTTGTATTTGTAGATACAGACTATCACGGCTGAATAGCACTCCACATGCAGAAATGTTAGAATTGCACAATATGATAAGAGAGCTGATGGCACTTCCTATTGCATAGAGATGAAATTGCATCAACTGTATTTCAAGTTCCTCACATTCTTTCCCCCTCATTCTGAAGTATGCAGTATAATGTAATTTATAGACTCTACACTAGGAAAATAACTTATGACGTATGAATCTCTTAAATGGAGACAGTAAAACAATGCTCAATTCAATCTGGTGAAATGTAGAGAGGAAATTATTAAGAATCATGCAAAAGCGATAGAGTCCTGTGGGGCCTTAAAGACTAACAAACATATTGGATCATAAGCTTTCATGGGCTAATACCCACTTCATTGGATGCATGCAGAATCATGTTTCAGTTTTATCTTTATTTAGTGTATTTACTTGAAGTTTTAGTGCTGGGAATGGCTTCCATTACTAAGCAAGATGTTAGTCAATAGGCAGCTCTTATGAGCAGCTGAATCTACAAGTTAATTACTGTTATGCATATTATGAGATGATATTTCAATCTGATTAAATGTTTTATAATGATTTAGGAGCAACCTTTTAACTTCTTTCTGATGCATCCTGGATTAAAAACATCATTAGACTTTTAAAATATTTTAATGTTAACAGAGTTAAAAATTAAATTGCATATTATGGGGAAATCCTAGCTCTGCTATACCACAATTACACTCTAATACACTTTAGTTGGGTGAGGTACACAGGTAATTGTACAAAAGAAGGAAAGAACAATCTCACTTCATCTCCCAGGTTGTGTTCTAAGAGCTGCAATTTAGAGAAAGCAAAAGCTCTTTCCACTTATAAACTGAACACATTTGATCCAGAATCACTGAGAGTTAATAAATATGATGCGCTATGAAACCCTTTTTATAGACTCACAGTTCACAGTACACATGTTTTAAGGCGCTAGTACACACCACACTTAAATGTAACAGATTTTGCAATGGATGTGCAGAGGTGCCCCTAGTTCACACTGAAATTAAAAAATTATAAACAAATTCCTTTTTAGCATATAGAGGAAAATTTGTATGTTCAAAATACTTGATGATAATAATAAGATGAAAATCACCCCAATGTAGAGGAAGCCGTATGAAGCCATTTAAACCCTACTTAACCCTTCTAAAAGAGGCTCATAGGGGCTCTTCCTCACTCCTCCTCACTTCAGGGTTGCAGTGCAGTGTCAGAACAGCTAAGAACTTCCCTGCCTTAGCCAGGTAGCACTGCCAAAGGGACTTTTAATGCCCTGGTCAGCGGTGCTCACCAGAGCCACCGTGACCCAGTTCCTTATATTCCATGACCCAATACTAGGTTGTGACCCGCAGTTTTAAAACCACTGATTTAAACCCTACTTAATCCCTTTACAGGAGGTTGATGTGATGTATAGGTTCTGTGTGAAACTTCCGTGTTGGAGCTAATTTTTTCCCATGAGATTACAGTTTTTTAAAAGGAGGAAAGATCTTCAGAAAAACAATCTTTTTTACTGCACATTTTACCTCCTTGTTTCGCAAAGTATAAATGAGCGGATTTAACAAAGGAGTTAAAATAGCAAAAACAACATTGCTCATTACATGGATATCAATAGGCATGTCTGTTCTGTAGGAAATATATGCCACGGCAATGGATGAATAGTAAGTGCCAACCACAATCAAATGGGAAGTACAAGTAGAAAATGCCTTACTGCGACCTACTTTAGAGTTGATCTTTAATATGGAGATAATGATGTGAACATATGATAGGGTGACAAGCATAAGCGGCATGACTGAAACAGTCATGGCAATGGAAAACCCCAAGAAAGTCTGAAAAGAGGCACTGAAATCTGAACATGCTGCTTGTACAACTGCCAAGTGATCACAAAAGCAATGGTAAACTATGGTTGTTTCACCAAATGTTAACTGAGAGGTCTGAAAGATGACAGGTATTGGTATTAGCAATGCAGTTACCCAGGCACATGCTGCCAGTTGAATGTTTACTTTCTTTGACATTTTAACTGGGTAATGTAAAGGATTACAAATTGCTTCATAACGGTCATAAGACATAACTACAAGAAGCAGCGATTCAGTCACTGTTAGACCATGAAACCAATACATCTGCAGAAAGCAGACATGAAAAGAAATAGTTTTGTCATTAACCAGAAACATTGCCAACATTTTTGGAATGGTAGTAGTTGTAAACAGTATATCTAAGACAGAGAGATTAGTTAGGAAAAAGTACATGGGTTTGTGAAGTGTTTGATCAACCACAATTACAGCTATAATAATAATATTACCAATTAGTATTAGCATGTAGAATAACGAAAATACAAGGAAAAGAGGTATCTGGAAATCTTGAAGTGCAGGAAATCCAACGAGATAAAAGTCTTTAGCAGAAGAATTGCTGTTGCAGTTATTCATAGTCTGATTGCTGAAAACATCTAGAATAAAAAACCATCCTAATTATTACAAGAAAGATTATAGGGTCATGAATGATGTGTGTTTTGCTGAAGATCTTTGTAGGTAAAATAACATATTGGGTATATTCTTGTAGCGAAGTCCCCGTCATGCAATTTCAGTTAACTTTTGGTGCCTTTCATCCCACAGGATGTGTATATGAAGCTACCGGGGAGAGAATGAGATGGTTTAAGTACTTTGTGTATGACAATGAACGATACATCTGTTTAATTGGATATCGATGATGTAGTTACTCAACTTTACATCTGGCCAAGTATGCTAGCTCAGGATCTCTATATTCAGTTAAGACTCAGGTGATGTTGGTGGATAGTGGAGTCAATAGAAGGATGTGATGGAGGTGTTATTTGATTTGTTACCTAGATTATCAATTTAGCAGCCCTGATGGACATATAGATATAAGCAGTCATCCAGCCTGTTTTTTTCCATCTTTTTTGTGATAGAAAATTGTTTATGGAAATTTAAAAAAATAAGATTACACGTTTGGTTGATTAAACATAGTAGTGTTGACATTAAATACTTAGACTTCTGTAAGGCATATGACTTGGCACTACACAACATTTTAATTAAAAATCTAGAATGATATAATATTAATTTGGCACACAAATGGATTAAAAACTAGCTAACTTAGGTCTCAAAATGTAACTGTAAATGGGAATTCGCCATTGAGTGGCTCTGTTTCCAGTGAGGTCTCACGGGATCGGTTCTTCGCCCTATGCTATTTAATATCTTTATCAGTAACCTGGAAGAAAATATATAATAATTGATAATGTTTGCATATGGCACAAAAATTGGGGGAGTGGCAAATAATGAAGTGGGCAGGTGATTTATTCAGAGTGATCTGGATTGCTTGATAAACTGGGCACAAACATAAACTGGGCCTTTAAAAACAGCTAAATGTAAAGATATACATCTAGGAAAAAATAATGAAGCCATGCTTAGAGGATGGGGGGGCTCTATCCTGGGCAGCAGTGACTCCAAAAATCATGTTGGATAATCATCTGAACATGAGTTCCCAGTGTGATGCTGTGGCCAAATCAGGGAAATCTTGAGTAAGAGTAAAGAGGTTATTTTCCTTCTGTATTTGGCACTGCTGCTGGAATAATGTGTCCAGTTCTGGTGCCCACAGTTCAAGAAGGATATTGATAAATTGGAGAGGGTTCAGAGAAGAGCCACGAGAATCATTACAGTATTAAAAAACATGCCTTGTAGTGATGAATATCCTTTAATCTATCCATTTAGCTTAACAAAAAGAACAAAATAAGATGACATTAGAATAGCCATACTGAGTCAGACCAATGGTTCACCTAGCCTAGTATCCTATCTTCCAACAAAGGCCAATGCCAGGTGCTTCAGAGGGAATGAACAGAACAGATAATTTTCGAGTAATCCATCCCCTATCATTTTATGCTTGCTTCTAAGTGTCAGAGGCTAGCGACACCCAAAGCATGTGGTTGCATCCCTGACCATCTTAGCTAATCGTCAGTGATGGACATATCCTCCATGAATTTACTGTCATATCCCCTCTGAGTTATCTCTTTTTCAAGATGTAAAGTCCAGGTCTTTTTAATCTCTCCTCACGCAGGAGTTGTTCCATATCCTTAATCAGGGGTGCTGGAATAATTTGTGTAGTAGGAGTGCTGAGAGCCACTGAACCAAACTGTAAGCCCTGTTTCCAACACCTATGCCCATAATTCATTTTGTTGCCCTTCTCTGTACTTTTTCCAATTATAATATGTATAGTTTTTGAGATGGGGTGACCAGAACTGCATGCAATATTCAAGGTGTGGGGATTTATATACTGGTATTGTGATATTTTCTGTCTTATTATCTATGGCATTTCCTTATGCTTCATAATATTCTGCTAGTGTTTTTGTCTGCTGGAGCACATTGAGCACATGTTTTCAGAGAACTATGTACAATGATTCCAAGTTCCCTTTCTTGAGCTAATTTAGATCCTATCATTTTGTATGTGTAGTTGGGATTATGTTTTCCAATGTGCATTCATTTGAATTTATCAACAGCACATTACATCTGCCATTTTATTGCACAGTCAACCAGTTTTGTCCAATCCATTTGTAACTCTTCAGAGTCTACTTTGGACTTAACTATCTTGAATAGTTTTGTATTGTCTTCAAATTTTTGCCACTTCGCTGTTTATTTCTTTCTCCAGATCATGTATGAATATATTGAACAACACTATTCCCAGTACAGATCAGCGGGGGGACACCACTCTTTACATATCTCCATTCTGAAAACGTAAAACTTATTCCTAACCTTTGTTTCCTATTTTTAAACTAGTGACTTATCCAGGAGAGGACCTTCCCTCTTATCCTGTGACTGCTTATTTTGTTACGAGCTTTTGATGTGAGACTTTGTCAAAGGCTTTCAGAAAGTCCAATTACACTATATCTACAGGATCACTCTTATGGGCACATATTTGTCCTTTGTCCACATATTTGTTGACCCCTTCATAGAATTCTAATAGATTGATGAGGCATGATTTTCCTTTACAAAAGCTGTGTTGACTCTTTCACAACAAATCATGTTCATCTATGTATCTGATAATTCTGTTATTTACTATAGTTTCAAACAATTAGTCTCCTCATGCTGAAATTAGTTTTACTGTTTAATTTATCAATTTCTTCCAAAATCTCCTCTATTCACACCTCAGTCTGGGACAGTTCCTCATATTTGTCACCTAAAAAGGATGGCTCAGGTGTGAGTATCTCCCTCACATCCTCTGCAGTGAAGATCAATGCAAATAATTAATCTAGGTTCTCCACAGTGGCCGTGTCTTTCTTGAGTGCTCCTTTAGCACTCTGATCGTCCTGTAGCCCCTTTCATTATTTGGCATGTTTCCTGCTTCTGATGTACTTTAAAAATGTTTTGCTATTAATTTTCGTGTCTTTAGCTAGCTGCTCTTCAAATTATTTTTTTTGCCTGCCTAATTATACTTTTACAATCGACTTGCCAGAGTTTATGCTGTTTTCTATTTTTTTCAGTAGGATATTATGTCTAACTTTCAAGATATGCCTTTTTGTCTCTAATCACTTTTTTTACTTTGTTGTTTAGTCATAGTGGCACTTTTTTGGTCCTCTTATTATGTGTTTTAATTTGGGGTATACATTTAAGTTGAGCCTCTATTATTATGTTTTTTTAAAAGTTTCCATGCAGCTTACAGACATTTCACTTTGCGGACTGTACCTTTTAATTTTTGTTTAACTAGGTTCCTCATTTTTGCGTAGTTCCCCTTTCTGAAGTTAAATGCTACTTGGCTATCTCCCCCCTAGAAATATGTTAAATTTTATTATGCTATGGTCAATATTACCAGGTGGTGCCACTATATTCAATTCTTGGATCAGATACTGTGCGCCACTTAGGACTAAATCAAAAATTGCCTATCCCATTGTGGGTTCCAGGATTAGCTGGTCCAAGAAGCAGTCATTTATGGTATCAAGGAACCTAACCTCTGCATCCTGTCCTGAAGTGACACGTACCCAGTCATTACTGGAATTGTTGAAATCCCCAGTTATTATTGAATTTGCTATTTTTATAGCCTTTCTAATTTACAGGAGCATTTCACAGTCACCATCACCATCCTGGTCAGGGAGTCAGTAGTATATTTCTACAGCTCTATTCTTATTACCGGTACTCAAGCATGGAATTTCTCTCCATAGATATTTTATAGTATAGTTTGAATCATTTAAGATTTTTACTCTGTTTGACTCTGTGCTTTCTTTCACATGTTATGTCACTCCTCCCTCATCATGACCTACTCTGTCATTCCTATATATTTTCTACCCTGCTATTACCATGTCCCATTGATTATCCTTGTTCCACCAAGTTTCTGTGATGCTCAGTTCTACTATCCTTAGTACAGAAAACAACCATTGGAAGTTTACTGTTATAATCTCTTGAAACTGTCTTCACACATGGTAATTCAAATGAAAAAATCACATATGTTGGTGCCTGTTAACATAAATTATATTAAAAATGTTTTCTCCATGCTGGATACTATGAGAAAAAATAAATAAAAATGAAGCATTAATCTGAAATGTATGGACATTTTAAAATAATAAAATAAACTGCAACTCACTTGTGATTCCAGAGATTACAAGAGCTTTGCTTTTACTGATGTTACTCTTAGTGATAGATGCAAGATGTCTGCAATAAGGCCGCTGGCAAATACATTAATTGAGGCTTTGCATTTCTTTTGAACAAACTGTGTAGTCCTTTTCTCCACCTTCATGTCCCCAAAGATTAAATTAACATTGTTTTCTTATCTAAATTGAAGAGATGCATGCACATGTAGTTATTTTCATGATAAACAATCCCAGCAGAGATTGGAACATCAGTGCACTGCAGAGCTCATAATTTGTGTAAATTACATTGAAGATTTGTGCCGTCAAGAAAATGAAAGCAAGATGTTGGAAATACAGGGTATGCAGCATGATACAACTTCATCAGTATGTGTAATTGTAGCCATTATTTTATATGTGACTCAGTCCTGCTCCCATTGAAAATTGGAATTTTGCCATTGGCTTCAATGGGAGATTTTTCGACCCAATTGTGTAATTCCAAACTTTCTGCATTACATGAAACAATTTAAGGCCACATTCACTGAAATTTTCCAAACATCCAGGGAATCAGCTAATCATAAAAAAATGTTTATGTCCTAAGTTTCCTGGAAGTTGTGAGGATCTGAAGGATAGTCAGCAGAGACAGGATATTTATTCTATGTCCTGGGTTATACCATGATGTCAAGGACATAGTTTTGGGATGCTAGCTCCCAAGATTGCTCTTCTGGGCCATACCCCTTCCTGTCTACATAGTACAAGAGGGAGCTGCATTTGATTTTTGAGTCCAATATCTTATGGACTTTTTACTGTTCATGTCCTTGGACCCACATTGGACAGGGTGGTGGTTGGGCCTGTTGAGCAAAGGGGTTGTTGGTGAAGTGTTTTAGCAAGTATATGTGGATCCTTGGGTGGATTTTGAGGGATCCGGGTAACTGAAACCTCATGGTCACTGGGTTGATTACCTGGCTGATGGAATATGACCTGAGGTATCAGTAGTCCAGTTTACAACATGTCCAGTCAGTGCAGAGATGTTGGGCTGAGAGCCACACTTATTGCTCATTGATGAATGCTGGGCTTCTCAGCTCTGTGCTTGTAATCTTTCCTGGCCTTGTATAGATGTGCCTTGAGTTCTACTTGGATCTCGTACATCTGGCACACCAGTTGGCGTCCACTGGATTGATGGACATGATAGGTAGAGATGGGGATGGAAGTCACAGTTTGCTTAGAATGGACTCTGTTCAATGAAGACTTAACTGGTATCATTATAAGCAAACTCTGCTTGGGGAAGGAGGCTCCTGCAGTTGTCCTGGTGGAAATTCATGAAGCAGCACAAATATTGTTCCAACACTTGATTCGTTGGTTCAGACTGACAGTCAGTTTATGGGTGTTAGGTGCTGGATGTATAAGCACATACCTGAGCAATCATAGGTTTTCACGCCAAAATCATGATACAAATCATGGATAATAATCCATTGTGACTTGCTCTGAGAGTTCATGGAGATAGATGATGTGACTCACCAGCAGCTGGATGATTTCTTCTGTGGAGGGCAGGTGTATAATGGGAATGAAGTGGGTCATTTTTTGTCAATTGGTCAACTACCATGAGGACTACATTGTGCCTCTTAAACATGGGGAGCTCGATGATAATGTCCAGGGTAATGGCTATCCAGTGTCTGGATGGGGTCTCAGAAAGCATTAGGGTGTTGAGGTTTTTTCACCACAGCATCTTTATGTGCGCATGTGTCTCGCAGGATTCAACATACGAGTGAACTATTGTGTGCATTTAGGGCCACAAGGAGGCTAGGCTAAAGACTATGTATTGCTCTCTCCCCACCACCTCCAAGGGTCAGAGACCCAGACTGTGTTTTCTGTCTGCCCTACCCAGGAGGTTTGGGTTAAAGACTGCCTATTGCTCTGCCTTGCCTCAAAGGTCAGAGCCCCAGGCTGTTTTCTGTCTGCCCCAGCCTGGAGGCTTGGGCAAAAGACGGCTTGTTCATCAGCCTCGTCCAGAGGGCCAGGACCTAGACCACTAATTAATGCTGGTTTTGTTGCCTGAGGCAGAGAGGCAGGGTGGCCTTCCTCCGAGCCTGACAGGGAGGGACCACTATCCATCACTACAAGGCTGGTGTAAGCTTTTTTGCTGCCCTAGGTGGCGGCATTTTGTTGGCATCTTGCAAGGCCCCTGTCTCCTTCAGTGACATTTTGGTGGCTGTTTGCACGGCCCCCGACCGCTTCGGTGGAATTTTGGCAGACACAGCCGGAAGCGCACAGCGGCCATGAGAGCTGTCACCGAAATGCCGCCAAAAGCGGCAAAACACCGCCCTCAAAAACCAGTGCTGCCCTAGGCCACCGCCTAGGTCGCCTACTCCTTGCACCGGCCCTTGATCACTACAATATAGCAATTAGTTAAAAATAAAAACAGTCTACCCAGAACAAGAGGATAGATTAAAAGTAGTTAAATTACTCACAACATGAACTTCCTTCCTTTAAGCCAAAGAGTTATTATGCAATTTTTATTCAGGAAAAACTCCTATTGATTTTGATGCTTTGGCCCTTTAAAAGATTTTCTCAGTGGTTATATGTCCACTGCACAACCCATTACTTTAAAACTATATATTGTTGTTTTCATGAAAAAGTGGATTCCCTAGACTTTAAATGTGTGAATTTCTGCAGACTAGAGAGAGATCCCTGTGTGCTCAAGTTAACTACTGCATTTCTGTGTCTGATTAAATATGTAAAACAAAGTTTGCATATCAATTTTTTTTTATTGGGGTTGTCAGCATTTCTTTGAAAGATAAAGGATGTGCAATAGCGTTATAGGTTTTGGGTTATACCTATATAGCCTATACCTTTATAGATTTTGGGTTATGGTTTGCTGATTATGGGTGAGCTATCTGGAGGTGTGTAATTTTGTAATCAAAGTTATAAATGTTGGCTATGTGCTTGGACTTTGGAAAACAACTGAGAAGCTGTCTGAGAAAAAGAAGTGTTCTCAGTGAATGCTCAATCAAGAACCAATCAAGCTAACAATGAACTTTGTAGACACACGTCCACACCCGAGCTTCTCCAGGAATGTGTCCTGACTGGTCAGGAACTGAATCTGGGAGAGCCCTGTAATTGACCATGTGGCTATGAACCTCCATTTTGCAACTGGACTCTGCATAGGAAGGAGGAGGGGATCTCCACCCACAAAAGGAAGTCTATATAAACCTGGAGGAGACTCCCTCCATTTTGTCTTCAGTCAGCCACTCTTACTCTGGAGGAATTCGGGCTATTCACAGAAGTTTTCAACAAAGGACTGTATGACCCATCCTTGCAGTGGATGTATTCCAGAGACTGTGATTTGAACCTGCAGTTTATTTTACCATTGAACCAAGAACTTTGCCATTACTGCATGTAATTGATTTCTTTTAACCATTCCTAACCCTCACCTATATCTTTTTCCTTGTATAATAAACCTTTAGTTTTTAGATTCTAAAGGATTGGCAACAACGTGATTTGTGGTAAGATCTGATTTGTATATTGACCTGGGTCTGGGGCCTGATTCTTTGGAATTGGGGAGAACCATTTTCTTTATTTTTGGGGTATTGGTTTTCATAACCATTGGTCCCCGGGACAGGTGGCTCCTGATGGTGATACTGGGAAGCTGGAATGTCTAAGGGAATTGCCTGTGTGACTTGTGGTTAGCCAGTGGGGCGAAACCAAAGTCTGTTCTGTTCAGCTGGTTTGGTTTGAATTAGAGTGGAAAAACCCCAGCTTTGGGCTGTAGTTGCCCTTTCTGAAGCAATTTGGCCTGATCTGGCACTCACAGTTGGTTCCACCAGGAACAGCAATGTCACATGGTCGTCAGGGTTTGATGTTGATCCAGGAGACAATGGGCCAGGCTTGGGTGATGTAGAGTGCGCCATAGACAAAGTGGTTGGCTCTGGTTCAGCTTGAGAAGTTGATTGTGTAGGCTCATCTGCTGCTGGTTGTTTTTTCTTGAAAACATGGTGATTGGCAACTGTCACTGTTGTCTCTTGAGCTCCTCACACATTTCTTGGTATGGTCTCAAATCATCCATAATACTACATGTGATTTTGAGGCTTCATTTCATAGAGGGATCATATTCAGAAATTAAATCATTTAAGTGATTCACTGCTTGCTTCAGCAAATTTATGAAGATTTCAACTTGCTGGCTCTTCCTGTTAATTGTCATCATCTTCATCTTCTGTAGATGATTTTATCCCTTCCTCTAGCTCTTTGTTAGTCAATGTTTCTATATGGCCCTCAATTAATTTCTCAATTTCTTCCTCAAGGATGTCACCACCCACTTGCCTGGCCACCTGAACAATGCATTTCACTTCTTTGTCAATGGTCAGGAAACCATTAAAATCATTCACAATTTTTTTCCATAGGTTTTGCCAACATGCATTGACTGTTACAGGTTTGATTGCATACATTGCTTATTTACTATAAGTGATGTAATCAACAATGTTGAAGGACTTCCAACACTCCATCACATTAAGATTGGGATCAGCATCCATAGTGGTAAGGATCTGTGAGAATGGAAGCCTCATGTACGTGGCCTTGCAACAGCGAATGATGCCTTGGTTGAGAGGTTGGAGCACAGAGGTGGTATTGGGGGGGGGGGAGAAAGATGAGTTCAACACCATTATGCACAAATGAAGTGCCTGAGGGTGGCCAGGAGCATTGTCTATGAACAGCAACACTTTAAAGTCAAGTTCTTTCTCTTCGAGGTTCTGCTTGACCTCCAGAATGAAACACTTGTGGAACCAATCCAGAAATAATGCTGCCGTCACCCAGCCTTTTAATTTGATTGCCAAAACACAGGCAGGAGATTTTTGTTCTTGCCTTTTAGGGCACGAGGATTTGTAGCCCTGTAGAGCAAGCCTGGCTTTATTAAATGCCCAGTTGCATTGCCACAAAGCAACACAGTCACATTGTCTTTAGCTGCTTTGAAACCAGGGGCTTGTCTTTCTGATTTCGAAATACAAAGGCAGTTGGGCATTTTTTCCAGAAGAATCCAGTCTCATCAGCATTAAAAACTTGTTCTGGAAGATAGCCCTTTTCTTCTATGATTTTCTTTAATTGTTCGGGGTAGGCTTTTGCTGCATCTTTATTGGCAGATGCAGCTTCACCAGTAGTCTGCATGTTTTTGAGGTTGAAGCAGTTCCTAAAACTGTTAAGCCAACCTTGGCTGGCTTTGAATTCCTTATCAGAATGCTGTCCCTCTTCGGTGGGAGGTTTGAACAGCACATAGATGCTAAGAGCCTTTTCTTGCAACATGTTGCCATTGATAGGCACATGTTTACAGTTCATATCTTCCAGCCATAAGTTTAATGTCTTTTCAGTCTTCACTAAAGTCTTATCATGCGCTTGGCTCATCACCTTAGGAGTTACTGAAGCACTTGATGCCACGGCTTGACAAATTTCTCTCTCTCTCTAATCTTGATGGCACAGATGCTAGATTCATTGCACCACGTTGGAGACTGACATGCTGTCATAAGTATGAAGTGCCTTAGACTTACTGTTTTACCTGTAAGGGGTTAACCTGAACAGGAGAGGGGGTGATGTCAAAGCTAGCATTCCTAAAGACAAAGAAGTTAGTTTCACTTCTCTCCCGGGCTCTCAGCCTGTCTGCATCTCTTCTCTCCCAGCTCTGGGAAAATTATATCACCTTCCTACTCTTCTTTAAATAAGTTTCTAAGTTAGACTGACAGTAAGTAAAGTTGTTGATTGTATAAGCTTGTAATCAATCTATGGTGTCCTTAACCTCATCAGGGAGAGGAATCCTAAGGGAGGGGTTAAGGAGGGGTCTGTGAAGTCTGTTTAAATTGTATGCTTTTTCTCTTTTCTTTATTAAACTTTTTTTTGTTATAATAAGGGTCTGATTATTTCCCTTGGAGTTGTCCTAGCTTTGGATCGGGGTAGCTCATGGCTAGTGAGAGTCTGTGTTCTTTATCTCTCCCAGGTGGCAAGGAGGGAGGGGGTGTTACTCTCGGGGGGTTGAATGTGCCCCACTCCATGGTTTTGGAATAATCACATTAATGGTGGCAGCGGGTTCCAAGCCCCAACTAGAGAAGTTTGGGTTTGGGGGGAAAAGATTTAACCTAATCTGGTAGATAAGCTTGGGGTTTGATTGTCTTGCATAAGAGACCCCCACATTTTTACCCTAGAGTTTAGAGTGGGGGAAGAAAGATCTCTTACACATGCCATATCTCAATAAGTCCAGCAGAGCCAGTTTTTCCTCCAGCATTGGAACAGATCACTTTTTTTACAGTTTTGCACCAGATGAAGTAGGTGGCCTGCATTTAAGGGCCATGTTACGGTATACGAAGAATACATACTGTATCTTTAAACACTACTGTACAGTACAGGTACAGTAGAATCACACTCAGCATGGCGAGATGCGCACAGTATGAGAGGCACACGGGAACTAAGTACTGTAGTGGGAACAGCAGTACAGCAGTGGGAACAGCAGATTTGCGTCTCCCATCTCACGGTCACTCTGGGGCATATGGTCATTGATTGGAATGGCAGGTGGAATTGCCTGCCCTATTTAAACTGTTTTTTTTAATTTATATTTTTATTGTATTTATTTTTTTTGTAGTGGGAACAACAGTACAGTACTGTAGTGGAAACAGCAGATTCATGTCTCCTATCTCATGCTCACTCTGGGGCATATGCTCATGAAGTGGAAAGGTGGGAGGAATCGCCCGCACTATTTAAACTGTTGTTTTCTTTTTGCCGAGAGCGCATAGCTGAATTAGTGCATGTTAAATGTGTGTATGATGCGACTCCCCGTAGTTTTCCTGTGCTTAGACTCTGCCTGCATTGCACAAATAAAGGCATCTGAAATTTTGGAAAGCACATTAATTCATTACCAAATTCAGAGAATAAAACAATTGCAGCTGGAAATCTCATTTCATGGCCACTGGATGTTGCTGTTGCACTCAGGAAATATCAACTTGCTCTGAAATTCTTCCATGGAAACAAGCGAGAAAATGTCATTGCAGAGTAGTAACGAGGCATTTACTGCTGATTATAAACCTTTTAATCTGTGCTCGTGTCTTGTCTTGTCAGCTAGATTCTACACTGTAATTAAAAACAGATTTATTACAGCTACTGTACATGATCCAGGGATTATCTGGCCTCAATTCATTCTCAACAAAATATTCTGATAACGTGCTAACAAATGACAATCACTTCCTCAGACCAGCAAATTTCTTAACCTCTTGTGTTCTGAGATGTATTGCACATGCTGGGCCCAATCCTGCTTCTAGTTAATACATTTGGAGTTTTGCTATTGACATCCATGGGAACAGGATCAAGTCTTTAAGGACTACACTCTTTCAAAGCACATTGCTACACTTGGAAGTTACATTGTATGTCCTTGGTCCTGTATGTCCTTAAGGCCATACTGGTGGTGTTTTTATGTATAATCAGTTTGTGAACTTCATAAACCTGTTTGAAGGGTGCACGTATTTGCTGGTTGATCTTATGGATTAGACTGTGGTGGCCCCAGGCAGAGGATCAAAGACAGTAGAGTGCAAGGAGCCTTTACTTCTTTCTCAAACCCTGCACAGGGACCAAAATGTCTCTGCCTGCTATAGACTTTGAGCTCTATCCCACTGTTGCACAGCCAGCAGTGCATCTCCACTAGTGGCAGTAACTGGAGGCTCTCTAGCCTAGACAAGGTCACCGGCATTGACTGCTGTTGTGGCCACCATCTTGTCTAGAATAGTTCTGAGTAGCATAGCTTCTGTCAGTGGGGCTGGGGAGCAAAGCCACTGTTCATGCTATGCCTGATGCTGACCTCCTCAAAGAATGTGGGGAGGAGGTCCCTCTCCCTTCTCTCATGCACACGTCTGACAAGGCATGGAGAGGTATGCATACTGTACCTCTTTAAAAGCTGTCACTACATGTTTCTACAGAGTCTCTGTTTGAATCTGCCAGAATTCCTCCAAAGGTCCTGAAGCAGCAACTTTGCTTTCTAACCTCTCTTGGTGCATAATCCTGTGTCACTGAAGTCAGTAAGAGCTAGCAAATAGGAGCGGCTAACAGGGGAGTTTTGTGAGGGAGTTGTCCAGGTGAAGGAGGAGTGATTACATGATCCTTGGGGCAAGTTTGTTGTCTGTAGCATGTGTGTGTGTGTTTGTGGTGTTCTTGATGCTTCACTGAAATATACCACATGGTCTGTTTGTTTGGGGGCCTGTGTGCTGAGCCTAGCAGCCTGCTAGGCAAAGCTGAGAGCTTCTTAACAAAGCATTGATCCTTAAGCCCTTTAGTATCCATCAACCCTTATCCAGGGGACCAAACATACCCCAGTAAAAAACAACAATAAAGGAACAAACTTCAGGAGTCCAGCAATAGAATGGAAGCTATCCAATTTATTGAACCCAATGCAGCTTGATTACCTGCCCTATGGGCAGGTAGCGTATGTGTGCTTTCGGAGCAAGGAGTTCCTGGCAATCAGAGACCACCGTGTATGGGCTTTGGAGACCAGATAGGCTGAACTACAGGAGCTAAGGGAGACAGAGAAGTACATAAATGAGATTTTCTGGGACACAGTAGAATGGCCCCACCACTGGTCTGACAGACTAATAAATAATAATAATAATTTATTATTATTACTCTGTGCTGTTGAGGAGGATGAAAGTCTTAGGGAAAGAGAACATTCAACTGGACCAGAAGGAAATGATCCCATAGTTGGGGCCTTCCTTCCAGATGATGTTGTGGTATCCTCTCACACTGATGATACCTCTTTGGGGTGGGAACTCCAGTTATTTGGAAGACGCAGGCATTAGTAATGGGCGATTTGATCATTAGAAACATAGCTGGGTTTCTGATGACTGGGAGAACCTCCTGGTGACTTGTCTGCCTGGTGCAAAGGGTGTAGATCTCTCAAAACGTCTAGATAGACTTATATGTAGTGCTGGGGAGGAGCCAGTGGTCGTGGTACATGTAGGTACCAATGACAGAGGAAATAATAGGAAGGAGGTTCTGGAGGCCAAATGTAGGTTGCTAAGTAAGAGATTGAAGTCCAGGACATCCATGGAAACTGAAATGCTTCCAGTTCCATGCACAGGGCCAGTTAGATAGGCACTACTGCAGGGTCTCAATGTGTGGATGAGATGATGGTGTGTGTGGTGGGTTAGATTTATTAGGAACTGGGGCAAATTTTGGGAAAGGGGGAGCCTATACAGGAAGGATGGGTCCATCTAAACCAAAATGGAACCAGGTTGCTGGCACTTAAAATTAAAAAAGACTGTAGAGCAGTTTTTAAACTAAGAGTTGCGGGAAAGCCGTCAGGTGCGGCGGGAGCATGTACTTAGGGCAGTCACATCTCTTAGCCCTGGTTTGCAATTGGGCAGGCGGGTCGATCTAAGATGCACAATTTCAGCTACAAGAATAGCGTAGCTGAAATCGACGTATTTAGGTTGACTTACCGTGGCGTCTTCACAGCGGTAAGTCGACTTCTGCCACTCCCCAGTCGACTCTGCCTGCACCTCTCGCAGCAGTGGAGTACAGGAGTGAACGGGAGAGCGCTCAGGGATTGATTTATCACGTTTAGACTACACGCGATAAATCGACCCCCGATAAATCAATCTCACAGTGTTAATCCCCGCCATAGTGTAGACCTGCCCTTAGGGGAGGATCTATTACTGGAGATTCTCTATGTCCTAGTAATAAGGAGAGGATGGAATATGCTAAAATACAAGTAGGATCTGATGAGAAACAGTCAAATGAAAAAAAGTCCCATTCAATTACATCATGTTATGGCAAACAGCTAAAAAGTGACAAGTTTTTAAAGTGCTTAACTACAAATGCTAGAAGCCTAAATAAGATGGGTGAGCTAGAGTGGTTCATATAAAATGAGGATATTGATATAATAGGCAACACAGAAAATTCTTGGAATAATTGGGACACAGTAATGCCAGGGTACAAAATATATCGGAAGAACAGAATAGGCCGTGCTGCTGGGGGAGTGATACTATATGTAAAAGAAAGCATAGAATCAAATGATTTTAAAATCTTAAATGAACCAAACTGTACCATACAATTTCTATGGATAGTAACTGAATGTGCTCGAATAATAGGAATATAGCAGTAGGGATATACTACCGACCACCTGACCAGGAACATGTTAGTGACTGCAAAATGCTAAGGGAGAATAGAAAGGCTATTAAAATAAAACCCTCAATAATAATGGGTGATTTCAAATATCCCCATATTGACTGGGTACATGTCACCTCAGGACGGGATGCAGAGATAAAGTTTCTAGGCACCTTTAATGACTGCTTTGTGGAGCAGCTAGTCCTGGACCCACACGAGGAGAGTCAATTCTTGATTTAGTCCTAAATGGAGGACAGGATCTGGTCCAAGAGGTGAATGTAGCTGGACCACTTGGTAATAGTGACCATAATATAATGAAACTTAACATTCCCGTGGTGGGAAAAACACCACAGCAGCCCAACACTGTAGCATTTTACTTCAGAAAGGGAGACTGCATAAAAATGAGGAAGTTAGTTAAACAGAAATTAAAAGGTACAGTGCCAAAAGTGAAATCCCTGTGAGCTGCATGGAAACTTTTTAATGACACCATAATAGAGTCTAAACTTAAATGTATCCCCCCAATTTAAAATAACATAGTAAAAGAACCAAGTGCCACCATGACAAAACGACAAAATAAAAGCAGTGATGGGCAAAAAGGCATTCTTTAAAAAGTGGAAGTTACATCCTAGTGAGCAAAATAGAAAGGAACATAAACTCAGGCAAATGAAGTGTAGAAATATAATTAGGAAGGCCAAAAAAAAATTTGAAGAACTGCTAACCAAAGACTCAAAAAGTAATAGCAAAAATGTTTTAAGGATAGCAGACTTCTTGAAGGATGCCTGCTAAACAACCAGAGGGGCCACTGGATGACTGAGATGCTACAGGAGCACTCAAGGACGATAGGGCAACTGCAGAGAATCTAAATGAATTTTTTGCATTGGTCTTCAGGGTTGAGATTTCTAAACCTGAACCATTCTTTTTAGGTGACAAATCTGAGAAACTGTGCCAGGTTGAGGTGTCAATAGAGGAGGTTTTGGAACAAATAGATAAACTAAACAGTAATAAGTCACCAGGAGCAGATGGTATCCCCCAAGATTTCTGAAGGAACTTAAATGTGAAATTGCAGAACTACTAACTGAAGTCCATAACCTATCATGTAAATCAGCTTCTATACCAAATGATGGGAGGATAACTAATGTGACGCCAATTTTTAAAAAGAGCTCCAGAGGTGATTCCGGCAATTACAGGCTAGTAACCCTGACATCAGTACCAGGCAAACTGATTGTAACTATAGTAAAGAATGAGAGAGGTAGCTGTGTTAGTCTGGAATTGCAGAAGTGACAAAGAGACCTGTGGCACCATAAAGACTAACTAAAGTATTGAAGCATAAGCTTTCATGGGCTAGTACCCACTTCGTTGGATGCATGCAGTGGAAGTATCCAGATGCCGGATACTTCCGGCCTCTGGATACTTCCACTGCATGCATCTGACGAAGTGGGTACTAGCCCACGAAGGCTTATGCTTCAATACTTTAGTTAGTCTTTAAGGTGCCACAGGACTCTTTGTCACTATAGTAAAGAACAAAATTGTCAGACAGAGATTAACATAAATTGTTGAGGAAGAGTCAACATGCTGTTTGTAAAGAGAAATCATGCCTCACCAATCTACTAGAATTCTTTTAGGGGGTCAACAAGCTTATGGATAAGTGGGATCCAGGGGATATAGTGTACTTATATTTTCAGAAAGCCTTTGATAAGGTCCCTCACCAAAGGCTCTTAAGCAAAGTAAGTTGTCATGGGGTAAGAAGGAAGGTCTTCTCATGGATTGGTAACTGGTGACAAGATAAGGATAAGAATAAATGGTCAGCTTTCAGAATGGAGAGCGGTAAATAGTGATGTCCACCAGAGGTCTGTACTGGGACCAGTCCTATTTAATATATTCATAAATGATCTGGAAAAAGGGGTAAACAGTGAGGTGGCAAAATTTGCAGATGATACAAAACTTCTTAAGATACTTAAGTCCCAAGCAGACTCTTAAGAGCTCTAAAAGGAACTCTCAAAACTGGGTGACTGGGCAACAAAATGGCAGATGAATTTCAGTGTTGATAAATGCAAAGTAATGCACACTAGAAAACATAATCCCAATTGTACATATAAAATGATGGGGTCTAAATTAGCTTTTACCACTCAGGAAAGAGATCTTGGAGTCATAGTGGAAAGTTCTCTGAAAACATCCTCTTAATGTGCAGCGGCAGTCAAAAAAGTAAATAGAATGTTGGAAATCATTAAGAGAGATAGAGATAATAAGACAGAAAATATCAAAGCCTCTATATAAATCCATGGTATACTGACATCTTGAGTACTGCATGCAGATGTGGTTGCCCCATTTAAAAAAAGAATTGGAATACGTTGAGAAAAGGGCAACAAAAATTATTAGGGGTATGGAACGGCTGCCATAGGAGGAGAGATTAATAACACAGGGACTTTTCAGTTTGGAAAAGAGATGACTGGGGGGGATGTGACAGAGGTCTATAAAATCATGACTGGTGTGGAGAAAGTAAACAAGGAAGTGTTATTTACTCCTCCTCATAATACAAAAACTAGGGGTCACCAAATGAAATTAATAGTCCACAGGTTTAAAACAAAAGGAATTGTTTTTTCACACAAAGCACAGTCAACCTGTGTGTGGGACTCCTTGTCAGAGGATGTTATGAAGGCCAAGATTATAAGAGGGTTCAAAAAAGAACTAGATAAATTCATAGAGGATAGCCATTGATGGATGTATTAGCCAAGACGAGCAGAGATGGTGTCCCTAGACTGTTTGCCAGAAGCTGGAATGGGTGACAGGGCATGGATCATTTGATGATTACCTGTTCTATTCATTCTTTTTGGGCACCTGGCACTGGCTACTGTTGGAAGACAAGATACTGGGCTAGATGGACCTTTGGTCTGTACCAGTATGGCCTTTCTTGTGTTCTTATGAGAGTGGCATCCTCGATTTCAATGCGATTTCAAGGATCAAGCCCACAATGCAGACTATCTTTCTTGACAGCTGTCATAGAAACTGTACATCACTACTCACTACCTTTGATCATGTTCAATGATCTTCATCAATAAGAAAGATTTCTTTCCAATTACTTCCACACCTTCCTTCTTCCCTTTACCTCCAAACACATCAGACAAGCTATCTTCCTCCATTATCTCAAGTTCCTCTCCTCCAGCTTCTTCCTGGGTCACCTCCAATCTTACTTCTGTCACTTCATTAAAACTACTCTCACCAAGGTTTGAAAAAGCCTCTTTCTCCTGACTAAATCTCATGGCCTGTACTCCATCTTCATCCTCCTAGATCTTTCAGTTGCTTAAAAGACTGTTCATCAGTCCCTCCTGCTTGATATGTTGTCCTCCCTTGACTTTTGTGACACAGTTCTCCCCTGGTTCTCCTCTTATTTCTGTAGTCACTTCTTCAGCATCTCCTTTGGCACTACAGGGAAATCCACAGCAGGAAAAATATTAGGACTTTCTGCTCTCTTTCTGTGCCTATGGCACAGAGACATCAGGGTCAGGCTAAAGAATCTGGCGCAACACTGGGAGAGGTATATTGGGAGAATAACATCACTGAGCTATAGCACTTCTTGCTAATGGTCAGTAAATGTGTACAGTTCAAAGAGGGACAGTATAGACACATTGCTAACCTAAACAGATATTTTAAACCTGGATTTGCTGAAACAATTTGATCTTCAAGTTCTTTATTCTGTTTAAATGGATGTGGCCTATTTGTCAGCAGAGCTTCTGTCTTTTATGTGGAAAAAAATCTACTGTAAACATTTCATAATTGGAACGTTTCATTTCAAAACATGTTTATTTTGATAGATTAATTTTTACACTTGGGTGATTCACCAATAAAAACAACACTGCAAATTGGTCTCTGAGGTTGCCACTCTTCTGTGTTATATAAAATGTTTCTTCACAGTAATTAATACCTAGGGACTGTGATCAGTGTTTGTACTGTTACTACTGGACTGTGTTATTGGATTATCACTATGATACACAGTGACTCCCAACAAGGCCTGAGTCACAATTTAAAACAATGACAAGTTAATTGTATTTTGGCCATTGGGGAACACATGGAGGAATACGTTGTGGGTTGGAAACCACTGCCATGGTAGGAAACTGTAGGAGGCTCTGCCACAGTGGGGTGTGGCTGGAGGCATTCAGACTGCATAGGTTACTGGCAGGCAGATTATCTCTGGGGGAAATAGGGAAAGCACATGAACAAGCGGTAATTGGTAAACCCTCTAGAAAGATACATCAGGCACTTCTTTCCGCAACAATCCTCATGGGTATGGGGCCGGACTGTGTCCCTACTCTTTATGGCTAGCACAGATAGTGACACTAATATTCATACCACTTGCTTCTTCAGTAAAATACATAGAATGAATTAAAATTAACCTTTTATGCCTTCTTAATCAGCAAACACCCACACTCTTTCCATTGACTAAGAGGAACTTCTGGTCAGGACTTTGCTGCCAAAATGGTTGGTGATCTCATGTTGTGTATTGTGGGCCAGTAATTATTAAGAAATAAACTGAGACACCAACCTCACTCTCCTTGTGATCCAGAGTACAATTTGAATGCAGATGTGCAAAGGTGAAGGACTAGGGGAGTAGTGATGTATAATTATAACAGGAAACCTGTATTCTGTTCCCTCCCTTGATTTTAGCCAAAATCCTAGGAAGCTATGGGTTCTATTCCTCGCTCTGCCAATCACTTGCTATGTGGTTTTTGGTAAATAAATATCATTCATATTTTGCAAAACATTCAGTGCACACACACAAATCGGCCATTTACACTTATGGTATGTCTACACTGCAATTAAAAACCCACAGCTGGGAATAGGCAACAGGGAATAGATCACTTGATGATTACCTGTTTGGTTCATTCCCTCTGAGACACCTGGAATTGGCCATTGTCGGAAGATAAGATACTGGGCTAGAAGGACCTTTGGTCTGACCAAGTTTGGCTGTTTTTATGTTCTGAAGGACCAGCCACATACTCAGGTTAATATATAACTCAGATCTTACCCCAGTAATCATGCTGTGGCCAGTTCTTTAGTATCTAATATCGAAAGGTTTATTGATAATAGAAAAGAAAGGGGTGAGAGTTAAAATTGGTAAAAGGAATCAAATGCATACAATCATTGGAAAGTTCTTGTATCATATTTGAATCAGTGATGGCATAAACTGCTGGCTTGTTAAATCTTTGGCAGCTTCCAAAAGATTGGAAGGTCCTCAGTCCTTTGGTTAAAATGCTTCCATTACTATAAATCCATAGTCCAGAAATCAGAGCAAGAAAGAAGCTATATGGAGATGTTTCCAGGGCCATTTATTCTTTCTTCCATAAGGTGGGTCTGCTCTCAGTACAGTGTTGCATGAGCTGATCACATGCCCTTCATGCTTCCATGAGTCATAGCAAGGGCCATTACCCATATTCTGGCTGGAACGTCCACAGGAAAGTCTATCGGGTTGGGCTAAGCTTTTTCGGTGGTTCATTGTGTTCATTGATGGGCCATCAACTTAAAAAGTCCATCACAGCTAGATTGGATTCAAATTGCCCTGTGGGTATTACCACTGGAGCAAACACATTTGAAATACAGGTATATAGTCACTATTAATAACTTCAGAAACAAAATGATACATGTATACAAATAGGATAATCATTCAGCAAACCATAACTTTTCAATTGACACCTTACTTTGTACAAGATCTGTTGCAATTATATATCAGTGATAGCAACAATGATCTGTATGGTATATTTTAATATTATAACGTCACAACATCCCAGAATTATGTTTGCTTTTTTGGCAATAGTGTTACACTGTTGACTTATAGCTTGTGATCTGCTATGGGCCCATGATCCCTTTCTGCAGTACTCATTCCTAGGCAGTCATTTCCCATTATTTATGTGTGAATCTGACTGTTCCTTCCTAAGTGGAGTACTTTGCATTTGTGTTTGCTGAATTTTACCTATTTTCTTCAGACCATTTCTCCAGTTTCTCCAGATCATTTTGAATTTTAATCCTCTCCCCTAAAACCTCGCCCCCACCCAGCTTGGAACTGTTCTCAAACTTTATAAGTGTTCTCTCTATGCCATTATCTAAATCACCCATGAAGATATTGAACAGAAACCGAGCCAGAAATGATCCCCGCAGGACCCCACTTAATATTCCTTTCAGTTTGATTGTGAACTGCTCTCTGGGGATGGTTTTCCAACCACTTATGCACTCACTTATAGTAGCTCCATCTAGGCCAGTTGTGAGTAACCTGCGGACCATGGGCCACATGCGGCCTATCAGGGTAATCTACTGGTGGGCCATAAGGCAGTGTTTACATTGACCGTCCACAGGCATAGCCACCCACAGCTCCTAGTGGTTGTGGGTCGCCATTCCCAACCAATGGGAGCTCCAGGAAGTGGTGTGAGCCGGCCATGGGCTTGCCGCCACTTCCCGCAGCTCCCATTGGCCAGAAACGGTGAACCATGGACACTGGGAGCAGTGGGTGGCCGTGCCGGTGGACAGTCAATGTAAACGCTATTTCATGGCCCGTCAGCAGATTACCATGAAGGGCTTGCAGGCATCCTGTGTGTCACAGGTTACCCATCAGTGATTTAGACTGTATTTCTGTAGTTTGTTTATGAGAAGGTTATGCGAGACAGTATCAAAAGCCTTATTAAAGTCAAGATATACCACTTCTACCACTTCCCCCAGACATAAAGCTTGTAACACTGTCAAAGAAAGCTATTAGGTGGTTTGATAGGATTTGTTTTTAACAACTTCATGCTGCTGTTACTTACCCCTTATTATCTTCTAGGCATTTTCAAATTGATTGCTTAATTATTTGATCCTTTATTTTTCCAGATCCTGAAGTTAAACTGATTAGTCTGTAGTTCCCCGGGTTGCCCTTATTTCCCTTTTTATAGATAGGCACTCCTGTTTCCATCTTAACCTTGATCTAGGTGTAAACATTTTTAATATATAAGGTAAACCCTCCTCCCTTTTTTCCCTGCCTGTCCTCCCTGAGCAGGTTGTATCCTTCTATACCAATATTCCAGTCATGTGTATTAGCCCACAAAATCTGTAATGACAGCTATGTCAAAGTTGCGTTTATTAACAAGAATTTCAAGTTCCTTTTGTTTATTCCCTGTACTTTTCACATTAGTATACAGACATCTGAGGGTATGTCTTCACTACCCACTGGATTGGCGGGTAATGATTGATCTATCGGGGATCGATTTATTGTGTCTAGTATAGACGAGTTAAATCAATCCCTGGTCGCTCTGCCTTCGACTCCTGTAATCCACCAAGACAAGAGGCAGAAGCGGAGTCGACAGGGGAGCAACCCCGTGTTGTGAGGACACGAGGTAAGTCGACCTAAGATATGTCAATTTCAGCTACACTATTCTCGTAGCTGAAGTTGCATATCTTAGGTCAACCCCTCCTCCCCCCAGTGTAGACTAGGGCTAAGATACTGATTTGATTTCTGCCTTATGTTCTCTCTTGTCTCTTTCTTATCCCTACTATAAGAATCCTTGCTCCTCACAGATTCCAGCCATACTTCATGGGATGCCACTTCAGGGTGACAGATGGGTGCCTCTGTCCCCTTGAGAAGATAGTCACCAACCAACACTACCCTATGTTTCCTCCTGGGAGTGGTGACTGTGGTCCTCCCAGCCTTGGGGGTAGCTAGCTTCTTCTCCACTGGCCATAATCCTATATAATAAAAGGCCAGAGGATGTTTGTCTGAAGCCGTCATGCACAGTAGAGATGGCCCAAACAAACAGCATGCTGGGAGTTGTAGTTTGGTGGCACAAAATGGCCGCCATGCGTGCGCCGCCGTGAGCCGTAGAGACGGCCTGGACAAACAGCCTGCTAGGAGTTGTAGTTCAGCGGCACAAAATGGCCGCCGCACGTGCGCCACCGCAAGCCGTAGCGTCAGCCCGGACAAACAGCATTAAGCACTTTGGCCCATGTACACGGGCTCTTACACTACTATATATATAAAGTCACAATAGAGATAGATATCTTACAATTGTGACTTTAAGTACAGCCTAAGGAGGCACTGTGACTCAAACATATCTCTGAGTTACAATTGCTTTGCAGCTTCCCTCTTGCTCTGCAGCTGCAGTAACTTGTTGCTTATGCAACAGCAAATTATACAACCCATCCACATCCAATCAGTTGTGCTGGCCAGCAAGAAGGTAGTAGCAGAAGCAGTGTTTGGCATACTTCCCACCTGCTCCTTGGCAGGGGAGTAATCAGGCACCCAGCCCATGTTCTTATTCACACTAGACACAAAATCCAGGGAGCTGGCATACAGGTGTAAAGGGAGTTTTCACCTTTTCCTTGTTTTTATGGGTATATACACCATGTCCCAATCTAGCTCATTGTTCTCATGTGTATTTTTCATATTTGACCAAAGATTTTAGTTTCCGACATACACATCATAATCTGGGTAGGTCTTGGCGACAAATGCCAAGTTGAGTGTCTTGTCCAAGGTCAGATTGCAGATCTGGATGTTGTCTTTGTTTATGAATAAACTGGCACTCACAACTATTGATTTCCATTATTCAGTCCCTTCCTGGGATAGTTGTTTGTGGTGATCAGCCATAAGTGCTGATATACCCATAAAAGCAAAAAAAAAAGAGCCAAATTAATAAAAAAAAATAAGTTACATGGTAACTACGAACTGGGTAAACAAATTCCCTGGTAGTACCAGTCACACTTTGGGGTCAGTAACCAGAGCCATCTGTAGGAAAAACCCTTGTTTCAAATATTAGTCAGAGGTTAGGATTAGAAGCAGAGTCTGCATTCTGTTGCTTGGCAACCATATCTTCAAGAAAGTTAGAAGTAATTTCAGCTATTGCATTCCTGAAGGGTTAAATATTTAATTTACTGGATGTATTTAAAGGAAAGTGTTTGCCTATTTTTTATTGTTGTTTTGTTTTGTTTTCAATTGCTTTATCTTTTGGAGGTTTCTGTAAAAACTATATCTTTCAACTTTTAAAACTAAGAGAAAGAGCAGAAGTGAATAGAGGTGGAGGGAAGGGGGGGGGGTAAGGGGGCAGAGAGCACCTAGGAAGGTAGGGAGATCTGAGCCAAGAGAGATTAACTCTATTAAAGTACAGTAAACCCTCGATTTAACGGACCTCGATTTAACGGACTTCGGATGCAACGGACAAAATTTCTGAGCAAGTCTGATGCATTCCTGATTCATTTCTGGCGGGCTGGCTGCCGGCTCCCGGCTGCCGCCCGGGTCCAGGCAGCAGGTGGGCTGGCTCCCGGCTGCCGCCCGGGTCCCAGCAGTGGGCGGGCTGCGGAGCTGCCACCCCGACCCTGTGGCGGGCGGGCTGCTGCTCAGACAGCTCGGGTTTTTTTATTATTAAATAACGGACTTTTTGATTTAACGGACACCCCCTCGCCCGAATTAGTCCGTTAAATGGAGGTTTTACTGTATCTTAAGGTACAAGCAGCAGTAGTGCGTTTTACAAACCCAGAAAGTATATAAGGAAAACTTAACCAATTGGTAAAAATATTTGAGAAAGAAGGTTACATTTTTAGCTGAGTGAGGAATGTGGTTCTGTGGGTCAAAACAGTTGGGAACCCACCCAGCTGGGAACCTGCACCCCTGGTTTTATCCTAGCTCTGTGGAGACTGGGGATAGTTACCCGCTATTCTAAAACCTGAATTTGTTCCCTCAGTGTACATCGCTTTTGCGTGCATGACAAATGGACTGCAGTAGCGCACTTATTTGCTGCACTTAACTGTTTTGGGGCATTATTCTGCGTGGGTTTTTTACACTTGTTTTAAATGTTTTATTTTGTTTTTGTGCTTGCTGTTTTTGGATCACTTGCCACCATCTGAGGCAAGTGGGAGCATTCCAGGACTCTCTAACTTTTCCTACTTTTTTAAACTTTTGTTTTTGTTTTTGTTACTTGCCCTGCCAATTTTGTGGCATGTTGTTTTAACCATTTAACAGCCATGTTTAGAGAGTGAAGTATTTTACATTTTAAAACTAATTTTTGCCCTAGCCTTACAGATTTTATTTGATGGGGTTTTTTTTACTATATTTTAAATGTATATGCCCCTCGCCCCCCTTGCTGGCAATCCAGTGGGTTTAAATTTTATTTAACTTTGTGGGGATTTGCAGGGAGGGAATAAGGGAGTTCCCTATCTTGTGATTTTCAGTCATGTTAGATCACAATTCCTACAGAGGACAGCTCGCTTATTTAACTGATCAGTAGTCAGGGGGTCACCAATGAGGTCAGATGTTGGCTATGTGTGTGTATGTGTGTTCTCCCTGTCTGCTGTCCCAGCTCTGCACAGACAGCTGGCACAGCAGCCATCGAGTGAACCACCCAATGACCACAGATTCCGTTAAGGTACAAAGGCACTGAGCCAGGTTTATTTTCAATAAAGCATGGTACTGGTATCCTGCAGACTCTATTGGACCACAAATATATGTAAGCCCATAATGATGAACCAGCTCAGTGAATGGCAAGACTTTCCATTCCTTCCTAGGCTAGACAGAGACACTCCCTTTGAGGCTCCATTTTATACATCAGTACAAACAAGTTATGTACTGTTGCTTTGACGTAGTTTGTTGACACCCTCTGACATAGCTGGTTTTGCTATATCAGCAAAGTTTTGACCACTACTTTAGTCCAGGCCTCAGGCCTCGTACCAGGTCTCTAATGCAAGGGCTTGTGTCTCAGGTTCTTTTCCTACTACATTTAGCTATAACTTCAGTTCAAATACAACAATGGGTTGGTTCAGATTAAAAATAAAACAAGTTTTTAAAGAAAATGAGATGATTTTAAATGAGTTTAAGCATAAAGAGTAGAAGTAGAATCATAGAATATTAGGGTTGGTAGGGACCTCAGGAGGTTATCTAGTCTAACCCCCTGATCAAGTAGAAATAGTTAAAAGCAAATAAAAGTGAAAACACTTTCTAGTGGCTAAGAATTAACACAACAAGCTACAGCCTATGTTCAAGGTAGTTTCCTTACAAATATACCTTCCCGCAAGATGTCTGCCCTCTGCTCTGGATCTCCCACCGTGTCCAAAGTACTCCATTCTTTTGTCTTCTTAGGTGAAAAATCACTTTAGGTTCTTTTCCCCACTCTTTAATAGTCCAGTGAACTTCTGAAATGGATTCTGCAGAAGATTGCCCCCCAAATTAAAGTTTATTCAAGCTGTGAGGAAGGAGATATGGTGTCTGCTGGGGAAGGCAGTACCATGCTGGTTTCTTCCCCTACTGGTGTTTGCTCAAATGCAAACTGATATGTTTCCCTTAATCTCCTCCCTCTGCCATGATGCTCAGTGGTTATCTCTTCCCCTTGTTGGCTTGATGGTTCTATTTACCTTTTGTCTAAGTTGCATACCCCCTGTTTCTTAATGTGCCTTATAAATACCGTCAAAGTGGCAGAATCACATTCCTTTGACTGTGATGGGGTAACTTCAGCCCTGTCTGGCAGACAGACTTTAAGAACATAATTCCCAGAAGATTTGTAATTTTGCATTTGTCCTCCAAACATACCCTATGCAGTAATATTAATGGTCAGTATGTTATTAGCTTTCTATTGCTCTCTTACAGGACACCTTTTATATACAGTTATGACATTAGTGCATTGAGATACACTCAACCAGTCAGGCCAACTGAAATTCACTACCAGATACCACTAAGCCCTTTCCCCTCTTGCACTGGGATGCTGTTAGGGCCACAAATGTACATTACAAGATCTCTGGAGTTCTCAGTTTAGTGATGGGTCACATATGAGAGATCTTATATGTATGTATTAATGTATTCAGAAAACAATGAAAAATAGGGATCACTGCATATGGGGCAGTGGGGAGACAAGGGTATTATAAACCTCTCCATTTTCTATCTAGATGTCTCCCACTTCCTTTACTGTGTGAGCACCACCAACTGAATCATCAACCCCTCTTCCTGCAGCAAACAGAGAACTTGAAGATTTCTTATGCATGTAATAACCTAGCTGGATGCCACCTACTATGCAAAGCCGACAAGATCACAGCACGAAGATTTGCTCGGGAAGGGTGTGATGAGCATGAACACCTATTCCAGGTGAACCTGGAAGACATTTTATTTGTGCATTTTGAGCTAAGCTCAGCGCTTCTGATAACTGACCAAGTTGTCTGATAATAGGACTGTAACTGTGCAGTGTGGAGATCAGAAGCAGAATGGGTCATTGCCCTAGCTTTTCATCTTTGATTAGTTAGTTACATATTGTGCTCTTCTTTAAAGATTTAAATTCCTAAATAATGACATGTTCAGTGTTATTATCTGCAGATCTGGCTTCACGACTTGGTTTAGGCCGTAGAAGCTGAAGAGCACTTGAAAATCAAGATAAAATAAAGTCTTAACATAACTTTTCAAAAGGTTAATTGTACTATATTAGAAGCCTGATCAACAGCTTTAATGCAGCACTAATCCCCTGTTGAAAGATATTAAAGAAAAAACATGCCCTTCAGGCAACATTACTACTTCTGTGTTATTGAAAAGCAACTTTGATTTTCCAGGACTGAAGGCATCTTACTGGTTAAATATTGTCCATGGACAGAAACAAATCCAAATGAGTTCCATGGCCTTTGTGCACAATTTCCAAGAGCAGAACTGGGCTAGGATGTTTTTGTTTTTTTCTCTTTCTACTCCTCTCACAGTGTTCACCTAATGTGGGCCTCCTCTCTGTCACAAATATTGCTACTGATGGTGCAAGAGTCTTCCTCACTGCAGTTTGTTTTTTCCCGTACCTCTCCATTTCACTGACTTTATGAGAGTTCAGCTAGGAGTTAGTTGGCCTCTAACTCATGCAGTAGAAGCTCACACACTAAGATTCAAAGGTCCCCAATTCAATCCTGTTCACCAACAAGTAGGGTTGTTCAGTATTACAATGACCTTTTCATTGATGTGCTGACATACTGTCCTTATGAAACGTGGAAATTTTCAAACTTCATTAAGTCCCTCATCAGTTTAGCCCATATGCATTGTTTGCTTCTGTGATATTAGTATGGGCTTAAATTTTCAAGGCGTACCCTTATGTTCATCGTGTCTTTTAGGATTGGGAGAGGATAATCCTCTTCTCACATATGCTAGCAAAAGATACACTCTGAGCTCTTGCATATTTTATTGGAGAGTACACTTACTGAAGCATTGGGAAGTGAAAGAATCGGACAGGAAAGTTACTGGTAGAAAATAAATCCCACAGCAAGGTATTACATCTGCAGTCTCTCTTCAAACCCTACATAATCCTTGGAAAGAGATCATAGCAAAAGAGAAATTAGGGTTGAGACAGGCACCCCCAATTCTCCACCCTACGCAATGGTGGGATCGCTCTCGGTCAGATAGCATTTTCTAGACGGTGAGCATCACAGTACAGGACAATTGCAGCTGTATTCCCCCCCCCCCCCCCCGGTCCCTTGAAGGCACCTGCTCTAGGCTCTTGGCTCCTTTGTAGTCATCTCTCTTGGGCTGAGCCCCACATCTCTCTCCCTCCTGATCACAGTTTTTTTCAGGCTCCACAGTTCCAGCCTACAGTGTGATATCCCCAGCAAGCCAGACTGCCTAAACAATCCAGCCATCTATGTTTTGCTTTCTTGCAAAAGGTTATGAACAGCTATAATTGCCAGCAGTCACAAGTTACCACAAATATCTAACTCTTTATAAGGATGCATATTTATTCTTAAGGTGAAAGCATTACAGAGAAAACCTATAAAATTAATACAAGAATCTATCTGTATGCTAAAAAAAACTTACGAGGATCACGCCAGCTCTAACCGGTGATCAGTCTTTCAAAACCCACAACTGGGCTTTCCCCATGGTTACAAGCTCATTACGGACTCAGATTCAGAACCAGAGCCACTGGGAATAGCTCTTAGGGCTTGTCCTCACTGGGGTGGGGGATCGACGGCAGATACGCAACTTCAGCTACGTGAATCACGTATCTGAAGTTTGCGTATCTGCCGCCGACTTACCTGCCGTTCCCACGGCGGCGGCAGTCGGCGGCAGATACGCAACTTCAGCTACGTGAATCACGTATCTGAAGTTTGCGTATCTGCCGCCGACTTACCTGCCGTTCCCACGGCGGCGGCAGTCGGCGGCGCGCTCCCCCGTCGACTCCAGCTTGCACCTCCCGGCGAGCTGGAGTTCCGGAGTCGATGGGGGAGCCTGGGGCGATCGATTTATCGCGTCTTGTTAAGACGCGATAAGTCGATCACCAGAAGATCGATCCCACGCCACGCGAGTGAAGACCAGCCCTTAGTCTTTCCTTTAAACAGCTTGGGCATTTGATTTTGGCCTCAGGTAACAGGTGATCAGCAGACAATGGCTCTCTCCTCAGGGCATAACTTCAAAAGTTTTTGGATAAATGGGAGTGGGGAATTTGCATTTACTTCCCCCCTATGTATTCTCTAAGAAAAACACTTACCATGTTTTGTTCAAAGAGTATACTCTTTTCTGGCACTCTGTTCAGTATAGTCCTTTGAACCCTCAGGCTCCCACATCTGTCACCCCCCCCCCCCCCAAAAAAAAAGAGGTTACATACAATCCTAGCCTATAATAATACATAAACTATTCATTTATTACAATGGATCCCAAAGGTATTTAAACTTAATTCAATAAGTTTAATTAAAAGGACCATCATGATCATCTAGTCTGGTCTCACAGGCATAGAACTTCACCTACCCACTCCTGAAATAGACCCATAACCTCTTGATGAGTTGCTGAAATCCTCAAATCATAATTTAAATACTTCAAGTTACAGAGAATTGATCATTTACTCTAATTTAAACTAGCAAGTGACCTATGCTCCTTGGGAAGGAAAAAAACCCAAGGTCTCTGCAAATCTGACCATGGAAAGAATTCTTTCCTGACCCCAAATAAGGTGATCAGTTAGACCCTGAACACATGGGTAAGTTTCACAAACCAGACACTTGGGAAAGAAATCAATGCAGTAACTCAGAGCCCTCCCCATCTGTCTTATCTATGGCTGTTGGGAATATTTGCTATTAGTGCTCCAGATGAGCCACATCCCATGGTAGGCAATCTTATCATACCATCCCCTCCATAAATATATCAAAATTAGTCTTGAAACCAGTAGGCTTTTTCCCCCACTGCTCCCCTTGGAAGGTTGTCCCAGAACTTCACTCCTCCGATGGTTAGAAACCTTTGTCTATTTTTAAGCCTAAACATGTTGATGGACAGTGTATATCTATATGTTCTTGTGCCAACAGGGATGTTTAACTTAAATAACTCCACTCCTTGGCTGATGTATTTACAGAAAACAATCATAGCTCCCTCAGCTTCATTTGGTTAGGTTAAACAAGCCAAGGTCCTTGAGTCTGCTCTCATAAGGCAGGTTTTCCATTCCTCAGCTCATCCTAATAGCTCTTCTCCGCACTAGTTCCTGTTTGGATTCATCTTTCTTAAACATGGGAAACCAAAATTGCACACAGCATTCCAGATAAGGTCTCACCAGGATCTCGTATCATGGTAACAACACTTCTCCAGCTCTTGGAAATATCGCTCCAGATGCATCTTAGGTTTGCATTTGCCTTTTTTCATGGTTGCATCACATTGGCAGCTAATAGTTATTCTGTGATCAACCAATACACCCAGGTCTCTCCCCCTTCTCTGTTGCGTCCAACTGATAAGTCCCCAGGTTATAGCAAAAATTCTTGCTGTTATTCCCTAAAATGATGACCTTGTACTTTGCATTATTAAATTTCATTCTGTTTCTATAACTCCAGTTTTCAAGGTCATGCAGCTCTTCTTGCATGCTATTCTGATCCTCCTCTGTATTATGCATACCACGTAATTTTGTGTCATCTGCACATTTTATTAGCACAGTCTTACTTTTTGTGATAAGGTCAATAACGAAAATGTTAAATAAGATTGGTCCTAAGTGCAATTCCTGAGGAATTCCACTAGTAATCTTCCTCCAGCATGACAGTTCACTTTTCAGTGTGACCCATTTTAACCTCCCCCTTAACCAGTTCCTTATCCACCTTTCAATTTTCAGATTAATCCCCATTTTATCCAGTTTAACTAATAATTTCCCATGTAGAACTATATCCAATGTCTTACTGAAATCCAGGTAGATTAGATCTTCTGCATTTCATTTATCTTCTCAAAAAGATTATGCTGGTGTGGCATTATCTACCTTTTGTAATACCATATTCTATTTTATCCCAATTACCATTTACCTCTATGGCCTTGACTACTTTCTTTTTCTTACAAAATTTGTTCCAAAACCTTCCACAGACTTGAGGTCAAACTAATAGGTCTATAGTTTCCTGGATCACTTTTCTTTTGTTTCTTAAAAATGGGTACTATATTAGCAATTCTGCAGTCTTAAGGTACGACTCTTGAGTTTACAGATTCATTAAAAATCCTTGCTAGTGTACTTGCCAGTTCTTTTAATATTCTTGGATGGGAGTTATCCAGGCCCCAGATTTGGTCCCATTATGCTGTTTGAGTTTGACTTCCACTTTGGTAATTTCTACTTCCGTATCCTAATTTGCATTATCCACCCTGCCACTATTAGGGCATGTCTTCACTACCACTTTAATTCGACCTTAACGACGTTAGGTCGAATTAAAGGTGTACCTGTCTTCACATACATGCCCTTAAAGTCGATTTAAAGGGCCCTCAAGATCGATTTCGGAACTCCTGCCTGACGAGAGAAGTAAGGCTAAATTCGACATTACAAGCTCGACTGTGGGCTAGTGAAGAGGCATCAGAAGTTAAGCCTCCGACCTCCGAGCAGCCCCGCGAGGGGGGGGGCTGTTCGGGGGGGGGGCTGTTCGGGCGGGGGGGGGGGGTCCGCGGGGCTGCTGAGGGGGGGGGGAAGCCCGCACGGGGCTGCTTGAGGGATCGGCTCAGCTGTCTGGTCAATTTCACCAGGCAGCTGAGCGGATAGCCCCGCGCCGGCTCCCCCCCCCCTCGGGCGGGGGGGGGTCCAGCGGGGGGGCTGTTTGGGCGGGGGGGCAGTTGGGGGGGCTGTTCGGGCGGGGGGGGGGTCCGCGGGGCTGCTGAGGGGGGGGGGAAGCCCGCGCGGGGCTGCTTGAGGGATCGGCTCAGCTGTCTGGTCAATTTCACCAGGCAGCTGAGCCGATAGCCCCGCGCCGGCTCCCCCCCCCCCTCGGGCGGGGGGGGTGTCCAGCGGGGGGGCTGTTTGGGTGGGGGGGCTGTTGGGGGGGCTGTTCGGGCGGGGGGGGTGTCCGCGGGGCTGCTGAGGGGGGGGGGGAAGCCCGCGCGGGGCTGCTTGAGGGATCGGCTCAGCTGTCTGGTCAATTTCACCAGGCAGCTGAGCCGATAGCCCAAGCAGCCGCGCGCTGGCTCCCCCACCCCCCCTCGGGCGGGTGGGTACGGCGAGGGGGGGGGCTGTTCGGGCGGGGGGGTCCGTGGGGCTGCTTGGGCAGGGGGGGGTCCAGCACGCATTGCACTGTGGGCTACCTACCCACAGTGCAATGCGGGCTATGTCGACCCCCTGCAAAAGTTCAAGGACAGACAGTGTCGACCACTGTCGACCTGCTGTCCTGGTGGGGACACACTGATTCGATTTTCTAAACTCGAGTTTAGAAAATCGAATTAAGGGAAATCGACCTAGACCTATAGTGAAGACATACCCTTAGTAAAATCCTCATTATCTCATTAAAAATTTAGGCATAGTATTCCAGTAGGTGTTGAGCCTTGCCTAGATTATCTTTAATCTCCACCCCATCCTCAGGTTTTAGTGGTCCCATTTCTTCTTTCCTTGTTTTATTTTTATTTATATGGCTAAAGAATCTGCTGTAATTCAAACAGAATTTAATTCAGGGAAGTCCAGTGAGATGTATTACATAAAAGGTCAGACGAGATGATCACTTTGCCTTTATAATCTCTTCTGAAGCAATGGTGCTTTCACTATTTCTTCTGGAAGACTCAACACTAGAAAACTTCCTATAAGGAACAATCACACTGTTATGAAATAAATATGAATACTTTTTATTAAAAGCATTTCATGTCCATAAACATTAACTTAAAGTGCTCAAGACTCAGGTATTTCAAACTTTCCACATTCATCAGTCGTTTTTAGATACCTTAGGCTAATTTTAAAAATTAAGCATTTTAGAAAAGGAATTATTTCTCTTATATCAATGGGACTAACTCACAGTATGTAAAGTCAATCACACACATATACACAGACACACGCACATATGTCTTTGTAGGATCACGGCCTGCTATTTGGTCAGAGAAGGTCACTGATATAAACATAGGCAGAAATGAACCTTTGTCCCTAGGTGGCAGCATTGGCGAAGGAATAAAGCACCAGACTGTGAGCCTTCAATATGCTTCCTTCCTTGAGGATTGTGCTTACTGTCAAAATAGGACATGTCACCCAACCACATATTTTCACTTTTTACTAAGTCTGTTATCCTCTCTCTTCTCAAGTATCATTTCTAAAGTATTAATACTATTTGTTATAAATCAACAGCATGCTGGGTACTGTACAGAACAATGGACCCTGCTCCAAGGAACTTAAAGTCAGACAGCATGATCCTAAATAGGTCATGGGATTCATCATTGATATAGACTCTGAGGATTAATGACTAGCCCAAGGTTATATACCATGTTGGTGGCACAGCCAGAAATCTCCTCACTTTCAGTCCACTGTCTTAACCACAAGACCAGGCTTTTCTTTCTGGACGGAAGGCAACAGGAGTCAGGACACTCAGCAACTCCCAGGAGGCACTCAGCGACTCACTATTCAGCCTAATATATTAACCAGGTACCGAGCATTTGCAACTCCCTTTGACTTTGGATTTGGCGAGCAGAAATTAAAAGCTGAATTATTCCTTGGCTTGTGCGAGGCTCATAATGAGGTCAATGGGAGTCAGACATGCAAACATCCCAGAGTAGTATTTGGTCCTAAGGATGTAATAATTTTTTCTTGGTTCAGAATGGTAAGTATAAAATTCCTTGAAAATGTATCCTTGAAAATCTCACATGTGTTGGAAAGGTTACATCAAACCCTGTGTTGTAATATTTCTGTATAAAACAGTTCATATGCTATGAGGCTACAGACAAGATAGCTTTCTGCAAAACTTGCAAGAGAAGTTTGAACAGCAGATTGGATGCATAATATAGCCAGGGCCCAAACCATCTAGAGCTTTATAGATCAAAAGCCACATCTTAAACTTCACTCTGAGACATTTCCTTAATAAGAATAAAGGACTAGTGTTTCATTGTCTTTATTTTTCTAGAATTGAGAAACCAAAGTCCTTGAGCAGTGGCATGTATGGTGCTTGTAGCAGGCAGCTGACTAAGTACTTGCTGAGTCAGCCCCTGCTCCCTCCTTACCCCTGCAGAAGCTACAAGCCTCTGCAAGCAGCCTGCTGAGTCAGGCTAATTGGCCAGCTGGCTGTAGCTCTGCGCTGCAGAGGGCTTGATGGGCTCCACCTGGCAGCCTCCTCAGGTATATAAGCCCTGCTAGGGAGGAAGCCAGGGTGGGTTGTGGAGCTGGGAGAAAGAGGTAGGAAGGAAGGAGGTAAGAAGGAAGAGTGAGAGAAAGGGAAGAAGCAGGGTAACAACTAGCTGAGGCAGCAAGCCTGAAGGGGCTAGTGAACCCTGAGGCCAGCCAGAGACGAAAGGCTGAGCCTAAACTTGCACTGGGGAAGAAGCGGTATATAGGTGGTGGGGATTTGTGCACTGTATATATAGAATAAAAAGACACTGGTGAAGCCACAGAGCAGTCTCCGGCTGATATTTTGAAGAGGGCGGTCAGGGGCCCGCTTACAATGCTTAATAATAAGCCCAAAGTGACACAGGCAGTCAGGTAGTCCGATGTACAATAAGAACACAAATAGAAAGAAAAGTGGATCCAGCCACTCCTCCCCCTAATGTAATCTTTAGGTACAGCTGGATCTGGATTGGTGTTTGTGACTATGTCTATGAGTCTAATCCCAAACCCAAACAGCCCTAGGAAAGTTCACAGTTGTATCCAAATCTAGATCCAGATCCAAACTCTGTGAATGGGACCCATCTCTAATTACAGCAGAAAATCTATGTGCTCACAATTTGAGAGACCTCACTCCCCTCCATCCCCTCAGGATCTCTATTATCACAGGTTTTTTTTAACCTGATTAGATATTCAAAAAGCACCAAAAAAATCTTCTCATGAGACCATGGACAAGAATTCCAACAGCAGGTGCAGCAATGGCCATAGGGCAACCAGCCACACACGTATCCTGTGGACTCCTTAAGAACATACATGGAAGAAGCAGCGCGACAACAGGTTTTGATGTCCTAGAATGAAAGACAGGCAACTCAGGGGGTGTCTAGTGAACTGCATTGAGAAAATGTCTCTGAGATCATCCACAGAGATCCTCATTTTGTGCTAAAAGGGAAGCAGAAACAAATAAAAGCCTCTTGAATACATTAATCTCAAAAAGGGGGTGGTTTGGATTTTGCAGAATCAAAACTAGGGCTTGCTCAGCTGTGGGTCTTATTTTACCTGACCCACCAAGTCTGGGGATTCAATAACAAGGTTCTGACTTTGACCCATTTCAAAACCACAACCAACATTTTAAGTCTGGAGCTTCCAAAACAACTGGGCCTCAGTTGTTCCAAACAGAAATAAAACTTGTGCACCAGGAAAAGATAAGCAGAACAAGCAGCACTACTGTATATCTGATCTCTTCCTCCTTCCCAAGGAACCTAATTAGCACAGTGCATAGCAAATCAGGGTCAACTACTGCTCAGATTGCCATTGTCTGGTGACATTTGCACCCAGTTTAGCAGAAGGGACTAGGATAAGCATCCATATGTCTTGGGTGCTTATCTGAACCAAATCTCCAAACCTGTCAAAGGTCACCTCAATTATGTCTCAGAACTAAAATACACAGGGCCATGCCCAATCCTGGTGTAAGCAGGGGCAGCCCTTTGGGGCTAAATTCACCACTGGCATAACCAACTGTAATTATATTGAATGCAATGAATGAACTTGTCCCACTAACTTAAGTGGAGTTGCTCCCACTCATACTAGGTCTGAATTTGACACTTAAGGCCAATATTAATATGCTGCATTTCTCCAGTGCTTTTCATCTAAACTTTCAAAGCACTTTCCTGACATTAAAAAGTTAAACTTCACATTACTCTGGGAAGTGTTACCTCCAATTTACATATGAGGTTAAGTGACTTGGCCAAAGCGAAACGAGTCAGTGACAGAGTAGGGAGTAGAAACCAGAATTCCTGAATCCCAGGTTGTGTTTTAACTATCAGAATAGGTTCTCTTCTTGCCAAAAAGGTATAATAAGGCAAAGGAGTAGTGCACTCTTCCTATTTAAGAGGGTCCAGCCATCCTTATTTTTAGGGAAATATTTTTCATCTGCACATATTTTCTTTCCAAAAAAGGCCAGCTAGCCTCTGTACTTCAGTGGAGTTGAAAGGTGTGTCTTTTTCCTTCCTGTTCCTAAATGTCCCTATTTATAGCTCTCAAAAATTATTTCTGATTAGCGCCATTACAGTAGCACCTAGAGGACCTGATTAGGAATCAGGGCCTTATGGTGTACACATCCTGTCCCAATTGAAAAGCACGATGAAACAAAAGCAGATGGATAAAACAAATAAATGGAGGAGGAGAAGAGAGTATACGTGAGATAATCCTCATTAGCTTGATAAATACAGATGTCAGCACAACTGCTGCCAGAGATCTAATCTATCTGTAGTGAACTGTTGTGCTGGTTTCTGAGTACTGATGGGCATTTGACACCAAAGTTCAGATGCAGGCCCCCTTACAGTTGATGAATGTTTGGGTCCAGAGTTTTGGGTCAACCTATTAAAAATATAGTTGTATGCTACTAAATTTGGGTTCGGATTTGAAATGATCTCCCTTCCCCTTCTAAAATTAGAGGCTGTTTAGATTGCAGGTCTTGCTGAGGAAGCCATCTCTACATGGAAAAATATAAAATACTGCATGAAGTATGAGTGTCCTTGATATATAAGCAAACAAAAGTGAGAAGACCGCTAATTCCAGAGGGTCAGTGTGTACTCAATGAACATTGTAAACAATTTTTTTAAATGACAAGCTTGAAGAGAGAAATCTCTGTTCTCCCTTGACAGATTTAGCTGGCGTTGTCTGTACTTTCATTTCTCTTGTTCTTATCTGAAAATGCTATACTGATTAGTTATAGAAACAAACACTCTAAATCACAAATCCATAACCAACACTGCAGTTTAGAAAGTCACAAGTAACATATTAGAATAATAAGACAAAGATGACAAATAAAGCACATGAATTAGGGTTGCTAATTTTGGTTAAACATATTCCTGGAAGTTTCATCACATGATGTAATCTTTAATGAAAGATTAATTTTTAATTCCTGGAGACACCAGGGCAATCCTGGAGGACCGACAATCCCACATGAGATGGATCCTAGCAGTATATGTGGGGAAGGAGTTAGAAACAGGAGTTTTGCAATATGGATAGCATAAGAGCAAAGATTGCTGGTTTTATTGGGATTTTTTTTTAAATCAAGAGCTATTAAATTGTCAAAGCTTATGGCTAAAAATTCAAACATACAGCCTCTGACATTTTTGGCCCCAAGAATGTGTAGATAAAAGGCTTAAAACCAACAAAAATGGCAGAAAATCCAAGTGCAAACAGACAGATTGCACAATTGGAAGTTAGAAAAAGACTTTTGGCTCTTTCAGATCAGAAGCATTGGCTAAGTCCCTCCCCTCCACACAAACACCCCACCCCATTTGAAAACTAAAGTAGTCTATGGCTAGAAAACACATTAGCTGAGGAATGCGTTTGCTACAGCAGCACTGAGACTATGAAAGGGGGTCTCTAGAAATTGTGAGTATCCCAAGTGCTTTGTTATAAGAATGAAGGTTATTGGGCTGCTTGTTGCTTAACTTATTTTGGTTTTTCCTCCAGTTTCAGACCTCAGCACAGCTCATGTGTCTATAAATCCATAGGTGCCTGAGCTGCTTTCCCTAGTGGGTTACTTTAATACAACGTCTTAGATTGTGCAGGACTTGGATTTCTCAGCAGTTCAAAAAGAGGGAGTAGGCACAAATGTTCTGTACTGTCTGTTCCATGAGGAGTTCTCTCTTCCTGTTTATTTCTTTGATTCTCTTGTTCTAACAAAACAACCATACTTTTACCCTGCAGCCATAGGAATAGCTCACTTGGAGTGAAATAATCTAGTGAAATAGAACGGAAGTTCCAGTGTTGTTCAAGAAAGTCACTTCACCGTAAGATTTCACTAACCCAGACTCACTTTTCTGATGTCTTGCATTTATTTTAGGGCAGGGTGGATTTCTAGGGAGACATAAGCCATTTCCTATGTCTGAGGACATTTAACCACTGAAGTTGGTGACATGGAAATAGTGCTCTGTATTGTAAGGACTGGGACTCATATTAGATTCCTGAGGAGAGACTCATCTAGTCAATTAAGGAGCATGTTGCTCCTTCATCTCCTTGGCCAGATGACAAAGACTGTGACAAGAAGCCACGAGGTTAAAGTAACAGAAAAATCCAGCATTAACCTAGCAGTGCTGCAGCTCTTCACAGACTGAATGATGACAATATCCGCCAGTCCTAGTGGCTGCTTTGCAGGTGTACATAGTGAACATCATGCTATGTTGCAGCGCTTTAATTTATTATGTGAACAGCCTGCCGGCGAATGGGGTGGAATTATTAGCCTTGGAGAGCGGAGTCACCAAGCAACAGAACAAGCACAGAGCAGCAGTTTCAGTGCAGGTTCCCTTGCATTGTCCCAACAATTTTTCTCAGCCTGAACTTAGTTGGCTCAACTCTATAGGGGGAGAGAATGCTTTGCTCTCCACAACTCATCAGTCCTTGGTCATAGAAACATAGGAATTGCCATGCTGGTTCTGACCAGAGCTCCAGCTATGTAGTCCAGTACCGTCTCTGACAGTTGCCAGCATGATGCTTCAAAATGAAAACAAGAGCCTCACAAAAGCCAGGTGTGGGCTAATCTGCTTCCCATGAAGGTTCTCCTCCAGACCTTTAAAAATTAGAGATCATTTAAACCCATAAACATTATGTTTTATCTCCTGCCCTATTCTCCTTTGTTACCATTAACTGTTAGAACTTTAGGTATTCTTGTTCTCCATATAAATGTTTCAGCTGAAATTTCTTTTCAGGGCCAGAGAGACAATGATGCCAGTTGTGATGGTGGTTTTTATGAGGGGATGTCTGTCCCCTAGGGACTGGACTAAGACATCCAACTCTTTTTACAAAGGGCACTGAATGGCCATCAGTTGGTAATGACTTTCAGTCACTGCTAAACTTGGCTACATTTGATCTGTTGAGCTTTAGGTGAAAGACTCTGCACTACAGCCCTACCCAAAAACAGTTTACAGTTGCTCCTGTTCCATTTTCACCTAGCATTAGTAAAGGGAAAGGATTGGTGACCCTTGTGTTTTCGGAATGGGAGAAGAAGGTTTCATCCCGTCTGCCGCAGACTTCCTGTGTGCCTTAGGCTCAAATCCACAATGGTACTTAGGCACGTGATTCCCAGTTTTAGGTATCACTGCAACCCATAAAATAGCCTTTTATATGTCACCTAATCCTGTAGGGGCCTCAACTGTGTATAAATGATTAAAGAGTCTTTGGAGAAGAGGGACTGGATCTCCTGCCTCTTAAGTGGATGCCCCAAATACCAGGCTACATTGTCTCACTCTGGCCATTGACTCTAAATATTTATCCACAGTGAAACAGCTTCATCAGGAGAGACTGAGGGATACTCCCCATCAGAATATCCCATAGTTACAGCACTCCAAAAGGTGTGAGAGATCCTGTTCAAATTCTCTCCCGCTCCAGCAGAGTGGGGAATTGAATCTGACCTCCCAGGTGCCAGGTGAGTGCTCTAACCACTGAATTAAATGTTATAGGGTGGATGATGGCATCACCTCCTTGTCTGGCACGTTTGCATGGATTTAGGTGCCTGCCTCACTCCTTCTCAAAAGAAATTACTTTGATGCCTAAGCCATGTCACTTCAGTGGAAGGGTTCTTGGTTGTAGATTGCAAGCAGAGATAGGTGCCTCCGTATAGCCTGGATTTAAGTGCCCATTTCTATGAGAGGGGTGGAGCTTAGGACATCCTCCTCTCCTTGGCATCTCCCACTGGATGACTCAAGCATCTCCATGCCTAGCATGTTGGCTTTTGTGGATTGTACAGTCAAGCACTTATCACTCCCCATCCATTGTATAGGGGGCCTAAGCGCCTAACTCGTTGGCTTGTGTTGCTAGTCCTGTGATTTTCTAGGCACCTTTCTAGGCACCTAAAAGTTAAGTGGTGTGACTCTGAGCATTTCAACACACAAATCTCTTTGTGGATCTGAGCTGTTACTTTCCTCTGTCTCTGACCCCTGCATCTGTAAAATTGCCTACTGCGCATGGGAGTTGTGAGACTCAATGAATAAATGTTTGAGCCCCTCAGACAGAAGATGCCACAGCCATAAAAAGTATTAATAGAGAACCCTCTTCCGGCAGTTCATAGCTCTTCAGGATTGTTGTTGATATACAACTACTGTACAGTGAGCAGAAAATCATATCCAGTCACTTCTATTTGTAACCTCTTTAGATTGTGACTGAATGAAAGTACTTATTAAAATCTTCATAAAACTAGGTTTTGCTTCTCTCACTCTCCTAATATGCAGGCAGGTAGGTGTATGCACAACTGCCCTCTGCTGGATGGAATCAGAATTTCTAGAGGCTATAAAACCTAATATTACTGCAGCTAAAGAAGATTTTCTTTTAGCCCGAGAGGAGTAGAAATTTGGTTTTGGGAACTAAAAATCCTAGGTTCTGCTCACAATGCATGTGCATGCAAAAATCCAAATTGACCTGAGTGGTGGGTTTGAAACAAGGGCACAAACTGTTCACTGACTTACATCTTATGCAACCCCATTGACTTCCTTCAGCCCAGGAACACAAACAGGTCAGACATTAATTAAAACCTGATTCTTGCCTCCTTCTTTAGCAGAGTGCTGGAGCAGGGCTATATCGAGGCACAGTACGGCATCTTTGGAGCAGGCTGCTAAACATAGTAAGGCAGGCAGAGGACTCTCGCAGAAACCTAACATAAGAATTATTCAGAATTAAAGCCATGAGGGAATGATGCAAAGAGTTACTGCACTAATTGCTCGTATTTGGGGGCCTAGGTCCAGACGCTGTCTTAAGGTTACTACTGGAATAATTTGTTTGGTAGCTGTCATTGGGTATGGCTGCCCTATAACACGGTATGATGGAGCTGGCACTCCCTTCCTCAGTTTCCATCAGTGATGTTGGTCTCCTCAGCTTTCCAGACACCGATCTATGCTGGTGATACAGCTCAGCCTTTACAACCAAGTGATCAACTTAACCCTTCCCAAGGTAGCACAAGTCCAATAAAAAAGTCCCAAATAAAAATAGTCCCTTGTTCTTCAGTCTGCCCTCTGGGCCCTGTACCTAGTCCCTTCTGGACTACCTTTGAGAGTATATCCCCTGATCTGGTATAGAGCATTTGTTCCCCAGGTAGGTTCCCCCTGGAGTACCCAGCCTCCTGTAGGTCCTGGCTCGGGGCCTTGCACATGAGTGCTCCCACTCTTGTAGATCCTCCCAGGCTAATCTCTCTCCGTTTTTTTTATAATACACAGGGGATCATTATGTGACCACGTGATCGTCTGTAGTTCTGTCTTCTCAGGCTGGGAAGCAACAAATTAAATATAGCACAGTGTGGGTGGCCCCTTCTCCCCTTAAAGGGGCCAAACACCCTAGGACAGTAGCCTTAGCCTTGAATATAGTCTGTCATCTCTCAGCATTGCAAATGCTAATATACCACCAAATTTGGACTTGAGGGAAAGACTTTACTTGAGAGAAACCTAAGAGTGAAATAGGCAGTTTGTCTGGTTTCTGCCGGTCCCAGGGCGAACTTCAGCTAGTACTAGTAATACAATATGACCCCCAACGAAAACAAAACAAAAAACAGACAACCACTAAATCATCAGCAGTCATCAAAGTGGACTGAACCTCAGAAGAAACATCAGCTAGCAAAAACCACTAGTCCTGATTACATCCGGAGGCTGCAATGGAAATGTTGTGTGTCAGCACAAGGCGTGCTGCTTCTGGACTTTGTCAAAATACTGAATCTACATATCCCTCTGTTAGCACTGACCTTTAGACACCCCACTTTGAAAATTTTGTAAAGTCAACATGGTCATGAAGACAGGAGTATCAGAGTAGTAGCCATGTTAGTCTGTATCCACAAAAACAATGAGGAGTCCAGTGGCACCTTAAAGACTAACAGATTTATTTGGACATAAGCTTTCATGGGTAAAAACTCCACTCCTTCAGATGCATGAAAACAGGAGGGTTAAATCTGCTGCAGAATAATCCACACAGTGGGGATGTTTTATCTTGAGAAATTATTCAAACAGATTGTTATTGCATAATCCCTATCTTCTCCATTTATGTAACATACTGAGATTTCAAAGGTCAGCAAAAAGATTTCTCTTCCCCCTTGTGTGTAACCTCCTCATTTCCTTCTCTCTGCTATTTTTGATTGTTTATCTTTGCACATGATTGGTGTATTCAACTCCATGAGCTTTCGGAGATTAAGTTTGTATGAAAGACACAAAACAAAACTAGTGTGTTGAGCTGCCTATGTATGTATGTGCATCACTGCCCTCTGCTAGATGGAATCAGAACTGCTCAACTGTGAGTCATAATCCTATACTACTACAAACTACAGGTGAGTCTCCTTGAGCCCACATAACAGGAACATTAGGAGTTTTATTCCCTGGAGTCCCATGCTGTTGTGAGTGGATGAGGTGTATAGTGACAACCACAAGTTACCCTGAATGTGATCTGTCAGTGCAATTTACTGTGGCTATGTTGCTGAGACCAGTATTCCCTGAGGTGCCCAGTGCTTAGGACATTACTGTATACAGCATTCTTCTGAGGAAAAAGAAAAGTCTGAATGCTGGTCTTTATACTAGTTACCAGTTACAAAACTAGCCCTTCCTTCTTTCCTTAATTTGTTTCCTCCAAGGTGAGCTGTAAGTGTTGACTAAGTGGCCACAAGGGATACCATGTTGCAAGCAAAGAGAGTACCATAAATTCTATTGCAGAACCAGGCAATGGGCCAGAAGAATTTACATACCTCTAGTGCAGATTAAAACAACATGTAGAGAGTTAGATCAATATTATATATATGCAAAATATATGCATAAAGATCATCTGTGCAGGAGACAGCTTTCCTGGAGGTGGTCCCAGACTGTGAAATGAACAATTTATCTTACTAAGGACCATTACAAATCTCACAACCCTATGCTCCAAGTTCAAGGCATAGTTTTTGACCTGCCTTCTGTTGTACAAGCAAATAACATGTACATACAGTCATAGAATATTAGGGGTTGGAAGAGACCTCAGGAGATCATCTAGTCCAATCCCCTTATCAGAGCAGGAGCAACACCAAATAAATCATCCCAGCCAGGGCTTTGTGAAGCTGGGTCTTACAAACCTCTATGGACAGAGATTCCACCACCTCCCTAGATAACCTATTCCAGTGCTTCACCATCCTCCTAGTGAAATAGTGTTTCCTAATATCCAACCTAGACCTCCCTTACTGCAACTTGAGACCATTGTTTCTTGTTCTGTCGTCTGCCACCACTGAGAACAGCCTAGCTCCAACCTCCATGGAACCCACCCTAGTTGAAGGATGCTATCAAATCCCCCCTCACTCTTCTCATCTTCAGGCCAGATAACTGCAGTTCCCTCAGCCTCTCCTCTTAAGTCATGTGCCTCAGCCCCCTAATCATTTTTGTTGACCTCCGCTGGACTCTCTCCAGTTTGTCCACATTCCTATTGTAGGAGTGAGGACCAAAACTGGAAGCAATACTCCAGATGTGGCCTCACCACTGCCAAATAGAGGGGAATAATCATTTCCCTTGATCTGCTGGCAATGCTCCCACTAATATAGCCCAATATATTGTTGGCATTCTTGGCAACAAGGTCACACTGCTGACTCATATCCAGCTTCTCATCCACTGTGATCCCCAGGTCCTTTTCTGCAGAACTGCTGCTCAGCCAGTCAGTCCCCAGCCTGTGGCAATGCATGGGATTCTTCCTCTCTAAGTTCAGGACTCTGCACTTCTCGTTGAACCTCATCAGATTTATTTTAGCCCAATCCTCTAATTTGTCTAGGTCACTCTGGATGCTATCCCTACTCTCCAGCATTTTTATCTCTCCCCCCATCTTAGTGTCATCTCAGAAGTTGATGAAGGTGCAATCCATCCCATTCACCCAAATCATAAATGAAGATGTTGAACAAAACTGACCCCAGGACTGACCCTGGGGCACTCCACTTGGTACCGGCTGCCAACCAGACATCGAGCCAATCTGTAATTCTCTGAGTTCTTCTTCTCTTTTTTAAAGATTAGCACTATATTTGCCTTTTTCCAATCATCCAGGACTTCCCCCAACCACCCCGAATTTTCAAAGATAATGGCCAATGGCTCTTCAATCATATCAGCCAACTCCCTCAGCACCCTTGGATGCAGTAGATCTGGACCCATAGACGTGTGCTTTTCTAAATAGTCCTTAACCTGTTCTTTCACCGCTGAGGGCTGCTCACCTCCTCCCCAAACTGTGCTGCCCAGTGCAGCAGTCTGGGAGCTGAACTTGTCTGTGAAGACCGAGGCAAATAAAGCATTGAGTACTTCAGCTTTTTCCACATCATCTGTCACAAGGTGACCTCCCCCATTCAGTAAGGTTTCCACAGTTTCCCTGACCTTCTTCTTGTTGCTAACATACCTGTAGAATCCCTTCTTGTTACCCTTCACATACCTTGCTAGCTGCAACTGGGCCTGGGCCTTCCTGATTACACCCCTGCATACTCAAGCAATATTTTTATTCTCCTCCCTAGTCATCTGTCCAAATTTCTACTTCTTGTAAGCTTCATTTTTTAATTTAAGCTCACTGAAGATTTCACTATTAAACCAAGTTGGTCGCCTGCCATATTTGCTATACCTTGGCATGGTTTGTTCCTGCATTCTCAATAAGTCTTTTTTAAAATATAGCCAGCTCTCCTGGACTCCTTTCCCCCTCATATTAGCCTCCCAGGGGATCCTTCCCATCAGTTCCATAAGGGAGTCTAAGTCTCACATACTACAACAATGATCATGGTATAAGAACCTATGTAGAATACAATAGAACAGGTAGCACAATGGGGTCCTGGTCTCTAGGCACAAACAGAGTACACATAAATAATAATTACAGGAGATCAGCTGCCAGAAGATAAGCACCCTGGTCCATATTTATTAACAACATACGTTTTCAGCAGTGCTTCAAAAGGGGCAACTACAGCCCAAAGCTGGGGTTTTTCCACGCTAGGGTAAACCAAACCAGCCAAACAGCAAACACTTTGGTTTCGCCCCACTGGCTAACCACAAGTCACACAAGCAATTGTCTTAGACACTCCAGGTTCCCAGTATCACCACCAGCAGCCACCTGTCCTGGGGATCAATGGTTATGAAAACCAATACCCCAAATAAAGAAAATGGTTCTCCCCAATTCCAAAGAAGCAGGCCCCAGACCCAGGTCAACATACAAATCAGATCTTCCCACAAATCACGCTGTTGCCAATCCTTTAGAATCTAAAACTAAAGGTTTATCATACAAGGAAAAGGTATAGGTGAAGGTTAGGAATGGTTAAAAGAAATCAATTACATGCAGTAATGGCAAATCTCTTGGCTCAGGCTTACAGCAGTAGAATAAACTGCAGGTTTAGATAAAAGTCTCTGGAATGCATCCCCTGCAGGGATGGGTCATCAATCCGTTGGTCAGAGCTTCCACGTGTAGCAAAATCCCATCCAAAGGTAGGTGCTAGCTGAAGGTTGCAGATTGAAGACAAAATGGAGGACGTGTCTCCCAGGCTTTATAGACTTCCTCTTGTGGGCGAAGACCCTCCCCTTCCTTATGCAGAGTCCGGTTGCAAAATGGAGGTCCCTAGCCACATGGTTCAATTATCAGACTTTCCCCGATTCAGTTTCTGACCAGGCATGTCACATTTCTGGTGAAGCTCCTCGGGCGTGGACAAAGTTCATTGTGTAGTTGATGGCCCTTTAATGGGCCATCACGCAGGCCATCCAAGTTAACAACAGCTTGTCTGAGATTTCACCCAGAAGCCAAGCATAAGTTTGAAGTACAGGCACCATTTATCCAATATTCATAACTTTAGTTCCAAAAAGGATACACACATATCAATGGCATAATCATAATCAGCCCTCCATAACCTGGTCATAGACACCTGTCATGACCCCCTTCACATAAGATTTGGTGTCACTATAGGACCTTGGTTGCTCCAATGATCTATATGATCCCCAATAATTCCAGCAACGTGACACCTCGTAATAATTTCCATTACAAAGAGTCATAAAGTTAGTCTTAGCTAACGTTCACTCCCTTGCTGTCTGTTGGGTACTGTTTGTGTACTAGTCTTTAATACATGTTTAAATCCATTTTCTTTCTTATTCCAAGGAGATGTCATGTATAGTATGTCGTCTATATTTATTGGTATAGTAGCTTGTCCTCGTCACTGAAAATGTTCACTATCAATTTAATACACACAGTTAAATATTTCAGTTTTGTAGCTAGTAAATTGTAAATGGTCTGGAAATTTAGTAAAAGGAAGCTAGCTAACTCAATATTTGTAAGTTGTGTGTGTCCCTTGCTGAGTCTTATTTCTCCATTTATGCAAGCTTCACTAAGCTCAAGTACTAACAGGAGTGTTTCCTTTTTCCAGTTCCCAGCTAATAAGAGCTCTACATAATAGACTAGGTAATTTATCTCACTACCACTGGAGAATTGTTCCCTACAGTTTCTTTGCTGGGTGTTTCTTCAGGGTTCGCTGCACCCTTTCCCCAAAAGTGCAGCATCACAGAGTACAATGATGAGAGCTTTAGGCAAGGAAAACATCAGAATCCCTGGTAGTCTTACTTTACATTAGTAAGATTTTGTCATTTAACTATAGCAGGCTGGTCTTGTTCGAGCTCTTAGTTCAAATTATAGGCTCAGTACCTTGCCCCCACCCCCACCTCAAAAGATCTGGAGTACTGCTCCCAAGCAACGCATGCATGGTAGATTCAAGAATCTGCATCGGTGGACTTGGGAGAGAACCACATCCAGTTCCCCAGGCTAGAGAAGGGGGTTACTGAGGCTCAGGGCCTCTGAGAATACAGAAATAAAAAGGAGAAAATGGCAGCTGGGAGAAGTCCTCATCCCCAAAGTTAATGGGGCAGATTCTCAGCTGGCATCCATTGGAGCGGATACATTTTACAGTAGTAAAGATCTGCCCCAGTACCTCTAAAATCCTAAAATGGCTAAGAAAGGCCCATGTGCATAATATGCTGACTCCCCCACAATGTTGTTGGTACAGGAGGGTGAGTTCTTCAGCACCTTGACTAGTAGCTGGACCATTCCCACAGCTCCCCATGCTGCACCTCCCAGGAAGCATTCAAAATGGGTGCTTATCTCAGTGCTCTATTAGTCTTAAATGCCAAATAAGAGGGACCTTTGACTGAGTCCCCTGCAGTGTAAATATTGGTTCACGAAGCTCTGACTGAGATTGCGTGAACTGAAATCTGGTTGCCCTTGCATCTAGTTGTATCTGTTAACGCCTGTTAGAAATGTGGAAAGTCCCTGCAAATTTTATGGGAGCAGCACTTTTTCTTTGAGAGCTTAAGAATTTCCTTTCAAGCATATAATAAGTAAACAGTTTTCTGCTTCACTAGGAGAAATGCTGCTTTTTAAAGAGCTTTGTGCTAGGGTCAATGACAATATTTACAATTATTGATCTGCCACCTTTGCCCGCTGCCCTTGAAATATTGCCCAGTGCAGCTGTTTTCCCATGATTCTGATTTTCTGTCTGTAGCAAATGAGTAGGGAAATGAATTAGTGGCTGCCCTTATTGGGGTATGGGTGGGGGCAGAGAGTAGAAGGAAGAAAATGCATATTTGAAAGCTACAAGATTACAGCTGGGGGTAGTAGACACAATGCTGGAAATATCTACTAGAATAAGATAACAGCCCTTTGATGTGTATAAAGATTAAAGCTGAAATCCACCAATACAAGCCAAGAAAGCTCCTGCAGTTGTTAATTCTTTGGGGGGAATAATCATAATTTACATTGATACAGCACCTGTCCGTCCAAAGTGTTTTGCAGGCTTAATGTGATATGTCAGCTCTGTACATAGGGCTCACTTAACCCATTGCAGAGGTGCAGCCACCTTGGGTGGACCCTAGGAGCTGGAAAACAACAAAAATTTACACTACACAACAATTTAGGGCAGGAAGAGAAGGCTAAGGCAATGTCTGCACTAGAGAGCTTACGGCGGCGCAACTGTACCTATGCAGCATATTAGCACTTTATGCTAATATCTCCCATCAACATAATTAATCCACTCCCAATGACCGGCGGTAGCTATGTCGGCAATAGAAGCTCTCCCGCCGACTTAGCACTGTGCACACTAGCGCTAATGCCGACATAACTTATGTTGCTCGGTGAGGTGGAATATTCACACCCCTGACAGACATAAGTTTCTTCCACATGAGTGATAGTGTAGACTGTTGTATATTCAAGTTAAATATTCAGTCTACCCAGCAGGCCAGCGGTAGAACCAGGAAGAAAACCTAGAGCTCCTTGTCTAGTGCAATATCTACTGTGCCACAGTGAAAATGAATTAGGCCCTACTTCTGGTGGCTTTCAAAATTAAGTTAAAGAAAATCACTCCAGTATTTTACATCTCCCCCTGCAACATGTAAATAGCGAAGAGCAGTTCAAGCCTCAAAGTTTCCTATAGACATTGCTATGCAGGGTTAATTTAGCAGTACAGCACTTACATGCTATGGTGTTGAGAGCTATTGAAAATTCTAAAACATAGAGGACTAGGGAGAATTTTTATACTGAGGGCCAAATGTGCTTAACAGTCACTTTACCAATAAACATGCATAACACTGCATATTGCACCATAACAATATTTGTGCTGGACACTTATTACTCTGCACTCCCATACATTTTGACACCCTTCCTGCCCCCAAGCTAAGGGACCATCTCTAAATTCTTATCACTCGAAAACATTATGTAGTTGTAATTCATCACCAGTCCCGCTCCCCAGGGCTAGCAATACTTGGTGCTGTATTGCAGACAAGATCAGGTGTTTCTATCACTATATCATTTAACCTTCCAGAAGTCCAAATAAGCTTTTGTTGGATGCTTTAATTTATTACTGTAGTTACTTTTTAACCCCATACTATGTTTTAGTATGGCACAACGGGTTCTCTTGGAACAGGCCTGAGAGCAGCAACCAAGCCAGTATGAAACGTGTAGATACATGTTATACAATTCATGGTTTTAGATTTATGTCTGCCGTGGAATACCTTTAAGAGCTGTATAAATCACAGTTAAACCAATTTTTGAGTTCACTTGAGATTGTCAAGCCTTACAGCAAACAGTAAAATTAAATCTTCATTTGATGCAGATTGTGTTAGCTGTTCTATTTTCTATCGGGGGGGGGGAAGGGAATGGGGGAGGAAATAGTTTCATTTTCATATCATTCTATTTAAAGCATCCCCTTCCCTGTTTACACTAGAGTTTATGGCAGCTAATCTTCTGAAATATTAAATGTTGCCTGGGAATTATGCATAAAAGGAATGGTTATCAGAAGGAAATAGAAGAAATGTGCAAGATTCAGAGATTCTAAGGCCAGAAGGGACCACTGTGATCATCTAGTCTGACCTCCTGAATAGCACAGGTCAGAGAGAATCCCCAAATTAGTTCTTAGAGCAGATCTTTTAGAAAAACATCCAATCTTGATTTAAAAATTGTCAATGATGGAGAATCCACAGTGCCTCTTGAAAAATTGTTCTGAGGGTTAATTACTCTGACTGTTAAAAATATACATCTTATTATTTGAATTTGCCTAGTTTCAACTTCCAGACATTGGATTGTGTTATACATTTCTCTACTAGATTTCAGAGACCATTATTAAATATTTGTTCCCCATGTAGTTACCTATAGTCTGTAATTATCTTCTCTTTGTTCAGCTAAATCGATTGAGCTCCTTGGGTCTGTCGCTATAGAGCAGGTTTTCTAATCCTGTAATCATTCTCATGGCTCTTCTCTGAACCCCTCCAATTTAACAACATCCTTCTTGAATTGTGAACAGCAGTGGTTGCACTTGTACCAAATACAGAGGTAAAATATCCTCTCTAACTCTTATTCAAGCTATCCCTTTTTATGCATCCCAGGATTGCATTAACTCTTTTGGTCACAGTGTCACATTATGAGCTCATGCTTAGCTAATTATCCCCTATGACTCCCCAAATCTTTTTCAGAGTCACTGCTTCCCAGGGTAGAGTCCCCCATCCTGAAGATATGGCCTATCGTCTTTGCTCCTGAATGTATACATTTACATAACGTTTGTTTGCACCCAATTTACAATGTGATCTAGGTTGTTCTGAATCCGTGACGCATCCTCCTCATTATTTATCACTTTCCCAATTTTTGTGTCATCCACAAACTTGATCAGTGATGATTTTGTCTTCTTCCTCGTCTTGATAAAGATGTATAAAGTATAGATCATATGCCGCTGCAGGACCCCACAGATTGACATAGAAGAAGTTAATATGTCTCTGAACACTACAACTTTCAAAACAGGAAGTCTGGATGCTGAGAGCAGAACAAAGAAAGCAGTCTTTCTGCACATCATGCAATTTACAGATTTAGCCAAAAGGAAAATATGGAATGTAGCCCATTAGAGGAGGGCTGTGGTACAATGGAAATCCCTCCAAGGGTTCACTTCAGATTAGATGTTTAGATTAGTATTCAACTCCATTTTACAAAGCATCTTTCATACACCCTGTCCACACAGAGCTTTACAGATTTAAATGCACTTTCACCATTAAAATAATAATAATAAAAAAAAACACAGAGGGAGACAGAAGTGAAGTATGAAAAGATGTTTTCAGGTGAGATTTGACAATGCTACCAACGGAAATGAGGTGGAGAGTGAATGAGGCTCTCACACCAGAACTGATAAAACTATGTGAAGGGAAGGAGAAAAGCTTGCTGGTTAATAGTTCAACTACAAGCTGGTTAAAGCTTACATGGTTAATTTAGGAGCAGGCATCACTTCCTCTGCATTTGCAGCCATCTCTGTGGCTATAGGGGAGCCATCTCCTTCTCCACATCCAGCCCATCGACTCAAAGAAAACTCTCTCTTAGTTTAGGGGACGACGTCACTACATGCACCCCAGTCTGCTCACGGAAAGGAATCCACTCAGAAACATCCACCACAATCTGCTCAGGGGAAATACTTGATCCATGGGAAGGGATCTCCACATGCACCACAACTGGCCCCATGGGAACACATTTCCACATACACCTTTTTCTGGCTTGTCCTAGCTCCAATTTTTGGATCCTGTCCTCTCTGATAAGAAACTGCAAATAGGCTAGTACCGTCCAACAAAACTTAGCAGCAGGTATGTACTGAGTCACAGTTTCCCCCAAGTATCATAAAAAAAGCACAGAACGATCCTTGTAGCTGGAATTCTTTGTGGAATGGGTGAGGTCTTGGGGAGTGTTTGGCCTGTACTGGGAAGCTGTTCCAGACAGGTGGGTGGTAGTGCATGGAAGGGAGCAGAAAGCCCTGAGTGGTTGAAAAAAGGGAGCACTCAGGAGTGGAACTTAAGTAGACCTGTGAGAGCAGTAGAGCCTGAGGGCAGAGTTATGAAATTATTACATGATTCACGTAGTTGGAAGCTGGGAACTCTGGAGTGTGGATTCTAGCTCTGCCACTGAGTCACTATGTGGTCTGGAGCAAGTTACTTAACCTCATTGAGTTTCAGTTTCCCCAACTCTAAAATGGGGCTAATAGTTCTTAAACTCTCACCCTGTTGAATTGTTTGTTATTGTTTTGTATCATGCTTTGCAGATGTAACGTGTTCTTTAGTTAATAAATGTCACTAATAATAATTATTATTAGACCTACTATGGCCACGTACCAGCTGTGTCCTTATTTACAAAGGTCTACTGGATTTTGCTGTGTTGTGCAGAGTTTACCCATGTGCACATTTAGCAATGTGTTGAATAATCTCTTTTCTGGCACAGATAAAGTGTAACTGACAGAATGGCAGCCACGGGTACAGAGAGCAGCTCTGAGGATCGATCCAGACGAATATTCTGCAAGAATCCATTCCTCAGTATCAAGGTAGATACCACAAGCATGCTATAATCCCCCCAAGGTCACCAGGCAAGGAAAGAAAAGGAAGTGTTTGGTTTCTGCAGAAGTCAGCTGTCTATTTCTTTTTATTTCATGATTGTTAAAGCTCTAATGGATTTCCCTGCTTGCAGAAGTGCTTTTAATCTAAAAAGCAAACCCTGCAAAAAGGATGTTACAAGTTTTACTTACCATGTTTGCAATATTTAACCTTCCACTGTAGCGGGATGTTCGCTAGGCTATTGAGGGAGACCAGTAATAAGTTCAAGGAGACCAATGAGACTCAAAACAAAACGTGTTTATTCGGCCGAGGTGGCAGCCGCCCAAAAGCGTGAAGAAACTGCCACACCAACCACACCCAACTTACAGTTTTATAGTCTTGGTTAACTACGCAGTTTCTTTATGTGTTACATGATTGGCTATCCCATATTGCTAGGCAGATTTAGACTACGCACGTGGGGCAGGCACGTGGTAGGAACAGCGTGATTGGACAGAATTTCGCGCCCTTTTTGCAGGATTGTTGCATTGCTTGTGCACAGAACATGCAATAGCAGCATATTACTTTTGATGAGGTAGTGACTGTATAAATGTGCAAAAACCAATTGTTACATGATTGATTCAAAACATCTTCATAACCTTTTTTAAAATACACATTAACATTAAACAATAACTATAACTATCTATCATTTTCCCTAATGGAGATCTTATATTTTGATCTTTACATATCTGCATCAACATTTATCATTATTTGCTTTCTTCAACCCTCACATTCCCTCCTTTTTCTTGTTGCTAGTTATTGCAAACTAGCAACACTCTAAACATCATTATTACCAGTTATTGATGAATTTTAAACATTAACATTATTCTGTTGGACCATAACAGATTACAGGATCTAAACTACTTTTCAGACATACAGAATATATAACACATTAAGATAAGATTGAACAAGAGAACTTATTATAAACAAAAATATTAAAAATAGTATACTTTACACACATTAAACAAACCCGCCTCTGCCCCTTTCCCTGAGAAACATTACAGTAATGTTTTGGGGCAACAGGCGATCAAGATATTCTAAGGAATACATTATAACAAATGTTCATACAGTAGTGCAGGTTTTCAGAGTGGTGCTTGGTCACCTGACTCACAAGAGGTAGGTTGAGCATCTTGCTGACTAGGTGGTTGGGCTGCTTTGCGGAAGACGATTTGCAGAGGGTTGGAGCTCTTTACAGAGACCTGCCAGTTGGGTGGAGGCGATGTGTGATCAGACTTGACACGGGTATAATGAATCCATGGCTTAACACTGGCTAATTTAACAGCAGTGGGAGTGGTAAGGAGAACAGTATAAGGGCCCTTCCATTTAGGTCCCAAGGGGTTAGTTTTCCAATCCTTGAGCCATACAGAATCTCCTGGGGAGAAAGGGTGCAGAGCAGTGACGGGGAAAGGGAACTTGAGCTCACTAACGTAGGTGGATAATTGAGTTAACACTTTGCTTAGGAGCTGAACTTCTCTAATAAGATCTTGCTTTCCCAGAAGGTAAGTATCCCCTTTCAAGTGGTGGACCCCTAGCGGTGGTCGGCCAAATACTAGCTCATAGGGTGAGAGCTTTAAGGATCGTGTGGGAGTGCATCGAACTCTAAGCAGTACCATGGGCAAGGCTACAGTCCATGATAGGTCGGTTTCCTGGCAAATTTTACCTAGGGCATCTTTTAAAGTCCTATTCATCCTTTCAACCTTTCCTGATGATTGTGGATGGTATGCACAATGGAGTTTCCAGGTGATGCCTAGGAGTACTGACAAAGAGCGGATGACTCTGTGAACGAAAGCGGGACCATTGTCACTTCCAATGTGTAATGGAAGTCCAAATCGGGGGATTACATCTCGGAGCAGGGCCTTAGTAACCTGCTCAGCCTTTTCATTAGTGGTAGGCCATGCCTCAACCCAGCCGGAATATGTACAAACTGCTACAAGCAAGTACTTGAATTTCCCAGACTTTGGCATTTCAGTGAAGTCCACAACTAGTGATTCCATCGGACTATATCCTATATGCTGGACTCCAGGTGGTCGAAGAGGTCCTACACGAGGATTATGTTTTGCACAGGTTTGACAACGTAGGGCAGCACGTCTGGTGAGTGAATGTAGACCATTTATGTACAGTTCACGGTCTAGGAGTTCAGTCAGATTAGTGCTACCTAAATGGGTCTGTTGATGTAATTCCTGAATCAATTCCCAAGCTACCACTGCAGGCAGAAAAATTTTATTATTTGGCAAGACATATAACCCTGATCGCTTTACTCCTTTTTCCTGTTCAGCCCAAAGTTGTTCCTGTGCAGTGTAGTGTACTTCAGCAGGAATCATTTCAGCCACGTTGAGGTGCTGGATATGAGTAGCTGGAGATTGTTGACGCGCTGCATTCCTTGCTTCTTCATCTGCCTGTCGGTTTCCTTTTGCGACAGGATCCTCACCATGTTGGTGTCCTTTGCAGTGCATTACAGCAACTTGTTTGGGCATCCAAACAGCATCAAGAAGGGCCAGAATTTCATCTGCATGCTTTATTTTCTGTCCGTTTGAAGTTAGAAGTCCTCTTTCCCTATATATGGCACCATGGGCATGGAGTGTTAGGAAGGCATATTTTGAGTCAGTGTAAACATTGACCTTTTGCCCTGTTGCTAGTTCAAGTGCTCGACGGAGGGCGACCAGTTCAGCCTTCTGGGCGGAGGTGCCAGGGGGAAGTGCCTTTGCTTCACAGACAGTGCCTTGATCATTGACTATGGCATACCCTGCCAAACGTTGACCCTGATCAATAAAACTACTACCATCGGTGAAAAGGACAGAGTCAGGTGTGGCTAAAGGTGTATCCAGTAAGTCAGGTCGGCTAGAATAGACTTCTTCCATGACTTGAAGACAATCATGTTTTTCTGTGGGATCTTCTTCTACTGGCAGTATAGTTGCAGGATTAAGGGTGGAACAGACAGAGATGGTAACAGAAGGATTGTCTACTAATATACTTTCATACTTGAGGAGTTTGGTGTTTGTCATCCAATGATGGCCCCTATGTTCCATTAGGGTGACCACAGCATGTGGGCACTTTAAGGAGATTGGTTGTCCTAGGGTGAGTTTACTTGCCTCTTCAGCAAGAAGGGCAGCTGCAGCTACGGCACGTAGGCAGGGTGGCCATCCTTGTATTACAGTGTCTAGTTGCTTAGAGAAGTATGCTACTGGTCGCGGCCAGCTACCGATGGTCTGGGTTAAGACACCAACTGCAATACCTTTCCTCTCTCCTACATACAGTGTGAAAGGTTTTTCCAAATCAGGGAGGCCTAACGCAGGGGCTGTCATCAGGGCAGACTTGATATCTTCAAACCCCTTTTGTTGTGTTTCTGTCCAAATAAAGGGATCTGCAGCCCCGCCTTTTGTGGCCTCATGAAGGGGTTTAGCTAGTGTAGCATAGTTAGGAATCCAGAGACGGCAGAAACCAGCAGCTCCTAAAAACTCGCGCACTTGGCGTCTGTTTGTAGGGGTAGGAATGGCACAGACTGCCTCTTTTCTCTCAATGTCCAGCATGCGGATTCCTTTTGTGAGCTTAAATCCCAGATATTTTACTTCCTGTTGTACTAGCTGAGCCTTTTTCTTAGAAACCTTGTAACCTTTGAGATAGAGATGTTTTAAGAGATTAGCAGTAGCCTCTGTGCATTCAGTGTAGGTACGAGCAGCCACTAGAAGGTCGTCAGCATATTGAAGGATGTTCCAGCGGTTACCTCCTTGTGTGAGAGGCACCAAGTCTTGGGCTAGGGCTTGTCCGAATAAGGAGGGTGAGTTACAGAATCCCTGTGGGAGACGTGCCCATGTCATATGAGTCTTTTGGCCAGTATCAGGATGTTCCCATTGAAAAGCGAAAATAGGCTGACTGATGGGTGCAATCCGGAGACAGAAGAAGGCATCTTTAAGATCTAGCACTGAGAACCATTTGGCATTAGCTGGTACCAAACTGAGAAGAGTGTAAGGATTTGGTACTACTGGGTGCAATGGGATCACTCTTTTATTCACGGCCCGTAAGTCATGTACAGGTCGGAAACTTTTATCAGGCTTCTCCACAGGTAACAAGGGAGTATTCCAGGCTGACTGGCATTTGATGATAATACCAGTGTCTGATAATTTTTGTAAATGTTCATGTATGCCAATTACTGCTTTTCGAGGTAGAGGATATTGGGGAATGGAGACAGGAGTTGCCATGGGTTTTAGATCAATGATTATGGGAGGGATGTCAACTGCCAGTCCAGGTGGATTATCTTCTGCCCATACACCTGGAATATTGAAAGCTTGCCAATCTTGTCTATTTTCCATGGAGGTGTAAAGTCGCCATTCTTCTTCTACAGGGAGTGCTAACATAAGGCTTTGAGTTGGGGATGGTTTTTCTCCTAATTGCATTTTCATGTTTCCATCACTATCAAAGGTGAGAGTGGCTCTGAGTTTTGACAGCATATCTCTCCCAAGGAGGGGAATGGGACATTCAGGTATATAGAGAAGTTTATGGGTAACAACGTGGCTTCCTAATTTACATGCTCTTTCTTGTAAATAGGGACAGGGTTTCATTTGTCCTGTTGCTCCAACGACAGTGGTTTGTAGTTGGCTCTCAGGGGCTACTTTAGTGTTAACCACAGACCTGGTAGCTCCTGTATCAATTAGAAAGTCTATGAACTGGCCTCCCACATTCATACAGACCATCGGCTCCCCGGGGCCAGTTGTAAATACTTCTGTCGGGATCCGAGGAACCGGTCTGGCCTAATCTTGATTCCCTGCCCAATCCTCTATCACTGCCATACCAAAGGTATCTCCCTCAAGTGTTTGAGCAGTTGCTGCTTTGGACCAGACAGGTGCCCCATACTCCTTTCTATTTCCCCTATTGTGTGGCCCTCCTCTTCCTTTCTCACTTTCTGAAGTATTTTCACTTTCTTTGTTAGGACACTCATTTTTCCAGTGACCAACCTGGAAGCAATGGGCGCACTGGGTGAATCCTAGTCGACCTCTGCCTCGCCCTCTTCCTCCACCACGCTGGGCATTTCCTCTTCCTTTTCCATTGTAATTGTCCTGGAAGACTGCAGCAACCAACTGGGCTCTCTTTTTCACCTTTTCTTCCGCTTTCCTTTCCTCTTCACCTTCTCGGGCAGCATATACTCGAGCAGCTACTTCAAGAATGCGCCCCATATTCATGTGGACTAATCCCTGATCCTTCTGAAGCTTACGCCTGATGTCTGGTGCACACTGACTGATAAAACTGTTTTTCAAGGCTTGGGACCCTGGACTGTCTTCTGATTCATTGTCCATATCATATGGAGACCATTTACGATATCCTTCTCTCAATCTCTCTAGAAATGCTCCAGGTGTTTCTTCTTTATCTTGGAGCAAATCATGAATTTTCCGGAGGTTTACAACTCTAGGTGGTCCCCTTTTGAGAGCCCTAACAAGTAACCGATGGTATAAATCAAGGGCAATTTTACTGTCTGGTGTGTTAGGGTCCCATCCTGGATCTCTAATAGTGGGAAATGTATTGTCCATAAAATCTAGGAGGCCATTAGGGTCTCTTGTTCCATATTCTATACGGGCTTCTTCCCTCCCTCGGCTTAGAACTAAGGTTCGTTCTTCTGGGCTAAGCAACATTTGGAGAAGTTGGCTGATGTCCATCCAAGAAGGATAGTGAGTTCCAATAATTCCCTCTACTAAGGTGGCAATAGCTGTGGGATCGTTCGTCCACGGTGCCTTTGAAGCTTTCCAATTAAGGAGATCACTACTAGTGAAGGGAACATGCTGATACACTCCCTGGACCCGGTACTGTCCTGTGGGGTTGTCTGGGGGAGGAGGAATTAATTGGTTAACTACCCGGAGAGGGAACTGTCGCACCGGAGAGGTATCGCGGTCCCTACTCCGGAGGGCATAGGAATGCTCCTTTGTAATGTTTCTTTTCTCATCCCGATTAGAATCATGATCCTCGGGTTTTCTCTCAGGGGTTAGGAGTTGTTGAAGTTTTGCCACGCTTTCTTCAAGTTGCTGTAAACCTAACCGACCGGAGTCAGTTGGTGAATTTGAGACGGACATGCCTGCTACGCTTGGCGGCGGGACTGTTGGTGCTTGCGGTATAGGCATAGGCTCGAGCGGGGCGGCCGGGACTACGGGTAGCGGCATGTAAGGGGGTGGGGCTAGTGGCTCATCGTCTGGGAGGCTTGGATAGATAGGTTTCGATTCCTCCGGGGTTCCCCTGAGTCTCCTCTGTGTACGTGTGCGAAGGACTAGGCATTTGGTGTATCTTTGTAACCAAGATGGATTCTCCTCCACTATATCAAACCATGCAGATATATAAGGGTACTGATCGGGGTGTTGGTGTCCTGTGAAATTGAGGACATCTCTAATAATATCCATGTCCAAAGTCCCTATGGCTGGCCACGTGGGCTGAATTGGAAATGCCGGCCAGTCTTTTTCACAAAATTTCTTTAACAATCCGGCCTTGCGGCTGCCGGTGGGAATGCGCTTTTTGAATTCTCCAAAATGCTCTAACATGCAAGTTAGAGGTGTTTTGCGGTCTTCCTTGGATCCGCTTCCTCCCATTTTGCAAACTAGGTCTTGGGGCACCCTCACTAGCCTGACTTTACAGCTGTCTTTACTTTTCCTATTTACCTCTCCACCCAGATAGAACAGATAAAACAGACACAATAGGGAAGACGGGTTCCCAACCGACTATAGAGGATGGGGGAGTCGGTTGGTGGGAGGGTTGAGGTTTACTCTCAATCGCCACTAGCCTGTGTCACCGGACGTTCCAACGGCTGACAACAGGAACCGTAATGGCCATTCACTCAGTCACACACACAATCAGTCACTCCAACGAGAAAATCCCTCCCAGAGACCCTCTTATACTTGCCTCTCCGGAGACTGGCTGGCGTTTCCCTCCCTTTCCCCACGGTTGTTTTCAAAGCCTCTCCGTTGGCGCAAAAAGGCAATCTGAACGGTGAACCGGCCCACGAGCGGCCACCGGTCAAAAACGGGGGCCCTCTCGATGCACCGCTTCTGAGCCGGCCCCCGAAGCAGACTCACCCCTGCAAGTCCCCAATGGACTTATCCCTGAACCTGCTCCTGATCGTCCCTCGACATCCCGGATGAGCCCCCAGAAGATGTAGCGGGATGTTCGCTAGGCTATTGAGGGAGACCAGTAATAAGTTCAAGGAGACCAATGAGACTCAAAACAAAACGTGTTTATTCGGCCGAGGTGGCAGCCGCCCAAAAGCGTGAAGAAACTGCCACACCAACCACACCCAACTTACAGTTTTATAGTCTTGGTTAACTACGCAGTTTCTTTATGTGTTACATGATTGGCTATCCCATATTGCTAGGCAGATTTAGACTACGCACGTGGGGCAGGCACGTGGTAGGAACAGCGTGATTGGACAGAATTTCGCGCCCTTTTTGCAGGATTGTTGCATTGCTTGTGCACAGAACATGCAATAGCAGCATATTACTTTTGATGAGGTAGTGACTGTATAAATGTGCAAAAACCAATTGTTACATGATTGATTCAAAACATCTTCATAACCTTTTTTAAAATACACATTAACATTAAACAATAACTATAACTATCTATCATTTTCCCTAATGGAGATCTTATATTTTGATCTTTACATATCTGCATCAACATTTATCATTATTTGCTTTCTTCAACCCTCACACCACTGTTAAACTCTCTGCACTGTGACAGATCGCCTTCTCGCCCCCTCGTCACAAACAGGCAGGAGACTCTTCTGTGGCTCCCAACAGTGCACTTTATTCACAGTGCAAGCCCCAACACCGATAGACAACTCTATACAGTTCAGCTAGGCCCCAACCCTCAATCTGGCCGGTCCCTGGAAGCAGTCAGCTCTGCAGGCTCAGCTCTACTTCCCAGCTCTATACCTCTCTGTCTCTGTCTCCTCCACACCACCACCCTGGGCTTCCTTCCTGGCAGGCTTTTATTCCCCCTGAGGAGGCTGCCAGGTGCAACCCATAAGGCTGATCCCTCTGCAGCCCAGGTGGCTGATTAGGCTTGCTCTTGCAGGGAGATTTGCAGAGGCTTTCCTTCCTCTTAAAGGGCCTGCAGGGCTGGCTCAGGCAGTCCTGGCCAGCACCCTGCCACAGCATCCATTATCTGGGCCAGATTTTCAAAAGAATTTCACTCCCCTTTAGGCATCTACCTATGGGCCAGATTTTTAAGAGTGCCCAGCTCCCCAAATCTGGTCAGTTTTCTTATTGTGTCACAACAAGTGTACACAATGTATTCTGAGGCATTTGAATTGGAAAAGGAGAGCCTTGTGCTGAGAAAAGAGGGGAGGGACTCTGGGTTCCGTGCGCTGTCTCTTGCCATCTGAGGAATGGCTGGGCAAGTTTGGGCAAGTCATTTAGACCCTAATCCTGCAGAGTTTTATTGTGAAGCAATTAAGCAGTTCTGCTGAACCCAGTGAACTACTCATGCACTTAAAGTTAAGCATTGGCATAGCTCGGAGGATCGGGCCCTTCCCTCTCAGTGCCTCGGAGCTTTTGAGGCTCTTCATCCATCCATGAAGTGTATCAAATTCTGGGGTGCAATCCAGCCCAGTGAGGGGCTGTGTCACTCCTGCTCTGCAATCTTGCGTGCCTCACAAAGCCTTCCTAATGTAAGTTCTAAGCTGGGCCACTCACACACAGCCAAACTGCCTGCAGGTCGCGCCCTGTGTGTCTTGGTCCAGCAACTCTGCCAGCAGCACAGCAGCCACACTCGCTTCCAGCAGCTTGGTTTAGTACCTGCAGGATGACCCCCAACACAATCCCAGGCCTGAATTTACCCCCAAAATGTCCAGCCCTCTCCCCTCCCAGACAGTTGAGATGTTATAGGTCTGTTGCCCCTGTAAAAGTCAATATACAACAGTTTGCTACTTTAATTGGAGTTACCAACAATCGGCTTAAACAGAACACTGGATTAGTTTTGATTAAAGAATAAACCACGTTTATTTAAAGAGAGAGAGATTTTAAGTGAGTGCAAGTATAAGGTGTTAAACTCAGAAATGGCTATAAGAGAAATCAAGAGAAAATGCTTTCTAGTGCTAAACCTTAACAAACTAGACTTGGTTCAAGGTAAAACTCTTAACCCATGTTCCCAGCAAGGGGGGTGACTAAATTCTCAACTCATGATCTGCCCTCAAAATCTAAAGGGTCGGTTCCTTTGTCTTCTTAGGTGAAAGAGTAAGCGAGTAGGAAATACCTGGGGTGGGTTTGTCCCACTTTTATAGTTCAGTCACCCTACAGAGTGGATTCATCAGAGGTTTACCCCTCAAAACAAATTTTATTCAAACAGGTGTCATGGAGTCTGGGGGTGACCATGCCTCCATGTTCTTTTTTCTTCCCTGTGTATGCTAAAATGCATATTTGCCTTGTCACCCTTTTACTGTCTCAAGGAACTTGTTTACTAATTATATGTCAATTAAGGTAAACACACTCTCTTTTTGGTTAATACAGACTTGCTTAACCACTCCTGCCTAATCAGGGCTACATGGCTTTGAACATGTGCTACCAACATCATACCGGGGATTTCATATTTTGGACTAAGTTTATTACAATAGTGTGAAGGCTTGGACTATAGGGGTGCATTCAGTCACAAAGTGATTGTAATAATACTTCTTGCCTGATAGGATCAGAGCTGTGAGGTTTGATTCATTAATATTTGCAAAGTGCTTTGAGATTCTTGGACAAACAATGCTGTATAATTATAGCGTGAAGTTGATCACCTGATACTTTCTTATCAGATAATTTTACTAAGTTATGAAGTTACATGACCAGTGCTTTGTTTTAAAGCGCTGGAGTAAAACAGGCATTGCCCTGCCTAATAATAAGACTTTTTAAAGTGTTTCACAAACATTAATGAATTTTGCCTCACAACCCCCTCTGAGGTAGGAGAGTGTCATTATCCATGTTTTGCAGATGGAGAAGCTGAAGCTTGTAACATATCCACAGTCACACAGGGAATTTGTGGGAGAGCCAAGAATGTAACTCAGATTACCTGACTCAGTCCTATGAGTTAACCACAAAGCCATTGTTCCCGTTAACTTTAATTTGTTCTTGTGGATGTCCAAGTGAAAACAAAGCTAATGTTTTTCTATGACAATGTCTACGAAGTGACATGCACTGAAACTAATTAGTAATCTCAAAGAAACAAGCGGTAATAAGAATGCTAACGCTGCATTATTCTGTCCCAATCAGCAGTTCTACTCCTGAGTTCTCCCCTGAGATGAGAGAGACACTCAAGTCTTCCTCACAAGTGTTGCAGGTCAAAGTGCTTGATAATGGACTATGCTGTTGTGTGGGACTGGAAGGCTTAGGGAATTGGTTTCTGAGCCTTTCTTTTCTAGGACACTGGTCTGAAGCCAGCCCTTGCTGGGGATGGAAAATAGTTATTTATTTGGTGGCTTATATTCTGTGACATGAGCAAGTGGTCTCATGCCAGCTCCCAGTGCATAGAGTGCACAGTCAACCTCCTTGTAGGTAGACTCATCAGAGAAGCCTATTGAATTGATATGGACAGAATTGAAGCACATTGGCATGGCAATGTGGGGAAAGTTTCCACTGTGGCTGTCCATGTTCTGCAGTTGCTAACCCAGCACTTTACCAGCACTAAGCTCACTTCCAAAAGTCTGAGAGAACATATGAGTGAGAGGCGTTCTGTTTCACATCTCCATCTACAGTATAAACTACCTGCACAGCAGTCTGGACCCCTAGAAAACTCTCTTGCACAGAAATCTAGAGTTTGCTTCTAGGAGCTTGGCAAGGCTTTAAAGGCATTTGCCACCTGACCTACCTCAGAGATTTTTCTTTGTTGAAGAGGAAACTATGAATGTGTCAGAAATCCCACCCAAAATTTAAGCCCCCTGGAAATGGCATCATGTGCTTTGTGTGTGGAAGTGTATTGGGCTTCAGCTCACTGTGAGTTTGAATACTATAAAAATAGATGAGCTAAACTATCATGTGGATTTGTGCATGTGCCGGGAGAGCCAAGACACAATAATTCACTCCTACTGCATGTTGAATGCTGTGCAGAGAAGCTTTCCCCCCTGCTTTATGTTGCGTTCATGAAGTTAGATCACTCAGGTTTCAGAATCAGTGTCTGACTTCCTCACATCCTGGGAAACAATTTTAGAAACAGGATCTAAATGATCCTTACAGGAAAACCAAAGAATTGCTTAACACAGTTTGCATGCTTAGAACAAGCTGAACTGATCGCAAATGGAATCACGTCACTGTAGATTTTCAAACAACTAAGGCACAAAAATGCATCTCAAGAACTTCATGGAAACAGTCCTCCTGGGGAATGCTGTACAGACCAGAAGGACCTTAAAACATTTAATGACATGTTGCACTAATTCCTACAATCCTACAAAATGGACAAAATAAGGATTTGAAGCAGGTTCCAGTGAAGCCCATGTCAAGACCCCATTAGTTCTGTGGCAGCAATATCTAGCCTTGACTTAATATAGTGAACATTAGGGGGCAAATTCTTTTCTACACTACACAAGAGCAACTCTATTGAAGTAGATAGGGTTGCACCAGTATTCATGAGAGGAGAATTTGGCCGTTAGACTTTGTAGTAGAAGAGCACGTCAAGCAAAATACATACAGACTGCTGACAAAGCTGAAGTTTAGGTTAACTTTCTTTCTTTAGCTCTTTTCATGATTATTGTAATGAACATAAGGAGACAAATCCAGGAAGGAAATATGGGAAGATGGTGCTGTGACTAAAGCCCAGGACTGAGCACAATGGGTCAATATTTTCAAAAGTGACTTCGTATTTTGGGTGCCTGACCTGAGTCACTTTATATGGTCCTGATTTTCAGAGAGCAGGAGCTCAGCACTTTCTGAAAATTAGGTCCCATTAAAGTGTCACAAGTTAGCCAGCCAAAAATGTAGGCACACAAAATCACTAGTCGCTTTTTAAAATCTTGGCAAAGAAATCTTGGTTCTATACTTGGCTTTGACACAGGGTACCTCTCTGGGCCTGACTTTCCCCACCTGCAAAATTCAGGCTGTTGTGAGGGTGCATTAATTAATGTGTGTGAAGGGCTTTGAGATCCTCAGAAGAAAGGTGCTCTGGATGGGTGAAGTGTTATTGGCAGTTACTGTGTGTGTCATGGCAGCAATTCACCTGTCAGTAAAAACAAAGTTATGAGTGTAATATAGTCTGCCTGACAGCAAAGACATATAATTATAGGTTATGGGCACTGGCTGGACCTGGCCAGCTACTTTATAAAAAGAACTTGAGGTTGCAAGTTATAGTACAAGTTCTTCTGCTCAACTATTTTCTCCTACTTTATAGTGTGTGTGTGTGTGTGTTTTCAGTTGCTTCCTACTGCCATCATCCCTAGCTGGAATCAGACCAGAGGCTGCACATCCATTTGAATGTGGTTAAAGGGTCAGGCCTTGGCCTTCTTGTAAATAGCTTGCTCCGTCCTGCCTTGTACTCCCTCGCCTACTGCAGACATATGTGCATATTGCCCATTTGGCTGGCAGTCTGAAATACGTTCGTGTGCAGGCCTGGCCTGAGGTCACATGGGGGTACTTCTGACCATCAAGAGAGGAGCCATTGCATGCCCCACAACTAAAGCCTGTGAAAAAAACACTGACCCAGCCCAGATTCTGCTGAGGAGGCCTGTCATAAGTATGGAGGGTGCCTTGCCTGGGTTGGGCTATGTTATCTAATACAGTGTGCCTTGCCTGGGTGGGGGCTATGTTGTCTGAGACAGGTGACGTGGGAGTTTCTCTGCCATGAGGGAGGGAGGAGCCTCCAGCCCAGGACGAAGGGAGGAGCAAAACAGTCAGTTCCATCTTGGCTGGTCTCCAGGGAGGAGGCAAGGGCCAGGAGAGTTCCATCTTGGTTGTCCATGAGGCAGGGAGCTTGCCAGGCAACATGGGCAAGGGTCCAGGAGTGTGTCTCTAGCTATGGAGATAACTCTCTTTTCTTCTTACATTTCTGATTAGCTGATGTGAGTATAGCCATTTGATTCTTCTATTAAGCCATGCCTTTGGGGTGTTCTTTCCTTTTCAGAAGAAAGTGGGGAACCCCAAATGTAAAGTGTCTGTATCTCTGCTTTAACCTTTTTCTTTATTAAATCTTCTAGTTAAAACCGTCTGGTTTATTTTCCTTAAGGTTTTTCTCTCTTCACAGGGAAGAGAGGAGGTAGGGGGAGGTGCATAGCCCCCAGGTATCTGACTTGGCTTCCAGGGAGGAAGCCAGAGTCAGGGTTAAGGGAAGTCTGCCTTCAGCCAGGGAGGGTGAAGGGCAGCAGTTTCCAAGTGTCTTGCTCTCAGGTACAGAGAGACAGAGGGTGAAAGAAAGCAGCCTTCAGGTATCTGACTTTGAAACCCAGGGAGGGGGACAAAGTTGGGGTGGGAAAGATCGGGGGGCCCTCCAAGGTTATACTCAATTGGTGGCAGCGATTGGTAACCCCAAAAACCCCAACTGGCAAAGTGGGGTGTGTGTGGGGGGAAAGGACTTGTTGGTCTGGCATAGAAGAGGCCCAGCCTTTGTACTCAGAAGCATAGAGGCTGGGCGTCCCCCCTCCCACAAGGCCCAACAGTGGAGGGTCAGCCCTGCCTGTGTTCTGCCAGCAAGTGTTGTGAGACCCTGACTGGTGTAGGCAGGAGAGGGCGCTAGGGGTCTGTTAGTAGCCACTTGCCAAACATTCTGCCATTATCCTGAAGAGTTGGTTGGGGTGATTTCCCTGCCTCTGACAGAGCCAGGCCAGCTCTGAATATCACTGAATCCCCCCCTCCCAGAGATGACTGAGGCCTGAGGCTTAGAAAAAAAAACTTCTACGAAGTAACAGTTTTCCCTTTGTTCTGACCCAGATTGCACCATGGGTCATGTCTTTTCAAAGAAATATCTTGGGGAAGGAGACTCTTCTACAAGCCCTGTCCCCCTCCCGTGTGGCAGTTCAGATTACACAAGCTGCCCCTCACCCCCCGGAACAAGCTCCAGACACTCCTTGCACAATGCCCTTAGTCCAAGTTTGTTTGTGCAGTGGTTTGGCTTTGGTTATGGTTATGAACAAACCGTTTTTATTCAGTGGGGAAGCAAATAGTTTCTCAGACCCATCCCCTCCTTTCTGCAAACACCTAAAAGCACAGGCTTTTCTCACCGGCTAGGGGAGAAAATATCTGTGGGAGCCTGTTGTTAAAATAGCAGCAGCATATTCCTGAACAGATCGGAATCAGTGTGAGCTCGACTTTCCTACAGCACAAAGTCTAATAGCATAGCTGGCATGTGTCTTTTTTGAGCATTCATTAAAAAGGATGCTAGGTCTGTGTAACTAGTAAGAAGTTTTTCAGCTCCCTGAGAGTAAGGAGTTCTTTTCCAAGGTCTAACAGTCGTTCTCAAACTTTCTCTGTTGGTGACCCCTTTCATACACCAGGTCTCTAAGCGCGACCCCACTTAGAGGTCGGGCTCGGGGGTGGGGCAGGGGCAGGGTCCAGGCTGGGGGGGGGGGGCTGCCAGCAGCCCCCCGGGGCAGAGGCTGGGCTCGAGGGTGGGGTGCCAGAGCCCTCTGGGGCAGGGGAAAGGCTCAGGGGAGGGTACCAGCAACTCCCCGGGACAGGGCCCGGGGTGCCGCCGGCAGCCCACCGTGGCAGGGCCTGGGGGCTCGGTTCGCTGCCGGCAGCCCACCGCAGCAGGGGCCGGGGATCCAGGCGACACTGGCAGCCCGCCGCGCCATGGGCCGGGTCTGGGGTGCCGCCGCCAGCCCGTCGCAGCAGGGGCCAAGGCTCAGAGCACCACCAGCAGCCCGCCGCGGCAGGGTCTGGGTCTGGGTCTTGGGGCACTGCTGGCAGCCTGCCATGGCAGGGCCTGGGGCTCCAGGCACCGCCGGCAGCCCACACGGGCCGGGGCTTGGGGCGCTGCCGGCAGGGGTCGGGGCCGGCCGCTGGCAGCAGGGGCTCGTGACCCCCACATAATCGGGTCGTGACCCCTTGAGGGGTCGCAACCCCCACTTTGAGAACCAATGCTCTACAACTTACTGGCTGCCTGGCTTTGAACAACTTGCTCCATCTTATTCTGTGTCTCCATTTCCCCCATGTGTAGAATGGGGATAGTAATACCTACCTCCCTGAGGTGATGTCAGGCTTATTGGCTCTTTGTTTATAAAGGACATTGAGATCATTGGACATAAGATTCTGTATAAATACACATAATATATTATTATAACATTCCCAATCTCATGTAGGTGCCATGCAGAATTTTGACAGCCATTCAAATGGTTGATGTTGTGAAGAATCGTGCGGATAAAATGCATATACACCAGTGATTCTCCCACACATGCACTGGGTTACATAGATCACAAAAGTGGGTCGGGAATATCATTTATTTTGGTCAATGGTATATTGACAGGGACCTGGTGGAGAAATTCTCCTTCCTGCAGTGAACAGGGATCATCAGTTAGGATCAAATGGGTGCAACATATAAGATCAAATTGTAGCTACTGCAGAGAAGCAGGCACTGGTGAGCGTTGGTCCTTTCAGTCTTCTATGAAAAACTACACTTATAGAGACAATGGGGAGGCTGGTGGCACCTTAAAGGCGAACAGATTTGTTTATTTATTTATTTAACACTGATAGAGTCATGCAATATCTGGGCAAATAGGGATATGGCTTTCTAACCATGTTGGCAATGCTGGTAAGAGTCTCATAGGGTATGTCTTCGCTATCCGCACGGTCAATCCCTCCGCCTACTGTAGACCAGCCCCGAGGGAAGTGATTATTCCCCTCTATTCGGCACTGGTGAGACCACATCTGGAGTATTGTGTCCAGTTTTGGGCCCTCCACTACAGAAGGAGAGAGCCTAGTGCTGGGCAATGAAAATGATTAGGGGGCTGGGGAACATGACTTATGATGAGAGGCTGAGGGAACTGGGATTATTTAGTCTGCAGAAGAGAAGGGGGGGGGGATTTGATAGCAACCTTCATCTACCTGAAGAGGGGTTCCAAAGAGGAGGGAGTTAGGCTGTTCTCAGTGGTGGAAGATGACAGAACAAGGAGCAATGGTCTCAAGTTGTAGTGGGGGAGGTCAAGGTTGGATATTAGGAAACACTATTTTACTAGGAGGGTGGTGAAGCACTGGCATGGGTTATCTAGGGAGGTGGTAGAATCTCCTTCCTTAGAGGTTTTTAAGGTCAGGCTTGACAAAGCCTTGGCTGGGATGATTTAGTCGGTGTTGGTCCTGCTTTGAGCAGGAGATTGTGCAGTAATAGGGCATGCCATCCATTTTGCTCAGTTAAGCAGCTCCAGACCCAGATATGTCTCCATGGCGCTGTAATGAGTGAAACACGTTTGCCAGCTGTTTATTCTCAGGGAATGAGCAGGTAGAAGGAATTTTCCCATTTGTCCTGGATCGTGACCACTCTCCACCTGTGGCTGCAACAATAAACTACCAGACTGGAATGTCTTGTTTATGCTAAGTGGACTCTACATCCTCCTCCTTTTCCTTGGAGCTGCAGGAGAACACTAGAGATTCTATTCTAGCTGGGTTCTTATACCACTCAGTTCACTGTAGTACTTGAGCATATTCTACCAGTGTGCACTAAGTGATGTGACTGACTAACATCTATCATGGGTGGTTAATTCTCTCTCTTGACCAGTCCCTGGGTGAGAATCATGTGTATGGTGTTCTGTTTTGTTAAGAGTTTTTTTAAAATATTTACACATCAGATGGAAAAGCCCTTAGGCCATCTTGTCTTTTTCCCTGTCCCTGGGCCCCTATCACAGAATCTAAGAGTTTAAAAATGTCTCTTTCTTCCTTCTCAGAAAGAGTCCAGATGCTGTTCCAGCTCCCTATGGGCACACTGCACCTCCCTGTGCCAGCCTGATCTAGTGTGTTCCAGGGAATGGTGGAATCCATCATCGAATGGAGGGAAGGCAGCTATTTCCACTGGGGGTGGGCAGCTTTAATCTCCATAGGGTGCCATAAGAGCATTAAATCATCATATCTTCTGGGTATGCCCCTCCCTCATTAGCACTGCCATACTGGGAGCTGCACTGCCTGCTGGGGGTCCATAGTTCAAGGAAGATTGTGGCTTTCTTGTGCTGCTGAAATCCTCCAAAGAACTTTCTGCTGCTAGGGTTTCTGCTCCTAAAGGCCAGTGCAATGGACTGGGGCCAATGTCTTCGGATCGTGGAATTGTTCTTCCAGTAAATTCCTTCCGATCATTATTCATTTTTGTTGTTTTTTCTTTAATTTCCTTTTGTTTGTTGACCTATTTCTGGTTTTAAGTTGGCTGTGACTCAGTGTGTTGCCTGTAGAGAGGAACTATCATCTTCCTGCACTGTTATGTCTTACTAAAAGAAACACACACCACAGTACACAAATAATACAATACATAATTTCCTGCTGGAGAGAGGAAAGGGGAACAAAGAACCACAAATGACAGCTGCTAGTCATGTTGCTTAATGCACTTCTAGAAGGCACTAAGCTAACACAATGATGGGGGCTGTATAGGAACCTGAATAGAATGTACATAAACAGATGCTGAGCTCTGAGACACAGAAACAATGAGATCCGTGTTCTGATTCAGGTGTTTGGTCTGGATTAATGCAAAGTAGTAAATCACAATTTACTGAACTAAAAGAAAACATATTTTTTAATTGATACCTTCAAGTGACATAAACCCTGCATTTCTAATACCTGAAAACTGTTGGAGTACCATAGAAAACATCATCTTGGGTCAAAGTAGCGCCTTCAAAATCTATTGCTGTGTCACTAAGGAATTTTAAAACAAACAAACAAGCCTTTACTTTGGTAGAGCCTACAATATATGATGATCTGTTACCCAGTGATAAGAGAAGAAACCCAAGAGGTGGCAAGTGGAAACACTTTGTTATTTTCAAACTCCAAGGATACCGGAGCACTATGATTGATGTCTGACAAATAGGTAGGGATGAGACTGACAATACAATTTTTCTCGCTGTCAATCTTCTACGAAGGTATTACAAATGAAAGAGAACAGGAAGATATTTCAATATAATAATTTCTGGCCTGACAGTGGAGAGAGAGAGAGAGAGAGAGAGAGAGAGAGAGAGAGAGAGAGAGAGAGAGAGAGAGAGAGAATATATATATATATATATATATATATATATATATATATATATATATATATATATATATATATATATATATATATATATTAGATTTGGAGGTATAGTGCCCAAATGTGCTTACCTTGTCTCTCTACAAATGGAAGGGGACTTACTTCATAGTTAGAACAATGGGATCTGGGCAGCTGGACTGCTAGATTCTCTTCTCACCACATTGAACAGCCAATACAGTTGTTACAATATACTTACATTCTGGTGCTGTGAAGATTATCATTGTTTTGGAAGTGCTTTGCGACTGTTGGAAGAGATGTGCTAAAGAAGGGAAAGTTTAATTTTTCACTGTGGCTTAGATCACAGGTCAGTCAAGTTTGGTGTTATCGTCTTTAGTCTTAGCTGGCATCAACTAGATAAAGAGATGCAGGAGGCAGGATGTCACATCTAAAGCCTGGTTTTTCCCTTCCATTGACCTCATGGGAGAAACTTTCTGGGGGCACCATGAGGAACAGTCTCTGCAGGTTGCGAGATGGAAGGACATTATCCATATTATTGTTCTTGAGGAAACCTCTAGGGAATCAGTGAGTAAGATCCTGCTGGCCAATTAATGAAGGAAGAAAGAGAGAGAAGGAGAGAGGAAAAGAGAGAGAGTATGTGTACATGATCTCTGCCATTTTGGAGACACTTCAGATAACTTCAACAGGTAGCTAGAGAATCAACCAATTTCCCATGTACAGATGACCCTATGCATTTCCAAATTTAAAGATGTTTCCTCTCTCTCCACCCCCCTTATCACTGGGTTAATATTATTGTAAATAGTTCTTTGTCTTTCCAAAGGTGAAGAGCTTCTTTCTAGAACATACAAGCCAAAGATCCTGATGTCATGATCCAACAAATTAATATAAAACCTCTATCACACTGCATGGTGAAATGCAGTAGAAAATGGTGCCACAAATGACAAATAGGGGCCTGTGATCTCCTCACCTGTCCTAAAGTCAACATATCTTTTTCCTCTTTCATTCAAATAGCGAAGACACTGGTATGGTCTGAGGGCTAGAGCACAGGACTTTAAAGAGCTGGGTTCTGTTCCCAGCTCAGTCACCCATTTACTATAACTCCTTGGGCAAGTCTCTGAATCTCTCTGCACATCAGTTCCCTGATCTGTAAAATAGGGAGAATAATATGTGTGAGTATTTGATAACCTGGGGTGGAAAGATGTATGGAAATGCCACGTATCACTGTGATGTCACTCAAGAGTGAGTAAAGGTAAACAGATATATGAAAATAGAAATAGCAGTAGTGTGGTCGGTTATACACAGCTGAGGATGTGACAAATCCTGGATTTGGATTGGATGGATGCACACATCCACATTGATAGTGGAAGTTTTTCAAATTGCTCCCATAATGTTCTGAAATGAATATAGGTAACACTCTGCTTAGCCCTGGGCTTAGTCAGTCAGTCACCAAAAGTACTCAGATTGCACCTGAATGATATTCCTGTGGCCAGAAATCAGTGCCCCCGTAGCAACTTAAGACATGGAGAGGCTGGCTGTGCGGTGAGGGGAGAAGCTATGGGGCTACTAGGCTTTAACAAGAACTTTGAGAGCTGGGAAAGATCCATAGCTTCTTCCTAAGATATTCGACAAAATGCATTCTTTGCATCCCAGTGCCTGTATCAACAGAAATCAGGGGGGGGGGGAGGAGGGAAGAGGTAGAATTATATAAGGTTTTTCCCTGCTGAGCCTAGAAACAAGGTATTTGTTCATTTTAGATCATGGGTAGTAGAAATGGCTATGGAGCTCTCCATTTCTTGACCACCACTTCAAAGCCACTGCAGGATGGTAGTGCCCCATATGAAATTAGTTTGATTGTCTGAGCCCAGTTTCTAGTGAACAGATGGCTCTAGCGCAGCTGGCAGCAACTGGCACTCTTGTTGGCAGTTTCAGCAGAGAAGGATTTCAGGGACCTGGTGACTGAACTATTCACTAGGGGTAGTGCCATCAGGTCAGGATCAAGGTCCAGTAGCTGGAGGGCGTGATAAAAGTGTGTATTGCTCTGGAATAAATAACTCCAGTCTCTGTAATCTCTCACCAGCAATGTCCATACTCAGTAACAGTGGTAAGAACAAAGAGTCCTTGCGGCACCTTAGAGACTAACAAATGTATTTGGGCATAAGATTTCGTGGGCTAGAACCCACTTCATCAGATGCATGAAGTGGAAAATACAGAAGCAGGTATATATACACAGTACAGTGAAACCTCGATTTAACGGACCTCCATTTAACGGACTTCGGATGCAACGGACAAATTTTTTCAGAAAGTCTGATGCATCCGAAATCCGTTTGTGGAGGGTTCCGCCGGGGTTTGAGCGGGGGCGGGCTGCCGCCCGGCCCCCACCACTATGCAGGGTACTTGGAGGGTCCCGGGAGCAGGGACCCTGCGGGCTGTCTGCCCGCTCCCAGCGGCCGCTGGGGTTTGAGCCGGGGGCGGGCTGCCGCCCGGCCCCATGCAGGGCTCTTGGAGGGTCCCGGGCTATCTGCCCGCTCCCAGCGGCCGCTGGGGTTTGAGCCAGGGGCGGGCTGCCGCCCGGCCCCATGCAGGGCTCTTGGAGGGTCCCGGGCTATCTGCCCGCTCCCAGCGGCCGCTGGGGTTTGAGCCAGGGGCGGGCTGCCGCCCGGCCCCATGCAAGGCTCTTGGAGGGTCCCGGGAGCCGGGACCCTGCGGGCTGTCTGCCCTCTCCCAGCGGCCGCTGGGGTTTGAGCTGGGGGGCGGGTTGCCACCCGGCCCCCGACCCCATGCAGTCCCAGGACCCTGCGGGCTGTCCGCCCGGCTCCCCGCTGTGGGGACCCGGGCGGCAGCTAGCAGCCCGCCCGCCCGGTTCCCTGCAGCGGGGAGCCGGACGGGTGGGTTGACAGCTGCCGCCCGGCTCCCCGGAGCGGGGACCCGGGCGGGCAGGTTGACAACTCCCGCCCGTGTCCCAGCAGCCGGGGTCCTGGGCGGGGGGGCTGCTGGCTGCCACCGGGCGGGCTGACTCACGGCTCCCGGCCGTGAGAAGTAAAACCTCAATATAACGGACTAATTCGGGTGAGGGGGTGTCCCTTAAAGCCAAAAGTCCTGTTATTTAATTATTTTAAAAAATTATTAAATAACGGACTTTTGGCTTTAACGGACACCCCCTCGCCCGAATTAGTCCGTTAAATCGAGGTTTCACTGTACATGAAAAGATGGGAGTTGTCTTACCAAGTGGGAGGTCAGTGCTAATGAGACAATTCAATTAACAGTAGAATGCCAAGGGAGAAAAAAATCACTTTTGTAGTGATAATGAGGGTGGCCCATTCCAAACAGTTGACAAGAAGGTGTGAATAACAGTAGGGGGAAATTAGTATGAGGTAATTAGATTTTGTAATGACCCATCCGCTTCCAGTCTTTATTCAGGCCTAATTTGATGGTGTCCGGTTTGCAAATTAATTCCAGTTCTGCAGTTTCTCTTTGGAGTCTGCTTTTGAAGTTTTGTTTGTTGAAGAACTGCCACTTTTAAGTCTGTTATTGAGTGACCAGGGAGATTGAAGTGTTCTCCTACTGGTTTTTGAATGTTATCATTCCTGATGTCAGATTTGTGTCCATTTATTCTTTTGCGTAGAGACTGTCTGGTTTGGCCAATGTACATGGCAGAATCGTATTGCTGGCACATGATGGCAAATATCACATTGGTAGATGTGCAGGTAGTGATATGTTAAAGTTTCTCGCACATGTTCAATGACCACCGACTTCTTATTTTTAAGGGATTGTTTTATTTAAATATAAAAAGTTTGGGGAAAGAGTTTGGTTTTGGGTTTCAACTTTTAATAGCAATAACCGCACTGAGTGGATAATTTTTTTGTCTCTGCAGTTTTTTGTGTTCTGCCATGGGTTTCTCCAGCTCTCTCAGCTCCTGCTATCTGGCTATCTGAAAAGTTCAATTTCAACAATTGAGAAGCGGTTTGGCTTGTCCAGTCAGACATCCGGGTTGCTTGCTTCTTTCAATGAGGTAACCTCTGCTGTATTCAAAATTCTCTTTTATGCTCCCACCCACATAACTCTCCTGTACTCTTGTCTGTCCTAAGGAAGTCATTTACAAAAAAGAGGCTTTTTTAATCTTTGTCTCCTACTGCAGGTTGGGAACACATTGCTGATCGTCTTTGTAAGTTACTTTGGAAGCAGAGTGAACAGGCCCAGATTCATTGGCTGCGGCGCTATTCTTGTATCCATAGCTGGGGTTCTCATGTCTCTTCCTCACTTTATAACGGGGCTCTACGAATATGACCAGTCCATTGCCAGTAGGTACTCTAAATGTATATACCTTTTGGGAACAGGTAAAGGAGGAGACCTTTTCTTGAGCTTTCATTAACTGCAAAGCATAAAAATGGGGACTATGACACCAATGAAGCAGATATTGAATTTTTGCTTTCAGAAATTAAAATGTACTGTCCCCCAGAGGTAAATATTGATCACAGTGAAGCCGAGGAATAACAGAAAAACAGCTCCTAGGCTGGAGTCAGAGCAAATGAAAATGAGATCTAAAGCATTTACATTCTTAGATATGCTGCTGCTTCCACTTCCTGCTTCCCCTTTTGTTATGATTATTTAGGGCACCAAATGTACTCCAAGTCTCTACCCCAAAGAGACTACAATCAAGGGTCTAATCCTGCAAATCATTACTCACACAAGTTGTCCTTACACAAATAGTTCCACTGTGTTCAGCCCAAATCAAGGAGAATACGTATGTGAGCAAGGGTTAAGACGCGATAAATCGATCGCCAGCGGCTCCCCCGTCGACTCCGGAAGTCCAGCTCGTGAAGAGGCACAAGCTGGAGTTGATGGGGGACCGTGCCGCCGACTGCTGCCACCGTGAGGACGGGAGGTAAGTCGGCTGTAGAGACGTCGATTTCAGCTACTTTATTAACGTAGCTGAAATTGCGTATCTACGGTCGATTTCCCCCCCTAGTGGAGATCAGGCCTAAGAGGGCTTTTTCCTGTTTCCTTGGGTCACTACACCAGTACAGAGCAGGCAGAACACAGCTTGGGTCACAGACTGAGTCTGCATTGTACTTTCCCATTCATATTTCCTCAGTTACAGCCACCAAAAGAAGAGTTACAAAGTGCCTAATTCACAGATTTATCCAGGGATCAAGGACTAATGAAAGTATGGAAACAACTTCAGCCTACACTTCATGACAGGCCCTTGGCTAATACAGATGTTTCCTGGGCCAGATGACTGATCTGCAAAACTTTTATACTACACGTCTCAATATTCCTTAATTATTTAGATAATTACTTTCAAGATAAATCTAGTATCTATTATTTCACAGTTATTTAGAATACCCAATCTTTTTTTCTCTCACATCTCCACCTCCATCACATTGGTATCAATCTGGAGTAACTCCCCCAAAGTCAGTGTAGATGAGATCAGACTGCCTCTTTAACTGGACTTTATTTTTATGCTTTTTGTATCCATCTGTATTTTTAAATGTGATAGTTATTGTACTGATCTATGGAATAACCTTTGGTTAGTGCCATTGTTCTTTTACCACCATTCTCTTTCACAGCTCAACAAATACATTTCTATTTGTTTTCCAATTATCTTGCATAGTGACTCCAATGTGGATGTTAAATTAAGGCCTTGTGCTTATTTGTTATATATCTAGATGTATTTGCCATTGTTGTTAGGTAGATTATTATTGACTAGATAAAGAGATTTTTAAAAAGAAAGAAATATCGTACCAAATTCCTCCCTGTGTAACACTTGTGCAATTTCATTGGTCCACTGAGGCAGAAGGGGGTAACTGAAAGTAGAATTTAGCCCATCATTTGTATAAACTGTAAACCATACATGGCTATAGAAATCACTAAGAGTCAGATTTTCCCTGGCCCCAGCAGCTGGCCCAGGGTTGAGAAAAAGCCAAAGGTCAAGGACTATCTCAGCTCCTGCCTTTGGAGAAGCGTAGGGACTGTATGCTCTGTGCTGTATGCCAGGTGGCAGGGTGAAAGCGCTGTGCAGTGGATCTGGGCTGGGGCACCAAGAAAGCAAGCTGCATGCCAGACCACAATCACTGCTTGTGCTCTGGAGAGCCTGGGAAGGAATTAATCCTCTGAAGACACAGTCAGTGCCTGGGGCTGTGTGACTCCACAGTCGTGGCTGTACCCAAGTGCCACACCCTAGCCCTCAGAGAGACAATCAGCAGCTCTATAGCTGATGCTATTTATAGAGGATGTTTCATATCTAAGGTTAGGTGAGCACTGAGGAGTGTTGCATTTGCCTCCGCAGGTATGTTCAGCAATTCTACTGATCTCTGCCAACCTGCTATATCCACCAGAAACCTCAGTGACACAGACTGCACCCAACGTGCAGTGAAAGAAAACCGCGAGGTCCTGCTGATCCTGTTCATTGGCCAGACTTTTCTAGGGATTGGAGGGGTCCCCATCCAGCCCTTTGGGATCTCTTACATTGACGATTTTGCCAGTGAGAGAAACTCACCTCTCTATTTAGGTAAGACTAGAATTGAGTCCCATCACGATAAGAAAGAAAAGCAGCACTTATGCTGGGCTGGCGGGACCAGTTCCGTGACAGGGTGTGACTGCTCAGCTCTCAAGAACAGACCCTTGGACTACAAGAAACTTCAAGTGTTTTTAGTTTTGGTTGTTCCAGAGCTTAATTCCTGTAAATGCCATAAACTCCTGAAACATATTTCACAAGGATTCAATGTATGTTCATGCTTGTCATCTGTAGTTGTCATTAGAGGGCGTCCGTGTAAAAGCTGAAGTAGATAAATTGAGGTAACAAAAGAAGTTTCAAAGAGCATGGCACATTTTTTAATCTGAATAGTGCCAGTATATATCTCGAGTGCCAGTATATATCTCGAGTGCCAGTATATATCTCGAGTGTCATTCTGAATGGAATGGAGGTTTTACACAAGGAGTAACAGCAGTCAGAGTTTGGCCTCTGATGTACTGCAGAAGTCACAAGAGGTTCAGAGAAGAGTGACAAGAATGATTGAGGGCATAGAAAAACTCTCCTATGGAGAGAGATTGAAAAGATTGGGATTGTTTACCTAGAAAGGAGAAATGATAAAAGAATATAGAATAGTTTATGGTATAGAAGAGGTAGATGAAGGATTTTGCTTCTCTTTTTTGCTTAAAACAACAAGAAGGGGATATTCAATTAAATCAAAAGGTGGGAAATTCAAAACTGATAAAAGGAAATACTTTTGCACTTGACATGTAATTAGACTGTGGCGCTCATTGCCACAGGAAGTCCATGAGGCCAAGAATTTAGCAAGATTGAAAGACAGATTGAACACGTATATGGATAACAAGGTCGGAGGTATAATTAATGGTAACAACATTTTGGGAAGGAACATTAGAACTCATGCTTCAGGATTTAAGCCAATCTCTAATTATTAGATATGAGGATGAGACCGAATGTCGAGGCAGATTAACCCACACCTGCTACTGCAGAGTTCTTACACCTTCTTCTGGGGCTGGCCTCGGTCACAAACAGGATACTGAGCTGGATGGAGTTTGGTCTGACCTCATTTGGCAGTTCCTGTTTTCCTGTGGTTTTGCATCTCCTGTCCCCGGCATGCACTCCTCTCAAAGACAGAACCTTCCTGCTGAGTGGAAAATGCTGTTTCTTTTTGCAGGAATCCTTTTTGCTCTGACAATCATCGGACCTGGCGTGGCATTCATGTTAGGATCTGGCATTTTGCGCTTTTATGTGGACATTGACAAAGTTCCCCTAGGTGAGTTCCTGTAGGTTCTAAGGGTCATTATCCATTCTTAATGCAGTGTGTGGGAGTGGGCGGGGCGGGGGGGGGGGAGAACTTTCCTGTTACCATAGACAATGCTTGTTCAGATCTGCGAGCTAGCACCATGATGCCAAAGACGTTCAAAAGATCTGAAGCGTACAGTGACACCGCTGCTCATCTGCCAGCAAATGAAGCAAAGCCTGGCTTCCTTTAACTTTGCTGACACACTTGGATATGCCTGAGTGCATGAACAGAGCTTCCTGTAATCATTCTGCTAGTGGCTTGCATGGTTCCGGGGGTGGTAAACCAAGTACAGAAAGTGCGGTGATGAAACTCTCTGAGTAATCAGATATGGCAAGTGAGTGCTTCCCTTCTACTCAGGGTCACTTAGATCAAGCATGGCTGCTGTGGAAACTTCATGTTTTCCTCATGCTTTCTCCTTCCTCAATCAGGGGGATCACTCACACCTGTGCTGCGGCTCATTTCCAACATTGCCAGTACGAGTAGAGTGAAGCCTATGTATCTGTCCTTATCATGCTCACCACTGTATTAGCTTGGTGCCCACAAGGATGATATTACGCTTCTCTCAACTGCTTCCGAGTAGCCAGTGGCACATGGGAGCGGCACTAGTGTGCGTGTTCCATCCACTGCCAGCTCTCAGGGGGGACATGGAGGAGGAGGAGAGTGAAACTGAAAGGGGAGGAAAGAAACACAGAAAAAAGGAGTGGAGAAGAGAAAAAAAAGAGACATGGAATGTGCAAAAAGACAGGGCAGCTGAGGAGGGGAGAGAGGTAGAGGGGAAAGGAGACCAAAAACAAGGAGAAGAGACAAAGATCAGCGAGAGAAAGGGGCAGTAATTGCCCTTACAGTCCTTGAAGCATTTCCAGTTTAATTTGTCCTGCACTATGTTAGGAGAGCATTTGTGGGATTTCCTGGGCATAGGAAAGATCTCTAATACTCCAGCAGGGTGACCACGTCCCAATTTTATAGGGACAGTCCCGATTTTTGGGTCTTTTTCTTATATAGACTCGTATTACCCCTCACCCCCGTCCCGATTTTTCACATTTGCTGTCTGGTCACCCTACACTCCGGTAACATCAGCCTGTCAGTAAAGGCAAAACTAGAGACTACCACAGATGTGTGTGGGGGAGGGGGGGGAGGGGGGGGGGGGAATGAAGATCCACCCTGACAGAAACAGCCCTGTTTGCCAGTCAGCACAGAGTTGTAACAGGGATGAGCACTGTGGAAGAGCCTAAGAACAAAACGGATGCTGTTGTCTCAAGAAGAGCTGTCTCAGGCACCAGGGAGGGCAGCAGCTACGGGGAGGGACTGACCACCTGGATGTCAATCTAAAAAGGATGGCAGGATGGACAGGAATGGTGTCTCTAGTCTCTGTTTGCCAGAAGCTGGGAATGGGCAACAGGGGATGGATCACTTGATGATGACCTGTTCTGCTCATTCCCCTTGGGGCACCTGGCATTGACCGCTGTCGGAAGACAGGATACTTAATTAGATGGACTGTTGGTCTCACCAAGGTATGGCCGTTCTTATGTTCTAAAAACTTCTGTTACAGGCCATGTGGGTTCCTCAGTAAAAACCTGAACTGGTCACCCTACACTCTGGTAACATCTTGGGTTCTTGAGACGCTGTCTGCCTTGGCTATTCCAAAATCCTGCCTGGCAGACAGAGGGGGATCGCTCCAGGAAATTATTTGTAACCTTGCAATAGATTTTTCTTGCTGTCACAGCGCTCCCTGGCCTCGGGGTGCTATGTTGCAGTGGACTTCCTCTCTTGTCCCCCCTTCCGTGAGTGCCCATTTCATCCGCCCCACGATGGACTGTCACTGTCTGTGTCTTCTCCCAACTGTCTCTGGGTGTTCTGTGGCCTCACCCTCCAGTCAAGTCATGCCAAAGTTCAGTCCCTTCCGGGGGTAACAAAAGTTCAACTATGAGTCCAACTGTCTTCTAACTCCTGAGCCCTGAAGATTTTTTTAATCACGGTTAATTTTTTTGAGTTAATCGCATGAGTTAACTGCGATTAATCGATAGTCCTAGTTGGAAATAAATATACTTAATCCATTCACAAACATAAGTACATCTCAGAGTTCTTCTGTAAGGTATTCTAAGCAGAGGCATGACATGATTTGCGCAACACCAAAGTACCAGAGCAAAATTGTCTGCTTACTCAATGCTTAAACTGCTAGAACACATCTCTTCCCAGCCCTTAATCCAGGAAGTGTTATGGGGGAATGGAGCTGCAAATTCCAGAATTTTGGAGTTTTACATAGTGTAGGCTTGCTTTGTTCTAGAAGCAGTAAGTTGCAGCACATAATGTAGCCCTGTGACCCTCCCTCTGCCCTCATCAGCTGTGGCTGGATTCTGCCTCCTAGGTGTCCCTTAGAAAGACTTCAAAAAGTAAATTCTGAAGGAACAGAATCAATAGTTCTTTTCAAGCACAGTCTCTTTTTCTTGGTTCCATTTTCTTTGACCTTTGCCTCAAAAACCACAGGGAAACTGTTGTCTCTGAAAGACTGGCCCTATATATATAAAGCAGAATGATTACAGGAAGCTTTCGACTGATAATTATACAGCATTTCTGTAGCCATGTTGGTCCCAGGATATTAGAGAGGCAAGGTGGGTGAGATAATCTCTTTTACTGGGCAACTTTTGTTGGTGAGAGAGGCAGGTTCTTCTTCGGGTCTGGGAAATGTACTCAGAGTGTCACAGCTAAATACAAGTTTTTTATCATACGTATTTAACATGTATTTCAAGGGACCATTCAAGATGAAGTGGCCCAGTAGCACCTGATGTTAATAACAGATTTCTTGGTGTGCCTGGGGTGGCTACTGGATCTGTGAAAGGAAGAGTGGTGATCCATGGGTTTCTGATGTGTTAACTACTTATGCTAAACAATCTGTTCTACCTTGTATTTAGCTGTGCACTCTGAGTCTTTCCCAGTCCTGAGGAAGAGCTCTGTGTAGCTTGAAAGCTTGTCTTTCTCACCAACAGAAATTGGTCCAATAAAAGATATTACCTCACCCAGAACGTCTCTTCCATTTATATAACAGGTTTTGCTCCAATAGACCCTCAAATGCTGCACAATTCACAGATACCTAACATCACAGAACAGTTATCTCTGGCAGGAGGGTAGCAGCCAACTGACATGCAGCAGGCTACACCATGGGGTGAAGGGAAATCTGGGTCAAGGACACTGGACAAACTCTTATTCTTAAGAAAACGGCCATGGGATTGTTAATGTCTGTGCAGAGCAAGCAAAGCCCCAATTGTAAAGTCTGCAGCAAAAGGCCCTGAAGCAGTAAGTGGCTTGGTACTCCACTTACCTGCCTCATAATGTTGAAGGGATGGATTGACCCTGGCAGGATTTGTGGTCCCAGGGGCTCTGCAAACCTGATGCTTCGATCTTCTAAGACTAAAGCTAAGGGAGGAATATGTCTGAGTAACTGGAATTAGAACTTCCTCTGCCTGTGCTGTCTCTAGATAGGAATGTAATTGGCTAATGGGTGAGATGGAAAGGAGGAAGCTCAGAAAGTGGTGGCAGTGGTAGCTACTCATGAAAAAGTAAGGCCAACCCAATCTCATGATTCATGGCTAAACCTTCTCCCTGTGGGATTCCAGAAGGGATTTTAACCCCCACATACAGAACTGCACAAGTGGCTATGTGCATTGTGGAGGTAGGAGTTTATTACCTTCCTCTGAATCATGTCACCAACCACGTCCAGAGACAAGTGGTTAAATGCTCCATCTGGCTGATCTGATATGGCAAATCCTAAGTCTCTAATGAGACCCCATATGGAGATAGCCAGCTGGCACGTTACATCCTAACAGTTGTGTAAGAGATGCTGCTCACTTATCCCTTAGGACTAGTTTCCTAGAACTAGGCTTAAAATTGATATCTAACCACAGGAATTCCATGATCTGCAGAAATATTTCTTGGTTAAAACTGATCATATTGAGAAATTGCATCCTGATTTCTGAACGTCATGTTTTATATAGGCCCAGTACCCTCCCCACTGTGCACATAAGCTTTGGCAAGTAGCTGCTCTTACTTCATGGGAAAGGAAAAAACATTCTAGATGTTCGGTCTGGTCATGCAACCAGGGGGGAAATGGTCATTCGAACTGAAGGAAAAAGCAGAAGGGGGAGGACGAGATGGAAGTTATCAAAGGATTTGGTATAATTGGTCAATTTGGCCTGTATGTTGGAGAGGCCTTAAAAGGGAGTGTTGTCTAACCATTAGACTAGCAGAATGGGAGTCTGATTTCCTGGGTCCTACTCCTGGCTTGGCCACTGAGAGTAGGCAAGTTATTAAAATCAAAATATTCAAACTTGGGTGCCTAAAATCAGATGCTTAAATTAACAATTAATATTTAGTGGATTTCTTTAATGCTATTTAGCAGGTGGAAGCAAGGAAGAGATTCAGCATTATGTGATAAGTCAGCTCTCCATGGGCCATCGGCAAATGTTTTGGGGACCTTCAGGAATCCACAGTCCCCAGCGTGGGAGCCACCACTCTGGAGCACTGAGCAAAATTAATTTGTTAGGGACAGATGGACACATCCATTTCCTGAAGTCAGAGGGGTAGGGGTGGAGACGTCTTCCTGTCCTCTGTGTTTCTAATTTGTGTTTATTTGCTTGTATTTCAGAGGAAATTCAGCTCACTAATAAAGATCCTCGATGGGTTGGAGCCTGGTGGCTCGGCTTCCTGGTCGCAGCCTCTCTCGTGGCCTTATCTGCCATCCCTTATTTCTTCTTCCCAAAAGAAATGCCTAAAGAGGTAAGAACAGGAGTGGAGACAGGCAAGGTCAGCTGCACAAATAGTTCAGCTGATTTAAACAATTCAGTTCTCTTCGCTCCCATGGCAGGTGAGTTCCCTCCAGATTGGAGTGCGAGGGGATGATGGTCTCAGTGAGAATTTCCTGAGGCTGGTTGGGCTGTGGGGTGATGTTGGAGTCAGACAAGGTGTAGAATATCACTATGCTGTGAGGCATGTGTTATAAATGTGCTGTGGTACACATGCCACCTCTCTCTCCTCTCTCTGCTTCCCTTGTGGGCCACGGGCCTTCTAGAGAGGGCCCTGAGCTGTGAAGTTTGTATCCAGATTCAAACTTCTTGAAAGTACAAAGGGCTTCTGATGGATGTTCTGATTTGAACTCTTCTCCAGTGTCTGCAGCCCCTACTAGCGCAGATCTGATAAGCTAAGCAGAGACCAGCCTGGCCAGGACTTCGGTAAGAGATTACCAAGAAAAAAACAGAGCGCTGCTTGCAGTTTAGTAGGTGGCACTCTTCCATCTCCAGAGGTGCAAAAAACAATGGTATTGAATCTCTATTCTATATGGGTTCTTATACCATGCTCATCCCTGTAGTATCCGAGTGTCTTCCAGTAATGTGGTAAGCAACATGACTACACATCTGTCCCTGACCATGTGACCCATGGTACTTCCTCAAATTCTACTGTGGATTAGTATATTTTGCTACATAACACTATGCGTTTTGTTTCAACTGGGGAAGTGATTTTTCATTTCCTGTTGAAGGAGCTAATCTTGCAACCTTTAGTCATTTAAATAGCCCTTTTGAAGTCCATGGAAATACTTACTTGAGCAATCATTGCTCTCGCTCACAAGTGACGGTACATCAGTGGTGAGCATACTAACTTATGTTCATAATATGTAGTCTGAAGGGCACTGTGAGACCCTTCTAACTAAAGAGATATAGTCTAAATGTAAGATATTATCCCCATGGTGTTTGAAAATGCCTTTCAAGGGCACTTCTACTGATGAGTCAGCTTCTCAATTGTACAGTTCTTTCCCCAAGATCTCGCTCCTCAACCATCCTCAACCAGACTGAGACTGTATAGTAATGTCCCTCTTGTTCCTACCATGTTACTCTCTCTAAACCTTTGACTTTCCATTGGGTTCAGGGGCAAATCAGCAGCTGCATCGGGGCAAGTCTCATCTATCACCATTTATAAGGGAATTGCCTGCTAGCCCAGAGGAGTGAGAGATTTCAGATTACTCCCTTTTCCTGTTGCTCCCCTTTATAATGCTCCCAATCCAAAATACATAGAACCACTTGAGTGCTGTGCAGCATAATGGCCTTCACAACATTCCAACATTAGTCCTGACAAAGCCAGTGCCAGAGCATATTTTTGCCAAACAGAAACCCAATGGGAAAATTAAACAGCTTTCAAGTGTAGGAATAATCTCAGATACACTGGTGCTGACAAAAACAGGGAGGAAATTGTATCCTTTCCCCTCTTACTAGATGAGAAAGAAACAGTATGTTAGAAGTATGCTCTGAAATGTGTAAAACATGACAGAGTAAAGGAATCAGATGTCACTTTCATTAAGCCAATGCTGAATGTTCCGATGTCTTCAAACTCTTTCTTTACTGATGGTTTGTGATCATTGACTTGCAAAGCATTTAATAAAATAAGCTCTTTAAAAATAATTGCTCTTCCAGGGCTTGATCTTGCAAAGTCCTTGCACAGCTCTTGCAAAGTGCTGGGGTGAAGTCACTGGATGCTCACTCTGAAGCTGATGAGTGCTAGGCATATTATAGGAATTGCTCCATGTGCTATGGGGTTGGGCCTTTATTGCCCCACATTGTTTGTATGCTTCCCCTTAAAGGAGATGAATTCGAAAAGGAATGGAAAACAATTGTGAATCTGTTAACTTATTCTTTTAAGGTATTCCAGAATGTCACAACACAGCAACTGAAGGGAATCTGGAATTTTAGCTGAGCATTACTGAATATGCGTTATAATACAAAATCTGTCTAGTCTGGAATATCCAACACATTTAATTTTATATGCAGTTCTGCTTTGCAGACAGCTTTGTTGTACTCAGAGTATGGTAGCAGCAGGTTGCACAGTGTCTGCATGCTCAGTACCCACAGGAAGTTAGCAGGTGAATCTTTCATTAGATAGAACAGAAAAAAAAGAAAATACTGATAAATTAAATCCTTTGTCTTCAGCTTTGCTAACTAATGAAACTCAAGACATGTTTTTGAGGGTGTTTCATAGCCAGAGAATCTGAAGTCTGGATTGTGAATTCAGATCTAACCTGGCTAGTAGTGACCAAAAAGTTTGACAATAAAATGGCTTTTTGGTGGCCTCTTAAAAATGCATTTGCTGGATCTCCAGCCAGTTCTCAGAAGCTGGGTATCCACCATCACAAACCCAATCATTTTTTATTCTAGCTGAACCCTTTGTAGACAAGTCTGGACAGCCAAGAATAAGTAGGCTCCCTGTCAGTGCCACTGTGGGGATAACATCAAGAGAAGTAACACAAGTGCCTGGGCACTCAATTGGTGGATTCGACAGAATGTGCAGCAAAGCTCTGCAGAGAGAAACTTACTCTAACGTCAGATTTCTAGCGGCGCTCCCAGCTTCAGATGAGCTCAGTGGGAACTACTATTAATTATGATTATTCCCATATCTGGGTGTCTGATCAGGTCTTTTCCTGACTGTCAAGATTAGCACAGGGAAATGTCTGGAGTGGTTATTTCATTTACTTTTTTACTTGAAGGAGTCTAGATTTCCATCAATGACCCTGTGCTATAGAACTGATGGGTTAGCTGCAGAGCCCATATGGTGCCACACTGAAGTCTATGGACTCTGTGCAGGTGCAGTGGTCTGCTCACATGGAGCCAGGATGGGGTTCTAGCTGCTTGAACCCACAATGTGCTGAGAGCCTCCCAGCACATAGTAAGCCTCCACAACTCCTACCAGTGTCAGGTAGAGGAGTTCAGGAGCACTGAGGATGCCGACAGGAGTCAAGGGTATTCAGCCAATTAGAGTAAATCACAACTTCACCCTAATGTTGCCTCGTCATTTCTTAGGGATCCTAATGGCCTTAACTGAGTGCCGAATGGGGAGCACTCTGGAAGAGACACATGGCCCCTGTTCTGCACCAGCACCATTATATTGCAGTAGTATTCAGGAAATATGGCTAAACCACCCTGAACACGCCCAATCCCATCTGATCTTGGAAGCTAAGCAGGGTTGGGCCTGACTAGTACTTGGATAGGAGACCTCCTGGGAATACCAGGTGCTCTAGGCTTAACATGGTTGTGGGGCTTGTAACTCCACCCCGTAAGGGAACCAATTGCTACTGAAACACCAACACCAGTGGTGGCCCATACCCCGGCTGGGGGGTGACGGGCAAAGAGAGAGAGTATTCAGGAAATGAAGATAATGTCTCTAATTTTTAACTTGAGCCAGATTGGCATATGGAAAAAAGCCCTGTTAAGGTTCTTTAACAATTATGCAGCCACTTATATTACTTATTTTTGGTACTTTCAATAAACAGGCACAGCTTAAAGGAAAACACTGAGGCAGAATTCGTGAGAGGCTATTCTACAACCACATCTAAATTGAGCTTGCAAGCATGGGGAAAGGGTTGTCTTGTGGTTAAAATACATGACCAGGAATAAAAAAAGCTGAGTTCTGTTCCCAGCATTGTCATAGGCTTCCTATCAGACCTTGGGCAACTCACTCAACCTTTGTGCCTCAGTTTCCCCATATGGTTCCCCAGTAACCACACTGGCCTCCCTCCTGGAGTTGGGATGTTGTGAGGATTCCTTCATTAATGCTTGTAAGGCACTTGCAGAAGGTCTTAAAAATACACTGTATTATTTAAGGAACTCTGGGGAGCTAAATTAACAGGGTGTGTTTGTGGCGCTAATGTATGAGTGGCCACGGCACAAGAAGGCAACAGAGATGGATTTGTCTCTGTGTTCGGATTTTAGGCACAAAGTTTTAAAAAAAGAAGTAACCAATTGGTAAAAATAATTATCCAGTCTAATATAAATGAGTCCCCTGAAGTTTGGTTGTTTTAATAAGGCACATACAAAAATGAAAAAAAAACCAAAGGGGACTAGCATTTGCTGGAGGAGGTATAATGATCTGTTTGTTAGGAGCTCCACCTGCTCATTAACTGAGGAATTCATTCTGAACTGATTTTTTTGTGGTTTGATGGATTTTTATCCTTTATTTACTTAATACTAAAAAGTATCTGTCACCATGTTCTTCACTAAGTCTCAAGGACTACCTTCTGCACAGCAGAATATCTTATTGCCCTTATATAAATCCATTGTACACCCACATCTTGAATACTGTGTACAGATGTGGTCTCCTCATCTCAAAAAAAAGATATACTGGCATTAAAAAAGGTTCAGAGAAAGGCAACTAAAATGATTAGGGGTTTGGATTAGGGGTCTCCTCACATTTGAGGAGAGATTAAAGAGGCTAGGACTTTTCATCTTGGAAAAGAGGAAACTAAGGGGGGATGTGATAGAGGTCTATAAAATCATAAGTGGTGTAGAGAAAGTGAATAAGGAAAAGTTATTTACTTGTTCTGTAAGAGTCAGGTACCCCAGCCTTTATGCTCTCGAGCACAAAAGCTGGGACTCTTTACTAGCCAAACCACTTAACCAAGCTGCTTCCCAGCCCAAATTAAGTTCTACACCCCGAGACACCCCCCCTTTTTACCAGTGGGGTTCTTAGGGTTACCAATCGCTGCCACCCTTCGGGTATACTTCCAAAACCTTGGGGGGGGGGGCGAACTTCCCCACCCTAACTTTGTCCCCCTCCCCGAGGGCCAAAGTCAGACACCTGAAGGCTATTTACCTCCCCGCCTCCTCTCCTCTCATTGAAGAGACAGGCACCTGGAGGCTGCTTTCCCCCTCCCCCATCTAACCTGATGGTAAGGAGAGACAGTCTCCACACTCCAGCTATTCACTTAGCTGCCCTGGTCCCTCTTTCCCTTCCCTTCTCTCTTCCCAGACTGGAAGCAGAGAAAACCCTAAGGGAAATAAACCAGATGGTTTTATAACTAGAAGATTTAATAAAGAAAAGGGGATGAAACAAAGATACAATACACTTTACAATTTGGGGTTCTCTAACTCCCTTCTGAAACGGAAAGAACACCCCAAACGGCACAGGCTTAATAGAAGAATTAAAATCACTTACATCAGCTAAGTAGAAGTATAAAAGAAGAAAAGCTGAGCAATCTCCATAGCTAGAGATGCTAGTCGACCCTGGTTCCTGCCTCCGGCCTCATGGCTAGCCAAGATGGAACTGAACTTTTTACTCCTCCCTCCCTTATGGTTTGGAGGCTCTGACGACACTGCTGTCTCAGATGACATTAACCCTCTCCACTTATGACATGTTCCCATAATATAAGAAGTAGGGGCCACCAAATGAAATTAATTGGGAGAATGTTTAAAACAAATAAAAGGAAGTTTTTCACACAGCGCACAGTCAACCTGTGGAACTCCTTGCCTGAGAAGGTTGTGAAGGCTAAGACTATATGAGGGTTTAAAAGAGAACTAGATAAATTCATGGAGGTTAAGTCCATTAATGACTATTAGCCAGGATGGGTAAGGAATGGTGTCCCTAGCCTCTGTTTGTCAGAGGGTGGAGATGGATGGCAGGAGAGAGATCACTTGATCATTACCTGTTAGGTTCACTCACTCTAGGACACCTGGTGTTGGCTACTGTCAGCAGACAGGATACTGGGCTGGATGGACTTTTGGTCTGATCCAGTACGGCCATTCTTATGTTCTTATGTTCAGGAGAGACCTTAGCAGGACCTCCAAGTTAAGCAGAGAAAATCCCTCTCTTGCATTTTGGGGGTATTTATATGTTGTTGCTTTCCTGGTGAATTCAAAATAAAACCAGCTCATCAAAGCCTATGGGTGCTCTCCCTGCAGGTGAAATACCACACAGGTAGGGACACTATTTTTCTCATCAGAGACCTATCCTGCTAGTAGACAACTTCTATCTGTTTCCTCTTTGGAAAGGAGACCTGCCTCCTTTTTCTGAACCTAGCTAGACTCAGCTACGCCTCATTAACTCAAGCGTACATAGGAAGCCTGGGGCTTCCCCACAACTATTGTTAGTTCACGTGGTCCTGAAAAGACAATCATAAAACCTAGTCCCAATACCTGCAGGGATTTGACCTCAAGTCCCCACATCACTGCTTGGCTCAGTGGGGTCTCTCCCTAGGGGCATAACTCTGAGCTGAGTGGACCTTGTCTGAGTATCACAATGTGGCACAGCATCAGCCTTTCAGTTAGCTTAAGCGAAAGGAAGTCCAGCCTGGTTGGGTCTCCCTAAGGCTTCCTGGTGGAACACCCTGATGCTCAGGAAGTGGTGCTGGTGGGTCAGTTGATGGTGATCTTCCTTCTGAATAACTCATAGAATCATAGAACCATAGGGTTAGAAGGAACCGCAAGTGTCATCTAATCTGACACAGGACAGATTCAGAAAAAAGTGTCCCCATAGAAAGCAGGGAATGAGATGGGATTTGCCCCCGAAGCTGTCTGAGGAGCTGAACTCACAGCCCGGCTCATCAGATACTATCACCAGCTAACATATCATCTATAGGTTGCTGGCTGGGAGGTGGCAGTGTGTCCAACTGGCAATGCTGATTGTGAAAGGAAACACATCTCTCTGAGCAAGAGGACTTTGGTAAGGGGGAAGAAATCATAGTGGATGGGGCTATAACCAAGAACCATTGATGGGAAGAACCAAGATGGACCCAATTACGGTTTCTCTACATGTCGATCTACAATCAACGCTATATATGCTTGGCAGAATGTTATTGAAAAATGCCGAGGGCAACAAAAGGAAGTTAACATTACATTTATAGACTTTGCAGCTGCTTTTGCCGTAAAGCACTGATCAGCACTATGGATACTGCTATGTCAGTATGAGATGCCTGAGGCCTTCATTAATGTGCCTAGTGAAGGAACTATACCATGGTACATTTAGTGTGAGGGTCAACAGTTGTATTACAGGCTGGTTTTTGGTAGAATCAGGATTGTGCTAGGAATACATTATTAACATTCTAATAGAGTATCTGATGACAAAGCTGATTGAGACCGAAGTAAGAAGTGTGAAATTTAAAGATAGGTCTTTGGAAGAACTTGAGTATGTGGATGATATGGTCTTACTTGGAGAGACTACCGACCAACTACAACCAGTGCTTGAAGAGCTGTGAAAAACTGCAGAATTTATTGGACTTAAGCTCAGTGGTGCTAAAACTGGAGCTATGCATGCCTCCTATAAAATGGAAATGAACAACCTGACAGTGCTGCCTGTAGATGACAATGACATTGAATGGGTGAATGGTTTTATTATATATTGGGAGTCAGCTGACAGCAGGAGGTTCTATAACCAAAGAAGTCACACAATGGATTGGTCTTGTGTCGATGGCATTTCACTGTCTTCAGAGGCCTCTGGGCAGCCAGATGTATGTCTGAGTAAGATACAAGTGTTTAATTTAGTAATGATGACAATCCTGCCATGTGGAAAAGAAAAATGGTCACTAAACACAGCAGAGAAGAAGAAACGAAATGGTTTGAAAGTATCTCCTCTCATGGACTGCCTCCCTGTAATGCTTTTAATCATTGTCTTCGCCCTTCTCTGTCTTTTACTGCAGTTTGTCAAAGAGATGATGAGAGGTACCATTAGTTTGCTTGGGGGTTGAATTAGGTACGCAGCTCCCCTTGACTTCAATCCCACTCCAAGCCTCGCCTGCATCTATGGGTGCAGTACAGCCCCTGGTGAATCAGTCCCATTTCCTGTTAGTTGCCTCTAGAGCTAATTTTTCTGGATTTCTATATTAATAGAAGCTTGGCGCATACTTTACTGTACATAGATAATGGTCCAATTTGTTATTTATGAGGTGCTATTCACTACAGTTTGAGAAATGAAAGTGGGGAAGGAAAATCCAATTATTATCCCTTTACCGAAAACCTCTGATTAACCCCTCTGAGCAGATGGTGGCCTGCAGCTCTGGCAATCAGAGCCTGTGAACTTCTTAGCTCTTCTAACTTAAGCAGGAAAGATGTTAGTGAACTGGTATTTGGCACTCTTCCCGCTAAGCCAGGAATGAACCAGGGCTCCCGGAAGCATGGTTTTAAGATTGTTGAGGTGTTGTGGGTGTAAAACCAAGGTGTCCTGAGCCTTTGTGGTCATTTAGTACCTCCTGACATTTTTCACTTGGGTAGGGGCTTTTTCTTGGTATCCTGATCAAGTTCAAACAGAGAGAATTGCATTTTGCCTTCAGAAATTCCTCTTGCAGTTTCAATGGGATACAGTATTCTTCACTTCTTGCCCATAACTACTGTATATATTGCTGTTAAACAGCTGCCACATACCATCCCAGAAGTGGCTGCCTCTCAATGGTGGATAAAAAGATTCTTATTTAACTTGTAAACTGTTTGAGAGCCTTCTCGGGTGAAACACGGGGCATTCTCTTTAACCGTCTGTGGATGGAATGCTGGGCCATAAATCAGAATACATGTGTTTTCGTTTCTTTAAATAACACAGCTGTGATGCAGCTGTGGTGGACCAAGCGAGTTCAGTAGAGCAGCTGTCAGCGTGCCCAAAACTGACAGTCTCTTTGTCTTTTCTCAGGTGGTGAAAGGGAGCAAGAGTGAAGTTAAGACGAGCAAAAACCTACTGAACCAGCTTAAATCCAAATCAGAAATCATGCAAAACCTCTCCTTAACCCAGTTCATAAAAAGTAAGTTGGCGTTTTCCCATCTTCGAAAGTCTCTGAAGTGACTCCTCTGCTCCCCCAAGCATATATCGGCCTCCTGGCAATGAAGAGCTTGCTGCTAATATGTACCGCCAGTGATAAAAAGTCTGAGATAGGACTATAACTTGCTCCATGTACACAGTCTGACTTGCAGATTCAGCTTTAGCGCATAAGGATAGTGTAGTAAAGTTTGCTCTGTAGAGCTCTTATTGATCTGATAATGCAGAACATGTACTAGTGTAGCAAACAAAGTTCCTCATGCCTCCCCGTATTAACCCAATGCCCTTTTTCTGCTGTTAGTTCAGCACTTCCTAACAGTGGGCTCTCAACCTCCCACTGCACTGGTGGCAGGCAGGACCTCATGCAAATCCGGAAATGGGGGCCCAAGCCTCAAATCTAGCCCCCCCCCCAACCTAATGCAGGTTCCAGTGGGACCGGGCGAGCCGGTGGGACGTTTGGCCTGGCACAGGGCCCACAGGAAGTGGAAAGAACTTCCAGGAGCCCGGTCCCAGTGCAGGGCCTGGAGGACTCTGCAGGAGCTGTGTCTGTGCCAGATTATCTTCATCTATCACAGCTGTCTTGTCTAGAAGTCAGACTTGTCTAATGTACTATAGCGCTCTTCTAAGTACAGCTAAAGTCTATTTGTGCTGGGGTAGGCCAGCAGATCTCATTCTTGGAATGTATTCCAATGGGGATTTTGAAGGAAATAATCCCATCTGCGGTGATGCGGTGAGGCTGGTGATGGATGGCAGGAGAGAGATCACTTGATCATTACCTGCTAGGTTCACTCACTCTGGGGCACCTGGCATTGGCCACTGTCGGCAGACAGGATACTGGGCTGGATGGACCTTTGGTCTGATCCCATATGGCTGATCTTATGTTCTGTGGCTCTCGCTTATGAAAAGTGACTTTCTGATATTGGCCTCATGTCTGCTTCTTCTGGACTTCCTAAATCTCATCACTATAATTTTCTGGAAGCCCTGATTTTTATTGCCCCCAAGCATGGGAGAGTGAGCTGGAGTCTCTCTGTCTAGTTACACCGTTCACTTGCTAGCTCTAGTCTAAACTAAACAAGCAGACTGGGTTTTTTTGATCACCTGTGGCCCTTGTTGCATTTTCACTTAGGAATATCATGTTACAGCTTGTACACTAAGCAAATTTCCTATGGAAGCCATTGCCAGGGAATGAATTCACAGTGCACAGGCTTGCTTTTCTATTTGGCAGCAAACAGACTTTAAATATAAAAATAATTTCCTCTGCTTGATAAAGGTGGGAACAGATTCACCTTTTCTTCATCTGGAGTGGAGAGAGCAGCAGACACAGAGCATGGGAGTCGGGATTATTTATTATTATTGCTGCAGCAATGACCACGGGCACCAATCAAGCAAATACATAGGAAGCCACATTCCCTGCCTCAAAAGAATTTACAATCTGAAGGCCCAATCCTGCAAATTTTTATGCATGTGAATAAGTGAAGATTGTGGAACTATCCAGCATTAATTTATCAGTGTTGTTATTTATTTTTAATAGTATCCAAACTCCTCACTCAGGATTGGGGCCCCATTTTGCGAGGGGCCACTGAACGAATATACTGAGGAACATTGTCCCTGCCCTGAAGATCTTACAATCAAAAATTGCTCACCTTTGCATTACTGTTTATATTGTGGTAGCACCAAGGGGCTCCAATCAGAGATCAAGGGTCCACCATGCCAAGCACTGTGTATATACATAACAACAAGATGGTCTCTGCATCAAAAAGTTTACAATCTAAGTATAAGATGAGAGCTAACAGATGGAGACTACAAATAGCCAGGGGAAGTGCAAGGGAACAATGAGGTGAGACTTGGCAGAACTAGGCCCTAATATCTTACCAGCTATAATCCCTGAGTGTAATGAACAACAGGAGGAACGGGACAGGAGGATGAGGGAAATAGTAATAAGATTGCTTATGTGCACAACTAGACAGTAGCCTATTTTCAGTAATTTTTCAAAGATACTTGCCTTTTCTGTAATGTTTTTCATCCCCTAGATATTTCTACTGAAATTGCACATCTTCCAGTTTCTATTTGTTTCAATTCTCTGTTAAGCCTCCACATTCTCTATGGCGTGAGCTGAGCCTCTAAGATATACTTAGTATATCTTATACTATATACGTAGTCCTGCCAGAAGTGCAGGGAACGGGACTAGATCACCTCTCTGGGTCCCTTCCAGTCCTATGATTCTGTATTCTAGGATCTTCCAGGTAGAGACCTGACTGTAAAGTGGCGAGTGCTACATAACTAAAAAGTAATAACACTTACTAAAGACTGCACTGGAAGAGGCATTATAGAGCTGTGATGCTCCTGGATTGCCGTATTGGTATAGTACTCTAGAGACACAAATAGTCTGCTCATTGTTAGCATTTAACATTGATTTCAAAAAGCAACAATCGCAGGAGCATTCAGTTACAAAGCTTCTGGCCCCGTATGTTAAATTATCTGATATTCCTAGACCATGACTAACTAAATGCCTTATATCCTTTTGTCTGGGATCAATAGATATCTGCATTGTTTGCCTGCTGTTCTTCATACAGTACTGATCTTTTGTTCCTGTACAGATTAAGTAGCAGGGATGGATCTCTCTCTCGGCTCCATGTCCAATGGGATAGTAAGTAGGCAGATTATAAATCAGCAGACCTGAGTGTTTAGGGGTATGTGTGTATAGTATATATAGAGAGATAAAATGTTGATATTCAGTACCACTTTATAGTAGTCAGTCACGTTATATGAGAAAACTCCTGTTGACTTCAATGGAACCAGAATTTGGATTTAGATATAAATGTGGAGTAACTCCGTGAAGTCAATAGGCTCATCCCCAGTTTACAGAAGTGCAACTCAAATTAGAATTTTGCCCCCAGCTTCTATTCTTTGCCTTATTTCTTTTGTTCATTCGTTCTGATGCCTAACTTCATTCTCTTATTGGCTTTGGTAGTCTTTTGTGCACAGCAGCATATAAAAACACAATTCAGAATCTCCAGTCTGAATAATCAGTAAACTTTTATACTTCCTGTTGCTGAAACAGAGGCAGAGTGAAATTTATTTAATAGAGAAATGAAGGGGAAAAAATCCAATTTTTACTTCTGCTCTCTCAGCTCAGGTCTTACCAGTTCGCTTAACCTTGAGAGGGAACTTGATGCTAGAATCGGCAAAGCTTCTGTTACCTTTGACAAACTTACCTGATTGGAACAAGTTGCTTACCTTGAATGCAAAGGTATCTCTTTATCAGACTTGTGTTCTTAGAACCCTTGTGAAAGCCGGGTTACGTATCCCAAGCAGGAGCAGAGATGGAACAGTTTTCACCTCCACTGCCTTAGAAAAATCCTTGGAGTTACTTGAGACCAACAGATCACCAATAACGAGATCCTTGAGAAAACCAGCCTACGGTACATGCAGACTACACTGGATGTTCACAGACTTTGCTGGCTAGGACACATGGAGTGTATGCCTCAAGATTGTCTACTGAAGGCTGCGCTCTATGACCAATTTAAGAACTGCCCGCAATGCAGTGAAAGGCCAAAGCTCTAGTACAGTGACAAAGTGAAGCTCAAGAAATCCAGCTTTCCCACTGACAGCTGGGAAAATCTTGCCCACAATCACAGTTTGGAGAACCTGGGTTAAGACTGGTGCAGTCACTGCAGAGCCATCAGAGAGTCCACAGGCGACCCAGGAAGCAGAGTGTGCTTCAGCTTCCATTTGAAAAGGGGACCTGCAGCCGCTGTAGGAAGGTTTGCCACTCAGGCATCAGGCTCTTTTCCCATAGCATTGCTAAGCACTATGGATGGACCAACTTTGTCACATCTCCTTTCATCTGTCAAGATGTTGAACGGCCACATATAGGAGGATCAGTAGTTCTTAAAAGAAAATTGTCCTATTTCGCTCATTTTAACTGTCTAAAAGTTCATATGGTGAACCTGCCATATGCCCTGTCGAAACTCTGAACTGTAGTTCTTTAGTGTTTTTAATTACAAACCCCATTCCTGAGCATTAATGCTGGAGTGGCCATCTTGCAGAAGAGGGATATCATGCGTGACACCAGGAGTGTGACAGCCTTGTGGAATCAAATCAGTTCCCCATGGTTTAGCTATTATTAAAAAATGAGACTCTTTAAATAAAGTGTTTGCTCATTCAGTATTGAATACCACATTATGCCTTCTCTTTTTAAAACCAGTATGAAGGGAGGTGTGTGGGCAAGTAATCTGAATACAGGGCTAGGAACCTGGAACTTGGAGAATCATAGGAATTAGAGATAGAAAAGACCTATTATGCCCTCTAGTTCATCTTCCTGGAGCCACTACAAGATTGTTCCCCATATTGAATTAGCTAGTGTATTGTTGTTTTCATGTAGTGTATTGTTGTTTTCATGTAGCACAAAAAGGCCCCAGTGCCTGACTAGAACTTACACAGGAACGTCACCAGGCTAAGTGTCGGTGCCGCTCAGCATGAGCATCAGTACCTGAATGGGGATTTAACACAAGATTTTCCTGATATTCATCCCAAATTTTCCCTTTTTAATTTAACCCCATTGCTTGTAGTTAGATCTCCAGGTGCCACACTAAATAATTCCTCTCGCTCCTTAGTGTTTACACTCTGTAAATATAAATATTAATATTAATAAATCTACACTTTAGAAACATTTTGAAGATCCAGTCTTCTAGGTGTAAGTGCTATGTATTATTTATGGGCCAGATCTGGAGGCCGTCCTGACCCAGTGTTTACTGAGCCTTTACTCAGCCAAACGCCCATTTGCTTCAGTGAGTTTGCTCTGGATTTGGCTCATTAATATTAAAGCACTTTCAAAATAGTCTTGCAGGCTTTTGCACTGGGCTCCCACAGTGACAGGGCTGAGAGGTGGCCATTTCCCGGACTAAGCTCACACATGCCAATTATAATTAGAAATGTTTCTTTTGGAAAGGAAAATATATTTCACAGTGTATTCCTGGTAGAAAGTGCTCTGCCATCTGTTAGCTTTCACACTGCTGGCCTGAACAGAACGGGAAGAGCTTTCTTTTAAAACTGATGGCTTAAAAAAACCTACTTGGAGATGAGCCAAGCTGGGGGAAAATTCCATGTTGCTCACAAGTTTATGTTGCAATTCAGCAAAGAATTTGATTATATGTTTAAAGCCATTTGCTAATCAGCCAAACACTTAAGTGCTTGCTTAAAGTGCTTCCATGCTTTGCTGAGTTGGGCCTTAAATTGCTCAGGTCTGCTGGAGCAGAAGGAAATACCCAGATGGGTTGTAGCTGATTTAAAGCTAGAAAATGAAAAGAACAAATTGTGCTGTCATCTACACCTGGTCAGCCCTGTTGACTTCAGTGAGGTTAAATGGGTGTATGTGAGAGCAGAATTTGGCCCTAGAGGTCTGATCTTGCACCACTGAAGTCAATGGAATTTTTATCATTCACTTCAGTGTGACCAGAATTGGGCTCTTACTCCCCCAGTCTGGACTCCTCCTCCAGAACCCAATCTTGCGGCGCTCTCTCAACTCCTCTGGAAGTCACTGGGAGTTGTAGGTGCTGTGACTCTTCCAGGCTCGGGCCTCATGGAAGAAAATAATGGTTTACAAATATCTGAGGAGTGAATTTCAAGGGTGGGAAGAACTGTGTCTAAAGCAGTTAAATGAATAATAACTAACAATAAAAGGATGAAATGGTGCATGGAAAAAAAATTCAGGCAAGGCATTGGGGATGTTCTCAAATAATGAGCTCAGTTACACAAGGGAAGTTAGCAAAGCTCCAGCACCAGAATTACTCCAAATTAGAAAAGCCAGAATACTACAGGGAGCAGCCTTGGCTCCTGCGCAGATGGTCTGGATGACATTGGTCTGCATCCTTTCACATCTGTACTCCCATTGCAGTGACTGGAACTACATGTATGACTCAGATTTAGCTCCCAGTCGGTCATTTCCATCTCTACTGTCTACTATGGGTCTGTTGAGGGATGTTCAGCATCTGTCCCTGGGACAGTTCAGTGTTCTACTGATTTCAGCATAATATAATAGTATTTAAAGTGTGGGGATAAAGCCACGGGTCATAACAAATATGTGCCGTGAATTCGGGAAGTCTGAGCAGCTCCCAGATAATGGGAAAATCCCTAGCACCTTTTCCAAAACGAAGATAATCTGTGATCTAGCATCCTGAGTCAGCGTGTGTCTGGGATCTAAAACGATTTGGCTAGACACACTCTACTACCATAATGTCACATGGAGCAGGCCATGCATCCCATGGCAGGGTGGACGTTACAGCACCCTAGAACAGGGTGGGCAAACCTTTTGGCCTGAGGGCCATATGGGGATTAAAAATTGTATGGAGGGCTGGGTAGGGAAGTCTGTGCCTCCCCAAATAGCCTGGCCCTTCCCCCTATCTGACCCCATCTCACTTCCCGCCCCCTGATTTCTCCCCTCAGAACCCCTAACCTATCCAACCCCCCCCCCTTGTTCCCTGACCGCCCCCTCCAGAGACCCTGCCGCCCCTAACCACCACCCTGGGGCCCCACCCCCATTCAACTGCCCCTGTTCCCTGTCCCCTGACTGCCCTGACCCCTATCCACTCCCCTGCTCCCTGACAGAGCCCCCTCCAACACCACTGTTCCCCATCCCCTGACCACCCCCCAGAACCTCCACCTCATCCAACAGCCCCGATCCCTCTCCCCAGACTGCCCCCCAGGACCCTCTTCCCCTTATCCAACCCCTCAGCTCCAGCCCCGGCCCCCTTCCCACGCTGCTCAGAGAAGTGGCTGGAGCCAGACATGCTGCTGCGCAGCCCCATCCCCCAGAGCGCTGCCCTTGCGGCGCGTTGAGGCTGCAGAGGGACAGTGAGGGAGGGGGGCGGGGGAGCCTTCCTGGCGAGCTCAGGGGCTGGGCAGGATGGGCCCGTGGGCTGGATGTGGCCCGCGGGCTGTAGTTTCCCCACCCCTGCCCTAGAAGATGCCCTCCAAATATACACACCCACCAGTAAAGCAGGAAGCTCAGGGTGGGGGCTGCACCACAATGCAGTTTCACATGGAAATAGCACAATCTTGCCCTTAGTCTCCCTGTGCCAGTTTCTCCAGCCACACAGAGAGGATAATGATACTTTTTTATGCGCTTGGAGATCCTGGGGCAAAAACGGCTACAAAAGTGCATTACATCCAGTGTGTTCACAGAATGAAAGATCCTCTTGCAATTCAGGCATATAAGGAGACACAGAAGGGGTTCTTTCAGAACCTTAACTCTGAAGTCCTGACTCATGCATTTAAAAACTTCATGTTGCATTAACTCAGGTCTGTCATATTTGATGCGTGTGTGTGTGCGTGTTTAGAACTGTATTAAATACCATTCAAAGGTCTTAATGTGTGTGGGTTTCAGCAGTTGCTAAATATGAAACGGTCTTATCAGTAGTTAATCAAGTCTATTCAATAGCTATGGAGATGCCCCTTGCTGCCCCTCTCTTCCAATTTCTGCCATAGCTGTTAAAGATGTATTAGCATGGTAGTCGGCTCAATATTTTTGTGTATGTGTGCTGGCTGACCTGGAACCAATTCCGTGTCAATTAATTTCCATTATCTGTTTCACAGACCTCCTCGCTAGTTGTTTCCCTTATGCTATTACTACTCTTATCAGTGAATTATAGTATTATAATGCTAATGGGATGCATGCCAACCTGCCATGAGATGGAAATTCCCTTTTGCAGCCAGCTCTGTATATGAATATGGTTTTGTTATTAGTTCTCCTTTTCATTTCAGTCTTTCCCCAGGTTTTGTTGAGAAATCTCCGGCATCCAGTCTATCTGCTGGTGGTTTTGGCCCAAGTTAATCTGTCCGCCATGGTTGCCGGATTAGCAACATTCATGGGCAAATTCCTGGAGAGGCAATTCTCTCTCACTGCCTCATTTGCCAACATGATCATAGGTAAGTACTGCCTGTTCCTACTGGAGACATTCCAGCTCCTACTGTACATGCTGGGGAGCACTGAAACCCTCATTTCCTGTTAGGCTACCCCAAACTCAATGGAATTTTACATGGGCAACAGCAAAACTCAGACGAAACCCAGTGCACATGACAGCACCCAAATACATGCAGACTGATCTGCCCAGAAGCAAGGGAGGTAGGGCTGGAGATGGGTGGGGCTCATTTACAAAGTAGGTCAAGAACAGGTCTACAAAAGTATATTCAGCATTCACTGAAACTGACTGAAGAGCACAGTTTTGCAGAGGGAGTTTTTCTAGTGGTTGTCTCACAGGACTTGGACTCTTTAATTCTGCTCTTTGCTCTTCCATTGAGCTAGTTATGTGGCTCTGGGCAAGCCACGTAAGGTGTTTGTGCCTCTGTGTCCCCTTTGTTAAATAGATATATGGTGCACCTATCTATTTAACTGCTATAACTCTGTTTCTGTGTACTGCGCCTTTAACTTTCTGTGGACTCAGGCCAATGCAATGTCCCTCTCTTAGATATATTCTCGGGTGCAAACATTGGCTGAGGGAGGGGTGGATATTCTGTGGCCTCTCAAACTAAAATAAAAATCATTAGGACTAAAAGTTATTATGATATTATTTATTTGTATCATGATAGCGCCTAGAAGCCCCAATCAAGGACCAGCACCCCATTATGTTACGTGCTGTCCAAACATAGAACAAAAAGATGGTCCCATGTGTTTGCTCTTCATGTGTGGAGAAATCAAAGTATGATAGTATCAGAGCATCTAGTATCAGGACAATTGCAACTGTATTCCCACTCCGTGGTTCAGCAAGGGCACCCACTCTCAGACTTCCAGCTCCCCAGCCATGGCCTCTTTTGTGCAGAGACACACATCTCCCTCCCTCCTAACTAGGGAATTTCCAGGCTGCACAGTTCTCTGCTTACACTGTGAATTCCCCAGAAAGTCAAACCGCCTAAGCAGGTCTCCTTTACTGTTCTCCTCAGAAGCTATAAACAGCGTACTTGCATACATTTTTAAGTTACTACACAGCCCTTTCTAAGCAAGCACATTTATTCGTACGGTGAAAGCATTACAGAGAAAAAATCTCTAGAAAATCCAGTCTGAACCAGCATATGTGAGCCTCTCTAGGTGATAGTACCACTTGGGAGATGTTACAATCTGAGTGAATTTGCTTAATCACACTCCACTGTTTTTAGTTCCTGGAGGGCAGTGAAAGAAATTGTATTCCACACCCTATGGTCCACTCATCAAAGGCCTGATTATTTTTTATTTAAAATGTGATAATAGGAACTTAACTGTGGATTACATTTGAGCACAGGGAAGAGTGTTAAATATATCAAGGGCCTAGTTCCCCAGGAAGGAAATGTGACTGAGAAGTAACACAAATATTTTAAGAGCTCTAAGATCATCGCCAGCTAATTCATCGATTTTAAGTTTAAAAGAACTACTTTGATCATCTAGAATAACTTCCTGTATAATACAGGCCTTAGGGTTTCTTCACATGTCAACTTGGTCAAATTGCCTAGGGAGGTTGTAGAATCTTCATCACTGGGGATTTTGAAGACAAACACTTGTCAGGGATGGTCTAGATCGGCAGTTCTCAAACCGGGGGTCGCCGGCTGCCTCCCAAGGGGTCGCGAGCTCTTTGCGCCGCTGAAAAGCCGCCGAATGGATTCCTTCTGCATTCGGCGGCTTTTCGGCGGACATGCCGAGCTATTTCGGGAGCGCTCAGCTTGTCCGCTGAAAATAGCCGCCAAAAGCAGAAGTAATCAATTCGGCAGCTTTTCAGCGGACATACAAGTGTCCGCGGACCATTGAAAGAAAGTAAAAATGGGTCGCGGTGGGGGAAAGTTTGAGAACCGCCGGTCTGGATAATACTTAGTCCTGCCCGTGAGTTCAGGGGATTGGACTAGATGACCTCTTGTGGTCCTGTCCAGTCCTATAATTCTTTGATCAGAACCATTCATTCTGGTTGAGCTAGAGTGGATCTTTTAGGAAGACTCACAGAATTGATTTAAAAACTAGCGATGGCTGAATTCACCACGTCCCTAATAAGGTGTTCTAATGCTTAATAACTTTAATTGTTAAAATGATGCACCTTATTTTGAGTCTGAATTTGTCTAGCTTCAGCTTTAGGCATTGGAACTTCTTATTCCTTTGCCTCCTAGATCGTCAACTAGCAGAAATCTGTTCTTCATGTAGGTATCTATATGTCATGATCAAGTCACCTCCTAATCTTTCTTAAACTAAATAGACTGAATTATTTTGTATCTTGTTGTATCTAGACCATGAATCATTCTTATACTTTTTTCTTTCTGAATCCTTTCCAATTTGTCAACATGCTTTTTGATTTTTATTATTACTTGTATTATCATAGTGCCTAGGAGCCCCACTCATGTACCAGGATCCCATTGTGTTGTACAAACAGAACTGCCCCCCAAAGAACTTACAATCTAAGCATAAGACAACAGACAATAGATGAATTCAGGTGGTCTGATGGGGGCGTACAAAGAACCAATAAGACAATATTGGTCAGCTTGATAACCAGTGGTCTCAGCACATCTGCAGCTTAACCGTAGTCAAGTATTTGTAGGCAGCATGGAAAAGGAGAGTTTAAAGGAGGGAATTGAAAGAGAACATAGACGTTGCTTTACAGATACGGAAGGGGCCTCCCCAGAACAGGAGAAAGCACAAAGGCTCTTGTTTGAAAATTGAACAAGTGGGTGTTGGAGGCTGGCATCACAGGGCTGACTGGAGGCAGAATGTGACATTTCTATAGAGAATGAGAAATGATAGGTAGGGTGGAGATAGGCTGTAAAGGGCCTTGAATGTTAAAATAAGTAGCTTATGTTTGATATACTAGAGAAGGGAGATCCAGGTGGAGGGATGCAAAGAGAGGGGTGATATGATTTTTGTAGCAGCCTTCTGACTAGATACAAGAAGGGCAAGCTTCCGCTTGCCACGGCCAGAGAAAAAGCTGTTGCAGTAATCGAGAGGTGAGATGAAGAGTTTTAGGTGCATGGATGCCTAGGAGAGGCCATATCTTAAAGCTGTCATGCAGAAAGAATCTGCAAGACTTAGACATAGCCAGGATGTGAGGACCTAGAGCGTAGTCCAAGTCAAAGGTGACATCCAGGTTATGGGTCTTAGTGACAGGCAAGATAGTAGTACTAGGCACAGTGACTGAGAAAGGAGATGTGGGGTGGGCTTGAGGGGGAAGATGAAGATCTCTATTTTAGTCAGGCTGAGATTGAGCTGACAGCTGTTCACCCACAAGGAGATGTCAGAGAGATATGGGAAATTTTGTCTGGACAGAAGGAGATGGGTCTGGAATAGAGAGTTAGATATTTTTAGAGAGTAAACATCAGAACTGAAATAGTAATCCAATAAGGATCTCAATCATGCTATATATAGAGGTCAGACTAGATCCCTACTTTTAATGCAGTTATCCTCGGCTGATACACCAAGGATCACATTTGCTCTCTCAGTTACTGCTTCACTCTGGGAGCTCATATTCAACTGGTTATCCACCATGACCACTCGGCCTTTTTCTCAGCCACTGCTTTCCAAAGTACAGTCCCCCACTTTGATTTATGCTCTTAATTTCGTTGTTCTGAAATGGATGTTATTCAGGTGAGCCCAAATTTTCATGTGATCCAAATGGCTTTGTAAAACTGGCATGTCCTTTTCATTATTTATCACTTCACCAATTTGTGTGTCATCTGCAAACTTTCTCAGCAATCATTTTATGTTCTCTTCCAGATCATTGATAAACATATCAAATAGCACAGACCCAAGAACAGAGCCTACTGATAGAAATCTACCCACTGGACGACGATTTCCTATGGGTCTCATAGATAGCGCACTGGGCTGGGCTGCAGGAGACTTGGGTTCTAGTCTTGGTTCTGCCATTGGTCTGCTGGTTGACCATGGGCAAGTGACTTCACTTTTTAGTTTCTCCCTCTGTAAAATGGAGATGTGATGCTTACTTCCTTTGTAAAGTGCTTTGAGATCTACTGATGAAAGATTAGATGAAAAGAACAGGGAATTATTATTTATAATTATGTTTTGAGATCTATCAGATACCATCTAATCCATTTACTATGTTCTGTGTTGACTGGGAGATGTTGACGTGTTATCACTGATATTTGGATCTTAACTCTCTTGTTCTTCTTTCTGTTCCCAAGGTGCTGTGAACATCCCTGGGGCAGTGGTTGGAATAGTGGCGGGTGGAGCCATCATGAAGAAATTTCAAATGACTCTGAAACAGTGTAGCGGCCTGTGTGTCATCGGCATGCTCCTCTGTGTGATCTTTGCCTTTCCCTTACTCTTCCTGGGCTGCCCTACGCAGAAAGTTGCTGGCCTTAACTACAGGCGAAGGTACTATTTGTAAATATAGACCATAAGGTTGTCCCTCTGACACATTTTCATTGACTGACTGATTTATAAAGTGTCCCTTTCCACATGAACTCCACAAAAGCTACACAGGAATTAAACAAACAAACAAAAAGCCACAAAAAGGCCACAAATCCCTCAAGTTTAATGAATTTTATCACAAATAATTCGGAATAAAAAATGAACACTGGAAAATGCTTGATTCATCATTCACTGGTTGATAATTTACTGTACCAAGATGTTAACATGGGAGAATATTTTTGAAATAATGGCCATCACTCTATATGTTGAAATGCAGGCAGAACCTTACCCTTGATTAAGAAAAAGAGACCCCGGGGGGGAGGGGGAGTTTTAACTACTCAGTGTGCGGGCTGTAGTTCAGAGCAGAAGGAACCTGCGCACACACAGTGATACTAAAGAAGAAAATATTAATTCTGAAATGGGAATTTTTTACTTTTGCATGTTCCTGATGTGGTACCGTTAGTTCTCATGAGCTGCTAAGTGCCGCTTGCATGGGGTGGTAGTAATTGAAGAAGAAATATATGGCACAAATATAAGTGACTGTATTCTTTGTTCATGGCCAGACTTTCAAACTTTTAAAGGATTTTTTTGGTGGTACAAGAATTAATCAATGGAAATTATATTTTCTGTGTGTTTGGCAGAATCCCCAAATACACACTTTCAGTATTAAGCAAGCAAGCTCTTGTTCACTTAGGCCAGGTTTACAGTAGCGGGAGGGAGGGGGGTCGACCTAAGATTTGCAACTTCAGCTACATGAATAGCATAGGTCAACTTACCTAGTGTCCTCATGGAGGCAGCGGGCTTCCCCATCGACTCTGCTTGTGCCTCTCGGTGAGCTGGAGTACTGGAGTTGACGGGGAGTGCCTTGGGGATCGATTTATGGCGTCTAGATGAGACGCCATAAATCGATTCCCGATAGATCGATCAGTACCTGCCGATCTGGTGAGTAGTGAAGACAAGCCCGAATATCTATATAGATATGGTATACTACATAAACCCACAATGTATGTATTAATATAGTCATTTCTTTCCTTCTACAGTAGCTCTGTTGGTGGACAACAATCTTTTGAATGTAACAGTGAATGCAACTGCCTCGATAAGGCCTATAACCCTATATGTGGTGCTGATGGGATTGAATACATCTCTCCATGTTTTGCGGGCTGTGAAGTTGTAAACTCTGATGTGGTTGAAAATAAAGTTCTGGTGAGTAAAGTTTATTTCTTCACTCAGCACTAAAGTCCTAACCTGGCATTGCTAATGAGTAAAATTGTCCAATGCAAAGATCAATGCTGATAGTTCAGTGATACTGTTTAGATCAGCTCTGTAGCAAGAAAATCTTTGGCCAGATCTACACTAAGAAGTTCGGTCCACCCAGCTCTGCTTGAGCAACGTAGTTAAGATGACCTAACCCTTGGTGAAGACAGTGCTACGTGGATGGAAAAAAATCTTTTATTAACCAGCTCTACTGCCTCTCAGGGAGGAGGATTAACTACTGCAACAAGAGATCCTCTCTCGTCACTATAGTGAGTGTCTGTGCTGAAGTGCAGCAGCAGTGGTGCAGTTGTGTTGTTATAGTGGTTTAAGTGTAGACAGACTCCATCTTTATTGTGAATTGGGCTCACTGCCTCTTGGACGCCATCTCTTTGCATCACTGCTGAAAGTAGGGCTGATAAAGGAAGAATGGAAAGTCCCAGGAAACTCTTGGCAGAGATGTATCCTCTTAAGCACTCTCCAGTGTTTTGCTGAAATTCGTAGTTCAGTGCCGTGTTCGGGGCCATACTTCTGCAAGTATAGCATTCAAAACGACAGTGAACAATGAGTTTTCAGAAAGATCAGGCAAGCAAAATATACTTCCCACTTTTTCTGCTTTTAATCAGCTCTGGTTTTGATAATGGGACCTTTATTTAATCTTTAACATAGTCTGTGTTTTTAAAAGGTACCCACTGATATTTGGCAGTGCCAGTGCCAGGGTTTTCTGTGCTCTCCTCACAAATCATCACTTAAAAGGGCCCTTTCCATAACTGTTTTCTTGTAGTGTAACTATACTATGGAGTGGCCATAAATAGATATAGAGAACTCTGTCAATGCAGAGGCCACCTTGCCTGAGGATCACAACGCATTCTCCTCACAAGGAGCAGATTACATTCTTGTTTTTCCTACAGGGGTGTAGGCTTCAGGAAATACATGCCACATCATGCAGTGTCCATCTTGAAATGAGTGACCTTCCACCAGACCATAGTGGAGCACTGTGTGTTGGGTCCCACAGTTTCCACAGGCTGCACCTCTCTAAGGAAAGATGAGAGTGACCTTCCAGTCATCATCATCTCTGGATGGTGTATTGTTGACTATTTAGAACATAAGTATATAGCCATGGCCAATAACAGTAGGGTGAACTATTAACAGTTACAGAGACCAGAGGTAGTCTGAAGAAACCAGTGTGGTGTGGGCCCGGGAACATGTGATGTTAATACCGGTAGTAGTACTGATACTGCTTGGTATTCTGTGCTGGAGGTGGTGTGGGGTGAATGGAAACACCTATATCCAGGACTCTGAGGCACAGCACAGAATCCACTGCCCAGGGGGCTGGAGGTGCTAGACTGGCATTAAGTCATCTTTGCACTCTCCCAATTGTGGGATGCTCCAGGACCTACAGAGGCCCTCAGCTGAACTTTGGCATCCATGGAGACCAGTCAAAGTTAGAATATCCTCCTGGAGCTGTCCTATGGGGTGCAGCACTACCTGGAATCTCCCTATTCAAACATCCCTCTCCTGCCCCCAGCCCCACTCTGAGCATGCCCCCTACACCAGGGCGTGGGAGGAGGTCCTCAGAAGGTAGACTTCTGGCTGTCTTCTGCAGTCAGTCCTGGACTGAATGAATTCTCCTCAGCTTGATGTGGGACTTTTAGGGCACCTTATGTCATTCTTGATGTATGGGGATGGGAGGGAAGATGGGGCGCTAACCCTTTGAGTGGTGCGTGCTAATGCCAATAAGGACTTATGTGACAGCCCTCCCTGTACAGTCCACATGTAACTTAATACAGAGCGGAGAGGTTAGTGTGCCACCTCCTACTGTGCCACCTCTCTCACACACTACATAAACAATCTGAACCTGACGGGCGAGAAAGATGGGTTTCCTCCTCCGAGAGAAAAAGCAACAAAACTTTAAATACCAGCAAGTTCCAGCTAGCAAACCAAAAAAAAAAAAAAAGAAAAAAAAGAACGCGCCACATGCAAGGTTTGATGTGACCTACTTTCTCTTTTGAGAACTCAATTGCCAGATATTACCACTGAGTAATATTATTTGACATCCAGCGATGAAAGGATTTGTGGTTGGCTGCCTGCCAGAGCAGGAGCCTGGCTGTTACTCACTCCCACAACCCGCAGAGCAGGTGTCAGAGGTTTGGTGAAATTCTTCCTCGAGTCATGACTGTGAAACACACATTACGGTAGCAGGATTTTCTAAACAAGGGTTTATGTGATCTGAAAAAGCTCCCAAAGGCAGCTCTGTGCTGTGTTAAGACACTTAAGTTTGCAGATCGTACAAACCGTAGCGTACGTATTTCACAACTACTCTCTGTTGGATGGATTCAGACTTGCTCAGATATCTGTGGCTCTATTGCCCGTTTGTCGTTAGAGACTTTGAAATGGATTTGTGGGAAGGAGCGTGGTCTAGTTTGGAGCATGTGCATAGGAGACAGGTGTCATAGGGTTGTATTCCTGACTCTGCCGTGACTTTGGGAAGTCATCTAAACTCTTTATGACCCAACTTCCTTATAAAACAGACACAATCATACTTCACTCAGGGTGGCTTTAATTAACCTTAACTAATTACTGTTTGTAGAAGTGCAGAGCAGGGCTGGCTCCACCTTTTTTGCCACCCCAAGCAAAAAAAAAAAAAGCCACCCAAATTGCCGAAGCAAAAAAAAAAAAGAGGCGGCCGAATTCAGCTGCCCCAAGATTGACCAGAATGCTGCCCCTTACAATGTACCGTCCCAGGCTGGTGCCTGGAGCCGGCCCTAGTGCAGAGTGTATCTTCTAAAAGAAAACCACAACTCTACTGTCTGTTGAACTCAACCTGAGAAGACTGCAGGGCTCAGAGGAATACATATGACCCCTGGGAGCCAAGACATTTCAAACCTGGTGCTGACATCGCACATTCATGTGCTACAAACCACAAATACATTTACCCAATAAATCACACACACAGTGGAGGAGGCCACTTCCACAGAGCCCTCCCAGTACAGTCCATGTGTAACTTAATGCACATCCCCAGAGCGGAGAGGTTAGTGTGCCACCTCCCACTGTGCCACTCCTCTCACACACTATATAAACAATCTGAACCTGACAGAGGCAAGAAAGAGGAGTTTCCTCCTCCAAGAGAAAAAGCAACAAAACTTTAAATACCAGCAAGTCCCAGCTAGCAACAACAAAAAAAGAACATGGCAAGTTAAAGGAGCACTTGCTTAGCTGGCTTTTGACGGAGTAAGATCGCCTATTTTGCTAAGTTAACAGCCCCCTAAGTTTGGTGCCCCAAAGAGTTTACAATCTAACTAAACAAGATAAACAGCACACAACCAAAATGCCAGAGGTTGACATCAAGAGCCCCTCCAGTCCCAAGTCTCCCCAGAACTGTCTCCTTTGAAGTGCTCAGCCCCTCTCATTCTAGCACTCACAAAACCTTATGAAGTTTGCTGCTCTTCTTAAGAGAGTTCACAGCATGAGCCTGTTAGTTTGGCCAAGGATTTCACTCCTCAGTTGGAAACACAGTCCTGAGATGTTTTTGTCATAAAACATGATTATGTTTATTAATGCAGAACAGACATTTAGGTGATACCAAGTGGAAGCAATTGAGATAGAGATGGTTACAAACAAATAAGATATAGGCTGCTGAGAATAAACCTAACTGAACAACCTAGAGTCATTTGTTTCTCCCCACAGTTGTTCTTCCAGCATGGCTGGCCAGGTCTTAGCCAGGATCTAGAACAGAGCTCAAAGCACTTGTTTTCTTTGCTTCTTCAGGTGAAGGATGTCAAATGGCTTTCTCTCGCTGCTCATATCCTCCAAGTTTTTGTTTATTTTCAAAGGCCCAGCTTGCTGTGTACACCAGGGAGCTGACGCCATGTTAATTTTTGCAGTCCCCTCTCTCCCGTTGTAACAGTTAAGTGGCTATCTCCCCCACTCGCTAGGTTGTAAACTTTGTTTACCTTTCATGTAAATGTACTTCCATTGTCTCTTTGCTTAGTTTACACTGGAGACACATTCAAGCAGGCAGGACCACATCCCTTTGTCTAGGGCAGGATGACTTAAGCCCCACCTGCCAAACAAATTTTAAGGACATATTTCCAGCCCATAGCTATATTTTTCTGTATAGCACCCATACATATACTACTCAGAGGTGTTAATCAGCAGTGTGTTGGCAGTTTGTATATCATCCTTGCATGACACCTTTTAGATGCCGATAATGACAATGGTGAGTTGGGGTATATTGAGCTGGTCAAGCTGTTAGGGCAAACTCAGTTTCCCTCGCTCCTTCTCACCATGTATTCTTCCTCACCAGCAATCACATAGTTAAACTCCCAAGGGTTGTAAATCATGCGCTTGAGGCTTTAGAAGTTCAGTGCAATAGTGCTTGACAACAGGTTGTTTATGTACTGTTATCTATACCGAGAATGTGACCTTGCCTAAACAATTACAGTCTGTAGGCCTCACTAGATGAGCTAATGTGTTCTATCTCCAGATTGCATTATATGTATGTAACGACTTTGCTAGAGAACGAATAGACTCTTATTCATAAGCTTGTTGGCATCATGTAAGCTTTCTCAAGGTCCCCACACCAGGTGCCTCAAGAGGGCACTGACCTAGGATTGATGTAAGGGTTGCTGATGCGCATGCTTCAAGTAGGTCTTTCCCTCCCTCCACCCATTCCCCCTCCCCTTTGAATATACTCTATAAACATTTGCTTGGTACTGATAATAAACGGAGCTGCTGCTTTCTTGACCAAGAGGAGGGTGCCTCCGTTTCCCCTTTGATCAAAGTTGAGTTGTGTGTTTCTTCAATGGTCTCTCACAGCTTGTGAGTGACTTGCCTCAACTCCACCACAGCAATCCGGAGTGTAAAGGTAAGGGGGAGAGATGGGCCGTTAATCTTCCCCTAACAAAGCCAGCTGAGACTCACTGCTAGATACAGGGAGCCCTTTGTTTTCTGGCATTGGGGTGCTCTGAGGATCACAGTAGGTTTATCATGTTTCTCTCTGGCGCATGTGAAATGTCTTTCACGAGCTGCAATGCGTGCCAACATCTTTAATATGCTTCCATAGCAGTGAATGTAGCAAACATGTCCTCACTTGTTCAACATCTTCCCCTAGTTGGTGGAGAGAGGAGCGAATGTGCATCCATCTTGGCTCTGACTTATGGGCACCACGTACTTCTGGTTTCACAGCTACGCTGTCAACAACAGAAAGCAGCACGTAAAAATCTCTCTAGGCCACAGTGGAGCTAGTCCCATTTTTAGTTGAATGCTCTGTTAAAACCGGGTGCATCAATCATTATGACCCCTGCTCTGTCAGATAACAAGGATGATCCTGCATGTATATAGGGCCTTCCTTCTAAATGGGACCCAAATCACTTTAGAAACATCATTAATTCTACAGACTATGAGGCAGACGAGGGCGAGAGTTCTGGGAGCTCGCTCTGTAACCACCAGAGGTGAAAGTAAGCTGGTACGCCCCAGTACTGGCAAGAGCCCGTGTGCCATACTGGGGCGGCCCAGCTTCCCCAGGGGGCAATTTAAAGGGTCTGGGGCTCCCAGCACTGGCTGGAGTCCCAAGCCCTTTAAATTGCCACCAGAGTTCCCCTGCTGGAGCCATGGGGTAGGCTGCGGGGCTCTTTAAAGGGCCCAGGGCTCCTCTGCTTCTACCACCCCTGCCCTTTAAATAGCCGCTGGACCCCGCCGCTGCTACTTCAGGGCTCTGTGGGCTATTTAAAGGACAGGGCTATAGCAGCAGGAGAGCCCTGGGCCCTTTAAATAGCCCCCAGAGCCCAAGGGTAAGGGGAATTCTGGGGGCTATTTAAAGGGCCTGGGCTCTGCCGCCCCAGTCCTTTAAATAGCCGTGGGGAACCCCCCCTCCCGTGGCTATTTAAAGTAGGGGGTGGTAGATGTAGGGGAGCCGCGGGCCCTTTAAATATCCCACAGAGCCACAGGGTAAGGGGGTCCTGGGGGCTATTTAAAGGGCCCTGCCTCCAGCTGCTGCCCCGTCCTTTAAATAGCTGCAGGAACATGCTGCTCCCACAGCTATTTAAAGGACTGGGGGTAGAAGCAGGGGAGCCCTGGGCCCTTTAAATAGCCCCCAGAGCCCCAGGGTAGGGAGGTCTGGGGGCTATTTAAGGGGCCTGCAGCTCCCCTACTTCTACCACCAGTCCTTTAAATAGCTGCGGGAACCCTGCCGCTCCTGCGGCTATTTAAAGGATCGGGGAGGTAGAAGCAGGGGAGCTGTGGGCCCTTTAAGTAGCCCCAGAGCCCTAGCAGGGGGATCCTGGGGCTATGTAAAGGGCCCAGTGCTCCAGCTGCCCCTGCCCCGGGGGCTCCAACAGCAGTTTAAAGGGCCAGGGGCAGTAATGGCAGCCAAGCCCTGGGCCCTTTAAACCACTCCTGGAGCCCCCGTCTGTCCCTGCTACCCCGCCCCGGGGGGAGGGCACTTACCAGTATGGGGCTGGGTTGGTGCCAGCTCTGATCCCCTCTAGCCCCGCCCCTTCCACACGACGCCCCGCCCCTTCCAGGGGCCAGAGCCGGCACCAACCCAGCTCCGTACTGGTAAGAACTTATTTTTACTTTCACCCCTGGTAACCACCCTTTGTGGCCAGTATCACCCTGATTGGTCAAACCCTGTTTTAGTGCACGTGAGCAAAACTTCCTCTAATGGTAACCCCTTGCAACTAACAGCATGGCACTCACTCGTGACTGGGGCTTGATCTCCTGTGTACCTAAGACACATAGGACAAGTTTGCGTTAAAGATACCATGTGGGACGGAGTGTCCAAGCCTCACACCGGCAAGGCTCAAGGAGGTTAATGAGGGCCTGTGCCTCCACCCTGCTACACTTGTAGTAGATGTTGGAAGTGGAGAGGAGAGGTAAAAGAGGAGACCAGCTAAGTTTGGGGCTGACCAGGAAGGGGAGCAGAACTCTGCTCCTCCCTTGGTGAGGGAAGCTGCTTTCAGCCAATTGTCTGTGACACCTTACTGCCAGGATGAGCCTCCTAGTGGGTGGGAGGACTGGGCCCAGGAAGACAGGCCAAACGGACTAGCAGCATGACGACACGCCCTGAGTAGAAAGGTGGGGTCCCACTGAAGACGTCTCAGACAACCCTGGTTTTGCGTCCCTAGCATTCCTTTATTTTTGGACTTCAGTACCCAGAAGGGCGGGACTCAAGTGTGCCTTGTCTGGAAGGCTAAAGCATCACTGCCCTGGAGTTGAGAGTCGACCATCAGAGACCCCACCACAGGGCTAGTAGTATCCCATTGGGCCACAGGGGGCGCCACAGAGGTAGGGCCTGTCACACAGTGATTTACAGTCTCCAGTCAAGACTCCTTCTAGAGCAGGGGTCTCCAAACTTTATGAGATGAGGGCCATATTAGATTTTTGAAGGGGCTTCGCGGGCCGAAGCAACTGTGAAAAAATTCAATATATGCAAATATATGCAAAATCCCCCCCCCCTTTGCTCCTCTGGCCGCTGCTGCAACACCCCCACCCCCCACCCCTTTGCTTCTCCGACCGCTGCTGCATCCTCCCCTTTTCTATTCTGGCCACTGCCTCAGGGGCACTCACCCCTCCGCCCATGGGGCCGCTGGCACCAGCTCATGGGGAGGGGGAGCATCGGCAGCTACTCCACTTGCCTGCTCAGCTGGGGGGGCCGGACAAATCAAAGCCAGGGGCCGGATCCGGCCCCCGGGCCGTAGTTTGGAGACCCCTCTAGAATCTAGAGGCTGTCCCCAGTCAAGATCACAGCTTGCTACACACTAACAGCCAATGGAGTTGTTCCTTTAGCTGAAGTAATTGATATCTGGATGGTGCTGTGAGGGAAATCTGCACAGCTGCTGTCTGTGCTGTACCTGTTTTGTGAATACACACGTCAGCCACAGGCTGTAAATCCAGTCCCTTCACGAGCTCTGCCTTCACTCTCTGTTTGTTTAAAGAATGAGCTCCTTGTAACAAGTCACCAATAGAGACTAAAAATAGTGAAACTGGAAAAAATCTATATCCCGCGCCCACAGTCTGTTCTCTTCACTAATAATATGGTGGTTATTTTTGTCCCTCTCTCAAAGGTGAGGCTTTGCTTTCCCCCTCCCACTCCCGCCCATGCAGAGCTTTCCAGTTTAATATTTCATTGAGTTTGAACTTAGTGAAAACACGTGATTAATGGCCATGGCCAGAACCAGGTGCAGCGGGAACAGGCAGAGGAGTCTCTCAGAGTCTCCTAACCTGACAGCAGCCTTCAGCCCTGATCTGCCGGCGTCTTGTTCACACCCCAGCCCTCAGCACAGACTGACAGCTGTGCTGCATCCAGTGCTTTTGTGATGTATTTATCTTTATTCTTCTGCCTTAGAAACATAATGATACTCTAACCCAGTGGTCTCCAAAGTGTGGTGTGCGCACCCCAGGGGGTGCACAAGACCATCCATTGGGGGCCGCAGCTGGAGGAGCTCCACTGGCGCAAACAGGGTGGCTCATCCCCTTCATTACTTCCCCCTTCCCCCGCAGCCTCAGCACCGCGTCGGTGGCACTCGGCGAGGGGGGTGTGGCTGTGCGCTCAGCAGCAGCACAGCAGTGTGTTCGGCTCTACAGGGAGCCAGCAGCTCTGAGGGGCCCGGTGAGGGGAGTCCTGGGGGGCAGTCAAGAGAGTGGGGCGGGGGTAGGTGGATCGGGAGTTCTGGGAGGAGGCGTGCAGGGGTCAGGGCAGTCAGGGGACAGGGTGGGTTGGATGGGTTGGGAGTTCTGGGGGTCCTGTCAGGCCAGGGAGCGGTTGGATAGGCGTAGGAGTCCCGGGGGTCTCTCTGGGGGTGGGGAGCAGTTGGATAGGCATGGGAGTCTGTCTAGGGGTGAGGGTGTAGATAAGAGTCAGGGCAGTCAGGGGGCAGATGGCGGTAGGGTGCTGGGGGGGGGCAGTTAGGGTGGGGAGGGTCTCAGGAGCGGGCAGTCAGGAGACAAGGAGCAAGGAGGTTAGATAGGGGGTGGGACCCTGGGGGGCAGTTAGGCCAAGGGCCCCTGGAGGGGGCAGTCAGGGGAAAAGGAGAAGGCGGAGGTTGGGGCTTCTGAGGGGGGCAGTCAGGGGGAGGGAGTGGATGGGGGAGGGGCTAGGGTGGGGCTCCCCTCCTCCCCTCATGGAGTGTTCTCTTTTTTGGTTGTTGAATTTGCCTAGATAGGAGGAGCGCTGCCGGAACAAACAAAACAAAACAAAAAGGGCAGCCGGGAAGAGCGCCGCCCTAAGATTGGCCAGATTGCCGCCCCTTAGAGTACATGTATATACATTATAAATAAATAAATATACATATATTGGGGGCGCGCGCTCAAAATTGTTTACTGATAGGAGTACACGATCAAAAAAGTTTGGAGACCATTGCTCTAACCAAGAGATGCCCGCGTCCATCCTCTGGGAACAGAGATGGAAATTAATATGAACATGCCATTATGCTGTATAACAAAATATTTTACATTCCATCCAGAGTAAATGAATTGCCAGCCACCATGCTCTAGAACTTCCCTTTGGCCCCGGCATAAGCAATCCCTCCTTTCTGATTGACAGTCACCCATCACTGCCTGCTGGGCCCGCTCTGCAAAAAAGGAACTAAACCATTCCAAGCCAGGGAATGCAGATATGCTAGGAACCCCTCATGGTAAAGGTATCAAAGGCAGTTGACAGATCTAATAAAATCAGAATGAATCTCTTATTCTTATGTGTAAAGAAGTTCATTTGCAAACTTGATGGGAACTATCAACTTAAATTCATTTGTGACCTGATGCCTTAAAGTTCTGAGGGCTACCAACTTCATAGCTTCACTGGCTTCCCGAGGAGTTGAGGGTGTTTAAACTTGAAGGACTGGACCCCTTAATTGGAAGAAAGCCCCCAAAACAAAGAGCTCACCCCACTCAGTATGAAAAAGAGAAGTTCTAGACATGCTTGTTGGTCCCTGGATGGGTCTTTGTATAGACCTTTCAGACAGCTTGATATAGTTTTGTAAAGCACAAAACTAAAGTGAGGCCATAAAATACATCAGAGACATAGGTTAACTAGATAAGATAGAAGTTAAAGGTTACACTGGCAACACAGGGGTATCATTAACACAAAGCCATCCATAAGTCTTTAGTGCTCCCTGACTCACTCACAGCATGCTGCTAAAGACATTGGTTGTTTTCTCAAGCTTTGAGACCAAATTCTTCAGGATACAGAAACCTATTGGCCAATCCTGTTACCATTATAGTCAATAGCAAAACTCTAATTTCTGTTGTTTCTATTCCACTCAGAATGAGAGAAAACCTCCATTCTGGACAGAGAAAGGTTCTCATTTAAGAATGCATTGGTATATTGAAAGCCCAGTACTGATTTCCACCTCTTCACCCATAAGGTTCCAAATTTTATAGTTCACAATTAACTATTCCAGTCTATATAGATTTTTAAAACTGAACTCTTAACCACCTGGAGTTCCATCTGTGGTGTAGTGGAAACACGAACTTGAAACATTTTCCATAACACTGCATGCTGGAGACAGTAACTGTCATTAGCAATCAGATAAAATCTTGCAAATGCTTTTGAAAGTGAAAGAGAGGATGCAGTTACCTCACTTAATGATTACACATTTAAGCACAGCCTTTTCATCGGAGCTACTTTCTGTTTCGTATGTTTCATGTAGCAGATTGGATAGATACATTTTATTGACTACTTGTAGGTATTTTACTATGTAATTAAAAAGAACCTGTAAAATGGGCACACATCTGTTCTTTAACTGGTCCATGTTCTCAGAGTTTTGCATCAGTAAGGACTTCAGGATTTGGCCCAGATTGTAAATAATAGAACATTTCTTATGGAGCTGTGATGTCAGAGAATGGGAGGGGACGTGGGAAACCAGCATCCATCACTGAGGAGAAACTGGTCTCCTATGGATACCAAGGATTCTGTTGGTTCTGGCAGCTTAACCATTGATCATCCCATTGAGGAGTGGGAAGCAAAACTTGCTCCTTCCTCGATGAAGCAATCCAAGGGAAATTCTCTATGCAATCCTCCCTTAGTGTTCTGCGCCAGATCTGCTCCCACAGCTGTTTCTGCAGGAAGGTTTAATTCAGGCAAATGGACAGGTTTGATTTGATTTTTTAACCAGCTGTTGATGCGATCTCTCATAACAGATGAAACTATCCCAAGAATCAAAGTTTGTTTCCGGTGCCAAGGCACTCAGCTATGGGAACAAATGATGTCATTACAATAAATCAATACATAAACATCTTAAACACACAATAGATATGAACGAAAGGACTGAAAGCACAAACTCTAAGGAATCACTACAGGAATGGGTGAGGAGGAGCCCTACACAGGGGCGGGCATGACTGATAATAGAAATGTCTCTAGAAAAGGAATATTACCAGATTGTTTCTAAAAGTGAGTCACCTTTGTGGAGTCCTGCTGTTTACAGAGGGCCCCCATGTGGGTGAAAGGATCTCTGCAGGCCAGACTCCTTTGTGGGTTTGGGGCCTAACAAAAAAAAAGGAAGCAAATTTCATGTTTCAGGACAGAAGCAGGGATCAGGAAGAGTGTGTTCCATAGGCGCCAATTCTGTGGGTGCTCCAACCCTGGGGAAAAAATAGCGTGTGCTCAGCACCCACTGGTGTCCCACCAATCAGCTACTCTCCCTCCCTCCCAGTACCTCCTGCCCTCCATGATCAGCTGTTCAGGAGGTGCTGAAGGAGCAGGGGGTGGAGTGGGGGCGGGGCACTCCCAGAAAAGGGAGCAGAATAGGGTTGGAAGGGGCCGAACAGGACGATGTGGAGTAGGGGAGGGAAGAGGCAGGCTGGGGGGTGGGGGAAGCGGTAGAGCATGGGCAGAGTGAGGATCAAGCACCCCTTGGGAAATGACAAAGTTGGTGCCTGGGACATGTTCCCTTCCTTACTGCAGTCTGCCACTGGTCAGCTATAATACTAATGAATTCTTTGCCTTCATCAGAAGCCACAGATCATAGAATATCAGGGTTGGAAGGGACCTCAGGAGGTTATTTAGTTCAACCCCCTGCTCAAAGGAGCACCAATCCCCAATTAAATCCTCCAGCAGATTTTTGTCCCATATCCCTAAATGGCTCCCCTCAAGGATTGAATTTACAACCCTGGGTGTAGCAGGCCAATGCTCAAACCACTGAGCTCTCTCTTCTCCCCTCTCCCATACTTGATTCTGGAGACTGGATATGTGACCAAATAGACCCATAGTGTGATTTCGCAGGGCAAATCCTAGATTCTTAGCTACATCTGTGCCTCCACTTACACTGACTTCAGTGCCTTGTATTTCCGATGGCTTCCCCCATCTCAGCATCTTCTTTGCTCTCTTTTCAGAATTATACAAAGTGCAGGTGCATCTCTGCAAACGGAACTGAAGGATCTGCCTCCCCTGGGACCTGTGGTACAAATTGCTTCTACCTCCTCTTACCCTTTGTTGTATGTTCCTGCCTGGCTGGAATCCTGGCAAGCACGTCACACACACCATCCTTCATGCTCATCCTGAGGTAATGTAGGCGGGATTGTCACCACTCTCATACTATGGGCTCTACCCAGCAGCTCCCCTTCTCTGAAGAATGCTCTGGAGCTGGGATGAGGAGACTGAGTTTTGAAAACCCAAAACCATCTGTGGCTCAGATCTGGGAGCTGTTTTATCCGACCACAAATGCTCATAGAGCAGCAGGCATGAGCGTTAACTTCAGAGCTCCCATCTTGGCACATCTCTATTATATTTATTCACATTTAACCATAGATGTTGTTATTTATAGAGTGGCAATTCCTACAGGTCCCAGTCAAGGGTCATGTCCCCAGCGTACTAGGTCCTGTACAAGTGAGGAAATGGAGCCCAGAGGGCTCACAGTCTAGGGTTATGACAAGACACTGCAGGTGGATGAGCAGACAAGCAGGGACAGGGTGGGTGATACGGTAACAGCGAAGACGGGTGCATTTGTGTATGGGCCTTTTTCTGATCCCCAATTGAATTTACAGCAGTGTAACCGCACCTGGGGCTCACTCTCCACTGCCTTGCATCTGATTTACCCCAGTGCAAACTAAGGGTAAAAGTGGGTGTAAAGTGCTACCACATCAGCATGACAGCATTTCCTCCATGCACTGTGCCCCGGTGTTAGTGAAAGCAGTGGAGGATCAGGCCCACTGATTTAACTGGAGTTATTGCTGATGACATCCCAGTCTACATTTTGCCATCCATCATCTGTAGCTATCCTTATCTATATCTGCTTCTATCTTTCTCCTTGTTTCTCTCTGTCTTTCGTAGTGTCTCCATCTTTACATTATAGCAAATCACCAAGACAGAAGGGCAGGTAAGCATGCCCTGTAGTTCCACCCTCAGCGCTTGACCTGCTAGTTCAGTTGGCTAGCAGGGATGGGAAGCCCTGTCATGTGTCTGAGCATCAAATAGTGCTAGAAACAAAGAGCTGCTTTACAGGGAAGCATCAGAACAGAAGAAATCATTCGGATTGATGTTTGTCTCACACAGACCCTCAAACAGGCTGTGCCTGATGTTAGGAGATCTGGCAGAGCCTCTCCCAGCAGGTTTCGGGTGCTCTTTGACTACACAGGCTCTTCCCATCTCTTTAACCAGAGCAGCTAAAACCCTTGCAGAATTAATGAACAAGTCAACAACACTAGCCACCGTGATGTGTGCTGTGGGGGCACCTTTCAGTGCTGGGCAGCTGTCAGCATTTCAACACCATTAATCTCCTAGGGGTTGGAACATTCTTGGCTGGTTCAATGAAATGGTTGTTCTGTCTGTCATAGCCCATGGAAGTTGGGCTGCTCAGACTTTGTGACACCAGGGTCTACACTGACAACCTGCTGGGAGCCAGAGGCCTGTACATTACTCCCCTATAGAATTACAATAATAAAACAAATGGATGCATCCCCATTTCAGCTTATACAGTCTCATTCCTCAAAGGTTTTATATTAGCAGCCGTGTTAGTCTCTATCCGTAAATAAGACAAAGAACACTTGTGGCACCTTAGAGACTAACCAGTTTATTTCAGCATAAGCTTTCGTGAGCTACAGCCCACTTCATCGGATGCATAGGTTCAGAGGATTTTTAGGTCCAGAAGGGACCTTTACGATCATCAGGTCTGATTCCCTGCATAACATTGGCCACAGAGTTTCATCCACTGATCTCTGCAGGGGAGGGAATTATTCTTCCCAGAAATTACTTGCTGTTGGAATTCACTTAGGGCCAGCTCCAGCTCTCAATGAATTCAATTAAATTAGAGTATTTTCATTGACTTAGTGCAAATCCCCCCCCTCCCCCCAGTGTAGCCCAGGCCTAAGATACACAACTTCAGCTATGCTACTTGCGTAGCTGAAGTTGAAGTATCTTAGTTCGACTTACTTGGCCATCCTCACAGAAGTGAGTCACCATGGTGCCACCCCCATTGACTCCACTTACTCCTCTTGCGGAGCTGGAGTTCCGGAGTTGACGGGGAGTGCGCTTGAGGATCGATTTCTCGTGTCTAGACGAGGCACGATAAATCGATCTCTGATACATCGAACACTACCCGCCGATCTGGTACCCTCTGTACCCTCTGTGGGAGCTGCATTGGGCCCTTATTGTTGAAGTGGAAGGACAGTCTTGTACTTTAAAATACAGGACTGGGCATCTGGGCCTTAGTTCTGTTCCCAGCCCTACCACAGTCTACCTGTTTGACCCTGGCCATGACAGTTAATTTCTCTGTGCCCATGTTTTCCCATTTGTAAAATGAAGCAACACGAAGTAACAAGCTACTTACCTTTCTTGCAGCTTCATCATCAGAGGTGCTATAGAAATGCAATGTATCAGATCTATCATTATTGCTCCCCAGCAAGGGCCATTAGCAGCTGACTGGCTTAGTCTGAATTTTTTTTATCAATGAAATCTCCCCCATGACCTTGCTGTGACTCAGCCTCATTTCAGTTTGCACAGTGGAAGAATGTTATTAGAATCATTGAAGTGTTGGACTGGAAGTGACCTCAATAGGTCATTAGTCCAGTCCCCTGCACTCAAGGCAGGACTGAGTGAGTAATAACTAGACTATTCCTGACAGGTGTTTGTCTAACCTGTTCTTAAAACCCTCCAATGTCAAAGATTCCAAACCTCCATACTCAGTTTATTCCATTACCTAACCACCATGACAGTTAGGAAGCTTTTCATTATGTCCAACCTAAACCTCCCTTGCTGCAATTTAAGGCCATTGCTTCTTGTCCTCTCCTCATGGTTAAGGAGAACAGTTTTTCACCTTCCTTCTTGTAACAATTTTTTATGTACTTGAAAACTTTTATTATCTCTCTTCTCAGTCATCTCTTGTCCAGACTAAACACATCCAGTTATTTCAATCTTTCCTCACAGGTCATGTTTTTTTAAACTTTTAATATTTTTATTGCTCTCCTCTGGACTTCCTTCAATTTGTCCACATTTTTCCTGAAATATGGCACCCAGAACAGGACTCCAGCTGAGGCCTAATCAGTGCAGAGTAGAGCGGAAGAATTACTTCTCATGTCTTGCTTACAACACTCCTGCTAATATATCCCAGAATGATGTTTCCTTTTTTTGCAACTGTTACATTGTGAGCTCGTATTTAGCTTGTGATCCACTATAACCCCGAGATCCCTTTCCACAATACAGTACTGCTTTCTAGGCAGTTATTTCCCATTTTGTAGTGTGCAACTGATTGTTCCTTCCTCAATGGAGTACTTTGCATTTGTCCATATTAGATTTCATCCTGGTTACTTCAGACCATTTTTCCAGTTTGTCCAGATTATTTTGAATTTTAATCCTGTCCTCCAAAGCACTTGCAACCTCTCCCATCTTGGTATCATCCACAAACTTTATAAGTGTTCTCTCTATGCCATTATCTAAATCATTGATGAAGTTACTGAACAAAATCAGAACCAGAACAGATCCATGTGGTATCCCACTCATTATGCCCTTCTTGACTGTAAACCAGCTCTCAGGGAATGGTTTTCTTATTGTTATGTTACATTTGAGCACCCAAATATGTGCTAGGTGCTGAAATTAACATCTAAATATTTGGCCACCTGATACATCAGGAGATGTCCAAAATCCTAGCCTTGTCCTCTGCTAATATAGAGAGTATGTTAAACAAATAAATACAAGGAAATAACATTAATCTTTGAAAACATGTTACAGTAAGGAACAGTGAATTATTGTAAAGAACATATTGCAATATTATAAAAGAATGGAGAGATTATGAGAGCTAACTAAAACATCATGACTGTGATACATCTGATGGAGCAAAGTCTGCCCTCAGTTATGCACATACATGGTTTTCACGGATGTAACAAAGGGCCATATTTGTTCCTATTTCTAAGTAGGGGATGTTCTAATTCCTCTTTTGTTTTTGCCTTTTAGGAGTGTTCAGCCTGAAGATAAGTCATTTGCTATTGGGATACAGTTCCTGCTGCTGAGAGTTTTCGGTAAATTAAAATGTGTTCTTATGTAGCATTGAAAAGTCATAAGATATTTTGAATTCACATGGCTCAGATGGAACATCAATAGAGAAACTCCGGTGCTACAAAAGAAGGGTATTGTTGATTCAGTAGATGTCACACTTTTCTCAGTTGTTGCTGGACCATTATTCCTAGCTGTGGGGTGCCGTGTTGTTGGTTCAAGTGTCTTTCAGATAAGTGGTAAAACCAACGTCCTGATCATCTGTAGTCATTAAAGATCCCACAGCACTTTCTTCAAGAGATGGCCTGATGGGCCCTGGTGTCCCAGCCAAATTTCAATCTGTGAATTGCATCTGAAATTCCCCTTATAATTTCCATTCTTCTTCCCTTACCTTCCTAGTAACATTACTGAATGTAATCCCAGCACACACCATTCATCCCAGCATGGGATGGAGAAGAGACCTTTATACACAGCTTCTCTAAAGCACTTTGGGACCTTTCTCAAGAAATGACAGTGTCTAGGGTGAAATGATTATTCTTATTCTTATTTAAATCATAGAATCATAGAGATTAGGGTTGGAAGAGACATCAAGAGGTCATCTAGTCCAACCCCCTGCTCAAAGCAGGACCAACCCCAACTAAATCATCCCAGCCAGGGCTTTGTCAAGCCTGACCTTAAAAAGCTTTAAGGAAAGGGGATTCCACCACCTCCCTAGGTAACCCATTCCAGTGCTTCACCATCCTCCTACTGAAATAGTGTTTCCTAATATTCAATCTAGACCTCCCCCACTGCAACTTGAGACCATTGCTCCTTGTTCTGTCATCTGCCACCACTGAGAACAGCCTAGCTCCATCCTCTTTGGAACCCCCTTTCAGGTAGTTGAAATCTGCTATCAAATCACCGCTCACTCTTCTCTTCTTCAGACTAAATAAACCCAGTTCCCTCAGCCTCTTCTCGTAAATCATGTGCCCCAACCCCCTAATCATTTTTGTTGCCCTCCGCTGGACTTTCTCCAATTTGTCCATATCCTTTCTGTACTGGGGGGCCCAAAACTGGATGCAATACTCCAGATGTGGCCCCACCAGTGCCAAATAGAGGAGAATAATCACTTCCCTCGGTCTGCTGGCAATGCTCCTACTAATGCAGTCCAATATGCCATTAACCTTCTTGGCAACAACGGCACACTGTTGACTCATATCCAGCTTCTGTTCCACTATAATCCCCAGGTCCTTTTCAGCAGAACTGCTGCTAAGTCAGTTGGTCCCCAGCCTGTAGTATTTCATGGGAGTTCTTCTGTCCTAAGTGCAGGACTCTACACTTGTCCTTGCTGAACTTCATCAGATTTCTTTTGGCCCAATCCTCCAATTTGTCTAGGTCATTCTGGACCCTATCTGTACTCTACAGCGTATCTACCTTTCCCCCCAGCTTAGTGTTACTTGCTGAGGGTGCAATCCATCCCATTATCCAGATCATTAATGAGGATGTGGGACAAAAGTGGCTCCAGGACTGACCCTGGGGCACTCCGCTAGATACCGGCTGCCAACTAGACACAGCCATTGATCACAACCCATTGAGGCCGATGATCTAGCCAGATTTCTATCCACCTTATGGTCCATTCATCCAGCCCATACTTCTTTAACTTGCTGGCAAGAATACTGTGGGAGACCGTATCAAATGGTCAAATCAAGTTATATCACATCCACCACTTTCCCCTCATCCACAGAGCCAGTTATCTCATCATAGAAGGCAATCAGGTTGGTCAGGCATGACTTGCCTTTGGTGAATCCATTTTGATTGTTCCTTATCACCTTCCTCTCCTCCAAGTGCTTCAAAATGGATTCCTTGAGGATCTGCTTCATGATTTTTCTGGTGGCTGAGGTGAGGCTGACCGGTCTGTAGTTCCCCAGACTTTCCTTCCCTTTTTATCCAGTTGTACAGGATCTCCCCCGATCACTATGAGTTTTCAAAGATAATGGCTCTGAAATCATGTCAGCCAACTCCCTCAGCACCCTTGGATGAATTGCATCTGGACCCATGGACTTGTGCATGTCCAGCTTTCCTAACTAGTTCTTTCACCACTGAGGGCTCGTGACTCCTCCCCGTACTGTGCTGCCTAGTGCAACAATCTGGGAGCTGGCTTTGTCTGTGAAGACCGAGGGGAAAAAAAGCATTGAGTACTTCAGCTTTATCCACATCATGTGTCACTATTCAGTATGAGTAGGCTGACCATATTGCCTTGAGACAAAAACGGGACATTGGGATGGCAAAAACGGGATGGGGTTGGGGGGGGGGTCTCACCAGATGAAATCGGTGCAGTGGCTGCAGAATCTGGGCTGAGGGGCGCTGGGGGGGTGGTTGGGGGTTCTGGGGGGGATCTAGGGGGGGCTCTGGGCAATATGGGGGGCTCTAGGTCCCAGGGGGGTCTCACCAGATGAAGTTGGTGCAGTGGCTGCAGAACATGGGCTGAGGGGTGCTGGGGGGGCTCTAGGGGGGTCTCACCGGATGAGGTCGGTGCAGCGGCTGCAGAACGTGGGCTGCTTGCACAAGCATGCGGTGACTTTGTGGCTCTTGACCACGTGGATCACCTTCTGGCGCAGCGCCCCCTTGCGGCAGAACAGCGGCTTGGCCAGGCACTCCAGCTCGGTGGGTGAGGTGACCAGCGCCATGGCCCCACCTGGGCCCCCCAGCGCCGGGCGGGGGGGAGGCAGAGGGGGGTCAGGGGGGATAGAGAGAAGGGAGGAAGGGAGGGATGGAGAAGGGGGATGGAGAGAAGGAAGAGAGGGATGGAGGGATAGAGAGAAGGGAGGAAGGAAGGGATGGAGGGATGGAGAAGGGGATAGAGAGAAGGGATGGAGGGAGCGAGAGGAGGCAGTGGACGGAGGGAGAGAGCAGGGAGGAAGGGAGGGATAGAGAAGGGGGATGGAGAGAAGGGAGGGATGGAGAGAAGGAGGGAAGGAGGAATAGAGAGGAGGAGGCGGCAGCGGGCGGCGGGCTGAAGCCGATGGCGGAGCGGAGCTGTCCGGAGCCGCAGCCGGGGGCCGAGCGGTCCGGCGGGGGGGCTGCCGGCCGGGTTTTTATGAGACATAATCACATAGATTCAGTTATGTGATTATGAGTCATAAAACGTCCATCGTCGTCCCCCCCCCCCCCCCCCACCGCCGCCGCCAGCGCACTCAGCCCCCGGCTGTGGCTCCGGACAGCTCCGCTCCGCAGTCGGCTTCAGCCCGCTGCCCGCTGCCGGCCTGACGTTTTATGACTCGGCCCCCGGTTGCGGCCCCCGGCTGCGGCTCCGGACAGCTCCGATCCGCCATCGGCTTCAGCCCGCCGCCCGCTGCCGCCTCCTCCTCTCTATTCCTCCTTCCCTCCTTCTCTCCATCCCTCCCTTCCTCCCTGCTCTCTCTCTCCATCCGCTGCCTCCTCTCCCTACCTAAGGACTAGTATCAGATGTCAAAGTCTCCGATGAGCGCAGTTTGCTCATCGGAGATTTTGACATCTGATACTTGTCCTTAGGTAGCAAGATTCTTCACCTGAGCTCTTGGGAGTCCTGCAAAGAAAGAACCTCCCCCTAGAAAGCAGCTTGGGACCTGCCCCAAAAATGGGACAAAATTGATATTTTTGACAAAAAGACGGGACGGTTCAAAAACATGAAAAAAACGGGACTGTCCCGTTCAAAACGGGACGTATGGTCAGCCTAAGTATGAGTCTCACACTTCCATGACCTTCTTGTTGCTAACATACCTGTAGAAACTCTTCTTGTTACCCTTCACATCCCTTGCTAGCTGCAACTCCAGTTGTGCCTGGGCCTTCCCGATTACACCCCTCCATGCTCTAGCAATATTTGTATACTCCTCCCTAGTCATCTGTCCAAGTTTCCACTACTTGTAAGCTTCCTCTTTGTGTTTAAGCTCACCAAAGATTTCTCTGTTAAGCGAAATTGGTCACCTGCCATATTTGCTCTTCTTTCTGCACATCAGGATGGTTTGCTCCTGTGCCCTCAATAAGGTTGCTTTAAATACAGCCAGTGCTCCTGGACTCCTTTCCCCCCTCATATTAGCCTCCCAGGGAATCCTATCCAGGAGTGCCCTGGGGGAGTCTAAGTCTGTTTATCTGAAGTTCAGGGTCCGTATTCTGCTGCTCTCCTTTCTTTTGTCACAATTCTGAACTGAACAATCTCATGAGGTACATGTCAGAATGGCTCAAAATAGCTTTCAATTCAAATAATTGTTTTTCTCATGGCAGAAATTAATTTTCACCTGGAGAACACTGGTCTGTTTCCCTGAAGTCCTAATATTGAATATTTTCACACAATACAGAATGGAGATGAAGAAGTGAGCCTGCAATTGCAATAATACCTGGATTGTGTGACTGTCCCGTATATAAAAATGACAGATAAAATCCCATCACATCTAGTTCAACCCCAGCCAAAGCAGGATTGTTCATTAAGGTGAACAACTAACAAGCCTCTCGCTGCCTGCAACTTCATGGTTGTAGCTACCTTGCAAACCATGGCTGTTCTGCAACGACAGAGAATTAAGTCTAGCCAGGTAGAACTGCAGGTTTGGGACCTTGATGGGTTATTCCATTCTCAGCTATAGTAACTTTTAGACAGAAAGTCTGTGAACAGCCACTCAAGGTGTTGGAGGATGTTTCTGCTAACTGGTTAAGGCCTTTTCTGGTGTCTGGCCCATAGATAAATTGTGCCTCCTGACACTGGGGAGACGCAATGTAAAGGTGGGGGGCATGTGACTGCCCCATATGTTGCCTCTGGGAGGAACTTCCAGCCCCACCTCCCTGGACTAAGGCAGCCAATCCCAACAGCTGCTGGGAGGCTAGAGCCACAGGAATGGGGACCACATGCCTCTGGGCCTGGCTGGGGGCCTAGGGTGATTCACAGCACCAGTGTCTCCCTGGGGCTTATGGACACCTCAGGCGGGGAGGCACAGGCAATGCCCCTACCTCCAACTGAACGGAGGCCAAGGAACCTGCTCCTGGCACCTTCTCCAGTGACCATCTGCCTTGCGCCCAGCCCAGGACTGCCGCGCTCTCCTCACTTCACCAGAGTTACCTGCTGGGTGGGAGGGGCTCTGTCCTCCTCCCAGCACATTTCCGGCCCGCTGCCCCGCTCTCCCTGGCAGGTAGGCCTGGACAGGAAATGGAGGGGTAGGTCAGAGCCTTTTCTCATGCCAGTTCATCGCTGCTCCAGGTTGTGGCCTCTTGCAGCGCGGCAGCTGCCTGAGAGAGATCCTGGCTGGGGAGGTGGCAGCAGTGGCCCGTCCCCTCTGCTCCCCGCTTGGGCCCGCTGCCAGGGACAGGGACTGAACATGCCAGGGGGCAAGTACATCAGGAGAAGGACAGAGATCCCCTCTACTTCCCTGCCCCTAGGCAGGCCAATCAGAAATCTTGGTGGGGCAGGGGAAGGCTTGACCCACATGCCCCCCTATGGGTCACCTACGCCAGGAAGACACCAGCCGTTCTGAAATCAGTTTAATGTGGTTTTGAAAAAGGGTAGGATGGGATCTGCCCTTCTCGTTTGACAAACCAGGTGCCCTCTGCTTGATTTCCAGCCTGGATGCCAGGACCGGTGCTTTATGGCAGCGCCATTGACACAACTTGCATCCTGTGGGAAAAGAAGTGCAAGAAGAACGCAGCTTGCAGATACTATGACAATGATCTCTTCAGACAGAGGTACGGCCCCTGTGAGGCTCCATCAGATACTGCCTATTCTGAGGGTTTGTCTACATTACATTGTAACCCTGAAGTGTAGATGCACACTACAGCAACTGAAGGGTGTTTTCCATCACAGTAGTAACTCCACCTCCCCAAGTGGTGGTAACTAGGCAACAGAAGCATTCTTCCATTGATCTACCCGTGTCTACACTGGGGGTTTAGGTCAGGGTAGCTATGGCACTCAGGCGTATGAGTTTTTCACACACCCCGAGCACCATTGCTATCTCAACCTGACACCTCCTCATCAATTATGGGAGCAGACCACATCCACGCTGACTAAATTGGCCTTCTACATTGGTTCTCCACTTGTAAGCTAACTCTCTTCTCTTCATGTGTCGGTATCTGTAATTTTCACTCCATGCATCTGAAGAAGTGGGTGTTTTACCCTCGAAACCTCATGCCCAAATAAATCTGTTAGTCTTTACGTTGCCACCAGACTCGTCGGTGTTTTTGTAGCTTTTAAGTGTAGACCAGGCCATGCTTCTTATCGTACCCTGGTGGTGTCTTTAAAAGAAAACTGAGGAATCTTCTCGGGTAACAAGGTGATGATTGTAGGATGGATGGATGGACTGGGAAGTGGCATCATGAGATTTGCCAGGCAGACTTTCTACTCTGCTCCAGTGATATGCAGTTAATATCTTATTGAAGAGCGCTCGCAGAAACATCCCCACTTTTACTGCCATAACCCCATGTACAGTGAGGTACACGTACTGACAGAGATATGGGGTAAAGAACATCTGCTAATTTGTTCCCTCATTGAAATAAAGACACTTGCTCCAAATGCCAGGAGGCAACACTGCCCAGCGGACAGACTTCTAATCAGCTGTACTTGCTGCAAAGCTTTGTACGTATTACGTGGACAATGCTGTATGTGTACAGCACCGTGCACACCTTGAAGTGGGGCAAAGGGTTTTCATGGGATTCAGGAGTATTCTGCACAGGACAGTTCATTGAAATGATATCACACATGGAGCAATCCTCTGGCAAAAAACAAGTTCCTCGGTAGAATGTGTATGAGCCCCTGAAGATCCCTCCTCTCTGCCAGGGATAATGTAACAGTATCCAGAGATGGAATGACTCCGCCAGATGCAGGGAAATCATCCTAAACCTCTCTACCACTGCACTGGCACTGCTCAGCTGAGGAAGGGCTACAGAATTATTAAGAGGTTGGAAGGCACCTGACTGAGAGGAGGGATCTCCAGGGCTCGTACACATTCTGATGGGTGGTACCTGCCTTTCCTGTTAAATGACTGACTGAAAAAGCTCTTGACATAAACTCCATGCTCATTTGATGTCCTGAGGCTTGGTAGTTCATAGATTCTGTATCCTGAAACTTTGCACCTTAACTTATTACCTTGTCCTTTGATGTTTCTGTACCTTAGATTCCTTGGACTCCAGTTTTTCTTTGAAGTGGGAGCTTTTCTGTGCTTCGTGGTTGTGTTCATCATTCTCAGACGGCACGAGAGGGAAACCAGGAATGCCACAGAGCCAAAGACCGTCCCAGAGAAGGAGAAGCTGGCAGAAAAGTCGAGAAAAAACCTAGACTCCAAAGTCTGACTCAGAGAATGTGAATCTCATTCCATATCTGCTGCCCAGGGAAGCACGCAGATTGCCTGTTACTGTGAAGGATGGATGCTTGAGATGAGCCTGAGCAGGAGATAAGCTTATTTATTTCCTGTCTTTATCTTTGGCAGCTGCGGCTTTTGTTCTTTCTTCTGTTTTTTATCTGCTAGTTTACATCTACCCTTGCTTGAGTGATGCCTCGTGTGCTTGTTTGATTGGGTTAATCCCTTTGGACATTGCAGCCTTATCGAATTATATCTTCCTAAGCATTCATTCGTCTGGCAGTCTGATGATGCCGGCACTCGAAGCATTAATCCCCACATCTGAATTGTTTTTATAAAGGTTTTTGTATAGTACACAAATGTCTCTATGTATCCATGTACAGTATTCTGCACTTCCCCATAAACAACAAATATCACACCACTGGGGTACCTTCTTCTCCTCTTGTTACATTATTAGATGACCTCGGGACCTCTGAAAGCCTGGTCCCATTCGCACTGACATTAATAGGAGTTATGCTGTGCTAGATGTACGATTGTAAGGGCTGGCTGACATAGTGAAGCTCTTGTGTTGGTTGAAAGAGAGGCTACATATGCACAAAGTAACCAGCTAGTTGGGAGGGAGAAGAAGTGGTACTGGGAGGGAGAGGGTAGCAAGGTTGGACTGTGATGGGGTGTACTGGCCCTTTAACCCAAGGGGTCCAGAAGGCCGCATTCTGGGGATGTGGTTGTGAGCACAGGCTCAGAAACATGTGTAATACAGACAAAAGGAAGTAGTGCCAGGGAGTTAGCGGTGGGGTGGGAAGATCCCAGAATGCTGCCATTAAGGGACCCGGATCAAGAGCCCTGTGATATAGGGTGGGGAAGGGCTCCCCTCTCTCCTGGTCAATTGGGAGAAGCTTTCAGAAGCAGACTAGGATACATGCCTCCTTCCCTCTCAGAACAGGGTGCGCATGGTCAGAGGAAGAGAGACTGAGCCAGAAGGCTGGGCTTCCGTTGAGCAGAATAAGGGCTCTTGGAGGAGAGGAGCGTGAACTATGGGGTTAGTATGATGAACCTTGCATTTGGGACACTGAGGCAAATGGCAACTCTGCTACATGGACCCTCAAAGCAACTGCGGAACTGTCCCAGTCAAACAGGCTCTGTGTACATGGTCTGCAGCATGCTGGGAGTATTTCATCCCTCTGCAATAATGAGTATTTCTGTCCCCATTTTACAACTGAGGCAGAGTGGAGTCAAGGAACATGCTCGAGCTCTCAAAGCCAGCCCGTGCCCTAAACAGGAGTAGAACCCATCTCTACCAAGTGCTAGATATAGCCTGGAGGTAACCCACTAGGGCACAGTGCCAAGCTGTTCCTGTTGTGCAGGTAGAGAGATTAAAGGGTCAGATTTATCTGTAATTCTGGGTAAGGGTCAAATCTGTTTTATTTTAATTCACTTCTCTACAGCAGTCTGTATTCTTTCCGCCTCAGCAGACCTTCTGCCCATCATTGGCACATGGCTATTTCTGGAGCAATTGCTGGGAAACAACCAGTTGTGCCTTCCATCTCTGTCCCCTCCATCCCCTCCAGGTGGCCCCTAGACCACAATGCAGCATGCCACACGGTATTTCCCCTGCAATGTACAGCTAAGGCCCACAGTGCTGGGGTATGGTGCTGCAGACTTGGATGGGCCTCCAAATTATCTGCTTAGCCATTATGAGAAGTCTGGAAAACATCTCATGTGAGACTAAAAAAGCTCAATCTATTTATTGAGGAGAAGGTTAAGACTTGACTTGATCATGATCTGCAAGTACATACACGAAGAAGAGATTTCTGACAGTTCTTTAACCTACCATAAACCATGTCAAGACTGGTGTCTTTCTAAAAGAGGTGCTATAGCTCAAACAAAAGTTATGAGCTTGATGCAGAAATTATTGGTTGAGATTCTCCAACCTGTGCTATGCAGGAGGTCAGACTACATGAAGGTAGTGGGCCTGTCTGGTTTAAAATCTAAGACTTAATGAAGTTTGGTTGCATCCTCACCACATCCTTTTGAGAAGAAGGCGGCACTCTCCTAGATGAGTTCTGTGAATGATTCTCTACTCTACAAGCCTCTTTGCCTCCCAATCAGCACAGTTTTGCCTGAAAACATTCAGTGGCACAAACTAATAAGAACTCAAATTGTTCTTACTGGCAGGAAACACTGTATAATCATGAGCCGTAGAGAGATGAACTGCCTGGAATATCACTATGCTTGGACTCCCGGGTGAGATTAGTGAGGTACTGGCACAGAGGTTAAAGATGGAAGGCCCTATTCTGCAAAATCTTCCATACCTTAGTAATCTGAATGGCTTCAAATGCAGTAAGGAAAGAATCAGGACTGCTCATGTGAGCCAAGATTTGCAATATCAAGCTCCTTAATAATAATAATAATAATAATAATAATAAATGATATATATTAGTTGTATTTATTAATACTAATATTTCCACTCTTATAATCCCTTTAAAAGAGGATCTCAGCACTTTTTTGGAAGTTAATTAAATATGGCTTGCAACACTTCTTCTAAGAAGTATTTCTACCTTATTTTAAACATGGAATAATTGAAGCCCTGGGAGATTAATAGACAGTTCCAACCAACACAGATGAGTGAGTATCAGAGGCAAGAACTAACCTCAAGGGTCTTGGTGCCCTGGCTGCTCTTCTAACCACTGACCTGCCTCCACTTAACAGGTTACCAAAAATGTTGCTTAAAATACATTCTCACTTCAATACCAGTCACTTCTATGATGATGAATTTGGATGTCACACTGGGTCTCTGGGCAGAGACCTTTATCTACTTATATTCTGCACTTACAGGCTGAGGAAAATAAGGAAACCAAGTAGAAATGAGAAATGTGTTTTTAAACAAATAGCTGGATATGAGTCAACAGTGTGCCCTTGTTGCCAAAAGAGTTAATGGCATATTGGGCTGCATTAGTAGGAGCATTGCAAGGAGATCAAGGGAGGTGATTATTCCCTTCTATTCATTACTGGTCAGGCCACCTCTGGAGTACTGCATTCAGTGTGTCCCCCCCCCCACCCCCACCCCGAAAGGCTGTGGACAAACTGGAGAGAGTCTAGTGGAGGGCAATGAAATGATTAGAGGGCTGGAGCACATGATTTATGAGGAGATGCCCCAGGAACTGGGTTTATTTAGCCTGCAGAAGAGTGAGGGGAGATTTGATAAACAACCTTCAGCTCCCTGAAAGGGGGGTTCCAAAGAGGATGGAGCTCAGGTGTTCTCAGTGGTAGCAGATGACAGAACAAGGAGCAATGTTCTCAAGTTGCAGTGGGAGAGGTCTAGGTTAGATATTAGGAAACACTATTTCAGTAGGAGGGTGGTGAAGCACTGGAATGGGTCATCTAGGGAGGTGGCAGAATCTCCTTCCATGGAGGTTTTTAAGGCTGAGCTTGACAAAGCCCTGGCTGGGATGATTTAGTTGGGGAGTGGTCCTGTTTGAGCGGGGGGTTGGACTAGATGACCTCCTGAGATCTCTTCCAACCCTAATCTGCTATGATTCTATGAAATAACGATATACAGCAGGGAGAGTGCAAGGCCCTGCAGAAACATACACAACAGTTCCATGAGGGATGGATGACAGTGAGGTAGAGCAGCAGTCAGAAGATCTTCTCCCACTTCTGACACTGACTTCCTCGGGGACCTTTAGCAAATCACTTGACATGTCTGTGCTTCAGTTTCTCCTTTTTGAAAATGGGGTTTAGGACAATATAAAAAAACAACCCAGCGCCACATATAGCCACATCATTACACTGCGCACATTAGACATGCAAACCTTCACGGAGACAGCAGGGCTAGAACTCAGAGGCAGTGGGACACTTCCAAACGTCTCCTCCATTATAAAACACTTTGAGGTCTTTGGCAGTGTAAATGCAAAGTATTTCTGAACGTTCCCCTGATTGAGGCAGCTGGTCTTTCATCCTCTTGATTACCAAACAGCTGCTGAAAATGGGCCGGTTGTGCTGTTTGTAGGGGGTGGAAAAAAACCATAACGCACACAGCCATTTATCTTGTGATAGTCCTTACAAATGGCACATGCCCTAATAAAGAGCGAGCCCATTTGCACTCCCCAGAATCTGCTGTTCTATTTCTGACAACGGACGGATTGAACAACCCCCCGGCCATTCAGCGGGAACAATGGGAAATCTTGCTGGGCTTGTGAATGAGCTGAATGCAAACCATAGGAACGGCCTGACTCTTTTATAACATTCAAGCCTTGGCTTCTGCCCACCGTTGGCTCCAGGGTTGTGCAGCTATTTCCCCACTTTGAACGCTCTTATCGGATCATACAGAGATTTTCTTCTCCAGCCAAGGCACAAACTGGTGCAGCATGAGCTTTTCCCTCCTTCATTACCTCGGCATGAGAAGACGGCTTCCTGCTGGTAAGGAATCAGCGACAAATGCAAACAGCTGGGCTCAGCTCTGTGGTCAATGTAAACAGTCATTATGGTGTGTTTGCTGTTGTAATATCCAAGATCTGGAACTGCAGTTGCTCTAAACATAAATAAAACCATCCTCTCCCCCCACGCTCCAAAGTCCACAGTGGGATTGACTTGAGAGGAGAGATTAAGAAAATTAAGTAGAGAAGCGGTAGCACCACCAACTAGCTAACAGGGAGGAGACAGACGATAAGATGCAAACATGAGAAGGGATCTGTCCTGCCACCCCAGCTGCCGATGGGAGGGTGGGGGGGCAGGAGCTGATTTGCAGTGGTGCTGTAATGTTTTTAATAGTGGGGGTGCTGAAAGCCAGCCCCATTACTCCTGTTCACCCCTGCCACCCCCACAGCTGAGGCTGGGAGCAAAGCTGCAGGCGTGTGGGGCCAGCAATCAGGACTCTGAACGTGCGGGGCCGACAACTGGGGCTCCAGGCGCATAAGACTGGCAGGAAGGACCCAGGGGGTGCTGCAGTACCCCCGCACCCCTAGCCTTTGCTGATTTGTCCTGGGCCCCACGCCCCCTAGGGATGGCCCTGCCAAGGGAAGAGAGGGTTTGTTTAATGTGGTACAAGGGGATGCACATGGGAGGAATGGATTGAAAAGGAAACAAAGGAAAATATAACAGCAAGGAAACCTTCCTGGTGCGGAAGACTATGGCTACAGAAGCTCCATCCCCAGAGTTATTTAAAATAGCTCATGCAATGTCCAAAAACCCATGTGGCTTAGGTAACCAGTCACACAGTGCAAACAAAGCTCACATCACAAACACTGAATATTAAGTGGACTCTCCATGCAAACAGCTCATGAACAACCCGACTAAAGTTTGCTTCCACAAAATATTCATCAAACAGTTACGCCCAGGGAAGAGATATAGAAAAATCACAATCTGTTCAGAGACTATCCATGAACAGGAAACGAGCAAAGTGTGAGCAATCAGACACTGTTCCCTGGGTACAACCTGGGGGCAGGGTTGTGACTGTGAGGAGGATCACAAACAAGCTGTCACGGAAAACATATAAAACAAATAAAAGGTCTAAACATGGACTAAACGCCCCACAAGTCACTGATCAGTCCTGACAAGTTCAAGTCCTTCCGGATCTTCAGCAGGGTTGGGTCCCCCCCCCCTTTCAAAGGCTCCTGCCTGTTTGTTGAAGGCCCCTCTGTCGGTTCAAGCTGTCCCTTTTATAACCCAGGTTCTTTCTTGGGCTCTTGGATCTCTTGAAACCCCCGTCTTAAGTAGTATATGCAAACCAGCCCAGGAGTGGTACTTCTCCGAATGGCAATAATTACCCCCCAACACACACGCACACCGTTTTCAGTTCCTTGGGGAGCTGTGTTAACCCTCCTCCATGGAATAGAATACAAACCCTAGCCCACAGCGATCCACAGAACAGCCATAAAAGTTAACTACAATAGCCTGAGCACATGCCTGTGTTTGTCCTTCCCGTCGCACAAGCATCAGCGCCTGGCCTTCCCCTAGCGCTAGAGTGGTCCTGAGGGGTTCCCAGTGTGGAAAAGGTTGAGTACCACTGTTCTGTCACCGCTGCCCCCAGTGGAAGAGATGTGGGAACATTACACCAGCCAATCAAAACCTATAATGTGTCAAGGCCTTTAGAACGGAGATTCCCCCAAAACATTTACCGTCTATGTTGTCTCTCAGGTCCCTCTCAAATAATATTAGACTTCACACCTTCATACAAGTGGCCTGCAGCCATTTTGTTGTAGTCCAAAAGCTTGTGGGAGCTAGGGCTAGGCCACTAATAATACATGGAGCCGCCTAAGAAGTGCCCACCGGCACTGGTGTTTGTGATTTAGTAGTTGGCATTCTCTCTTCTGTCTCAGCAGCGCTGCGCCATGATGCGGGTGGGGAGGGGGTATACGCACACCCACTCTGCTTTTACGGGGCTGTTTTTCAGATAAAATGAAAGGAAAACAAAGTCCTAAACATTTTTCATCACTAAAAATCTCATCACACGTGTTACAAGGGACATGGGGTTAATCTCAGTGTCCTGGACAAATTTAATTTCCCATAATGACATTCCAAATCACTCTGCAGTTTCTACCATGTAATATTTCAGGTGCCATGTCATGTTTTTGTTGGTTTCTATAGGTATAACCTGTAGAAAGTAACTTTGCCCATAAGAAATGACTCTGCTCTGATAGATCAGGACAGAGAAAACCAACTTTCTGCTGATATTTTCAGCTTCAAAGATGACAGCCCCACAAGTAACAACAAGCACTTTCCCCAGATTTAACTGCCTCTTCATTCAGTTAAACAGAACTTGTTGTGATCCCAAAGAGATCTGATAATCTTACATTAACATACTGTCTTTCATCCAATTGCATCTCAAAATGCACATGAAAAACAGTATATGGTGCATATAAGAATTACTGCCCCTAGCAATGAAATGCAGCCACCTCTGGAGTGAAACACAGCAGAAAACTCTAAGCATCAGTTGATGACAGGAAGTGAAAAATATCGTCGACTGATATATATAAGGGGGAAATTAGGTAGGCTGAATGTACTGTATTTTCCCACTCTGGAATAAGGCCAAGCTTCTGCATCCTTATAATTTAAGAGTTTTATGTTCCCCGCATCCCTTTAAATTAAACTAACATTTAACAAAATTCATTTGCTATTTTAGCTGAACAATGCAAGACCTTGTGCACACAAATCCCTCATGTTTGGGAATATAGCTTTGTCTACTGATGAATTACACAATTCGCCTATTAATTTCTTTTTTTTCAAGCCATGCCTTCTTGAAGGATCAAGACAAGCACAGCAGCATAAATCAGGCTCACTTTTTTGTGTTTAGAGACAGGTTGAGTAATGATCACTCATGAAGTATGAAATTCATCTCACAGGCTTAATGTACTTATAATGAGTTTGGGAGAGGAGCGTGTTTTGAAGGTCCTGCAATTACAGCGGTAAAGGAACAGGATCCTTCATCTTCAGGATCTGAAAAGAGACGATTGTACCTTAGTTAGCATTCCCCGTTTCATCCTCATCTGTTGCATTCAGGGCACTGAAGGACAGAAAGCACTTTCCAACGCTGCTGATAAAGACTGCTGTAACATTTTAATCCCTATCGCCTGGCTTTTCTAGTTCAAAATGACTTTTGCTAAGGAGTCTGGTCCCTTAGATGATTACAAACTGTGCACTTTGGTATTATAACCCCTAAAGTCGGAACAGGAATAATCTATTTTGCAAACTTGGCACAGATCATGCAGTTCTTGATTTGCCATTTCTTCACCGGGGTGGCTTTTCAAACTGATCAATTTTATAAATGGTTCAATTGGATTTGCATCTGTGGGAGACACATATCTTAATACAATACTCAATTGATCAATATGTGAAAGATCAGGTGTAGAGTCGACAGATAAACTGAAGTACCCAGCAGTACTTATTTCATCCACCATAGCTAAATGAACTTTGTCACTCATTAGACCAATGAGTTCATCACATATTGCCTTGGCTAAGTATGATTGGTTCCTTTGCCAGCATTCCCATATTTTGAGATATGGCCTGCTACAAATGGGTCAAACTGAGCCACAAGCTCCAACAATCCCAAGAAAGAAAAAAAAAGCGAATCAAGTACATATAACTTAGAAGAAAATATCAATAATAAAACAGAAATGTATTGCGATACATGACAGGATCTGATTTCCTCGCATTATTTCGATTTACGTTAGTAGGACACCCTCCTGGTTTAGGTGGGGATAAGTAATAAAAATAGAACAGAAAAATGGGGGAAGAGTGTGCAGTGGAGTGTAAGGAAGTCTAACAGAGTTCGGATTTTCCCCTTGATGACTACTTTGATGCTTTTTTTGAAATATCAAATACCAATTTTTTTCAGAAAAAAAAACACTACTTTTTTTGGTGCCCCCTGCTTTGCTGGTGCCCTAAGCACGTGCTTAATCTGCCTATTGGGTAATCCAGCCCTGAGTCGGAACATACTATTCAGAATCAACTTCAGAGAACAGCATATTCCTATGACAATTTCCTTGTCTGGGCTCTTTTTGCTGAAATCCTTTTGCAGTCACAGTGTAGTTGAATAAAGTCTCTGCTTTTCTCCGCCCAGATTTTCCATCTGCTGAAGTTACGATTCCGTTTGGGTGACCTAATTACACATCAGAAATAGGATGGATCCAGACACTCTCATGCTCGGAATTCAGAGGCACAACCAAACGTCTGGGCTCTGCTGTTTCTAGTATAATAACCTTCCCAGGCTATTAAAGCATTTTGCATCCCTCTATTGGCTCCCTCTTCGCTAGGGTAGCAATTAAGCTATTTTTCTTCACATTCAAGGTACTTCGCAGCTTATCCCCACCATGCTGATTCTCTCTCATTCAGTAACGAAAGGTCAGCTCCCTCTGCCAAGTTGGTCCATGATGCCCGTCTCCATCGCCCATTGGTTACATTTTCTAACAAGCACCTTCGTGCTTTCTCCCATCCTTCCCCCCATGCTTGTCAGCAGCTCCCCAGGAGCATCCACAAAACTAACTCACTGACCTCCTTCAAACCCTCCTTCAAACTCTCCCCGACTGTGACACCTACAAACAACTTGACAAAGGTGAGCAGAGCCCACAGTCTAGCATGCTGACCAGGATTGTCTCATGGGACTCTCCCAACGGTGGCCCAAAAGTGTAAGAACCGTCCTCAGGGCAGACTGTCCCTAGACCGGCTGTGAGTTCTAAATTGAGATTTCACCAACCAGCTGCACCAAAGGCAAACTCCTCAGACACATTCACACAGTCACAGACGTTTCCCTTGGGTTTTTTGTCTGACCGCCTCGTTGTGCCAACCTTTCTGAGAGATGGTACTTTACACCAAGAATCGCAGCAATATACAGGTTACTCCCTGTCTCAAAGGCCCAGTCACTTAGCCCAGGTCAATTGGGTTTTAGATCTCACCCCAAGGACAATGATTGTAGCCAATCCTAGAATAAACTATATGAAAATGTATTAAGTAGGAAAAGGAAAGTAGAGAATTATTTACAAAGTTAAAGCAAGTGAATATAGACACACAAATGACTTACCATCTTAGGTGTTAAAAGGTAGTATAGGCTTCCATAATTAGCAAAGCTCTATTTGTCCTTTAGGGCTAACCCACTCTATGCAGCTTTTCCTTAGGCCCAGGAAACTCCCACTCCTACTCCCCAAAGTCCCAGCAACATAGATATCCTTAGTTCCCTTTGGTTTGGGGCTTTTAGCCCACTCCTGCCATGTGCATTCAGCTGCTGACACAGCTGATGGGAGGAGTCCACTCTCACGACTTGTCTTCACAGGGAGGAGGGTAGAACAATACGAGTTTTTAGTTCTTTTGTTGATGATTCCTCAATCCAGATGTGGGGAGGTTCCAGTTGTGAGCTCCGTCTGGTATCCTTTTTTTGGGAAGAGCATCACAATTTCTGTAGAAGAGCCGCTCTTTGCACTAATTAATGACCCTCTCCTGTAGGATGAGTGGTACAGTGAGAGGATCACCCTCATAAATTACCTTACAGTATGGAACACAGATATTACAAGTAAGACAAATGCAGGCAGCAACTCACAGGCATTCAATAGAGTCCAACCACTAAACACTTTCTTATCATTCTGATACCTGTTCTATCAATATTAACCCCCAAGTGAGCCAGACAGATTCCAGCTTTATATCTGTCAGTGTTCAGCTGAGAAACGGGAACCTTGACATCAGCTGGCACCTGGTTTCGTAGCTCGATTGGCAGTGACCACAGGGCCACACAGCCCTGAGTAGAAGAGCCATCCTACTGACACTGGACATTAGGCCATTCTGCCTTGAGCTAAGGGTTGTTAGCAGGACTCGGCCGCAGGGCTCTAATGCCCTTTCTCCCTCCCCTAAGGGGGACGGGTTATACCTACCCAACAACAAGCCCTAACATAAGGGGGTTCTGGTCCACGACTGGAGCTCTTAGAAGCTATAATAATACAAATAATAAATAACTGTGAAGGCCTTAAATGTGAAGACAAGCAGCTTATATTTGATGCAATAGAGAAAGAGGTAGTGGGGGGGCACAACCCCAGAACAACTCAAGTCATGCCCACCCACCCTCCTTCCCCCAGAAAACAGCGGCCCTTCCCTGCAGCTTTCAGCTGTCCCTCCCGTCTCTGCATCTCCCTGCCTGATGAGGTTAGCTAGCTCAGCTGCCCCACAAGACAGCAAAGTCCTGATCAGGAGCCAAACGTTCCCCCAGTCTGGAACTGGATTTTTGATTCAGCCCGATCCATATAAACTCACTGACAAACAGAAGAACTTTGATACTGACGTTTTTGCGACATGATTTGTGACCCTGCGGCTTCCTCTCTTCTCACAATACAATCATCAGTTTCTCAGAAAATGAAATGCTCTCTTTCCTATGTGGGAGTTCTAGGGAACTTGGGCTTCCCAGGCCAGTTTCCACACAATGAAGCTGGGAAGTGCGTCTAGTCATTAGAAATCCTCCCCAGCCAGCTGTTTCTGCAAAACAATAAGATTCCATTGGGGTCTGCTTGTTAATTCCAGAGAAGATAACGCTCACAGGCAAACTGCCCTCCAGTGTGGTAGCAAACTTGTCGGGTGTGTTTACTGGCAGGTTTTAAAGTGTTTGACACATTTAAGCTAAGACATTAGGAGTATAAACTGTACACAGTAGAATGGGAAAGCCGGTCTAAAATGGATAAGTTAAGCAAAGCAATAACTCCCCCCCATAAATGGCTAACTACCTCTCTAGTCCTCACCTCTATGGTAACTGAGCATTTTACACACACTAATGAATGTATCCTCACAATCCCCTGTGAGGTGGGGACAGGATAATCCCCCCCCCCCCCATTGTTCAGATGGGAACCTGAAGCACAGAGAGATTGTGCCCTGAGGGGCTGCAGGGTTTTGTGTGTGGACAGGGTGGGATTCAAACACCTCAAAGCCCAAATACACAATACAACATCCATGCCCCCTGAGGGACTCACTCACAGTCCCCCAGGGCAGAACTGGGAACGAACCCCGCCACTCCTGAGTCCCAGTGCCAGCGTTTGTGGCCCAGCCTTTGGGAGCTGGGAAGTGACTATCAAGGAAGCGAAATGAAACTCCTCTGACGTTCATTGGCCAAGATGTAAAAACCACTAAGTCCTGGTTACCTGCTCCCAGCACAAATCACTCCGCTACCTGCCTACCACTCCCTCCTGTTCTCCTCCCAGCTAGGAAATCTCCCTGTGCAGGGCACCAACGCCCCCTTGGCTGGCACTGATTTCTCAGTGTTGCTCTTATGTTATGGGGCTGGTGTTCGGCATGAGCTGCCTGGGGTGCCCGTTGTGTAGGGGTTCCTCTGGCACAGCCGCCTCGCTCCCCCCATTCCACCCTGAAGCTGCACCAGCAGCTGCAGCCTTTTTAAGAGTGCGCTCCGTACATTATGGAACAGCAGCCATGGCCAAGAGCTGCTTCGCCAGTGCATCTCCAGCCTGGGCCACCCTCCAACACAGCTGGAGAAGGCAGGGCAGTGTGGCTCTTTTAAAGGCCACACACACACACACACACACACACACACACACACACACACACACACACACACACACACACACACACACACACACACACACACACACACACACACACACACACACACACACACACACACACACACACACACACACACACACACACACAGCCAGTCGGCCCAGAAGACAAACTCCCCACGCTGGCAGCTCCAGCACGCCTCTCTCCGCAACCCCAAAAGCAAGGGCCGGGGGGATGTGTTCAGGTCCTGATATTTTAAGTCAGGAAAGAAAAGGGTTAAACTTCTGTTGAAGTTCTGGGGAACAAACTTTCAGCCGTTTAAAGAGAAATCACTCCCTATCCTCCTGTGGTTTCTGTGTTTGGCTGGAAGGAAACATAGAAAATGCCAAGTCAGAGGCTGCTTCCTGATATCTTTCTTACTTACAGTGACCAGCCAGGTTGGAAATGGTCTCCTGAGCTGTTCTGCACTGTAGCTTGGATTGCAGGACATTCTGTCGATTTGGGGCACTGCCGCTGCTTTAAACTCCCATTTAAAAAAAGAATCCCAGCCCCCCAGTTTGTGCAAAATCCTTCCCAAGGGAACAGCGAGGCTTGGCACAGGGGGCAGATATTTAGAATTATGCAGCAGCCAGAAGCTCCCACTGGGAAGCCCCTGGGCAGATTTTCAACCAAGCTCTGCTTCCAGCATGCTGAGAACATTTGAAAGATCTGGCTGCAGATACCCGCATTAAGGGCCCCGATCCAAAGCCCTGGAAGGCAACAAGAGTCCTTAGACCCGGTCCTGTAGTGAAGCAGATTATCCGGCATGGCGCCCCCTGCTGGTCATCTGGGAATTAGCTTTTTTCAGCACTTGGAGCATCCTCTGCTGGCCGGTGGTTCGCCTGCCTTAGACCCCGTGTCCCTCCCGGACCCCGGTACCCTTTGCCCTGGGGTTCTGCCCATGCAGTACCGCCACACTTTAGGTTTCCCCTCCCAGGGGAACCCCCTCTAAACACACCTTTCATCAGTGGCTACTCCTCTTCTCTGTCTGTGGCACAGAACGGTCTGGTCTCCTGTGGGCTGGAATATTTTGGTGTAATTCTGGTTCCTGGGCTTAGTGTGCAGGTGCTAGGCAGGATTGCTGGCCTGTGATACACAGGAGGTCAGACTAGATGCTCTGGTATTCCCTTCTGGTCTTAAGCGCTAAGTCTCTACCCGTCAATAGTAATAGGGAGGAAATTAACAAGCAGCAAGGGCTGGAGAGATAAAAACAGGTGGGATCAGAAATGAGGCAGAAAGTCAGTGAAGGGGAGGACCCCGGGATGGCAGCGCCAAGCGGCAGGAGCTGCAGAGGAAAAGGGTTTGGACACATTCTTCTTCATTTCAAATGGTGGCTCATGCCCGCTGCTTTGGCTCTGACATGAATGCTCACAGTTCTGATTTGGGGTCAGATTCTGCAAACTCTTGTGTGAGTCATTCCAGGGGATTCCCTCCCCTGAGTCAGGGAAGTGTGTGGGCTGGGAGCAAGGGTTTGAAGGATTCTGTCTTGTCTTCTGGCCCAGTGTCCTAACACACCCGCAGGCTGCTTTTATCCTGGGAGCAGAGAATCCTTGCTGATCTTAAATGCAAAAAAGAAGCTAACAAGAAGTGGAAGATTGGGCAAATGACCAGGGAGGAATATAAAACTATTGCTCAGGCATGCAGGAGTGAAATCAGGAAGGCCAAATCACACTTGGAGTTGCAGCTAGCAAGGGATGTTAAGGGTAACAAGAAGGGTTTCTTTAGGTATGTTAGCAACAAGAAAAAAGTCAAGGAAAGTGTGGGCCCCTTACTGAATGAGGGAGGCAATCTAGTGACAGAGGATGTGGAAAAAGCAAATGTACGCAATGCTTTTTTTGCCTCTGTCTTCATGAACAAGGTCAGCTCCTAGACTCCTGCACTGGGCAGCACAGCATGGGGAGGAGGTGACCAGCCCTCTGTGGAAAGAGAAGTGGTTCAGGAATATTTAGAAAAGCTGGATGAGCACAAGTCCTCTGCATCCGAGGGTGCTGAAGGAGTTGGCTGATGTAATTGCAGAGCCATTGGCCATTATCTTTGAAAACTCCTGGCGATCGGGGGAGGTCCCGGATGACTGGAAAAAGGCTAAGGTAGTACCCATCTTTAAAAAAGGGAAGAAGGAGGATCCAGGGAACTACAGGCCAGTCAGCCTCACCTCAGTGCCTGGAAAAATCATGGAGCAGGTCCTCAAGTAATCAATCCTGAAGCACTTAGAGGAGAGGAAAGTGATCAGGAACAGTCAGCATGGATTCACCAAGGGCAAGTCATGCCTGACTAACCTAATTGCCTTCTACGATGAGATAACTGGCTCTGTGGATGAGGGGAAAGCAGTGGATGTGTTGTTCCTTGACTTTAGCAAAGCTTTTGATACGGTCTCCCACAATATTCTTGCCAGCAAGTTAAAGAAGTCTGGGCTGGATGAATGGACCATAAGGTGGATAGAAAGCTGGCTGGATCGTCGGGCTCAACGGGTAGTGATCAATGGCTCCATGTCTAGTTGGCAGCCGGTATCGAGCGAAGTGCCCCAAGGGTCGGTCCTGGGGATGGTTTTATTCAATATCTTTATCAATGATCTGGAGGATGGTGTGGACTGCACCCTCAGCAAGTTTGCAGATGACACTAAACTGGGAGGAGTGGTAGATACACTGGAGGGTAGGGATAGGATACAGAGGGACCTAGACAAATTAGAGGAATGGGCCAAAAGAAATTTGCTCACGTTCAACAAGGAGAAGTGCAGAGTCCCGCACTTAGGATGGAAGCATCCCATGCACTGCTACAGACTAGGGACCGAACGGCTAGGCAGCAGTTCTGCAGAAAAAGACCTAGGGATTACAGTGGATGAGAAGCTGGACATGAGTCAACAGTGTGCCCTTGTTGCCAAGAAGGCTAATGGCATTTTGGGCTGTATAAGTAGGGGTATTGCCAGCAGATCGAGGGATGTGATTGTTCCCCTCTATTCGACATTGGTGAGGCCTCATCTGGAGTACTGTGTCCAATTTTGGGGCCCACACTACAAAAGGATGTGGAAAAATTGGAAAGAGTCCAGAGAAGGGTAACAAAAATGATTAGGGGCCTGGAGTGCATGACTTATAAGGAGAGGCTGAGAGAACTGGGATTGTTTAGTCTACAGAAGAGAAGACTGAGGGGAGATTTGATAGCTGCTTTCAACTACCTGATAGGGGGTTCTAAAGAGGATGGATCTAGACTGTTCTCAGTGGTAGCAGATGACCGAACAAGGAGTAATGGTCTCAAGTTGCAGTTGGGAAGGTTTAGATTGGATATTAGGAAAACCTTTTTCACTAGGAGGGTGGTGAAGCATTGGAATGAGTTACCTAGGGAGGTGGTAGAATCACCATCCTTCGAGGTTTTTAAAGTCAGGCTTGATAAAGCCCTGGCTGGAATGATTTAGTTGGGGATTGGTCCTGCTTTGAGCAGGAGTTTGGACTAGATGACCTCCAGAGGTCCCTTCCAACCCTAATATTCTATGATTCTATGTCTGCTCTGTATGGAGAGTTTGAATCGTCATTATGGTTAGTAGTGTTCTACTGAAGGCCTTGATTGGATGGGAGGGGACATAGAGGCCTGAAATAACTTGCCCACCGTCATACTGTGGATTGACATCAGGGATTAGAAACCAGGTGTCCTGCCACCACATCCAGGACCCTGAACCACTTTGCTGCTCCTAGAAAAAGTCTATTTTTAATATGTAAGTCTGATATGATTAAACTCCAGGTCCATTCCAGTCCTAAGATTCTATGCTTTCAAAATCCAACATTTCCTGTGTAACTATGTTTTTGTTGCGTAGCATCAGTCACATGGCGGGGGCGGAGAACCATGAAAATACATGACACTGCATTTGGGGTGAGTGAGGCTCAACTCGGTGTCACGTTCAGTAATTCCGTCAATAAAATGTTGCTGAGGGCGGGGGAGGAATCTCTACACTTGATGTCATAAATTATGTGCCAGGAAGCAGTCGCCACTGATGCACAGATGCTAGATTCAAAATGGGATAAACAAACTCTCATAGGTAAGTATGTCCTGCTCGCTTCCCATGATTCCAAAACAGAACCTACTGCAGACAAAGCTCCAATCGATGAATACGGACCGCAGCATTAAGGAATTGGGATCAAAGGTCTGGATCTGGCTGACTAATTAGCCCTGCCTGCTGCACCTGAGAAAGAGCTGGAGCTTAGTTAGATGACCCTTATAAAAAAGGGCAGCAGGAAATGGAGACCAGAAACTGCAGTGATGTCCAGAAAGCTAAGGAGCCGGGGGGGCCTGCTTCCAATGGACGGCTTCTGGCACTATTGCAGAGTGGACCTTCTCTAGAGAAACCAAACAGAGGGGAGAGGAGACTGTGTGCAGCCCTCTATTGCTAAGGCACTGAAGTAAGAGCCAGGACATCTTGTTATCAGTGCAAGAGACAGACTTGGGGAAGGGTCTACCCTGCTTGCCCAGGCATTGAGGGAAGACTCTACAAGACTTAAATAAAGAAACTACCCCCTGCTGGACACAGATTCTCTGGATTCCTTGAGAAAGCCCAGATGGAATTAACCCCAGGGAGTGAGCTGATCCAGCAGGAACAAAGCTGGGGGCCATAGGAGGAGGGTGCTATAAAATAGGCCTGATCCTTTTACAGTCCCTTAAGAAAGGTGTATGCAGACTCATCGACATGTAGGGTTTGAAGCAGCTGTTGTGAGTATACCCTTGTCAAATCTATGGGGATAGGTTTATCTAGAAGACAGCACAGGTTGGGGATGGGGGACTTATAGGTCCTTTATCTATCCCTTAAACCCAATGATCTTTAAAGACACATGTGACCCTATATCATTCCATTTACAAATCAACGGTGCAGGTTTGTTAATTACACTCATAGACCCGCCCACTTGGTCATTCACTGTTCACCTTAGATTAGAGATAAAGTTGAAGTTCTTCGTGTTTGATTTTAAATTGAACGCTCTCCGGCAAGGCCTAGCAAGGTCACTGGGGAGAAGAAGGAATGTATTTGTACGTACTCTAGAGCTGTCATGACAAGGATAGAGGGGGGCAGCTACCGTTTATCTGATGCAGCCATAAAATCAAACCAAGGAGAAAAGGGAGCTATCTGGGAAATCCCAGAAGTAAATAAGAAAAGATTAGATGAGGAAAACAATACGGATGCCATGCACCAAAAAGCTACTTTTTTCAGGGCCGGGAAGATAAATGAAACGCAGAGGTGCCCGGAGGTACGCGAAAGCCAACAATTTATCGAGAACCAGAACAAGGGGAAATGTAATCTCATGTAGTCCCAAGACACGATCAAAAGTTACTATCCTCCTAAAGCACTTTAGACTGCAGAGAGGGGATTCAGTTTGAAGAGGGGGGTCACAGATAGTGGGTGAGGAGGAAGCTGAGCTAAGGGATGTGCATGCACTGACCCCCACCAGCAGTCATCTGCAGCGCTCAAATGTGGAACTTTGAGCATTGAGGGAAGACTCTACAAGACTTAAATAATGTGTGGAACTTTGAGCTCAAATGTGGAACTTTGAGCACTGCAGCACAGCTCTCTGCAACTGGTGCTAAAGGAATAACCCCATTAAGAGGCAGAAGTAGTAGGCTGTTGTCCTTGACACTAACCAGCCACTAGAGGGGGACGTGGCACACATTTTTAAGCATGTTAAATATGCACATTATTGTGAAATAATGGTGAAAGGTCTCAACTGACCGTTTTGGAGACCAAAAGTCTGGTGTTCTCACAAGAAATTCACACTGGGTGGCGGTTGGATGAGCTTTCCAACTTGGCTCCACCAATGTGCCTCAGTTCCATTCTGCAGGGACCATCTTGAAGCATGAGAGATTATCTCGGTCTCCATACCCCTCCGGGCTGTGACCTCTCTGCGGAGACTGCTAACAAACATGCCATCTTGTGCTAATCATGGATGGGAGTTTGTGTGATGGGAACATTTTCCCGCTGGAACCAAACTGAGATCACTAGCCCATTACTCATCAGTCACCCACGACCCTCACATGGCGATAACTTTCTGGGCTAGCTTCACCCATGTATGTCTCCCTGGGGTCAACCTTGATTTAGGATACCACATCCCAGCATCATGGGTAGCAGTCCCAATCCCTAGTGATGAATCTTCATTATTTGACCTGGCTGCTGCAGGCTGCTGGCCCAGAAGTAAAAATACCTCATCACCACACTCTGAGAAAGTAATTGCTTCCTTCTGAGTCGGTGTTATTGCTTTAGCATGGTGCTAAAGGGAATACGTTTTCAAAAAGGCTGGAGACCCAAGCTCCTGAGCAACTATGGTCTGATTTTTTGGAAGAATTTAGCATGTTGGATGCTGGGCACTTTTGAAAAACTAGAGCCAGTACTAGCAGAACATCTGATCTAGGGATCTAGAGATTATGTTTCATTTGACAATAAATCTGGCTGGGTGCCTTCATACCTTATTGGAATCTGAGGTCATTGGGGGTTCTCTCAGGGTCTGCTGTGCCAGCGATCTGCAGCGCTGAGGCAGCACGCAGAGGGAACACACATGCAGCCGACTGTTATCATCATTGAGCAGGATCAGAGCACCACACCTGTGGCGTCTGATGACGCTGTTCAGTGCTGGGGAACTGTCTGGCTCCAAGCTCAAAGGCAGTGTGCAGCTTTCTGGTAAACTGCTGTCTGTGATGTGTGTATGCAGCAGAGAGCAGGACACAGCAAGAAGCACCAGCTACATGTTAGTGACTTTTACAGTGCCTACTAATGACTTAATGGGAAGGGGAGGGGGAGCTGGCAATGGTGTGTGGAGGGGGTACATGTTGCAGGGAATTAGGGGGTGGAGAAAGAGAGAGAGACACCAGTCATCTGTCACACACCTAGAGTTACTGTAACCACCATGTAATAAAGGTGTCAAGGTGTTGAGGGACAGACTATGGATGACATTTCTCCACCAGCCCTGCTAGCAACTACACTTTGCAGACATTGCAAAGCATGATCATTATCCTTAAGTCACTATAACAAATTGTGCACGGGGGAGGTGCACTAAGGAATCACATGATAGCTGTGTAATCAAGTGGAAAAACTACTTGACTGGGATTATTCCTAGTTCTGCCTCTGGCCTGCTGGGTGAATTTGGACAAGTCATTTCACCTCTATGCCTCAGTTTCCCAGCTGTAAAATGGGGATAATGATTAAGGATATTTGATCTACTGATATACTGTATACCAAGTCTTGATTATTATCCAGCCACAGTAACATATCAACTGCAAACATAGATGTGAACTACAAATGCCTAAATGACTACTAACTCCTACTAATAAACATTCCTCTGTTTAAAAAACCTAGGAAATGAAAGGGTAAAAAACTTTGCTAATGCAGAGTTAAGGTTGCTTGGCAATGGTCCATGCCCCTCCAGACTGACACAGCTCAGTCAGTGGCGAGACAATGCTCAAGTCACTGAACTATCCCCCCTTGCTGCATTAAGGTACAGCCCCTCTACACATTAGGGTGCTGCCTCTCCCCTGGTACAAGTTGATTCAAATAAACAAGTCTATCCATCATATTGTCTTTTTGACCTGTCTGTAGGATGGTTTGCCTGTTCCTTGTCATCTCTATGGAATGTATTCTTACCAGGATGTTCTGGTGCCATCTTGGCACATGTTCATCTAATTAGTGCTTTTAGCAGCCGCCTTCTTGCCAGCTTCTGTGAGTAGGGTCTGCCTCTGGCTCACAGCTTAACTTTGCTTTATGTTAGCAAAGTCTTGACCATTAATTTAGTTCAGGCCTCAGGCCTCATACCGGGCCCCTGATACCAAGGGTTTATGTTTCAGGGACTCATCTTACTACAGTGGTTTGGTGTTGAGAGACCTCAGCCCGTTTAGTACCATGGCAAACACACTATTAAAAATCCTTTAAAGGGGCCGTCTCAGGACATCTCTGCATGGGGGAAAGGGGCTGCTCGGGCCAGCTGCATTCAGGGCGGAGGAGGGGCTTGGCCAATTCTGTGGGGGGCACTGGCAAGCAGCTTAGGTGAGCCCCATGCAGTGTCCCATTGTCCCTGTGGGAAATATGGTCACTCTACTTCCAGCCACAAGTACACGAAAGAAACCCACCCCTGAAAGGAAAATATTCATTGAGCTACAGATGCTTTCACTGCACTCTTGTTATCACACACGTGCACATGACAGGCGGACAAGATGGGGAACACCCCACCTCCTAAAGAAGGGTCAAATCCTCGGGGCTCAGATCACACATCCTGCTGCAGCAGGACCAGTCCAGCTCCCCTTTGCAGGGAGGGGTGTGATGCACAGAGGAGCCTTCATTATTCAGCGAGACTGGCCACTATCTGAATCGTCAGCCGGAGCTGTGGATGGTCACATGGTGTTGCCCTCCCCGATTGGCTGAGCATTGCTCTGATGAGCGGGTGTCTGGCGCAAACATTTGCCGAGGAAATCCAGGATTTGTTTTGCATGATGAGTATCTGAGCATTCGGGCTAGGAAAATTCTGCTACATTGGTGTTGGAAGCAAATAGAAAAAGGCAGTGAATGGGGCCAAGGTAAATGCAGGCTTAGAACTGAACCAATATCCACAGAAAATGGTTTGCTTTATTGCCTCTCTCAGAGAAGGTGTTCTCAGCCATTAGCAAAAGTCCCAGCTGCTTTGTGGTGCTTCCTACACTTCCCTTTGCACCTGGAGGCTTTAGCGGAGATCAGACCAGTGCTGTACAAACAGACAGTAAGGGACAGTCCCTACCACAAGGAGCTTGCAGGCCCAATGGACAAGAAACAAAGGAAGGAGCATTCGCCACATTTCACAGATCAGGAATTGAGGCCCAGAGAGATAAAGTGACTGACCAAGGTCACACTGAAAGTCTAAGGTAGTGCCATGTAACCTAACTCATGTACCTCCCAGCCGGGGGCCTTAACCACAAGGTCATTGTTCCTCTCCAAGGACACTGCTTATTATCTAGCTGCCACAGGGTGTTCTATAGTTCCCAGCATCACAGTAAGTGCTTTCAATCACATATGTGCTGTCCCACCAGTTAAGGAGGCAAGGTCTCTTCCAACAGCTCGGAGCATCAGGGACACAAGCTGTTATGTTCCTGTTAACTACCTGCTGTATTCCTTGTGTTGGGATGGACATGTTAGTCCCAACTCTACTCTGAACATGATGATGTGTGAGAGATGTCACCTGAACACAGCACTGCAATCCAAGAGCTGACACTGTCTCTGTGCACTCAGGCAAGCCACAGAACCTTTCTGTGCCTCAGTTTCCCCATCTCCATGATGGGGATGATTGCTATCTATTTCACTGTGGTGTTCTGAGAACTGATTAGTTAATGCCTGCACGGCAGCTTGTAGACTTAGGCCAGGTCTGATCGATCTTTCGGGGATTGATTATTGTGTCTCATCTAGATGCAATAAATCGATCCCTGAGCGCTGTCCCGTCAACTCCGGAACTCCACTGCGCCGAGAGGTGCAGGCAGAGTCTACAGGGGAGCGACTCAGCACCGTGAAGACGCCGAGGTAAGTCGACCTGAATACGTCGACTTCAGCTACACCATTTGTGTAGCTGAAATTGTGTATGTTAGGTCGATCCCGCCCCCTAATGTAGATGAGGGCTAAGAGATTTAGGTAGGTCTTTTAGAACAGAGCAGCAGCCACTTTCCCAGGGATCTGCTGGACCCAAAATAACCTAGAGCCAAACAAACTGAGGTTTGGTCAAAATGAAATCGGCAGCTGCACATGGATTCATGGAGAGCCCCTTTAAAGGAGGTGCAGAACCACAGGATCTCCAGGGTAGGGTGCATAAAATATGCTGGGTTGGTGTTGTCTTCAAGGAGCTGTTTTGGGGGGAGTAAGGGCTGACTCCCTGTCCGGCCACATGGTGTTCTGACACAGCACCTCTCATCTGTCCATGGAGCCAGACAAGAAAGGGCTGCATGCATATATTTATATCTCTTAATTGCAGGCTGGGGAGACGAAGAGTACAGGGAGGGGCGCAGTGTGGATGGAGAATGACAGAGAGCGAGAGAGAATCAGTCTGCCAAGGCAGCCGTTCGGCATTTGGCAGCTCCTCTTGGCACGATTGGGTGAGATGGTTTCCAGCCCTAAGATTAAACAAGCTGTTCTTTTTATGGCGCCTATCATCATTGGGTTCCCAGGTAATAACAGTGGCGCGGAAACCCCCAGAAAGTCCCGCTGCTCTCTGATTAAAGCAGCTTCGTTTTTTTTTCAGTGTGGGGGCTGGAGAGCACTTTGACAGCTGGCTGGTGTTTAACCCAAACCAGACATCTCAAATGCCTGGGCAGCGTCTTCAGCTGTGCCACCAGGCATAGCTTCACTGAGGTCGTATTGATTTACATTGGCTGGGATCTGGCCCCTGGTTCCCTTTTCTTTTGGGGAATCTGAGTAAGTCACTTAGGGTACATCTACCCTGCAGAAAGAGAGTCGCGGCAGCATGTCTCAGAGCCTGACTCGGGCTTGTGGGGCCCACATTATGGGCTAAAAATAGCAGTGTAGGCATTCAGGCTCAGACTGGAACTTGGGTCCTGAAACCCAACGAATGCAGTGAGTCCCCCGAGCCCAAGCTCCAGCCTGAGCAAGAACATCTCCACTGTCATTTTAACCCTGTAGCGCGAGCCCCACTAGCCCAAGTCAGTTGACCCAGGCTCTGAGGCTAGCTGCCAAGGGTCTGTTTTGACAGTTCCGATGTACCCTGAGACTCCCAACATAAGCACGGTCATGCTGGATCAGACCAAAGGTCCATCTAGCCCAGTATCCTGTCTACCGACAGTGGCCAATCCCAGGTGCCCCAGAGGGAATGAACAGAACAGGTAATGATCAAGTGATCCATCTCCTGTCGCCCATTCCTAGCTTCTGGCAAACAGAGGTTAGGGACACCATCCCTGCCCAGCCTGGCTAATAGCCGTTGATGAAGCTACCTAGTTCTTTTCTGAACCTGTTATGGTCTTGGCCTTCACAACATCCTCTGGCAAGGAGTTCCACAGGTGAAGAAATACTTCCTTTTATTTGTTTTAAACTGCTGCCTATTCATTTCTTTTGGTGGCCCCTAGTTCTTGTGTTATGGGAGGAAGTAAATAACACTTCATGATTGGCGTGGAGAAAGTAAATAAGGATTTTACAGACCTCTATCATTTAGTCATCTCTTTTCCAAGCTGAAAAGTCTGAATCTTATTAATCTCTCCTTATACAGCAGCTGTTCCATTCCCCTAATCATTTTTGTTGCCCTTTTCTGAACCTTTTCCAATTTCAATATACCTTTTTTGAGATGGGGCAGCCACATCTTCACACCGTATTCAAGATCTGGACATACCATGGATTTATACAGAGGCAATATGATATTTTCTGTCTTATTATCTATCCACTTCTTAATGATGCCCAACATTCTGTTCGCTTTCTTGACTGCTGCTGCACACTGAGTGGATGTTTTCATAGAACTATCCACAATAACTCCATGATCTCTTTCTTGAGTGGTAACAGCTAATTCAGACCCCATAATTTTATATGTATAGTTGGGATTATGTTTTCCAGGATGCATTACTTTGCATTTATCAACATTGAAAGTATCTGTCATTTTGTTGCCCAGTCACACAGTTTTGTGAGATTCCCAAGCTTAAACCCTGCCCCGCCAGCTTTTCCTAGACTTGTTCCTGCCCTGAAGCAATAACCGAGTGTAGAACATGAAATCAGAAATGAGGTACAAAACTTGAAACACTTACAATGCAGTGTTTTGTTTGATTAAAGAACACTGCTGGTTTTACACATAAAATGTAGTGGCTGCAGGAATGCAGGGGAAAAGACTGACGGATAAAAAAAGAGGAACAGAAAGAAGAGATTGGAGGAGAAGAAAGAGTTAAGAAGATAAAACAGGAACGAAAGAATAAATTACACTAACTTATGTCTATGTCATGCCTATTTAGTTTATTTAAAAATAAGGTTAAGAAGCAACTGACTTGTAGTGGCTTAGCACCGAGAGGGGTGTGTGAATATTTGTCACTAAAGGACTCTTAAATCTAGTGAACTGAAAGTTTGAACAGATCCAGTGACTGGAGCTGAAGTCAACAAGATTCAAGCTGAAAATAAGATGCAAATTGTTCACACTGAGGTTAACTCACTTTTAGAACAGGTCACCGGGGGATGTGGAATTCTCCATCACTCGACATCTGAACATGAACTGAGTTACTTTCTAAAAGTTATTCTCTAGCTTTCCGAAAACTTATTACTTATATTAAATTCTCTGGCCAGCGTTAGGCAGGAGTTCAGACTATATGATCACAATGGTCCCTTCAGGTCTTAAAAATTGATGAACAAGGGCAGAGGTCTCAGAGTCTGTGTGACAGTTTTACTGAAGGTTCAGGTTGGTAGAGAGGCTGAATCTTCAGTGTGACTTTGCAGGTGCTGGCCAAACCCATACAAACTGAACTCTACAGCTTAGGCCTTGGTTACACTACAGGATTATAGTGCTTTTGTTTATAGCGCGTCCCATATACAGCAATAGGTATTGCACTAGAGCGTGTGCACACTTAGACCCACCAGCGCTAGAGCATGGCCACATTTGCGGCGCTTCAGGTGGCATTAGGAGCAGCGCAATAGGGAGGTATCCCACAGAGCACCTCTTCCCAATCTGGCGCAATGCCTTGTGGGAAGGGGGCCTCACTTGCGGCCATTCTGCATCCTGTTCCAACTCCCCATGATGCTTTGTGTCATATCCCAGCAATCCCTGTGTTTCCGTCCACCTTAGGCGCCATCTTTCAACGGTTTCAGCAAGGCGCGCGCGCACTCCGTCGTCCATTTTCCTGTGCCATAATGGATCGCGAACTGCTGAGGAGCATTCTGGTGAGTGTCACCAGCACAACTCTCTGCGCAGCGGAGTTCATTCTTGACATGGAAGGGGACAGTAATGATGGGTCTGAAGAAGACGAGCTCGAGCCGAGGAACGCATTGGACACTAAACTGATCGTCGCTTTAACGGACATGCTCACGACCGTGGAACGCCGCTTCTGGACACGGGAAACGAGCACTGACTGGTGGGATCACATCGTCATGCAAGTGTGGGACGATGAGCAGTGGCTGCAAAACTTTCGCATGAGAAAAGCCACTTTCATGGGTCTGTGTGCTGAACTCGCCCCCGCCCTGCGGCGCAAGGACACCAGATTGAGAGCTGCCATCCCAGTGGAGAAGCAGGTGGCTATAGCAATCTGGAAGCTGGCCAGCCCAGACCACTACCAATCGGTGGCCAACCACTTTGGGGTGGGAAAGTCGACTGTTGGAGTCGTGTTGATGTAAGTGTGCAAGGCCATTAATTGCCTCCTGCTATGAAAAATCATGACACTTGGTGACATGCGTGACATCGTGGCTGGCTTTGAACAGATGGGTTTCCCTAACTGTGGAGGGGCGATCGATGGGACCCATATACCTATTCTGGTGCCTGACCACCTAGCAGATGAGTACATTAACCGAAAGGGGTACTTCTCCATGGTTCTTCAGGCGCTTGTGGATCACCGTGGGCGTTTTACTGACATTAATGCAGGCTGGTCGGGAAAGGTGCATGACGCACGCATCTTCTGCAACAGCGGCCTGTTCAGGAAGCTGCAAGAAGGCACTTTTTTTCCAGACCAGAGGATCCCTGTGGGGGAAGTTGAAATGCCCATTGTGATTCTTGGCGACCCCACTTACCCTCTAATGCCCTGGCTCATGAAACCCTACATGGGGAGCCTGGACAGCAGCCTGGAAAGGTTCAACTACAGGCTGAGCCGCTGTCGAATGACTGTGGAGTGTGCTTTTGGGTGTCTCAAGGCGCGCTGGCGCTGTCTTTATGGGAAGCTAGACTTGGCAGAGGGAAGTATCCCCCACGGTTATTTCCGCGTGCTGTGCCCTACATAATCTTTGTGAGCGGAAGGGTGAAGGCTTCACTGTGGCATGGTCCTCGGAGGTTCAGCAGCTGGAGGCCACTTATGCACAGCCAGAGAGCAGAGCTCTTAGAGGGGCCCAGCACGAGGCTACAAGGATCAGGGATGCCTTGAGGAACCATTTTGACACTGAAAGCGAGTTCTAATGGGAATTCCAGAGGGAGGGAGGGAGGGAGGGTGCATTCTGTTAATAGGATAAGGCATTTGCTTCCCTGTAGCTATTAGATACATATGTGCACTGAATAAAGAAACCCATTTATTAAAAAGAATTCATTTATTGAATAGCTTTTTCAGAATTTGAAATAAAAGTTGTAAAAAAGTAAAATGTGGGAGGGAGGAGGGGGGTGCAGTTGGGGTGGGAAGAGGAGGGGGGGTGCAATTGGGGTGGGAAGGGGTCAGTCAGAGATTGGCATATGTCCTGGCCTCATAACCTCCAATGCCCTACAAGTTCCTGTGTTCCCCCAACCCCATTTGCAGAGGGCTATTATGCTTGTTATTACGGGTTGAATACAGTGGATAAGGGTGCTGGGTCTGTGGGTTAGTTGGTGAAGACGGGGGGTTGGAGGCTGCCCTGGGTGGTAATAACCAGGCAGCTGTTGAGAGTGGCCTGAAGGGGCCAGAGGGCCAGAAGGGGAAGGGTTAGGGGGCAACTGACAATGGGGGTGGCGAGCACGGTGCTGCTTCTCCTCCTGAATGGCAGCGATCCGCTGCAGAGGCTCCACTTGCAGCTGTAATAATGTGAACAGCTTGTCAGCACTCTCATCAGCGCGCTATTCGCAAGCCATCTCCCTCAACTGGATCAGTTCGTCCCTCTGCTTGCTCTCATTCTCCCTCCGCTTGCTCTCATTCTCCCTCTGCTTGCTCTCATTCTCCCTCCGCTTGCTCTCATTCTCCCGCCACTCCTGTGCAATGTGATTCTCCATTGCAGCCTGTTGCATAACTTGTTTTAAAAGATCTTCCTTGCTCTTCTGTGGTCTCTTTTGAATCCTCCTCAGCTTCTCAGCTGGAGATAAGACTGACGTTGATGGGGTGTTCAAGGACGAAACTAGGGAAAGGAAAGTCAGTGCAAAGTTAAAACAGAGGATTCCCTTGTTCACAACAGACAGTGCTATGATTCCCACGCATTCCATGTTTCTCTGTCCCGTTTGCCTGTCCCACACAGCTATAGCACACAGACAACAATGGAGCCCCTGCCATGGTGAGTTGTCTCAGGATGCAGGGGCAATGATTGTTTCCCTGCCTTGCTGTCCTGTGGCTTGGGGGGGGAGCGGAGGGCATTTGCAGGAACCGTACTCGGAGCACTGTCCCAACATTCTCTGTGTAGGTGTTCGTGCTGGAAGATCTCTTGCTGCTGTGGGTGACGGAGCAAGAAAGGGAGGGCATTCTAATGAGATGCAGATTTCGGCCTGGGCCATATGCAGCTTGCCTCTGTGCGGCAATGCTCCCCCCACCCCTCGTAGAACAGTGGCAGGGACTAGTGACCGTGGCCGGGACAGGGACCACGCTGGCTCTCCCGAGAAACCTGCACAGGCACATTGCAAGAGCTCTTATTGAGACCTTTGAAGAAGTCACTAATGACGATTACTGTGATGTGATAGACTACATCAATGCCCTATTCCACATGTAGACAAGCATGCGGCAAGCATCCCTTTCCACCCCCGCCAAGCTGCCTGCCTTCCCAATAGAAAAGTAGCTGTACCTGCGCAATCCGCTGCTGCTGCCCTGCCCCCTGCAACCGCCGGACGCTGTGGCTGGCTCTGGCTGTCCTCCAGGCTTGAGAAGAGTTCCTGGCTGCATCTGTCCTGTGACTCCTCCGTGCCCTGGGTCGCTGTCACGGCCGCTGCCTCCTCCTCCTGCTCCTCTCCGTCCTCCTCTTCTTCAACTTCCTCTCCCAGCCCCCTTCAGTGGTGGGCTGGGAAGAAGTGTCCTGGGTGGTCGATGGAGTGCACGTTGGATCACCACCAAGTATCATGTCCAGCTCCTTGTAGAATTTGCAAGTCACAGGGGCTGCCCCAGAGCAGCTGTTTGCATCGCGGGCTTTGCGATAGGCACTCCTAAGCTCCTTTACTTTTGCCCAGCACTGCAGAGTGTCCCAGTCATGGCCTCTGTCTGTCATGGCCCGTGATATCAGGCCATATGGATCGTAATTCCTGCGGCTAGACCGCAGCTGAGACTGGACAGCCTCTTCCCCCCAACAACTGATGAGGTCCAGCACCTCGCAATTGTTCCACGGTGAAGCTCGCTTATTGCGAGGAGGCACGTGGAGCCATGGCCAAGCAAAATGGTTACCTGAGGAGCACTCCACGCCTGGCTGGAGCAAACAGGAAGGAGATTTTCAAATTTCCCTGGGAATTTAAAGGACGGGTCTGATGTGTGGTCACCTGAGGATGCGACAGAAGAGTTTGAAACTGATGAGCAGAGTGGCTCGAACGGGATTTATGGGCCACGCTGGCGGCTAATTAACGTGCAATGGGTGTCCACATTCGCGCCGTAGCGCTACAGCGGTAGCGCAACAGCCCTTATTCCCCGTGTGGAGGTGGATTATCACGAGAGCTATAAACTTGGACTTATAGCGCAATATGTGCCTTGCCAGGGTGGACGGGTAGAGAGTTACAGCTCCTGGAGGCTATATAGCGCTATAAAGTGTAACCAAGGCCTTAGTTTCATGATAGCTCATTAGAAAAATAAGCACACAGCAATTTACCTGTTCTGTGGCCTAGAGGAGATTGACAGCTACAGGTGCTCCTCTCACTAGCAATCTGGCTTCTTTCACTAACATTAAATTCACTTGTAATTTTTGTTCATTAAAATTTTGAAAGATTTTAGTAACTTTTTAGATCAAAATCTAAAACTGATGGCTCACAGTCTTTGTATAACATGCTCAGGTGCTACATTAATTTAACTTTCCAAGTGGATTTTTGATGCATCCGCCATTAGAATGGAGAAAAAACAAAACAAAATTAATTGCTTATTTTGTAAAGAGTCAGAAAACAGGTCACTGACTTGCTTCATCATGGCTCTTCAGTCCTCTCAAGGAGATAGCATTTTAGATCAAATGGGTAAAACTGGTTTGGCAGGTTACAATTAAATTGATGTTATAATTATGAAGCTCAGGCACTCTGTTAAGTTGTACTTTTTGATTGGTGTGTGGCGCTTCGATGGGCTCTACTGATAACAGGATGTCCATATGACGAGGATAATTAGCAAAGTTTCCAAACTTTTTAAAGAAAAACTATTATAATCTGAACTAACCAAAACACTTTTCCCTTTCTCTTCTGAAAGCTTTGGATAATGCAGGAGTTCAACGCAAGAGCCAGGTCAGGCAAATAGGGGAGAAGAGAAAAGGATTAAATTGCTGTTATGTTTAATTATATGGATTGCAGAACGCTCCAGCCGTGACCCTTCAATTTGATCAGTCGACACCAAGAAGCTCATTACTTGGGCTACAAGTGAACTGTGACCTCAGCACTGCATAAAAATTCAACAATGTTCTAAACATAATGGCATGAACACAGCTGAGGAAGACAGTAAATAGCAGAGAGCACTTATAGTAAATACAAATACAAAAAAAAAAAAAAAAAAAAACCCCACATCCAAACCAAAGTTTCTCTGAATGGATCATGTCTAGTAACTCAAAGGGCCTATGCAAAATGCATTCTCCTGTCTGTATAACTTGGAAACTTCTGGCAAGTTCATTACCATGGCATAGTAACCATAATATAAACACTAAACACAATCACCCATAGGAAACATAGGAATGGCCATCATGGACTTTTTCCAATTCTATTATAACTTTTTTGAGACGAAGTGGCCAGTACTACATATAGTATTCAAGGTGTGAGCGTGCCATGGATTAAATAGTGGTATTATGATTTTTTTGTCTTATTATCTATCCCTTTCCTAATGGTTCCTAACGTTCTGCTTGCATTTTTGACTGCTGCTGCACACTAAGCAGATATTTTCCAATAAGTCCAAGATCTTTTTGAGTGATAAGAGCTAATTTAGACCCCATCATTTTATATGTATGGTTGGGATCATGCTTTCCAATGTTCATTACTTTGCACTTGTCAGCACTAATCTTCATCAGCCATTTTGTTGCCCAGGCACAGTTTACTGGGATCACTTGGTTACTCTTCGCAAGCTGCTTTGGACTTACCAGACTTGAATAATTTTGCATCTACAAATTTTGCCACCTCTCTGTTTACCCCCTTTTAGAAATCATTTATGACTATGTTGAACTGCACTGGTCCCAGTACAGATCACTGGGGCCCCGCGCTATTTATCTCTCTCCATTCTGAAAACTAACCATTTATTCCTACCCTTGTTTCCTGTCTTTTAACCAGTTATTGATACGTGAGAGGACTTTCCCTCTTATCGCAGGTTCACTTAAGAGCCTTTTACACTCAAGCCACTGGCCCAACATATTTGGGCTCTTGCCCTGGCAGTGGCAAAGCCTGATGCTTCAGAGGAAGGTGAGTACAGCCATAATAGATATATATTGCATATAAATTGCATCCAGATTCTGCTCTTGGTTACAAGGTGGGATTCCAAGGTTACTCCTTTGAAGTATGTGGGCTTATTCCAGTTTTACACCTGTGTTACCGAGAGCAGAATCTTGCCATAAGGTTGCCATCTAGTGAGGTGCTTAGGTCAACTCTACCTGTCAAATCCAGACGTCGACAGCACTGAGCACCTTTCTGGATTGAGCCCCAGCTATGCAGTGTTGTTTGGGGGAAAGCAGGGGATGCCTTCCTGACCCTCTTCAGTGATCATCTCATGCCCCCTAAAGCATGAGATTCAATCACTCTTGTTTTTACCTAGCCTAACTATTCAGGCTATACAGTTACAGCTGATCTTAAAGCAGCCCCCTGGCCTCGCGCAGGGGTGACTCAGCACCATGTCAAAGTGATTCCCTTTGTGTGTTCTGAATGCACCTGCCAAGAACGTCATTGACTGTCCCTGTCCCATCTGCTCTTGTGTGATGGCTCCATGTAGACAGAGAGGAGCACTCAGAGTTCCCTCTACCCTTTAAAGAACAAAGCAGGAGCCACACTTGGCTGTTCCTCCGCCACTCTGCACCCCGGCAAGACTCTGCTGTAACCTAGTCATGGTCCTTCGAGGAACATGCCCAGAAGGTGCCTGATCTTGTTAGGTAAAAATAACCGGTCCTACTTATCATTCCACACCCGAGTAGTGCGGAGTTGGATTAGGGTTCACAAGCTGTCAGAGACCAAACAACACAGACACCCAATACATTGATCAAGGGGCTCACACTCTCCTGAGCTCAAAAACTTGAGAAGCATGTGGCAGTTTTATTGTGATATACAGCGGTATAGATAGACAGGTGTAAACAAAGTGCTTAACTGGTCATGATGTGCACGCGTGATCAACCAAGTTTCTCCCGGTTGTATCCAGTTAAAACCAGTGTTACAACTGTTCAAGAAATGCTAATAAGAGAGACAATAGAAACATGTCTGCCGGGGTGGGAAAAGGGTCGGAGGCTGCTGTTCAGGTCAGAGCCTGGGCTGAAAGTTCAGATAGAGCCAGGGCAAGGTTCAAACTCAACAATCTCAGCTGGAGCCTTTGGGTAAACCAAGGTACTCTTAGGGGGGGAAGGGACTTGCCAAGGCCAGACAGCAGAACCAAACCACTGGTCTCCTGACTCGGAGTACTGGGCCCAATCCACTGGCCCGTGCCACCTGCCAGAACAAACCTGCCACCTTGGTGGTATTGAACCCTTCAAATACCCACAGATAATGATCACATCTGCCTTTATCACCACTCACACACACCATTAATGCTTTCAATCGTCCCTCCATAAATCACTCTCTGCAGCCCCTTCACCACCCGCCTCAAAGTTCAGTTTCGCACAGTGTCACATTTTCAGGTCCCAGGGTAATTAATCAATAGTAACAGAGCCACGGCAGTCCGTAGCTACGTCAGAAAGTACCAATGAAAGAGGTAACAAAGAGTCCTGTGGCACCTTAAAGACTAACTATAAAGTTTTGAAGCATAAGCTTTCGTGGGCTAATACCCACTTCGTCAGATGCAAGCAGTGGTGGGTATTAGCCCACGAAAGCTTATGCTTCAAAACTTTATAGTTAGTCTTTAAGGCGCCACAGGACTCTGTTACCTCTGCTATTCCAGACTAACAGGGCTACCTCTCTAATGAAAGAGGTGAGATTTAACAACATGGAAGGACACTGACCTCTGTATTTGTTATTAGCTATATATGTTATGTAATGACAGAAATGAGACCTGACCCTTTAAAAACAAAGTGGGGGATAAAACATGCCCTCCCCCCCAAGCAGAGTGTGTTCCTGTGTCGGGCTGCTTTGCTGGGGAGGACTCAGGCTGCACGAAGCAACCAAGAAAGGTCAGAATGAACAGTTATCCTTCAGACACCGTCTTGCGATTGAAGGTATAACGTGTGGGCTTGCAGGGACATTTCATCTGTCTGTGGTGCTGTCTCCCATCCCAGCCTTTGTCCATTTTGACTGAAAGTGCTTCATGGCGGGGGCTGTTTATTGTACGTACGTCCAGCACCTAGAACAACAGAACCCAGACAAATAGTGAAGAAAACCTACCCACAGTAACACTCTCAATGTCTTGATCTGCTGATAAGTGAAGGGAGCATTATCCTGAAGTGGGTTTTACCACTAAAATTAAAGCTCCATATTTCCCCCACTCTCTCTACTGGGGTGGAGTTTTATTATTGTCCCCACTCTCCTTATACGTGGGGGAGGTGGTTCTTTCTTGGCAGCATCAGCAGCATCACAGTTCAGGGCACCTGCCCCTGTATTTCCCCCTCGGAGGTCCAGCAATGGCTGCCCCCCTTGGCTCTCAGCTCCCCAGCAGTTGCCTTTCATGGGTGAACACCCGTGTCTCACTCCCATCTGGATAGGGTGTTTCCAGGGCTGCACAGTTCCTTGCCTTCACTGTGTCTTTCCCAGCACAGCCAGCAGGTGGCCTTGGGCAAGCTGTCTTTCTCTTCAGAGCTGGCTCCAAAGTACTGATAACAGAGAAAGTACATCAGCATCCCTCGCCTCTTTAAAGGAATCACATACAGCCCCACAATAACACAGACACAAGTGCAATTTTAATACAACGCACCCCAGAGGTATTAACCCTAATCCAATAAGGTTTAGCTTAATTCAATAAAGTTTATCTTAATCCCCTAAGGTTTGTGCAGTATAATACAGGATATTGGCTATCCCTTACAGGCAGTAAAAATGCCTATTCTCTTAAGAAAGCTGGATTTGGCAATACTGGGCTATTGACAGCTAGTATTTGAACGGTGGCAACACCTCAGGGTCCAGTCACGGGCCAGGACTCCATTGTGATTGGTTCTGTACAATCACAGAACAAAAAGTCCCCGCCCTCAAGGAATTTACACTCCAAGTATAAGGTGAAAGACAACAGAATTGCATTTTATTAAGAGTTAAATTCAATCTGACAAGCAGGGGAGTTCAATCCAGTTCTGTTACAGCTTAGTGAAATTCCCCCCTTTCCTGTCAGATCTTGAGACGTGGCACATTCAACACATGAAACACAGATCAGAATAGCTGAACTTTACACATCGATACCACAAGCCCTGGGAGGCAGGATTCTGCACTCAGATATGTGCACACGCCTCCCACTCATTCGAGACTTTGGGGCGTTACTTACACAGAACAGACGTCTTGTGGACAAGATCATAGTCACCTGGTCAAATATTCATAAAATCACGGCTGGAAGGGACCACATATTTGACATTGACTAGATATTCACAGGATGCAAAGTCTGAAGGGACTGCCAGGATCATCTAGTCTGACCTCCAGGGATGCTTGAACACTTTGGCCAGGTCTACACTACCTGCTGGATCGGTGGGTAGTGATCGATCTATCAGGGATCGATTTATCGTGTCTAGTCTTGATATGATAAATTGATCCCCGAGCACTCTCCCGTCGACGACGGTACTCCACTGCCGCAAGAGGCGCAGGCCGAGTCGACAGGTACCAGTCGACTCAGCACCTTGAAGACACTGCGGTAAGTCGACCTAAATACGTCAACTTCAGCTAGGCTATTCGCATAGCTGAACCTGCGTATCTTAGGTTGATCCCCCCCCCCCCCCACGGTTCAATCCATGGCTCCGTATAGTGGGAGTGCTGAGAACCATTGAACCAAACTGCAACCCCAGTAAATAATGGAAACCATATCAAGCCAGAGTGTGCAGCAGCACTCCCGTCACCCCTACTTTCAGCACCGATGCTGACAAGTCCTGGACAGGCCAGACGACTTCCCTGAAATAATTCCTGATTGGACGAGAGCAGAACCTTCAGGAAAAAAACATCACACCTTGATTTAAAGTATTGCCAGCATCGGAGAAACCTGCATAAACCTTGGTAAATGGTTCCAATGATGAATTACCTGCACTGTAATCACCATCCTTGCATTGTCAAATGGCTCCAAAAATATCTTGTCTATGTCAACTGAAAGCTGTTCGGCGCAGGGGTAATCTCTCTCTGGGGGCTAACTCATGACTATACCACAAGCCCGAAACAAGGGGCCCAAAATGCCTGAGTATTCACAATTTACTGCCCACTTTCCATATTGCTCCAGGGATAAGTATCCTCGCAGCCACTCTGTGCTGTATAACTATCAGGCCAGATATGTCCCCACACTTGTCGTCTAATAACTCCAGTGGATCCTGACATATACTGGTGTGAGTCACCAGGCCTGCAGCATGTAACATAGTGGACACACTGCTTGCATGCCGATGTCTTTGTCCTGTTTCTGGCTCTAGCACCGTGGAAGGCAGGGTTTGAGCGAATCTGAACTGCACAGAAGGAGGAAGTTCCCAGAGTTCTCATGGGTTTATTATGTTAAAGAAACCACTTCCCTAATTAACAAAGTCCTGTGGCACCTTAAAGACTAACTATAAAGTTTTGAAGCATGAGCTTTCGTGGGCTAATACCCACTTCGTCAGATGCAGGCAGTGGAAGTGTTCACAAACAGGCAGTTATAGAAAAGTAGGTACCTACTATAACTGCCTGTTTGTGAACACTTCCACTGCCTGCATCCGACGAAGTGGGTATTAGCCCACGAAAGCTCATGCTTCAAAACTTTATAGTTAGTCTTTAAGGTGCCACAGGACTTTGTTAACTCTGCTATTCCAGACTAACACGGCTACCACCCTGATTCTTCACTTCCCTAATGTCTATGTGGTTAACCCACAGTACAGAGAGTCGAGTCTCTACATGCAATCTCAGTTTCCAAACAGCTAAGCTGTGCTTTGTTGCTATTCTATCACATGCAGACCCGTGGGCAACTTCTGCAACAAAACCTGAAATAGGAGCTAGGTTCCTCTTCGGGCCATTGAGATTTGTAATGTTTCAAGAATGTTTACACTGAGTTTCAAACCAATCTGGTTGCATCATGTCAAATGGACCACAGCTCCTTTCACCTCTGGATCACAAGTTCAAGTCCTCTGGGTTAACAAGTGGTTAGTACCTGCTCTCCGGTGCACTGGTGTAATTCTGAAATGACTGCCCTGCTGTCAATGGGATTACTCTGGATTGACACCGCTGTAACCAAGTTGAACTAGATGAGTGAGCAAAACCCATGTCTTATGTTTTTCCTTACACAGCCTTATATACCGAAATCCTGTCTGACTCACTGAGAGTTCTGGGGGGGACTGAACATAAGAACATAAGAATGAATAGCCTTACTGGGTCAGACCAAAGGTCCATCCAGCCCAGTATCCTGTCTACTGATAGTGACCAATGCCAGGTGCCCTGGAGTGAGTGAACCTAACAGGTAATCATCAATGGACTGAGAGCAGTACGGTGTCCCAAATGTATATCTGAGCCCGTAGGCTCAATATAAAATTCAGTCCTCTCCATACAATGATTTTGATGTCCTTTCCAGGGCTGGCGACAGGGGGGGTACAATGGGTACAGCTGTACCAGGCCCCGGACTTAAGGGGGGGCCCCTTAAATCCGGGGCGGGCCCGGTACGCAGCTGTACCCCCTTGTCGCTGGGCCTTTGAGCAAGGTGCGGCTCCGGGCAGCCGCTGCAGCGCTTGTCAGCCCCCTCCCCCGGCACCCAGCAGCCCCCCCCCCCTTTGCTTCTCCCGGCCGGGCCACACGGCCAGAGCTCATGCAGGGGTTGGGCCCCACGGGCGGTGGGAGACCGGCCGGGGCGGGGGGGCCCCCGCGGGCGGCGGGAGACCGGCCGGGGGGGGAGGGAGGGGGAGACCGGCCGGGGGGGGGGGGGGGCGCGGGGCCCGCATGATCTGTGTACAGGGTCCCAAAATTCCTGTCGCCGGCCCTGGTCCTTTCTATACCCGTCATGACCAACTCTCTGGGCAATGTGATCTAAATTTGGGTTTGGACTCTGAACTCCTTTAAAATGGGGATGTCTGGAGATGGGATTTAAATGCATTGAAAATAAACAGCGCTAACCAAGAATTAATGATGGTTATTATTGTTCCTTACAAGACAGAACTAAGCGACTAACTTTTCCTGCCTGCAGACCTTTTCTGTATTTGAATTCAAAGCATTGCCTCTTTCTTCCTGTGGAATTAGATTCAAAGGTAAAAACTTATTTAAGCCTTTCAGTTTAGCTCTGTCTCCTGGTTTGTATTTAAATTTCATCCCCAGTTCTGGGAATGGGCACAGGAGTAAACCGAACACAACTGTCGCAGACTATTAACAGGCAAACAATACATTTGAAATGTAAAATTCCACCACTTAATAAACACAGGGCTCACGTTAGCACTATTCCTGGAAGCAGGTGGCTTAATCCTTATCATCAAAGTAGAATTTTATCCAAGGAGAGACAGCGGCTAAATGGAAATGCAGAGATACATAATTCATGAGAGACTGGACAGGATTTAATAAGCTCAGTCGTGGCATCTTGTTCAGTCATGCCAGGTTTGCTGTGAAGATGGCCAGGTCCGATTTCAGCAGGATTTAGCCAGATAAGGTTTGCAAAAGCCCTTTGTTCTTTCAAATGCTTCATGAGCATTAACAATCTCCTGCTCTAAGTGCTGTGGTAACAGCCTTGCGGAGGAGAAACAAGACACTCAAAGGAACTTGCAGAACCTGCTTGGTGGTGGAAAGGGCTTATTTGCCCGCACATGAGAAACAAAAATTCCCCCCCAGTAGATGCCAGCAGCAGCAGGGAGTGGGTGTGTGATATGGGCAGTCTCCTTCTTCCTACTGAAAAGGTGACCATAGCCTTCCCTAGGAGGCCAGGACTGCACCTGAGGGTGCCATTAGTACAGACACTAAGCATGGTGCATAACACAAATGGAATGTGTTCATGCCACCCATTGCACCTGGTGTAGCCTGGGACTGGCTGCGGATTGGGTCAGCCCCTGGAACAGGTTGGAGTGCTGCCCTAAGTTATTATATGCAGCATGTTCACACCTAGCAGCCTCAGACAAAAATGAGTGTCCCTACTGTGCTAGACGCTGTACAAACATAGTAAGACATGTACTATTTAAACAGACCAGGCAGCACAAGAAGTATTTGTTATCCTATCATAGGATGGGGAACTGAGGCACAGAGGGGTTAAGTGACTTGCCCAAGGTCACACAGAAAGTCTGTGGCAGGACAGGAGATTGAATCCCAAGCTCTTATATCCTACGCTAGTGCTCTAACCACTGGACCATACTATCTCTCTTGATGACTTTACCTAGGCTTGGAAGGATTATGGGTAAATGTCAGTAAACATCGACTTCACCGACACCCACAAACAGACAGAAGAGTATTTCCATTGATAACACTCAATTTACATGTAGGCAAAGTAAGAAAAATAGTGCTTCAGAACATATTGGTGTTTGCTTTAAGGCTACTTGCTCTGTATATTCGTGTTCTTCATCATCATCACCTCTTTTAAATGTTCACCATTGCAGGAAATTATGGGGCAGTGTCAGACAATATTTTTTTAATGACAGCTGATTTTGAGATTCAAAACATTGAAGCTTTATAACTGTGCGTTAGCAGAGGTAACAAAGTCCTGTGGCACCTTAAAGACTAACTATAAAGTTTTGAAGCATAAGCTTTCGTGGGCTAATACCCACTTCGTCGGATGCAAGCAGTTATAACGCTTTCATATTTTGAATCTCAACATTGACTGTCATTCAATTATTATTGTCTCACACTGCCCCATAATTTCCTACAATGGTGAACATTTAAACGAGATAAAAATTAAAAGTAATGTTTACAGCCCATACGGTCGCACAACTGTGAAAAATTAAACAGATAAAAAAATTTTAAAAATGCTTACGAATAAACTATTATCCATCAAATTATTACCAAAAAACTCACATGCTGCCAAGTCTAACTCTACTGCCCCCACCACATCCCTTCCAATAGTTACATTATCAGCCTGTTACCAGCCACCCCATAGCCCCCAAAGACACTCAACTCTGCAGATGCTAAAATGTATCTCTCTTCATTAGGGAAGGAGAGAGGGATGATTGTTTCAGGGAAGACAAACAGAAAATGGGAAGTTCTAGCAATGCCCAGGGCTTGCTGCAATACCAGAAAACTGCTCCTCTGTGATATTCACACCTGACTCCCACGCAGCATCATAAAGGGAAGAAACAAAAATCCTTCCCAGGTTCTTTCCATCCTAGACCTGAGGGAAAAAATCTCCTTCCCATCCCCACATTCGGTACATAACACTGATTGCTATTAACAAAGGGAGATTTAATTTGGTGGTGGGGGTGGGGGAACCACTCTATTTATCAGCAGATTCTCAGAAGGGAGACTTTGTCACTGCTCCAAATTGCACTCAAGACATGAGTTTCCTACATAAGGCAACAGATTCAGATGGATTTGTTAAATTAAATATCAAGAGTCTCTTAACTCCTAGGGTCGCCTGTGCTGGGTAGACTTAGAACAGTGGTCTGATGCAATAGGAGACAGAATGGGAACCTGGGCATAGTTAGCCACCTTGTACCTCTCTGGCAGCTGAGAGGGCAGCGTTACACCGGGGAATGAGTTTCCACATCAGAAGTCAATTCATAGGAGCCCAGCAGCTATTTCAAGCAGCTGACTCATTGCAATCTGCTAAAATCAGTTTCACGGAAACGGCCTGGAAGGTACATTTTCCTTTTAGTCCAGAAGTGACGCTGTTGGGTATGTTTACTTTTGTTGTGGGGTAGAGAGCCCTCTGCTGGCTGAGCGTACACCAGTGCAAACTCATAATGCTCTTCTGCAAAAGCCACCAAAGAACCACATTGCCAACATGGCTGGGGACTCTCAGAAAACTTGGATTGTGTAAACCCTCCAAAGTCTGGATCCTCTTCTGGCCTCTGAGACTGAGCTGGCAATCTTGCAAGAAGAGTTTATTCCATCATGATAAGCACCTTATTAAAAATAGGATAGACCACTCAAGGGGCTTCATTGGATTCTGGCACTTCCCCTGCAAATGGGACATTAGCACTTCTGACGCTGACCAGCCCCAGGGAGTGTGGAAATTGAATAAGGTGGACACAAGTTAACCAAACTTTCCCAAAACTTTAAAGAAAGCATGTCAAGTTCAAAGTGAAAGTTTGGATCAGTTCTTACTTTAATCCAGATACCGTACCCCTCTGTACTCAGTCTGGACTCTGTCTACATTATTGAAGGAGTGTAATAAATAAATGTACTCCCTCTGTGTTAATGTATACCCATACAAAGAGCTAGATATATATAATAGTGCTGTACTCTATATACTATACTTGTGCATGTAGTTACACTAAGACCTATATATATTATTAGTATAATAATATATATAGGTCTTAGTGTAACTACATGCACAAACACTATCAGAGCTTGGTATAGTAATTATTAAGTTATTATTATTACAGGCCTTCAGCAATGGAAAGAGAATCTAGATCGAGTAGAGGGAAGCACACTAGCTGTATTAAATAATTAATATTGGCCCAAATGACACTAGTGACAAAGACAAAGGAATTGCCAGCACCAGAATTATTTGCTGATGCTGGCTGGGTTGAGCTAGATGAGACTTTTACTGGATGTTTTATGAGCACTGCATAAGCACTCACGTAATTACACTAATAATACATTGTTTATAGCAGGGATCAGCAACCTTTGGCCCGCCAGGGAAAACCGCTGGCCGGTTGGACCAGTTTGTTTACCTGCAGCCTCTGCAGGTTCAGCCAATCACAGCTCCCAGTGGCCACGGTTCGCCGTCCCAGGCCAATGGGGCCTGTGAGAAGTGATGTGGGCTGAGGGATGTGCTGGCCGCTGCTTCCTGCAGCCCCCATTGACCTGGGACAACAAACCGCAGCCAGTGGGAGCTGCGATCAGCCAAACCTGCGGACGCAGCAGGTAAACAATCGGCCAGCCAGCAGCTTTCCCTGGGGAGCTGCGGGCCAAAGTTTGCAGGTCCCTGGTTTATATGGTGACAGCTTTTCGTTGGGAATGACTGGCCTGGTTCAGTTTGAACGTTTGGGGAACTTCTCTGGTACCAGGGGTTTCTGTCACTGAGGGCCAGGCTGACTATATCCTTAGGATGAGATATGAATAGTTTGGCCATTGGTCTTGGAGACACCAGAACGGGAACAGAGGTGCAGCTTATCCCATAAGCATGGCACTTCCCAACCTGCAGGGTCAGATTAAAGAATTTCAGGGCCCGGTGCTATGGTAATTGGGGTTCCCTAAACCCAGGGGAAGGGAGGCCACAGGGTGTGCGTGTGTGTGGTGTGGTGTGGTGTAGGAGATGATCCTGTGCCACAGAGCTGGCCTGGCTCCCCACTCTGGCCTATTAGCTCACGCAACAGTGTGCAGACAGGATGTCCCTCTGTGATGTTCTACCCTGCATCTCCCATTCCTGGCCCGGAGTTGTTTTTGTGTGTCTTTCTCCCTCTGCCCTGGTGATGGGAGGGTGGGGGGGTGGGAGGCCTGAGATGGGGACCCTGTGCAAATGCCCCAAGTGCACATTGGTTAATCTGGACCTGCCAATCTGGCCCTTCATGAACAAGAGAATTGTGTACTGTTTATCATGTGACCAGGTGCAAAGGGGATTGGGGGGGAAGCTCTAATAGGGCTCCTAACATTTGTTGTAATTTTAAATATATAAACATAAACTCAGAGTAACCTTAACTCCCATAGCTGATGGACCAAGAGTGTAATGCAAATGGGTCTGTGAGGAGCTATAGAGAGCTGGATGAATTCTGCAGAAGAAGGTGTACGCGTTTGTTCAAATTCCAAACTTCAGCCATGGTCATGCTCCTTGTTGTCTGTTCTGGGCAAATGCTGGTGCCAACAGGGTTTTGTGCCTATCGATGCTCCGGGAATGGTTCTTCCTCATCCAAACACCTGGATTCGCACGTGACTAAAGAAATCCACTATTCCCTTTCATTATTCACTATGCATTATTCCTTTCTTTGAAAAGGTTTTAGTTAACCAATCATAACTCAGGCCTGCGTGGTGTGGTGCTCTGTCCCCCTCCGGTGGCCCCTAGACCAACTAGAAATTGATGAGCCAGTTTTGGCTACTAGAGAGGTTTCTTTTAGCTCATGCATTAAGCTTCAGAGGTTCTAGATGATGACTGGGATCTGTCGGCATTACACAATCTATGACATGTGCTTTGGACAACCAGTTACACGTGACAATTGACAAAGAGAATGTTTTATGACCCACCACCTGAAAACTGTGTCTCCAAACTATTTGGCAAATGGTTATACAAAAGGAATGCCCGTGGGGGGTTGGGAATGACTGGCCAACAGGAAGGACGGCTGAAACAACTGGGCCTAGTTTGTTCATGACAATCAGGCCAATTTTAGAGCTGTGATAGGGCGGACAAGGTCAGCTGATACCATCTTAGGTTGACCATGTTTTTTCCAGGTCATCTAGCCCATCCCCCACCTCCTCTGTGCTTGTGAGGCCAGCTCCTTTGTTTTTCCACCACAGAGTCCATGCATCAGGTAGCTTAATGATTAGAGATGAGGACTGCGAATTCGACATTTAGTCCTGAGTCTGTATTGGCTTGCTGCATAATACCGTATTTACTCCATCTATAAAAAGAGGCTAATTTGAATATATTTTGCAGAGGGAGCCATGAGGATTAAGCAACTAATGTTTGCAAACTGCTTTAAGATGTTCAAATGCAAGGTATCTAATTAAATTATTACTTGTAATTATCATGACAGAAGCTGATAACTAATTTAGAACAGAGAGAAATGTCTTCCTTTGGCCTAGTGCCGAACCCCTAAGTAGATTATGGGAGTGGACAGGGGGGTTAGTGGCTCTTCTCAAGTATTCAGCATGGGTCACTGTTGAAGCCCAGTTACTGGACGGGATGGATTATTGGTGCAATCTGGCACGGCAATTTCTATCTTCATTGTTTCCGCCTGCATGGGGCCATATTATATTAGGTTAGGTTAATGTTTGCTCTTGGCATGCTGCACAATTCAATCAGGAAGAACGCACTTCCAGGAGAGCAGTCTCCGAGCTGAGGTTTAATTGCGTTTGCGCTGATTCCTTTACACCGTACTGTACAACGGCTCCTAGAGAGACCGAGGCTACAGCAGCAGCAGCAGCCTGTTCACATTCGCTTGGCGACATCCACCAATTCCTCAGGTCCACCATTTACCACCCGGAAATTCCCATGGATTTCGATGAGGCTTTGCAGGAAGCACTGCAATGAAAGCTCAGCCGGCATGAGGATTTAGCGATTGGCCTGTGCTGGAAACTGAGAGCGCAGAATGACAGCAAAACCAAAAGCATTTGCCTAGACTTTTCCGAATCTCAGCTAGGGTGACCAGAGGACCTGATTCTATAGGGACAGTCCCACTATTCAGGGCTTTTTCTTATATAGGTGCCTATTACCCTCTACCCCCAGTCCCAATTTTTCACACTTTCTATATGGGGAACCCTAACCTCAGCCAAGGTGAGTTATAGAAATGGACCAAATTTAGGGGCAGGGGAGGGAATTTTTATTTCTAACAAACCTATTGGTCCCTTCCCCTTTGGTGAGCCACTTTGTGAGAGTCCCCCGCAGCCTCCCCGCTCAGCATAAACTTTTGCAGTTCCCGACTTTTTATTTTACATGAGCATCCTGCACGTTGCAGTCACAAAATGTTCTGCGGCTCCCTTTTTTAGGTCGGCTCTATTTTTGCTGCCTTATCCCAAAGACAACCTACTTGTCTTCACTTTCAAGGCTCTTCACAGCTTATCCCCACCTACTTACCATCTCTCGTTCGTTATTGCGACGTCTATTCCTGCCTGGAATGGACTCAGGGATACCGGCTTCCCACTTGTTACATTTTCAGCAAGCACCTGTGCCCTGTCTCCTGTGCTGTCCGTTCGGGGTGGAAAGAGTTTCCTGGGAACACCTAGAAAATGACCTCATTATCCTCCAGATCCTGCCTTAAAGCTCTCCTCTGATGCAATGCCTTTAAAAAAGAAACCTTGACAACAGTTAGGTGGTTGATGGGTAGAGCCCATGGGCCATCCGGCTGACCAGCCGTGTCTCATTGTTCCTTGTACTCCCCAGTCTGCTTGCTGTATCCATCCATTGTCTCTCATCTTCCACTTAGATTATCAGGGTCTGAGGCAAGCGACTGTCTTTTTGTTACATAGTTGTACAGCACCTAGCATAATGACGCTCTGCTCTATGCAACACAAACAGCTGCTGACGGAGCCGAGGCATGGACTGCTGCACCCGGGTGGAGGTGGGTCAAATGGGACCCAGGTGGGGACACTCATCTCTCCACCGCCTCCAGAGCAAGAACTGTACGGGGGGGGACACAACACAAACGTGGGGAAACTAGGCCCTAGATGCTGCCTCTCCCTCCCGCCCTTTGTGGCATTGGTGATCAACTGCTTCAAGATTAGGGTGACCAGACAGCAAATGTGAAAAATCGGGACGGTGGGTGATGGGTAATAGGAGCCTGTATAAGGAAAAGAGAAAAATCGGGACAGCTGATCACCCTATGCAAGATACCGGCCGGATGGAGCAGCTGCAGCCGTGGTTTGGATGTTCAGGGAACTTTCTACAGTTTTGCCTGGACTTCCTCTGACAGCTGATGGGCTGTTTGCTTCAACCCTCCCCACCTTCCTCATGTCAGCCTGAACTAATGGGAAACTTAAGCTCCGAATCCAGAAGATGCTCTGCTCTGGTTCCACTGAAATCAAGAGGCACGGCGAGCATTCACCAGCCCATCCCAGGAGGCACTCAGCACCTTGCAGGATCAGCCCATTTATATAGGCACGGGCCAGAGCCTGAGCTGAGCTCCAGTCAAGCCGATATACACCAGTTGAGGATCTGGCCAGTGACGTGGAGCTAGAAGATTGTCACTTTGCTTCAGCAACAGCAAGGGAGGAGGTGTGGCTAAGGGGCAGAAAAAAGTTGGTGGGTAATTTTATTTCCTCCCCCTTTGAATCTCACTAATTATATTTAAAAAGGAATCTAATGACATTAAAAGGAGAATCTGTCCTCATTTGTACATTTTCATAGGTCACAGTTCTAAGGCAGTCAGACTCTACAAGATGGGGAAATGGAGGGTTATGGTAATGTGACAAGAATTAATGAAATGTACCCTGACTTTCATATAATTAAAACCAGGAATTGCTGCAATGACAGCTCAGGCTAAATAGAGTTTGGGGGGTTGGGTTGATTAAAGCTCGTGACTGGCTACTGTGGAGTTTCTACAATTCTCCATCTGGCATATGGAAGGATAATTTAGTTACATAACTAGCAACGGGATTTGCACTTTGCAAATGTTATTTCAGACTGAGCAGCAACCTGGCCGTTTAACAGGGGGTTTTCTCTTTTTTGTCTTGGTAACGTGATAATCAGCAGATCTTGAAAGAATCCGTAACTGGAGAGTTGTCGTCTCGATGGCACTGCACAAAAAAGATAAAGTCTGATGGCCTGATTATTTGTAAGCAGGGACTCTTTTAAGGACAGCTTGGATTAGGCAGGCATTAGGGGAATTTGCCACTGGTCTGGCAGGAGTTCTCACTAACCCCTTAGGGTTTGCCAGTGGGCAATGGCCATTAGCACTAATGCAAGCACACTAGTACATCGAAATGATTCCTTTGTTACAGCATCCTTCATGACTCTTGCTCTTCACTGTATTTAGAGAAAAAATTATCACGTGACTTTGAAATTCACTATCCATTAAATCAAGTGGCTTATGCGTAGGGCCTGATATTTGGGGCACAGCTCTTGGTCTCCTCACCCTTGGCCTGCATGGTTCTGCCAAAGTACTATGAGCCCGTGGGCCCCCTGAGTGCAGTCAAAGGAAGGAGGACAGTGGCAGAGGAGGAAATAGAACCCAGGTTTCCTGACTCAACCACTGTGGGCAAAGACTTTCTGGGTGACCTTGGACTAGCTCCTAAGACCAAAACCACCAAACTTAGGTTCCTAATGTTCAGCACCTACCTAAGTGGGCTGATTTTTAAAGGTATGGAAATCTTGGATTTAGGGATCTGGGTCAGACCCTCAGCTGGTGAGAACTGATGGAGCTGCACTTTGGTCAATGGAGCCGTGTTGATTTACCTCAGCCGAGGAGCGGACTGTAGGCCTCCTGTTTGCACATGTTGGACTTTACTTCTCCGAGTCTCATGTTTCTCATCTGTAAAATGAGGAGAATAATTCCCTGCCTCGCAGGGGTGTGGTGAGGTGTAATTCACTAATGGCGGGTGAAGTGCTGACACTACCATGACGGGCACGCTAGAAATGTCCGTACAATAGCCGGGTTGTGCCGCACTGTGAGCTAGTTTGGGGGTGTGGAGTTACACCACGGAATTCACCCTTGGGTGCCTATCTGCGCATCCTCTCCTCATGGTCACACCCTCATCTCTGGCTCCTGCAACTGGACTCTCCCTCACTTTGCTGGCGGACTATTAATTTAGCTTTGTCAACTTGCCACCTCGTGCTATTTGCGTGGAATGCCCTGTACAAGACATCTGAAGTGTCGGGTGTAATTTACTGCACACAGACATACGTGCTCGGAAGCTAGGCTGCCTTCCCTGCACCAGATGATTATTGTGATATTGCTACCTGCAGCGTGGAAGGCCTGCAGATGACAAACACTGCAGGCTGCGGAATAAAATCTTTCATTACTGAGCGATGGACAATCATTTCCCTCCCAGAGTGAGGTGCAGTCGATTCAGTGGATGTGCAGAGTGGGTAAGGTCATGACAGACTTTATAAACTCTATCAACATTGCTGATGTAAGATATTTTCTTCTTCCTAACATGGGAATGCTGCAGGATGGGCAACTTTTCTGATGCTTTTAATAAAACTCCAGGGACAAAGATGTCTTGAGATAAATCACTCTCCTGTACTGAATCACCAGAGTAAGAAACTAACTAGCTCAAAGCATGGCTGGCGTTACACACTACCGAGTAGTCCTTTATGAAGCAAATCATGGTAAACAATAGAGATGGGATGCACCAGTTTTTCCACCTCCGAGGATTCCCATGATTTTGATTTTTTTCCATTCCATTCCAGAATAAAACCAAATTAAATTCCTCACACGACAACATTTTAAAAAATTGTCTGGGGACAACCAAAACCTTTCGTTTTGATTAAATCAAAATGTTTTATTTTCTAATCAACGCCTTTCAACCTCCTGGGAACTCTCCATTCTGTGTTCATTTTTTTCTTTAAAAAAAATTCCATTGCCATCAATGTGTTTTGCCTTTGCTGAACCAGCACTGGCCGGTGGAAAAAGCATTCCGTGACAAAGTGTCCAACCAGCTTCTATTAAATAACCACAATTAAACCCAATTCATTTCACAGGACAGACAGGCCCCTGAGATCGGTGTTGGGGAGCCGATTTCAATGGGCTTCAGATCGGGCCCTCAATTTGGTTGAAGAGAGTTTTGGGGATTAGTATCTAACTAAAGGAGCCAGCTAGGGGTTCAGTCCTGCTGCCCTTGAAGTCAGTAGTTTGGCCATTAACTCCAGTGGGAGTGGGAGCAGGAGCAGGCCATGTGCCTACGACAGGTGTACAGTTCTCTGAACATCCCTTCCAAGAGTCACAGGGTTCCTGGGTCTGTGTCCTGCTTTGTCCCTGAAATGCCCTAGCCCAGCTGAAAGAGAATCTTTCCTGAGTTCAGGGCTGCTGGGGTGGCAACAAGGGAAGTCTGACCCAGCCACCCCCTGATTTGAGAGGACTCCCAAACCTTGTGGAATTGCAGCCTGGCACACAGGGGCACAGTGCCACTCAAGTCTGGTCCTTCTACCTTCCCCTTGATGGGGACAGAGGGGCAGATGGACCTAACCAGAATGGCTTTGTGCCCCACCTTAGCCACGTGAAATGTTGGGAGGCTATTAAACACCTGACATTTTGCAGTCCCTGGTGTGCCGTAATGATTCACACACAGCTCCATGCTAAACAAGTCAGCAAAAGGAAGATCCATATATTTTCAGATGGCCCTAGCTGCTGTCAGCTCAGATAGGCAGATTGGATCTGAAATGAAGCTACAAACTGGCATGTTGCAAGGGACTTTCAAATTATTTGTGAGCTTGTGAGGGTCACATTCCTCCCTATATGAAGCAGCCCAGTAATTGCAGACATAAACCAGGGGCTGCAGACTGAAATGAGAAACCTGCTCTACGGTGCTTTGAACAGGATTGTCAGCAAGGAATAGGAAAGCAAGCAGAAATGCAGAGCTATTGAAAAGCCACATCCCTGGAAACTGTGACAGGGCTTTGCCTTCACCCTCTCCCCTGGCTCTTGTCACACAGACAGAAAGCAGAAGACCAGACCTCCGAAATGCAGGCAATGAGATGTTAATTGGGTTAGTTTCCAGCAAACATGTGTCCCCCATAATTCTGATGCTGCAGAGCCTTGTTTCCCAGTGTCCCATCCCCCACTTCTCAGCAAGCATAATTATACCTGAAATGCACATCTACAGTCCCACCCCTTAAAACTTAAAGTCACGTTCCATTTGGGGGGGTCGTGGGTCTGCATCCCAGCTCTTTGTACCCCATGGAAGGGGTAAGGAGTGAGGTTCTGCTATGGTCAGGGACAGACTTTTATTTTTATTTTTTGGTCTTTTAGTAGTTTTAAACCTTCCCCCGCAATCCCACTTTGCCCTTCCTGACTGGTTTGACCTTGTCTTGAGACAGGAGTTGAGGCAATCTTATGGAGTGTGTCCAAGTAACACGTTAAACTGCTGTCTGTTCCATTGTACTAACAAACCCATCTGGAAGCAACCTACACATTGTCTTTGACCTTTGTTTACACATATTAGTAAGAGTGCATGGGTATCGAAAAACCAAACCTCAAATTATCATCTCAGGTGAAAATCTAGGCCTGGGTCCCACATTGTCACTAGTACTCCTAACAGAAACCAAAAAGCATGTTGGACTCATTGACATCCACAATACTTTAGTTTCTGAAGTCTGTCAAAAGATCCTACAGAGCAAACAATGCAGAACACCAGATAGTTACTATTGAGGAAGTTCTGAATGTGGGTCTAGGGTCTCTGAAGAGGTCCAGGGTAATCCTTAGTCCACTACCCCACCCCATCCACCTACTATTAATAGGAGGAAGTAAAGATGCACCAGTGTCACAAACTTTGGCTCCAGTTATAAACATCGGGGTATTCGGATCAGAATGGCAGTTGGTTCAGTCAAGGATTTGCCAGAGGTGTGTGGGCGCCTGTGTGTGAAGACACAGCCCCCACCCCAACAGTTAGAATGAGAGCTGTACAAATAACTGATTTTTTGGTTCACTGGCAGTTCTAAAAAAAAATTAAAAAATCATTTTGGGTCAACCCAAAATGAAAATCTTTGGAAATTTTCAATGAAGCAAAAAGTTAAAGAAAAAATGTGTTGAGTAGAACTTTTTGGTTTGATTTTGATTTATTTTATTTTTTTACATTTCATTTTTTTGAAAAAAAAACCAACCCTGATATTTTGAAATGAAAAGTTGTTTCAAGTAGAAAAATCAAAATGGCTTAGTTTCAAAAATGTCAAAACTGAATATTTTGATATTTTTGTGGTGCTTATTCAACATGAATAATTTGGTGAAACCAGCACAAATACACAAAATATGTTGTTGTTGCCAAATCTGTATTTCTGGTTAAAAAATGCATCAGCCAAAAAATTTCACCCACCTCGAGTTTGAATGAAAATAAGATAACAAAAAATATTATATTGTTATATTGCCTCTATATAAATCCACAGTACACCCACAACTTGAATAGTGTGTGCAGATCTGGACACCCCATCTCAAAAAAGATACATTGGAATCATAAAAGGTACAGAAAGGGCAACAAAAATTATTACGCGTATGGAACAGCTTCCATATGAGGAGAGATTAATAAGACTGGGACTATTCAGTTTAGAAAAGAGACAGCTAAGAGGGAATATGATAGAGGTCTATAAAATCATGCAAGTGGGTGCTCTTTTCACTGGGTGCTTTAGGGCTACTCCATCTCCTCTCCAGATGTGGGAAAGGCAGCAGTGCCGTTTTCCATAGTTGCATGGGGAGAGGGTTACTTGACTTCTTTGCTAGGTGATGAGAAAACTCGTTTTGCCATTGTGTCAGAATAATTCATTGCTGGGCTGAACCTTTATTTCTAACAGCAGATTCATTAATCCCAAGGTCAGAAGGGACTAGTGTGATCATCTAGTCTGGAAGCTTGGATCACTGTTCATGTTGCGCTCCCAGTCAGTACCCGGCCTGGCCTGGGGAAGTTAATGATCCAACCAGTCGATCAAATTTGGTGATGAATCCTGGTCATGTGCCACCTGTGGCATGTTGCACATACACTGAGAAAACCTCCTATAGAACCTCCCACCATAAGTCCTAGAGCAGATCTTTTAGAAAAAGGTCCAGGCTTGATTTTAAAAATGTTAGTGATGGAGGATCCATCAGGGCCTTTGATAAATTGTTCGAATGATTAATTGCTCTCACTGTTAAAAAATGTACCCCTTATTTCCAGTCTGAATTTGTCTAAGTTCACGTTCTAGTCATTGGATTGTTAGTGGGTGCAGCGTTTCATTAAATGGTGCATCTCCTGATGCAATAACCCCAAACCATATTTTCAAGCCTTAATAAAATCTCTCCAACTTATATCATAGCTTCGGATCCCATAGTCCTAAATCTTCAGCAGCACTCAAATGCAGCCATCCACGGTGCAGCATACAACCATTACTTAGCTGAGCGCAGCAGCCATTCAATGAGTCTCAAAGGGAAGTGAAGAATACTGTATCCAACTGAAACAACAGAAGCAAAATGCAATGAGAGAAAATGGAACCAAGCCAGGACGCTACGTTGGCACACTGCTGGGTGTGCTGGGGGATCTTTAATCATTACAAGTGATCAGAAACTTGGTTTGGGGTCTCATCCAAAGGACAGCATCTCCAGCAGCATAGCACATCCTAGCACCATACTGAGACCAGCACTGACACAGAACAGTGTGGTGGTTAAGAGTACACACATGGTATTTAGCTATACCTCTAGGGGGCAGCAGATATCCTCTGTACGTATATGTGTGTGCTAGTACTGGGTCTATGGTGTCTGGTTGAACTTAAATCAGATTCTCCCTGTGTCACGAGTCTTGGCTGGGTGGCTATTTCTGGGCGCTATTAAAAAAACAGAGCAAGCGCAGCCTCTTCCTTATGACCAGCTCCACCTTCCAGCTGAAGCTGGGCTTTTACTGGGGGTGTCTCATCCAAGCACTAACCTAGCCTGACTTGTCTTTTCTTGGACCAGGTAATTGCTGCCCCATCAGATGGGGGCAGCAGTGGCCACGTCCTTGGCTCTGTACCTGACTCATTTCACACAGGGAGTGAGATAATCCCTCCCATCTCTCTGGCTTGATGATTTGGGTCTGGGAGAACATTTGTGGCAAATAACTATTTAATGAGGGAACGGGGCATTCTGAGGCCTGTATTCTTTATGGCAGCGTGTTAATCACCCCCTGGCAGATTGCTTTGTAAGTATCCAGAGAGCACTGCTGACAGCCCGTCTGCAGCTTTCAGCGCCCAGCCATTCGGGATTCAACGGTGCCGTCCTGTTCCCCCATCTGCTCTGGGTAAATAAATTAAAGATTTGCTCATTCAATCTGGTTCCTGAGTTTTTCTGAATGATTGAGGCGTGGCTGGACACCCTGCAAAAAGAGAGAGAGCGGGTCGCTGCTGAACCGAAGGGATCATAATAAGCATCAAACTGAAGAAGCTAGTACGCAGAGAGAACAGAGGCTTTTGGGGACTGATAACTCCCTCACTCGCCCCAGTGGTACATTCTATTTACACTCCCGTGGTATGTTATGATCACTAATGACTCCCTCCCCGTACTATTTCATGTTATAAACATACACCCTGCCTGCAATAGCTGAACTCCCAAACCCGTCAGTCTATCATGTACTGACTGAAGGCATCAATCATCAGTTTGATACATACTCCTTTTCATTATTATACATAATATGAAGAGACTGATCCCATTTCCCTTGCAGCCAAGGGAAAAAGTGAGCATTGAGTCAAGCTTGAAGTTTCCATGTTTTGTTCCCTATACAGGACATTTAACCACCCCACTCGATCATGCACCGATCAGTTTGATCGAGTTACTCAAGGCTTATGCAGAAACAAAGTCAGAATTTTACACTGAATATTAAAGGTTGTAAGTCCTCCCTGGACATCTTATTAAAACCCCATCGACACACAATGAAAGTTTGTCATGACGATTCCAGGTGATAATCTGAACAGCCCTGTGGTCAGTTGCATTTATCATGTATTTTCCCCCACCTCACCTGCACTCTGCCCTTGAATCCAGTGCCCCAAAGATGCATTAATATTCCAGACCTCCAGTAGTTTCCAACAGCAGCTTGTAAAACAAACAGAACCTCAACTTTTCAGATAAAACATTTTCCTTCTTTTTCCCTACTCCTGCCTCCCATAATAGAATAACCCTTTGCAAAATTGCACTGAGTTGAGGGCTAGGCTAGGCAATGTTCAGTCCTGCACCAGGGATGACTTTGAGGCCTGATATCTCATGACCCTGCAAGGTGAGCAGTGTGAGTTTTGTGAGTTTGAAAAGGGGCTCTCAGCACTCACTTCTAGCTATGAAATGGCCGAAACATTTAATTTCTTTTTAAGTTGTGATATTTTTAATATTTTTTCCTCTTAGATTTGTACAGTTGGTACCTAAGACACCTGTTTTTGATGAAAGGGTATTAAAAAAAACCTGCTTGCATTATACAAGAGCTTCCTAAAACTTTTTAGTTTACAAAAAGGGTTCAAACTTTTATTGAGAGGAGAACTGGCATTGGGAGTAAGGTTCTAGTCTGGGGCGCAGGAAATCTGGGTCTATTTCCTGGTTCTGCCACAGACTTCCTACATAATCTGTAGCAAGTCACTTGGTATTTCTGTGCCTCAGTTGCTCTGTCCTTTCTCTGTCTTGTCTATTGGAGTTCTTTCGGTCACAGACTCTCTCTTACCATAATAGCTTTCTTTGACAGGGTAAAAAGCCTTGTGGATAGGGGAGAAGTGGTAGATGTGGTATACTTTACTCTAATATGGCTTTCGATACTGTCTCACATGACCTCCTCATAAACAAACTAAGGAAATACAACCTAGATGGAGCTACCATAAGGGGGTGCATAACTGGTTGAAAAAAACATTCCTAGGGACTAGTTCTCAGTGGTTCACAGTTAAGCGAGAAGGGCATATCGATTGGGGTCCTACAGGGATCAGTTCAGGGTCTGGTTCTGTTCAATATCTTCACCAATGATTTAGATAATGACATAGAGAGCACACTTATAAAGTTTGTGGAAGATTCCCAACTGGGAGGGGTTGCAAGTGCTTTGGAAGATAGGATTAAAATTCTAAATAACATGGACAAACTTGGAGAAATGGTCTGAAGTAAAGAGGATGAAATTCAGTAAGGATAGATGCAAAGTACTCCACTTAGGAAGGAATAATCATTTGCACATGTACAAAATGGGAAATGAGTGACTAGGAAGGAATACTGCAGAAAGGGATCTGGGGGGGGTGGGGTCATAGTAGTTCACAAATTAAATGAGTCAACAGTGTAACACTGTTTAAAAAAAGAGCAAACATCATTCTGGGATGTATTCGCAGGAGTGTTGTGAGCAAGACACAAGAAGTGTGATTAGGCCTCAACTGGAGTATTGTGTCCAGTTCTGAGTGTTACATTGGAGAAAGTCCAGAGAAGAGCAACAAAAATGATTAAAGGTCTAGAAAACATGACCTATGAGGCAAGATTGAAAAAAAATTCATTTGTTTAGTTTCATTTTGTTTAGCCACATTTCAAGAAAGATGTGGACAGATTGGAGAAGTCGAGGAAAGCAGCAAAAATGATTAAAGGTGTAGAAAACACAACCACATGAAAGACTGAAAAAACTGGGGTTGTTCAGTCTGGATAAGAGATGACTGAGGAGGGACAGAATGATAGTATTAAAAGGTTGTTATTAAGAGGATGCTGATAAATTATTCTCATTAAGCACAGAGGACAGGAAAGGAAGTAATGGGCTTAAATTGCAGCAAGGGAGATTTTGATTAGACATTAGGTGTTTGTCTAACCTGTTCTTAAACAACTCCAAAGACAGAGATTCCACAATCTCTATGCGATTTATTCCAGTGCTTAACCAGCCTGACAGGAGCCTTTTTCCTGTCAGGAATGGTCTAGTTATTACTTAGTCCTGCCTCAGTGCAGGGACTGGACTAGATGAGCTATTGAGTTCCCTTCCCATCCTGCATGTCTATGATTTTCTCTGATTCAGAATTGAAATTGGCTATTTTAAGCTGCTTCCTATTGCAGTGGCAGGAATTGTGTCTTATAGCTTTGGACCGCATCTGGCACAACATGGTCCTAATCTTGATTTTGGCCTGTGATCATTATTGAATGATGATGAGATAGGTTTGTCCACCTCTCAAAACTCTGGCAGTATCGGCAGTCGCTGTGCAATGATATCCCAGCAGTGTGTAGTAATGGGGGATATTTCAAGCCAGGAGTGAGATGCACTAGCAGAGTTGAAAGGAAGGACAGGCATGTGACCAAAGACAGTGGACTTGGATTCAAATGTTCTTTTCTCCAGAAGCTCCCTGTGTGACCTTGAGCCACCATTTAATCAGTGTGCCTACATCCCCCATCTGTAAAATGAGAATAATACAATTTCCTCTGTCTTATCTATTTCGATTGTAACCTCTTAAGGGCAGGGACTGTGTCCTCTGTAGCTGTACAGTGCCTTGCACAATGGGACCCTCATCTTGGTAGAGATTGCTGCTATGTAACTAATTTCTGCCGGTGAGAAATCTGGCAGAACTGATTTGTCTCAACTATCTTAACTCCATGAAAACTCCCTCAACCCCTGTGGCTTGAGTCCTGCATACTGGTACATCAGAACAGACGCCAAAGTCAAAAGGAAAAGACTGTGGAATGCTGGAAAGGTACAAAGTGCAGCCAGATAGAGGAAATTGAGGCTAATAAAGGGAGTGCGACAGTGGAAAATTCATTAAGTATTTTTCAGAGAAGAACATTTTGCTATTCACAGGGGAAAAAAATCTTTAAAAAGGTCTAACTGGAAATGAGGAAAATTTTGCTCTGCTGATGGTTCACTGAGTAGCTGTGCTCAGAAGGCTGAAGATCTGTTCAGGGGTGGGTGTGGGGGGCGGAGAACAGTCATTACAAATGATATGAGAACAATCTGCAGGCTTCCATTCTGTTTTCAGAGGCCCAAATGCGCTCCCCAGTGCTTCGCCAGAGTAACCATGCTGCACCCACAGGAGCATGGCACAGGTCGGGGTGTAATTTATTCAGATACTGCAGGCAGCAGCCATCATGGCTAGATGCATCAAATACGCCGGGGGATCTGGGAGTGGAACGCTTGTCAGACTCTGCAAACAGCGCCCATTCCCAGGCACGCTCCAGAAAAACACCTTCAGCTGCCAGCAGAAGATCTCTCATCCCATGCAGGCTGCCTACTCGGGGACCATGATCAGCACATTGCAGCCGGACAATATCCTCCCACCCATCCAGGCTGAGGAGCCGTGAAGTTGTCGCTGCAGCCGCTGAACTCCCCCACCCCAAATTCCTCTGTCCCTACAGTGACTTCTTCTACGTGTCAGGTAGAGATCCACAGAGCCATGGTCCAGCAAACCACAGCTGAACAGCAGAGAGCACCCCCATGGCGCACAGCCTGGTAGTATACAGAGGGGATGGATCCCCCCATCCACATCCTTCCTGAACTCTCTGTATGCTCCCCCTTTTCCATGCAGGGAACCGCCCCAGCCTCGTTGCTGCTTGGGCTGTCTGTGTCCATGGGAGGGATGGGTTAGGATTTGAACCACATGGAGATGCTTCCTTACAGCTGCATGTTAACTGCCACAGCTGGCTGAAGGCAGCCGAGAGAGAACCCACAGTCCCTCTACCCTTCCCTGCACTCTGATTACTCCCCTTCCCCATTCATCCATGGGTGGCCTGGGGCTTCCCCCTCTCTGAACTCTGCTGCCCTGTCTGATGCCACAGTCTGAGAAGTTGCTGGTAATAATAACATTTCCATCCTGCTTGTCCTTCCCTGACCCTGAAGCAATCGTATTTTGCACTTACATAGCACCTCTTGCCCATGCATCTCAGAACTCTCTGCAAGCATCAATTATTAAATACTGGTAATGCAGCATTTAAGGCTGATAAGTCAAGCGCTCAAAAATCAGGAAGTTCCAGAAACTCCCACAGTGTTAACTCAGCGACACTGCAGATAATGGGCCAGATCCTCCGCTGATGTAAATCGGTGCCGTCCCATTAATGCTGGGGAGGCGCTGGCCCAGAAGATTTAACAGTTTGGACTGATAGTGAGTGAATAGTAAGGTTTACATTTAACAAGTGAAACATGAATTGAGGCTTCCTGATATGGTGACTGGATGTCTTGAATTTATAGGGACAGTCCTGATTTTGAGGTCTTCTTATAGAGGCTCCTATTACCCCCAAGCCCCTGTCCCAATTTTTCACACTTGCTGTTTAGTCACCCTACTTCCTGAGCACCACTGGCTTAACCCAAAGTCTCCTGGAAACTTGCTGTCCTTGGTCAAGATCTAGGACTGGAGCTAGGCTTGTGCTATATGCAAGGGACACAACTTCTATGGACCTCAGCACCCCCAGCCTCCTTCACCCAGTGGCCCACGATCACCCCACATCTTGAAACATCACTTGCTGTGGTCCAAACTTCCCCCATTATGGTTGGAGCCCATCCCCTTGTAGTTCATGAATCCCTTTTGACACCCTCACAAACTGAAAAGTGTCCGGATCCCACCAGTGTCCATGTAACCAATACAAACACATGCCTCTTCCTAGGTTACTGTTGTCACAGTTACAGGGTAGCTGCACCTTTGTCTCCTTTCTGGTCCCCGAGGGAACCACCTCAGGTGTCGGGCCTTGTCTCTTCACCTCTCCTGGGGTGGAATTCCACAATTCTGCCACTCTTCTTAAACTGGGCCACAGCACCCTGTGTATCAACCGCGCTTATCCAGCGGGATGGATTGAACGCAGGCCCCTGTAGGCAGGGGTGCTGGAACAGGGGAGCCTGGGGCAAGGGCCCAAACACTTTTTATGTCCCATAAGGGCTAGTGACAAGAGAAGAAGGCATGGAGAAGAGCAAGAGAGAGGAAGAGGCAGCAGGGAAGCAGGGCCTAGGGGGAAGGGGCAGAGTGGAGTGCCTGGGGGGCATGGCACCGGTGGGGACCCCCACTTTTGGGGAGCTTCTGACACTCCTGCCTATAGGTTCCTCCCTTGGGGAGGCTGTGAATGGATACCTTGGCTTAAGAAGGCTATTGTTCATTTTAACAGTAGGAACAAAGCATTTAGAAAGAAGGGATTTTAAAGAGAACAGTCTATACACACATCTGTCTTAGCTAGAGGCCTACCATCCCCCGATGGCAACCTAGGCTAACCTAGCATCTTCAGTCATCCCAGCACTATCTGCCTCACAGCAGGGATCCTGCAAACAAATACTTCCCTCTCTTAAGAGAGTCCTTTTTAAGCCTGCTGGAATTCTTTTCATCTCCTGAATTCCCAGGCCTTTCCCTGTCCTGACATTGTCTCTTAACAACTCTTCAGTGGGAATCTCGATCCATTCTTCACTTTCCTGCCTGTTTAACTTGACAGCCCCTCCCCCCCCCCCCCCCGGCTATTTCTACAGCAAATACCCCAATAACCAGCTCCACCTGAAGCATTTCCACATTGCCCAATTTCTCAGGTGCAGCTGTGGAGGGTTTCCAGCCGCTCTGTGTCAATTACTACAGCCTCACACCATGGCCAGCGTTACTGTCCCCAAGGCACTCAGGTAGCTGGTGACAGGGGCACCGGGGAGAAGTTCAGCTGCACTCTAGATCCAGCGTTATCCTGTGTACTTGAAAACAAAGGGCAGATTTAAAATCTTTCTAGGGCTGACGTGTCCAACACAATAACAGAGCTGAAGGCAGCCTACGCTCCAAACCTGCTCATCTGCCTCCCTGATGTTCTGAAGCACATGGTCGCCATTCATCTGCATCCGTTCCACGCCCAACCTGACAACCTCATCTGAATCCGTTTAATTCTTTAGCAACCTCAACAAGCTCTGGCTTAAGAACAGAGCAGATGAGGCATGAGCCTGGGTCCATCCAACCAAATATGGTATTTATCACTCCACTATCGCAGCTTTGAAATGGCACCGAGAAGTTGCTCTGTTCCCTGGGACAATGGATGACATCGCTCCAGCTAATGGATTCTCATGTATCCAACCCAATCCCCTGACCCCTGCAACAGGACTTCCAAAAAGCAACGTTTTCCTCGCCTTTCTCCATCAGGTGCTACTTTCTCAAGATGTCCTGGAAGTCTGGGTCATGACTTTTGACCCGTTTACCATCAGACTTGTGCATGTGCTTAAAGTTAAGGGCTGAGCTGAGCGATATGCGGCGCTGGATTCTCAATGAGACATTTGCAAAATGTCATTGGTTTGTCAGATTTCAGATACAGAGGACTCACCAGTGCAGGTGCTTAGCAAAATGTCTACAGGACCCTTTACCTTAACTCAACAGTTCTCTCAACAGTGGGACCACCAGGTGATGCTGCGCGGTGGCCCGTCCAAGCTGGGCTGTTGGCTCTCGGTCAGTGATTAGCAGAGAAGAGTCCACCGGGGAGGCAAACTCGCAGTCCAACCAGGGCTGGTCGCTCAGCTGCGGCTGTGAGTCAGCCCTCAGGCATGCAGCAGCAGCCTATCACTGAGCAGAGCCTCGGGTCACCTGCTCACACCACAATCCCATCACGGCTACAGACCAATTTATGCTCCATCCCTACCTGGCCAGGGACCCTCCTGCTGCTGTCACTGTCGTCCATGGAGGTGCTGCTGCAACTGTGACAACTGCTGCAGATCCTGGGCTGAGTCATTGCACCATCATCCCTGCCGCTACTGGGGTGGTCGCTGTTTCTGCCATCGTTGTGGGAGTGGTAGAGGGGAGTTCTGCCCCCAGTTCATTGACTCCCCCATTGCCACGACTCCTAGCATGACTCCTCAAGACAATCTGGGGACTTCCTCCATCCCCTGAGCCCAGCTGTTCACCTCCGCCCCTATTTCCATCTGGGACACTGTTTGCAGGCGGACATGGGTGCATGTGCCCCCCCATTCCCCCTTTTGGACTTTCCTTTTCCCCAGCTGCAGTAGTTGGTGGGCCCCCTCCTCTGCCTGACTACCAGCTTCCCCCACCCCCCAAATATTTGCTTTGTTTGCCTCTCCCTGCAGAGCTTCAGACTCCAACAGTTACCAGCCTGCTCTTGCCTCTGCCCCAGCCTTGCCTAAGCTTCACCTTGATCTTGTCCTTACGATATACTAGCCTCGCTCCAGCCTTGCTGCTACCTCCTGACCCCCTCCAAGCCCTTGGACTCAGATGATCCAGTTTCGATTTTCGGCACGTTTCTGGACACTGGCTTCGGTATCGACTTGGCTTGTGTTTGGACTCTGGCCACCCGCTTTGACTGCACCTGGACTGTGGCTCTGACTCTGGTCGGTGTGTGGACTCTCATCTCTGTTTTGCCCCCGGATGCCAATTCCAGGCCCATCCTTACGTGATCCACACTCCAACCACGAGGCCTGCTCATCGGAGGCAGTGCCTGACACCAGGCCACAAACATCTGCCCTTGCAGTTGGCACCCTTGTTGCTGGTCTCCAAAGAGAGGCCAACACCTACAGCTCTCCCGTAACCCCCAAAAGGGTGGTCCCCTCCAGCACTGTAGGGGACACGTTGCTGGAGAACGGATGCCACTCAGGCAACATTAAGGCAGCTTGACACTCACTTTTCCAAGAGGCAAAACAATTGAGGAGATTTTCCATTATGTTGGGAGATGTTCCATACTGTCTCAGGATGGATGCATTCTTACTATTGTTCCTAATTAGACCTGGTTTTGACCAGCCTAAACAAACCCTCCCTCACCAAGGTGTTCACAGCCTTCAGATGCCTAAAGACTTATGTTCTGCCCCTCATCATTTAGCCAGAGAAGACAGATGTAGCAAGTGTATTATTTCTTCATTATTCAGGGCTTTCTGTCCCTTCATGACGTGTTGCTCTGTTATTAAATTCCCTCCCATTTGTTGACATGCTGCTGGTACTGACTTCCCCAGAACACTGCCCAGTGTTCTTGGCCTCTGTGTACCAGAGATTCAGGGACAATGACTTTTAGGTCCATGCTCAGCAACCGGAGGCTTTTATGTAATCATAAATCTCATCTATCCAGCAGGCTATCTAAGCTACCTGTGTTCAGCTTCATTAAGGAAAGAATAGTTTGTTAAGTGCCTTGAAGGCAGAAGCTATTTAAGTGTGATCACTGCGGTATTTACCAGTTTGTGGCATTAACAACTCATCTCTTGTCGGTAGAACTCTTTAGATTTGAATTTTCCAGGCTTCACAGTTTGCAATGTCACTAGCAATATTTTTTAGGTGGGACCAGTACTGGAATACTATATCTGGTTCTGGTGTCCACATTTGAAAAGGAGATGGAGAAACTAGTGAAGATGTAGAAGAGCCATAAAAATGATTTGAAGGCTGGAAAAGGTGTTTGATATTTTTTTAAAGGTCTGTTACTCTATCTGTTCAGTTTATCCAATAGAAGGTTGAAAGAGGGCTTGATCACAATGTACCTTCATCGGGAGAAAATGCCAGGTACGAACAGGCTGTGATCGGGCACAGAAAGGCATAACGAGAATCAACGTCTGTAAGCTGGATCCAGACAAATTCAAATTAGTCATGTGATAAACTTATCAATGAGGGTGATTTGCCACTAGAAAATATGACCAAGGGACGTAGTGGGTTCTCCAGCTCTTGCTCTCTTCCAATCAAGACTGGATTCATTTCTGGAAGAAATGCTTTTGCCAAACACAAGCTATTGGGAGTAACCGTAGAGGGGTAGTATGGGGAGAAGAACCGGTGCAGGCAGAACTCCATTCAAAAAAACAGAATGACAACATATATGCCAAAATCTCCTGGGTCAAGATGGACAGAAGCTACTCCAGGGAGACAAAGCAGTGCCACCTGAAAATTAAGACTCTCAGGCAAACCTACCAAAAAATGAAGGAGGCAAATGGTCGCTCCAGGTCACAGCCCCATATATGCCACTACTATGATGAGCTGCATGCTATCACTACCCCACCACTGTCCGTGGACCCCTGAAAGTGGGGAGTCTCATGGAGCAGGGAGAATGATTTTGTGGAGGAGGACGACAGTGCACAGCAAGCGGTGAATCCGTTCTCTCTGGCAGCCAAGAACTGTTCATCACCCTGGAGACAATACCCTCCACACCTTACCAAGGCAGGCTCCCGGACCACGAAGCCGGAGAAGGCACTTCTGGTGAGTGTACCTTTGTAAATACAATACAGGGTTTAAAAGCAAGTGTGTTTAATGATTCATTTGCCCTGAAGACTTGGGATGCATGAGACACCCAAACTACAACTCCCATGAGGCATCACTGCATTTTAGGTGGACACGGATTAATGTTGAACTGACCCAAAAGTAAACATTTCAATTTGACAAACGGAAATGTTTCAATTTGGGTCGACCCAACACACAACAAAAATATTTTGTTTCCATGTACCCCACAAAAGATAGCAACATTTCAGCCAAATCAAAGATCTCGCTCTTCAGTTTCGCAGAAGGGACATTTCTCCATTGAAGAAACATTGATGGAAAATTCTCAACTACCTCTCCTAGCTACTCCAGCAGATGGTAAATACCTATTCGGGTGCTTTACAAGTGTAAGTCATCATCATAACCTCCAGAAAGTAAGTCAAATGAAGAACATCTATGCAGGTCAACCAAGAGGGAATTTTATTTGCAGACTGCAGACGTTCTGTCCAGATAATTCAGTGGTGCATGTTTAACACAAGGTACAGCTGCGGTTCTATCAGAGCGGGGCAGTGAAAGGAAATCATGCATACAGCTCAGTGTTTGCTTTTCTCTGCTGCATCTGTCTGTTAACCTTTACAATGTACGGGAAGAATACAATGGTGTCTCAAACTGCCTGAGTCAACTACAATGTCTTCTTATGCTGGCTAGCTTTCCACTGAAGCAATGATAAGTAGGTCACATCCTCAGTCTAGCTTCAGTAATATGCACAAGAAGCTCAACTATAAAGTAACTCTCCTTCCTCCCCCTTAGACTCCTCCCCCATAGGCTACATTCCTCTGCTGGTCGGTTGTGCGCCAGTGAGGGACAGGTGAGAATAAAGCACTAGGAGGAGTTTCATCAGCTAATGAAGCCAGAAGTTGGATTCACCTCTGTTGCCAAGAAATTAACTGAATATTCAGGGTTAATACACTGGTAAGATGTAAACCCACCAATCTTTTTCCTGAAAGTGAAGGGGGGTAGGCAGGATTTAAGTAGGTAACTCCTGCTGTCTGTTCTTCACTGTGTCCTACAAAGAAAGCACAACCGTGGTGCCTTTCCCAGCCAAAGGATCTGCCACGGGGTGGGGTATCCAAATAGCAAGGTGGTACTGGAGCCATCCTGCTTGGATCAAGCTCATGCCTATACTCTGGGGTCAATCTGTGATTTTGTGGCACTGTCAGGACCCTCTCTCATGCATTAGTAGCAGCAGAATGGAAGCCATGACATCCTGCCCACTAAGTGTCACTTCAGCCAGAAGAGAACCTCATCTGCATGGAGACTTTTCTCCTCATCCCATCTTCTCGTTTCTCTTGTCCCTCCTCCACACAGCCCATGTGCAGCCTAGCAGCCAAGTTCAAAGGCAACAACAGGCTCTGGGGAGCAGGAAGAGATTTCTCTCCTTTAGGACAGAAGGTCACATCTGGAGGTCCTGTCTCCCCTCCACCACTATAGTTTGCTGGCCAACCATTAGCCACCGCAGTGTCACTTCTCATGTGTTTGGTATATCGGGACAGCGAATGATTTTACAGCATCAAACCTTCCAGCCTGAATACGGTGTGCAGGACAAGTTCAAAGTGCATTATAAGAAGTGAACGGGGGACCGCAAGCAGGGGAGATTGAGAGAGGGGAAAAGGAGATCCCCCTGCTGAACGAACAAGGTGTGAATTCTGTATGGACTCCTCCTGAGGGTTGAAATGACAGACTGGACTTCTGCATGGAGTGCTTCCGCAGACGTGCACAGGCTGAAATTGTGAACAAACAACATCGCTTGCCCCATAACCTCAGCCGTACAGAACGCAATGTCATCCACGTCCTCAGAAACAACTCTGACATTATAATCAAAGGAGGTGCTTTCGTCATCAAAAACAGGATGTGGCTTCAAAGGAATCCTGAAATCTTTCAGACAGACTTCACAGGAAAGATGTTGCCCTCTCCCACATTGAGGGGTGTAACTACAGACGAAATTTCAATGAAAATGATGCAAGAATTCCTGAAAATTTTAAGATGTGATTTGAAAATTTGAAAATTCCAAAGGATTTGCTTTTATTTGTTCCTTATCTGATGGTCATCTCTGCTGATGGAACTTGCCCTTCTGAAGCAAAGAACAGTCTTGATTCAACTGATGAAGATGCCTTTCAATTAGAAATCATAAGGCTCCGGAGCTCAGATGTCTTGAAGGCAAAATTCAGAAAAGAGGGACTTTGATTCAAACATCATTAAAAAAAAAAGATGGCTGGAATCTGGCTATTCTGAAACTGGTCAGCATACTGAATCCAGAAATCAAAGTACCTCTGCAAATCAGGGTTTTCTACCAAGAACATTATATAAAACTGACGTTATTTGATTAAAATATAGCATATATGATCATCATTTCAATCACTGTTATATATTTGCAGCAAATATTGTACAAACGTTGTCAAGTAAGATGTCTATGAAAAGGTTTAAGATTAGTAACTGTGTTAGTCTGTATCCATAAATAAGATGAGGAAGACTTTGTAGCACCTTAGAGACTAACCAGTTTATTTCAGCATAAGCTTTTGTGGGCTATATACCCCACGATGAAGTGGGCTATAGCCCACAAAAGTTTATGCTGAAATAAACTGGTTAGTCTCTAAGGTGTACAAAGTCTTCCTCGTCTTATTTATGAATAGGTTATGATTTGCTAGTTATGATTATGCTTTCTGTATGCATGTATCATTTTTGTATTTAAAGTATTGGCTCCATATCTGTATTTCAAGTGTTGGCTCCTGGGATAACGCCCACAAAGTAATCAGCCAGATATGCCATGTAAGATATCTGCAAAAATGTTATAATTTGCCAGATATGATAATCTTGTTTAACTGTTTGTATCGCCTTTGTATTATGAGTTATAGGTATGTATGCATGTCTGTATTTCAGATTTGTGCTATGCTTCTGGTTGACACCCTAGACCGTTTGACATCAGCACTGCCTAGCCTGCTTGATGGCCCATTAAGGACCATCAGGTATACAACTGACCCATTGAGAGAAGGCAGTACAGACAGATATCTTCTTTTCCAAATGCAAATGGATGGGTATCATACCAAATGGACTGAAGGTGAAAAATTCATTGCTACCTATATACTGCACAGACCACAGTGAGAGATTATGCCATACACCAGCGGCTGGCAACCTTTCAGAAGAGATATGACGAGTCTTCATTTATTCATTTCTAATTTAAGGTTCTGGGTGCCAGTAATACATTTGAATGTTTTTAGAAGGTCTCTTTCTATACGTCTATAATATATAACTAAACTATTGTTGTATATAAAATAAATAAGGTTTTTAAAATGTTTAAAAATTTAAATTAAATTTAAATGCAGAGCCCCCCAGACTGGTGGCCAGGACCCAGGAGTGTGAGTGCCACTGAAAATCAGCTCACGTACCGCCTTTGGCACACGTGCCATAGGTTGCCTAGCCCTGCCACACTCTATCAAAGAAACTAAGGAACCACCTGATCAGCATCCTATACAGCAAACAGGAAAATATCAAAAAAGAGCTCTCCAACCTGGAGACTCAAATAACCAACCTTCCCACACAAACGGACCTTACTAAGATAAGACAGATCTACAGTACACACTTCACCTCTTTACAAAGGAAAAAGGACTGCAAGCTGTCTAAAATCCTACCTGCCACATGGGGCCACAAGAGTGGTACCCCTAACTCATCCAGCAATAGCGACAATCTATCCAGCTACACACTCAGCCCAGCAGAAGAGTCTGTCCTATCTTGGGGACTCTCTTTTTGCCCCACCACCTCCACTAACATGATATAGTTATGCAGTGATCTGGAAGCCTACTTTCGCCGTCTCCGACTCAAAGAACAACACTGAACAGCGCACTGATACACAGATACCCTTCCACCAACAGCACAGGAAGAAGAACTCCACACAGGCTCCTCTTGAAGGTCAAAATGACAGTCTGGACCTATACATAGAATGCTTCCGCCGACGTGCACAGGCAGATGTTGTGGGAAAACAACATCGCTTGCTTCATAACCTAAGTCATGCAGAACACAATGCTACCCACAGCTTCAGAAACAACCCTGACATTATCATCAAAGAGGCTGATAAAGGAGGTGCTGTTGTCATCATGAACAGGTCTGACTACCAAAAGGAGACTACCAGACAACTCTCCAATACCAAATTCTACAGGCCACTTTCCTCAGATCTCACTGAGGAATACACTAAGAAACTGCACCATCTACACAGGAACAAATCAACAAACTCTTAGAGCCCCGACTTGGGTTATTCTATCTACTTCCCAAGATCCACAAACCTGGAAATCCTGAATGCCCCATCATCTCAGGCATTGGCACTCTCACTGAAGGACTGTCCAGATATGTGGACTCTCTACTCAGGCCCTACGCCACCAGCAATCCCAGCTATCTCCATGACACCACTGATTTCCTGAGAACACTACAACACACTGGTGATCTTCCAGAAAACACCATCCTAGCCACCATGGATGTAGAGGCTCTCTACACAAACTTCCCACACACAGATGGTATATAAGCTGTCAGGAACAGTATCCCTGACGCCACAGCATAACTGGTTGCTGAACTTTGCGACTTTATCTTCATGCACAATTATTTCAAATTTGGTGACAATATATACCTCCGGACCAGTGGCACCGCTGTAGGCACCCGCATGGCCCCACAATAGACCAACATTTTTATGGCTGACCTGGAACACGTTTCCTCAATTCTCGTCCACTCATGCCCCTTCTCTACCTACGCTACATTGATGACATCTTCATCATCTGGACTCACATGAAGGAAACTCTGGAAGAATTCCACCATAATTTCAACAGCTTCCACCCCACCATCCACCTCAGTCTGGACCAGTCCACACAAGAGATCTACTTCCTAGATACCATAGTGCAAATAAGTGATGGTCACATTAACACTATTCTATACCGAAAACCCACCAACCGCTATGCCTACCTTCATGCCTCCAGCTTCCCCCCCGGACACACCACATGATCCATTGTCTACAGACGGTCTCTGAGGGGTGGAGCAAATGTGGTTGTACCTCAGTGCTTAACACCTACAAGATCTTCACCAAGCATTCTCAAAACTACGATACCCAAATGAGGAAATAAGGAAACAGATCAACAGAGCCAGATGTGTACCCAGAAGCCTCCTGCTAGGAGACAAGCCCAAGGAAGAAACCAACAGTACACCACTGGCCATCACCTACAGTCCTCAGCTAAAACCTCTTCCGTGCATCATCAGTGATCTACAACCCATCCTGGACAACGATCCCTCACTCTCACAGGCCTTGGGAGGCAGGCCAGTCCTTGCCCACAGACAACCTGCCAACCTGAAACAGATTCTCACCAGCAACTATATACCGCACCATAGTAACTCTAACTCAGGAACCAATCCATGCAACAAACCTCGAAGCCAACACTCCCCACATATCTACACCAGCAACATCATCACAGGACCTAACCAGATCAGCCACACCATCACTAGTTCTTTCACCTGAACATCTACCAATGTAATATATGCCATGTGCCAGCAATGTCCCTCTGCTATGTAAATCGACCAAACTGGACAGTCCCTACGTAAAAGGATAAATGGACACAAATCAGATATTAGGAGTGGCAATATACAAAAGCCTGTAGGAGAACACTTCAATCTCCCTGGACACACAATAGCAGATTTAAACGTCACCATCCTGCAGCAAAAAAAACTTCAGGACCAGACTTCAAAAAGAAACTGCTGAATTTCAGTTCATTTGCAAATTTGACACCATCTGCTCAGGATTAAACAAAGCCTGTGAATGACTAGCCAACTACAAAAGCAGTTTCTTCTCTCTTGGTGTTCACACCTCCAGATCAACTGCTAGAAGCGGGCCTCATCCTCCCTGATTGAACTAACCTCGTTATCTCTAGCCTGATTCTTGCCTACATATTTATACCTGCCTCTGGACATTTCCATTACATGCATCTGACGAAGTGGGTATTAGCCCACAAAAGCTTATGATCCAATACATCTGTTAGTCTGTAAGGTGACACAGGACTCTGTTGCTTTTGCAGATCCAGACTAACACAACTACCCTCTGATACCTGAATGGTTTGTAACCTCCATCCAAGGGAGTATCACAGCTGCACAATTCACCTCTGATTTGCCAACCGTACCAGCAGGGCCACTGATGTGGCAAGGAGCAGCTGCCCAGGGGCCTGGCAATTTAAAAGTATCTAAACAAATACTTTGCCTCAGTCTTCAATGAGAACCCAATATAGGCTCCTGTGGTGGACCAGCCTCAGCCCCTGGAGGTGCCGGGACTAGAGGCTTTCCCAAGCCTGCCTAGAGCCAAGCGACGGGAGCAGCCAGAGGAGGCGACTGGCCTGACGGCTAGCGGAGGAGCCAGAGACACCTACAGCGGACCCAGTAGGAGGTGACCCAGGGTGGGTGGTGGAGTGGTTTCTCCCACCCGGGAAACCTCAGCGTGTTTCGGTCGGACCCCCCCACCGAGTCAGTGGCAAGGTGTTATGCCACTTTTAGGTCCCTGGGTCGGGGCTCAGTGGAGTCGGGTGGCCCCAGGCCCCCCTAACTAGGCCGTCACACCTCTAGGTGGGCGCCCCTCTTCTATGGACTCTGGCCGCTAGGCCACATCACCCTGTGACCCCCAGGGCGGCTCTACAGACTCTGGCTATTGGGCCGTGCTGCCCTGAGACTAGGGGTGATCTTGCGGACTCTGGTCATTAGGCCACGCTGTCCAACCCTCAGGGGCATAGACCCCGACAACATGCTTAGTGTTTAGACTTTCTGAAATGCTTGTAAGTTGCTACCTGCATTGATCTCCCTTATATCTGTAGTCCACATTATAATATGCAAGTGTTTGCTCTGTAATCTTCTGTAACTAAGACAGACGGAAGAGACACAGTAACTGGTGAGACATGCTAGTCCTCAAGAGAATGTGTTACCTCCTGCCCAAAAGGCCCATCAATACCAGACGAACCACTGTGGAACAGAGAACAAAAAACTGATTGCTTCCCCTACTCGCCACTGAAGAGATCTGCAAATGAATTCCTCCCATCAGCTGAACTGGCAGCTCAGAGAAGGGAATAAAAATCCCTGACAAGGAGGAACTATCTTTATGCTGGTTGGACTACTTGAGACAAGGATTACTAAGCATAAGCAAGAGATCCTCAGTGGTTAATGTGGGTTAGTCCTAAGGGACATATACAGTTTCCTTACTATAGATCGCTATATTACCTTTCAAAATATAACATTTATTCATGTGTGTATGTTTACCTGCTTTAACCTCATAAAAAAAATCTCAATTGCCTTTTCCTAGTTAATAAATCTTTAGTTTATTATAAGATTGATGCAACGCTTGTAGCCAAAGGCAACGTTTAAAACATATTAAGCCAATCTCATTATTTCAGGGGCCCAGGTTGAAAGTCTCCCCCTAAAGTTTCAGTTTCCAAATACCACCTGGGATTTACGTGGTCATGTCAGGGCTTCAGCCCATGCCAACAGCCCCTAGGCCTCTGTGAGGAGCCAGGGTCCTGGCTTCGCTTCCCTTTCTGGAAGCACTGCCATAAGGCAAGTGTAAATTATGCAAGGAAACTAAATGTGAATCATCCTAAGCAGGAACAGTTCTCCTGCTCCGTGCTGTACTTACCGGTGTTTATTTTGTCATTTATTATAAATGCCTGTCCCAAATTCCAGGCACCACTTCTACATTATTCATACACAGGCAATCCATAGAAAATTCTAAAAAGCTTAATTGGTACTTAGCACCATGAATAAAACCATCCCTTCCCAGCCCCATCACAGCCCCATGGGCCACTGCATAGGAGATGTGCTTACACATGTGCTTAAATGATTTGCAGCATTTCCAGCTGCTGCGCTATGCTCTGTCTGTCCTTTACGCCAAGTTCCTCACTTGCCATCCCCTGTGGGATTCAAGTATCACCTCAGTGATGAGCGTGATGCAGATATACTCAGAATATGATATCTGGATCGATGGGTAGCATTAGCATGACAGGGACACAGGTATAAAAACGGAGAACCAGAGTTGCAGCCTGTATAAAGCAGCAGCGCATCTGGTCCAAACAATCAGAGTCAAGTCTTCTGGATTCTGGCTGTGGCTATAGTGGCTGCAGAAGTGCAGCAAGCATTCCCCTGTGCAGTCACCCTCCTAGGGAAACTCGTTAGCTGTGTTGTTTATTTCCCATTTAAGTAACTTGTTCCGTCAATTCCTGGCTGGAAATTGCCCTCGCCTCCTGCTTTCATGATTTGCATTTGACTATACGGTTTCATCAATTTCCAGGGATTGCATTTTTAACCTTGCTGTTCACCTCTCCGATGCCGCAGTCCTGCCTCTCAGTCTGCTAAGGCCCAAATGGCAGGATGCAATGCATGACAAAGACCCAACACGAGAGGGACCAAAACAATTATTCATGCAGGAAACTTTACACGTTGCGAGATTCCTTTCAAAAAAAGGAAGGAACTCCATAGATGTTTAGTGTTTGGACTTTGAGATTAATACAGGCAGCACCTCAAATATTCCACACTTAATTACCTTGTAACATGGGAAACAAATGCATGTTTGCTTTAACTATAAAAGAACATAAGAATGGCTGTACTGGGCCAGACCAAAGGTCCATTCAGCCCAGTATCTTGTCTACTGACAGTGGCCAATGCCAGGTGCCCCAGAGGGAGTGACTAACAGGGAATGATCAAGTGATCTCTCTCCTGCCATCCATCTCCACCCTCTGGCAGACTATTATAATATTTGGTGGAACATCTATCATCAAGGCAAGCTTAGTGGGGTGGCAAGATAGACCGGAGCACCTCAGGGGACTGACTCCACGTTAAGGTGGTTGTATTGCTTAAGGAGTTCACACTTGATCCTTCCTTGGTGAAACACACAACCAGTTGGGGTTGGGCTCCCACATTCAGGAGCCACTCCAGACAGCTTGACATGTTTCTGTATTTCTGATGTGAATAGTTTCCAACAAGAAAATGTGAAGGGGCGTCAGATGTGTACTCAATACAGGCAATTTGGGGACTAAGATGTGTCATGTTCCTTGAAATGAGAGATCTGGGTCTAATAATTGGGCTAAACACAATGAGCCCAATTCATCCCTGGTGTTGCTGCGCCGACATCAGTGGAGTTTTGACTGAGATCAATTAATTCTTAGACTGGAGAATGGCATTATAATCCCCCTATGAAAGAGCGAATATGGACAGAAAAAGCCTATGTTATTTTCAATGCTACTGTTTCCTTCACTTTTGTAAGTGCTTGTACATCAAATCCAAAGAGCAAAGTCCTTAGCAGCTGCTGTGGCATCCAGCGCTTTTATTTTATGTCTGAGAAGACAAGGATCCAAATTCTGCTCTCAGGGATGGTGATGTAAATACAGAGCCACTCCAATGGGGTCATGCCAGATTTACACTGGTGTAAACCAACATCTGAATTTAGCCCAAGGCATCCAGGTAAAATATATGCCAGCCTCTTTGGCTTTGCTAGAAAGGTTTTTGGGGTTTGAGTGTATTTTCTGGACTGCCTAGCAGATAAGGGAGAAGTACATTAAAAATGGAGGCAATAGTTTTGCACAGCTGGTACATTTAAATGTAATCTTCTAGGCCATAAATCAAAGTTTAATCTGACAAAGGTAAAACTCAATTCCTCATCAATCCACCTTCCTAGGTTACAAATGAATATAAAGGACTCCTTGATTTACTCAGGCTGTGAGAAGCTGAACTGTGTTCTTTTAATAGCTGATTCTTTTATCCATCAATTCCCCATTCCCAATGTCTGTTCCCAAGCAGTTGATTAGAATTTATTGAGATCTCTACTTCACTGCAAAACAGACCCATTTCCCATTACCGTTCTAACACAGGGTTTTATCCGAGTGAAATATGAATATTTATCAGCCCAAAACTATATATAGACTTTCCTCTTGCAAAATTAAACTAGTCCACCTGCAAAGTTTGATAGCACCCATAGCAACTCTAATTAGAGCAGAGGACTGGGAGTTTAGGACTGGAAATAAAAGGTTCAAATTTAACAGTGAGGGTAATTAAGCACTGGAGCAATTTACCAAAGGTTGCAGCAGATTCTCCATCACTAGCCTTTTTTAAATGAAGATTGGATTTTTTAAGAGATATAATTGGTTCATAAAGAATTTTTCTGGGGGCAGTTCTCTGGCCTGTGCTATACAGGAGGGCAGACTAGATGATCACAGTGGTCCCTTCTGGCTTTGGAATCTAGGACTACCCTGCAGTGAAATCAACCAAATGTGACTATTCATGTAGCAAGGTACGACTCACTAGGAGAAAAGGGAGCTGATTCATTCCTATAACCTTGATGTGCCTCAATTATCTATCCATAAAAGGACTGCTCCTGAAACAGGCATGCCCAAATTAAAGGATGGGCAGCACTCGATAGGCGCCACATATCCAACTGCCAAGTTGCATTAAAACAAATACATTAAATATGTTCCCAATGTTACTTTTCTACATAAGTAAACATTGTAGTTGTCCTAGGGGTATAACGTGATCATAAATGGGTCTCTTTGGCACCTCGTTCTCAGCCCCAAGACATGGCCCTCGCTCTGACATTTCAGAGAACTCGGATGTAACACCACTGGGATCCTCAAGGCAACCAAGCAAATTAGCTCTCAACAACTTGCCGTTTTCTGAATTAAGTTTTTCACCTTACCCAGTAGATTGTCCTCTAACAGCAAAGTCCCATGGCCCAGGTTATGCAGGTCAGACCAGAGGATCACAATAGTCCCTTCTAACTTTAACTACATATCTATGAAGACTTGGCATCAGGAAATCTAGTCATGAAAGAAGAAATCCTTGGCCTGATTCTCCATCTGCGTGTTACTTTGGCCAAGTCACTTAATCTTTGCGTTCACTTCCTAATGTGTAAAACCTACTAATTCCTCAGAAGTACTGGGATGCTTCTTCGTGAATGTTTCTGAAACACCAAGGTCTTAAATTAAATATAAACGCAAATTATGAATAATAATGAATAATCCTGACTAACCTAATTGCCTTCTATGATGAGATAACTGGCTCTGTGGATGAGGGGAAAGCAGTGGATGTATTATTTCTTGACTTTAGCAAAGCTTTTGATACAGTCTCCCACAATATCCTTGCCAGCAGGTTAAAGAAGTATGGACTGGATGAATGGACCATAAGGTGGAGAGAAAGCTGGCTGGATTGTCAGACTCAGCGGGTAGTGATCAATGGCTCCATGTCTAGTTGGCAGCCAGTATTAAGTGGAGTGCCCAAAGGGTCGGTTGTTCCATATCTTCATTAATGATCTGTAGGATGGCATGGACTGCACCCTCAGCAAGTTTGCAGATGACACTAAACTGGGAGGAGTGGTAGATATGCTGGAGGGTAGGGATAGAATAGAGAGGAAACTAGATAAATTAGAGTATTGGGCCAAAAGAAATCTGATGAGGTTCAACAAAGACAAGTGCAGAATCCTGCACTTAGGAAGGAAGAATCCCATGCACTGCTACAGACTAGGAACCGAATGGCTAGGCAGCAGTTCTGCAGAAAAGGACCTAGGGGTTACAGTGGATGAGAAGCTGGATATAAGTCAACGGTGTGCCCTTGTTGCCAAGAAGGCTATCAGCATTTTGGGCTGTATAAGTAGGGGCATTGCCAGCAGATTGAGGGACGTGATCGTTCTCCTCTATTCAACATTGGTGAGGCCTCATCTGGAGTACTGTGTCCAATTTTGGGGGCCACACTACAAGAAAGATGTGGAAAAATTGGAAAGAGTCCAGAGGTGGGCAACAAAAATGATTAGAGGGCTGGAGCATGACTATTTATGAGGAGAAGATGAGGGAAGTGGGATTGTTTAGTCTACAGAAGAGAAGAATTAGAGGAGATTTGATAGCTGCTTTCAAGTACCCAAAAGGGGGTTCCAAAGAGGATGGATCTAGACTGTTCTCAGTGGTAGCAGATGACCGAACAAGGAGTAATGGTCTCAAGTTGTAATGGGAGAGGTTTAAGTTAGATATTAGGAAAAACTTTTTCACTGGGAGGGTGGTGCAGCACTGGAATGGGTTACCTAGGGAGGTGGTGGAATCTCCTACCTTAGAGATTTTTAAGGTCAGGCTTGACAAAGCCCTGGCTGGGATGATTTAGTTGGGGTTGGTCTAGTCCTGCTTTGAGCAGAGGGATGGACTAAATGACCTCCTGGGGTCCCTTCCAGCCCTGATATTCTATGATTCTATGATCCTTGGTGAGGAAAAGGTAAGCCATTGGGCTTATGATTGTCTTTCCACCTTTCATCTCCATGTGTCCCTCAGTCTCTGCAATTTGTTCTCCTAGTTCTTGGCCATACACCTTACCTCCCTCTTCCTTGACTCTTCCTCCCTTCCAACCTTCCTTCCTCCTTAGCATGCTGCAAGACAGAAGTGCTTCACTCCCCTGCTGAACCACTTCCCCAGCACTTCCTGCTGTGTGTGAAATTGACAGAGTACCATGATCTCCCTCCATTTCACACCAGCAGGGGCCATGGCAGGTGAAGAGCTTTGATGTAAGAGTACAGGACGCCCGTCAGAAAGTGATAAGTGCACTTGTGACTCCATGATGAGTCCCCCGGGACCCATCCACTCTAAGATCCATCGCATTAAGCCATTATTTCGTTTACCCAGCATTTACATTTCTCATTTAGATAAGTTAACTCATTTAACTCCCCCTCACAGCTCCAAATGTGTGCACACTTAATGGACTCTCTACAAAACCGTCTGGTGCAAACTGACATCTAAACTGTGCCAGAGCTGGGCAGTGTATGATGAATGACTGTCCTGGATTCAAGAGGGGAAGAAACCCAGAGGAAAGGTATGTTAGGTGCACTACAAATAGTGCCGTGCATATTGCAAGCGAGGACACTGCATTACCAAAGGGTCTGTTTTTCAGTTGTCACATTGAACTAAAGTCCCTACACGTCCATATGGTGGTTTGAGACCCCGGCCTGATTTCCTCCTCTCTGCAAAGCAGGTTTTCATGTGCGTAAGTTGTTTAATCAGCAACAGCAGCTGCTGCATTTTGCCTTCACGCTCACATACTGCCAGTGTTTAACTCGTTCACGTATAGTGTATATTCCATCCCATGCGCTGCATGCCTCAGACCCGAAGCCCAGTTCTCCACAGCCTGGCATGCAATGTGATCGGTGCATGTACCCAGAGAGAACGGGAAACTGTACCATTCTGCTCTGGCAGTATTTAACCCACGTGGCACAGGGCCAAGGCCTCCACGGGGTGCCATGCAGTGCAGGTGACTACACAGGGTGCAAGGCACTGGACTTTCAGGCCAAGAGTTATTTCTTTCATGAGAGGACTTGTACATTTTTCCCTCCTACAGTTCCCAAATTATGGGAGGAATCCAGCTCACTGTTCTGGCCCCCAAATGCCATCAAAGTCCTTTGCTGCATGGCTCCGTGCAGCGGATGGGCTGGTGGACCTGGACACATGATGCTATGAGGATACTAGGCTGCTTCAGACTGTGAGAGGCTGCTTTGGAGCTGCCCAGAACCCTGAAGGTGCACAGATGGTTTAAACCCACCCTCATCCCACTTCCAGCCTGTACAGCCTAGAGATGGGCAGCACAGAATCGTGGCCTCTCCCCTCCTCAATGTCTAAAGCCGACTTAATCAAGACACAGCAGCACAATGCTGCTCAGGAGCATCAGACATGGCTGGCTTGGGAGTAAAGTCAGGCAATACCACAAAACATTGTATATGAATTGTTTTTTCCCCAACACCTCAACTACCCTTTAAGATGGTGAAGAAGTTGCTGCGGGAGGCTACCACCCTCTGCCATGACCCCGGACGGAGTCCAGCAGGAGGAGCCGGCCACGGCAGCGGAGGGGGATGACCCCATCCCCCCGATCACCCTCCTTGTGAGGGGGCCGCTGCAGGAGCCCCTCTGGCCCCCACACCAATCGGTGCCCCCCACCTCTGCTACCACTGGCCGGGACTGCACTGGCTCTCTACAGGGGTTTTGAGTCTTCCCCTGGCGGAAGGAGGACAAGGCCTGGTCTGCTTGCGCAGCCAGGTCCATGTCTTCCATCTCCAGGCACTGCAGAGACTCCTTTATGGTGTTGGTAGTCCGGCATGGAGAACGTTGGCGCACACCTTCCTCCGCCGCCTCCGGGGGCTTCGCTATGACCGGCAGCTCTTTTTTCTCCACCGGAGGGGTCTTCCGCGAGACCTCTCGGAGCTGCCGGCCTTCTACCAGGACCTCCTCCAGACCTGGATGCTCTTCGGGGCGACCAGGTCCTTTGTGGCCACCGAGGGAGAGGATCTCCTCGCAGAGCCCCTGCTACACAATCCCACTTTTTTGTGCAGGTGGCAGAGTCGCCCTCGATGCGCCGAAGGTTGGTCCTGGCAGAAATCACCAAAGTCGGAGACCTCCTGGACTACGACGGGGGGACTGGGCGGACCCCCGTGCGCTCGCTCGGCGCATGCGGCTCTCCACCCTTGTGACCCCCCTGCGCGTACTCCAGGAGGTGAGGACCGCTCTGTCTCCAGTCTCTCGGTTTCCTGCGACGGGCTCTGCGAGAGGGTTCTCCCCACCCACCCCTCACCCCAGCCCCTCCGGAATTAGTACTTGGGCCCCGGCTTAGTGAGCCCTCCCGGCCTCACCACTCCCACACCCCGAGCCGGCTGCACACCTTGCAGCCGGTCCCATTTCAAACCGCGCCGAGGAAACAGCTATACACGCTCGTGCTTCACACGTTACATCTCCTCACCCTCGCGTCCCGCCCCGATACCAAGTGGCGGGACTACCTAACACTGGAAGAGGGAGAGCGGCCCCGGTGGGCCACCTTCTATTCCTCGCTGATTCCACGGCCCGCCAGGGATATTAGTTGGCGGCTCCTTCATGGAGCCATGAGCACGGGCGTGTACTTGGCGCGGTTCCTCCCCGTGCCCGACACCTGTCCCTTCTGCGGCGTGAGGGAGGACCTGGCGCACACCCACCTTGAGTGCGCCAGGCTGCAGCCCCTATTCCGGCTCCTCCAGAACCTCCTATTGAGGTTCTGGCTGCACTTTTCCCCTCACCTATTTCTTTTCGGACACCCCATCCGTGGCCCCACAAAGTCGCGAGACCTCCTCGTCAACCTCCTCCTGGCGCTTGCTAAAGTCGCCATCTATAAGACCAGGAGGAGGATGCTAGACGAGGGGGTACGCTGCGACTGTGGGGCCTACCTCAGGTCACTTATCCAGTCATGCATCCGGGCGGAGCGTCCACTGGGCAGCGTCCACCGGCTCCCTCGACAGCTTCGCGGAGCAGTGAGCGCTGTGCGGGGTTCTCTGCTCGGTGTCCCCATCCTGTACCCTCGTTTTGAACCTGTAACCCTCACGCACTCCCCTGCCTTTTTTCATTAGTTGTGCCCCGTATTCAATTGGCCCTGGGTCTAGTGTCCCTCCCGCCAGGCTGGGGGAGGGAATTCAGTAACGGGTGGTCTTAGACCCGCCCATCCCCTGGGTATCCAAAAGGTGCACATCCTGAGGCTGCACATGCTGCGGGTCTCTCTGTCTGGAGAAGCAGACAGGCCTGGCTGCTGGAGGGAGCTTGAATAGGTACCTGGAATGAAGCAGGGCTGGGGCAAGGCAGGAGCTGCTGAGGAAGCTCCTGCCTGAAAACCCCCAGCCCACAAAGGGCCTAGGGGAAGGTGCACAAGGGGTTCTAGGGGTGCAAGGGCTGCTGCTGCCATCACCACTCCCTGGAGCCCCTTTCTTCCCCCTCCACCTGGCCCTACCACCGCTGCCAGGATTTTCCCATCCCCACACACCCCACTGTTTCCCTGTGGCTGCTGTTATCACCAACTGGAGCTCCCCCTTTGGACTACCTTGTCTTGTTACCAGCTGGGTTGAGCCCCGCCCCCCCACCTCACCGAAAAGGACTGTTGCTGAGTGTGGGGGAGGCCGGGGAGATGCCCAGAGACTACTACCACCATCACCACTGCTACTACCACCGGCCGTTCGACTGACCTGCTGCTCACTGCCACCCCGAAGCCGCCGCCACTACGACTGTCGAGGAGGTGAGAGGGAAAGACATCCATCGCAGGACTTTGTGGAGGTGGTTTACTACTGAACTGAGTGACTGTCCATCTCTGCTCTTGGGGTGGTGGGATTGCTGTTACCAGGGGGAGCGTGGGGGAAAGGCACGGAGCCCTCCCCCTTGTCCATCTGCTCCTCGGACCACCACCCCCACCGCTGCCCCCTCCACCAACCCACCAACACCTGGACCTTGCCCCTCGACGAGGGTGTCTGCTTCTCTCGCCATTTCAACACCTGGGACTGTGAGCAGCAAGGACGGTGTGGTGCACAGGCGCCTGTGAGCGCACGCACCCCACTCTGGACTTTTCCTAATCCCCCCCCCCAGCTCTGTTAGGCTGGTGGGGGTCCCCCCCCCGCCCTCCTCCCAACCATTTTTCAAACCCTTTTTACTTTAGTTGCTCCCTTCCTTTAGTTTGCCCCACCCACCCCTTAGTTTTTTTCCGGAAGATTCTTTCGGTCAGCCCTTCCTCCCCTAGCCCTTAGTTTTCATTCCTGGCCCCATCCCAAACTTTGAGTTTTCAGTTTCCCGCCCTTTTTCAGCCTCCATTTTGTGTTCCCACCCAGGCCCTTTACTCCCCGGTCCTCCCTAGTTCCCCTCCTCCATCACGTGTGCCCACGTTCCCCTTTAGGTGCCTGTGCGCCCCCCTCCCATCAGCCTCACTTTCACCCCCCACCCCATGATTTTGTAGCTCCCCCCTCCTCCCAGTGCAGCCGGAGGAGCTGGAACCTTTGTTTTATCCCCAGTACCCCCCCCCTTGACCCCTGCCAGCACCCTCCTCCCCTGCCTCCAGCCTAGCGGGGAGGAGCGGTTGCCCCCCCTTTCCCCTCCCGTGCCTTTGGGGTGCCCTCCTCTCCCGCTTGCAGCCCCGCGGGGAGGAGTGGTTAGCCCCTTCCCCTTCCCTGTTCAACCCCCGCCTATTGGACCCTCCTCTCCCGCTTGCAGCCCCACGGGGAGGAGTGGTTAGCCCCTTCCTTCAACTGCCTCCTCCACTAGACCCTCCTCTCCTGCATACAGTTCAGCGGGGAGGAGCGGTTCCCCCCCCTACCTCTACTCCCATAGGGCCTCCTCCTACCCCCTTACCGTCATGGAGGAGACCCCTGCACCTGTTCCCGCCCCTGCCCCTCCTCCAGTCCCCACTCACCTGATCTCCGCCCCTCCCTTACCATTGCCCCTGCCCAATCCTGCGGCCACCCTCTCGACCGGCCCCTGCCCGGTCCCTGCCGCTGCCGTGGCCACCCCATCCACCAGCAGGAAGGGCCAGGGGAAAAAGAAGGGAAAGGGCCCCGCCCGGAAATCTACACCTCCCGCGGGTGGGGCTGCCCCTACGGCCGCGGCTTCAACATCTGCCGCAGCCCGTCCTTCCCCAGCCATCCCCTCCACCAGCTCTGTGGACCCTCCGGCCCGCAGGGCGTATGCCCAGGTGGCCGCCGCCCGCCCCGACCACCACCTCCGCTGCCATCTCTGGGGGACGGGGCCCCTTCCACTCGCTTACCAGGAGGCACGGCATCCGTTGCCACCTGGTGCCAGCCTCGCCCAACGGAGAAACCTATGCGCGAGCGCTGGCGCGGGTGGTGGGGCCCAGGAACATCGTGGCGGCCTCCAAGATGTACGGGAAGATGGTCTTCTTCCTGGCATCGGAGGCTGCCGCCCAAGAGGCAGTGGAAAAGGGCATGTCGGTGGGGGGCGTATTTGTCCCCTTAGAACCCTTGGAGGACCTGGGCGTACGGGTGGTCTTAACTTCCGTCGAGCCCTGCCTCCCTAATGCTGCCCTGCTTCCCGCCCTCTCCACCCTGGGGAAACCCATCTCAGTTATTACCCCTCTCTCCTCAGGCTACAAGGACCCCGTCCTACGCCATGTACTATCTTTCCGCCGGCAGGTACAGATTCAAGTATCGCCAGCGGTGGCACATAGCGGAGCGCCCCTGGAGGGCTCCTTTATAGTGCCCTACCAAGGGGATTATCACCCGGTCCACTACTCAATGGGGGAGGCCCGGTGCTTCCTCTGCCGGGCAACGGGGCACGTCCGGAGGGACTGCCCCCTGGCCCGGACCGAAGGGGAGCCCGGGACCCCCGAAACCCGAGAAGGCACCGGCCCTGTCAACGCCGGTGGCCCTGGTGGCCCGGTCGCCACCGCTGATACTGCCGCCCCTCCCTCCACAGGGAAGGAGGTGACGGGGTCCTCAAGAGCCGAGAGGGAGGGCCCGCCCCAGGGGGAGGTTTCTCCTTCCCCCGCTGTCCCGTCCCAAGACCCAAACCCTTCACCCCCTGGCCCTGTTCCACCAGATCGGCCCTCCACCTCCTCCTCCACCTTAGAGGGCTGGGTGCTCGTCCGGGGGAAGCGCGCTGCCCGCAGAACGTGGGCCCGCTCCCCTCCCTCTGATGAGGAAGGAGCTGTGGCCCCCCGAAAGGTGCTGCGGGGGGCTAACCCCCCACCAACATCTGCTGCAACCCCGGACGAAGCCCAGCAGGGGGTGCCGGCTGCTACGGCCACGGCAGCGGCCGGAGACGAACCCGTCTCCCCCGATCACCCTCCCTGTGAGGGGGCTGCTGCGGGAGCTCCCTCAGCCCCCGCACCATCGCCCCCTCCCCCCCGCCCCTACCACCATTGACACAGGGGCGCTTGCCGCCCCGGTGTCCGGAGGGGAGGTTGCTGAGGCCCTAGAGCCCGCCCTCCCCCCCATCTATCATGAGATCGAGGCCCTGGGTCTGACCCCATTCACCCAGGGGGAGGACGACCCCTTGCCAGCAGGCCTCGATCTGGGCGGTGCTCTGCTCCCGCCGCCCCCTCCCTCTCCTAGTCCTTCTATCAGCCCCATCCAGTGATCACGCTCCCAGTTCCCTCTCTATCCCTTTGCCTGATCCAGTCCCAGCCCCCACTCCTACCCCAATGACGGATCCAGTCCCCGCTCCTGTCACAGCACCAAGCCTGGTCCCTACTCCTGCTCCTGCCCCTTCTGCTCCCATTGTTACTGCCGCCCCCGAGGTCGTCCCACCATCAAGCCATCCAGACGACTCTCAGGGGGCGGTTCTCGAATCTCCAACCGCCATGGTTTTAGGGGCTGCGTCACCTCCTCCGCCACCCCTTTCCATGCCGGGAATGGAGACGGGTCACCCGGCGCAATCGCGCTGGGGTTCACAGCCTCAGTCACTCGTCTCCGAGGGCCACGAAGCCCCTTCAAGTGCCCTACCAGAGGGCGGCCCCCTCGGCGCTGAGGGATGAGCTGCGCCACTCCCTGAGAGACACTCGTGGCTCCAGGGAGAAGGTGCAGCTCGCCCTCCATCGCTGGGGGGATTTCCATCAAGTCCTCCGGGCCGTGAAGGCCCTTTTGGGGGAGGGGATAGGAACCGGGAGGCAGAACATATTGGCCTACTGGTGGGCCCGAACCTAACGCAACTCCCTGCTCGCCTTCGGGGTCGAGCACGGGTTGTTGCAGGGCCTGCCGGGGGCCGTCCACCCTTCTGTCCGTGAGGATTCACCCCAGCCCTCGCAATGAACTATACCATCTTCGCAACCTTAAACACCTGAGGCTGTAGGGTAGGTCTCCGCAGGAGCCAGGTGCTCTCCTTCCTTCGGGAGTGGGGGTACTCTGTGATCTTCCTGCAGGAGACCCACATGGCTCCAGCCGTCGAGGCTAGCTGGCGGCTGGAGTGGGGGGACGGGGTGTATTTTAGCCACCTCAGCACCCGTTCGGCTGGGGTGGCTACCCTGTTCTCCGCCGGGCTACGGCCTGAGGTGCTGGGGGTCGCCAAGGTCGTGCCGGACCGCCTGCTGCACGTCCGGGCCCGCGTGGAGGGCATCATTCTTAATCTAGTCAATGTGTATGCCCCGAACGCGCGCCCGGACCGGGTGTGCTTTTTTCGGCAGGCGGCGGCCTTCCTCTGCACCTTGGATCCTCACGAATGCCTGGTCTTGGACGGGGACTTTAACACCACCCTCGAAGACCAGGACCGTTCGGGAGTCGAGACATCCCACACGGCCGCAGGCGTCCTCAGGGAGATCGTAGATCAGCACTCACTGGTGGACGTCTGGCGTGCCACCACCCGGACGACCACGTCACCTTCACTTATGTCCGGGTGGGGGAAGGGCAGTCCATTTACTCCCGGATAGACCGCCTCTATTTTTCCAGACTCTATCTGGCGGAAGCCCGCGCCTCCGGCGTCTGGCCGGCCCCGTTCTCGGATCACCGTCTGGTGACCATGACGGTCTCTCTGAGTTTGGAGAGGCCGGGGCCGGCCTATTGGCATTTTAACAACAGTCTGCTGGAGGACGCGGGCTTCGTGGCGGCCTTCCGAGAGTTCTGGCTGGCCTGGCGGGAACAGCGGCGTTCCTTCCCTTCCACGAGGCGGTGGTGGGACGTGGGGAAGGTGCGCGCCAAACTCTTCTGCCGTGACTACACCCGGGGCGCCAGCCGGCGGCGGGGTGCGGTGATGGAGCAGTTGGAGCAGGAGGTTTTACAGCTAGAGAGGTGCCTGGCCTCTGGCCCAGAGGATCCACCCCTCCGTGCAGCGTACAGGGAGAAGCGGGAGGAGCTCCAGGCTCTGGAGGACCACCAGGGCCGGGGCGCGTTCGTTCGATCCCATATCAGTCTCCTTCAGGAGATGGATCGCGGCTCCCGTTTCTTCTACACCCTGGAGAAAAGGAGGGGGGCCAAAAAGCATGTCACCTGCCTCTTGGCGGCGGATGGCACCCCCCTCACAGATCCGGAGGAGATGCGTGGAAGGGCCAGGGCCTTCTACGCAGACCTCTTCTCTCCGGATCCGACCGAAGCCGAAGCCTGCAGGGTGCTCTGGACCGAGCTCCCGACGGTCAGCGCGAGCGACCGAGACCGGCTGGAGACGCCTCTCTCTCTGGCAGAGTTCTCGGCCGCCCTCCATCTCATGCCCACCAACAAGTCTCCGGGCATGGACTGGCTCACCGTGGAGTTCTACCGCGCATTCTGGGACGTCCTCGGCCCGGACCTAGTCATCGTCTGGGCCGAGTCCTTGCAATGCGGGGTGCTCCCTCTTTCATGCAGGCGAGCCGTGCTCACCTTATTGCCAAAGAAGGGATACCTCCGCGATCTTCGGAATTGGCGTCCCGTCTCGCTCCTCAGCACGGACTATAAGGTTGTAGCGAAAGCCATCTCGCTGCAGCTGGGGTCCGTGCTGGCGGACGTAGTTCATCCCGACCAGACCTACACGGTCCCGGGCCGTACCATCTTCGATAACCTATATTTGGTCCGGGACCTTTTAGAGCTAGGGCGTAGGGATGGTCTGTCGTTCGCCCTCCTCTCCCTGGAACAGGAGAAGGCGCTCGACAGGATGGACCACGGGTACCTCCTGGGCACTCTGCGGGCGTTCGGCTTCGGCCCCCAGTTTGTGGGTTTTCTCCTGGTGCTGTACGCTGAGGCAGACTGTTTGGTCAGGCTCAACTGGACCCTGACCGAGCCGGTCAGCTTCAGGTGGGGAGTACGGCGGGGGTTCCCCCTCTTGGGCAAGCTGTACGCTCTGGCGATCAAGCCCTTCCTCGGTCTCCTCCGACGGAGGTTGACGGGGTTGGTGCTTCGGGAGCCGGAGCTGCGGCTGGTTCTGTCGGCGTATGCCGACGATGTACTCCTCGTGGTCCAGGACCCGGGCGATGTGGTATGGGCGGAGGCCTGCCAAGCCGTGTACTCGGCGGCCTCCTCCACCCAGGTCAACTGGGTCAAGAGCTCTGGCCTGGTGGTCGGGGACGGGTGGCAGGTCGGCTCCCTCCCACCCGCGCTTCAAGCCATTCGGTGGAGCGCGGGTCCGCTACTCTATCTCGGCGTCTATCTCTCCGCCACGCACCCCTCTCCACCGGAAAACTGGCAGGATTTGGAGGGCAGAGTGGGTGAGCGGGTGCGGAGATGGACGGGACAGCTCCGGTGTCTCTCCCTACGCGGGAGGGCGCTGGTTTTGAATCAGCTGGTCCTGTCCATGCTCTGGCACCGGCTCAACACCCTGAGCCCGGCCCGGCCCAGGTCAGACTCCACAGGCTTGCCCTGGAGTTCTTCTGGCCGGGACTGCACTGGGTCTCTACAGGGGTTCTGAGTCTTCCCCTGGCGGAAGGAGGACAGGGCCTGGCCTGCTTGTGCAGCCAGGTCGATGTCTTCCGCCTCCAGGCCCTGCAGAGACTCCTTTATGGTGTTGGTAGTCCGGCATGGAGAACGTTGGCGCACACCTTCCTCCGCCGCCTCCGGGGGCTTCGCTAGGACCGGCAGCTCTTTTTTCTCCACCGGAGGGGTCTTCCGCGAGACCTCTCGGAGCTGCCGGCCTTCTACCAGGACCTCCTCCAGACCTGGAAGCTCTTCGGGGCGACCAGGTCCTTTGCGGCCACCGAGAGAGAGGATCTCCTCGCGGAGCCCCTGCTACACAATTCTAGTCTTCGTGTGCAGGTGGCGGAGTCTCCCTCGGTGCGCCAGAGGTTGGTCCTGGGAGAAATCACTAAAGTCGGAGACCTCCTGGACTATGAAGGAAGGGACTGGGCGGACCCCCGTGCGCTCGCTCGGTGCATGGGGCTCTCCACCCTTGTGACCCCCTGCGCGTACTCCAGGAGTTGAGGACCGCTCCGTCTCCCATCTCTCTGGGTTTCCTGCAGCCGGCCCTGAGAGAGGGTTCTCCCCGCCCGGCCCTCACCCCGAGCCCTCCGGAACTGGTACTCGGGGCCCGGCTTCGTGAGCTCTCCCAGCCTCCCCACTCCAAAACCCCCAGCTGGCTGCACACCTCGCAGCCGGTCCCGTTTCGAACCGCGTCGAGGGAACAGCTTTACACGCTTGTGCTTCACACGTTCCATCCCCTCACCTTCATGTCCCGCCCCGATACCAAGTGGCGGGACTACATACCACCGAACGAGGGTGAGCGGCCCCGGTGGGCCACCTTCCGTTCCACACTAATTCCATGGCCCGACGGGATATTAGTTGGCGGCTCCTTTATGGAGCCGAGAGCACGGGCGTGTACTTGGCGCGGTTCCTTCCCGTGCCTGACACCTGCCCCTTCCATGGCACGAAGGAGGATCTGGCGCAGGCCCACCTTGAGTGCACCAGGCCGCAGCCCCTATTCTGACTCCTCCAGAACCTCCTATTGAGGTTCTGGCTGCACTTCTCCCCACACCTTTTTCTTTTGGACACCCCATCCATGGCCCCACAAAGTTGCGAGACCGCGTCGTCAACCTCCTCCTGGCGCTTGCCAAAGCCACCATCTATAACACCAGGTGGAGGATGCTAGACGGGGGGGTCTGGTGCAACTGTAGGGTCCCCTTCAGGTCACTCGGTCATTCGTTCAGTCACGCATCCGAGCGGAGTTCCACTGGGCAGCGTCCACAGCCTCCCTCTGCGTTTTCACGGAAAAGCAGTGGGCGCTGAGCGGGGTTCTCTGCTCGGTGTCCCCGTCCTGTACCCTCGTTTTGAACCCGTAACCCTCACGCACTCCCCTGTCCTTTTTTCATTAGTTGTCCCCCGTAATCAATTGGCCCCTGGTCTAGTGTCCCTCCCACCAGGCTGGGGGAGGGACTTCAGCAACAGGCGGGCTTAGGCCCACCCACCTCCTGGGAAACCAAAAGGCGCTTCACACGATACATCTCCTCACCCTCACGTCCCACCCCGATACCAAGTGGCGGGACTACCCAACACCGAACAAGGGTGAGCGGCCCCGGTGGGCCACCTTCTATTCCTCGCTGATTCCACGGCCCGCCGGGGATATTAGTTGGCGGCTCCTTCATGGAGCCGTGAGCACGGGCGTGTACTTGGCACGGTTCCTCCCCGTGCCCGACACCTGTCCCTTCTGCGGTGTGAGGGAGGACCTGGCGCACGCCTACCTCGAGTGCACCAGGCTGCAGCCCCTATTCCGGCTCCTCCAGAACCTCCTATTGAGGTTCTGGCGGCACTTTTCCCCCCACCTTTTTCTTTTTGGACACCCCATCCGTGGCCCCACAAAGTCGCGAGACCTCCTCGTCAACCTCCTCCTGGCGCTTGCCAAAACCACCATCTATAACACCAGGAGGAGGATGCTGGACGAGGGGGTACAGTGTGACTGTGGGGCCTACCTCAGGTCACTTATCCAGTCACGCATCCGGGCGGAGCATCCACTGGGCAGCGTCCACCGGCTCCCTCGACAGCTTCGCGGAGCAGTGAGCACTGTGCGGGGTTCTCTGCTCGGTGTCCCCATCCTGTACCCTCGTTTTGCACCTGTAACCCTCACGCACTCCCCTGCCTTTTTTCATTAGTTGTCCCCCGTATTCAGTTAGCCCCAGGTCTAGTGTCCCTCCCGCCAGGCTGGGGGAGGGAATTCAGTAATGGGTGGTCTTAGACCCGCCCATCCCCTCGGTATCCAAAAGGTGCACATCCTGAGGCTGCACATTCTGCGGGTCTCTCTGTCTGGAGAAGCAGACAGGCCTGGCTTCTGGGGAAGCTTGAACAGGTACCTGGAAGGAAGCAGGGCTGGGGTAAGGCAGGAGTTGCTGAGGAAGCTCCTGCCTGGAAACCCCCAGCCCACAAAGGGCCTAGGGGAAGGTCCACAAGGGGTTCTAGGGGTGCAAGGGCTGCTGCTGCCATCACCACTCCCTGGAGCCCCTTCCTTCCCCCTCCACCTGGCCCTACCACTGCTGCCAGGATTTTCCCATCCCCACACATATTCACCCCCCCCCCCACCATTTCCCTGTGGCTGCTACCACCACCATCTGGAGCTCCCCCTTTGGACTACCTTGTCTTCTTACCAGCTGGGTTAAGCTCTGCCCCCCCCCCCCCACCTCACCGAAAAGGACTGTGGCTGGGGGGGGGGGAGGCACGCTGGCCTGCCCTCCCCCTGCTGCCTCGGGGGGGGGGGAGGAGAGGCCCAGACACCACCACCACTACTATCACTGGGCCTCTCAACCGACCTGCTGCTCATCCCCACCCTGAAACTGCCACCACTGCTACCGTAGAGGAGGTGAGAGGAAAGGACATCCGTCACCGGACTTTGTGGAGGGGGTTTATACCTGGACTGAGTAACTCATCTCTGCTCTTGGGGTGGTGGGATTGCTGTCACCAAGGGGAGCACGGGGGAAAGGCATGGAGCCCTCCCCCCTTGTCCATCTGCTCCCCAGACCACCACCCCCACCGCTGCCCCGTCCACCAACCTACCTACACCTGGACCTGAACCTTACCCCTCAACGAGGGTGCTGGCTTCTCCCCATTTGAACACCTGGGACTGAGCAGCAAGGACTGTGTTGTACAGTCACCTGTGGGCACACGCACCCCACCCTGGACTTTTCCTAATCCCCCCCCCCCCCCGGCTGTGTTTGGCTGGTGGGGGCCGCCCCCCTACCATCCCTCTGACCATTTTTCAATCCTTTTTTACTTTGGTTATTCCCTTCCTTTAGTTTGCCCCGCCCACTACTTAGTTTTTTTCTGGAAGATTCTTTCGGTCAGCCCTTCCTCCTCTAGCCCTTAGTTTTCATTCCTGGCCCCGCCCCAAACTTTGAGTTTTCAGTTTCCCGCCCTTTTACTTTCAGCCTCCATTTTGTGTTCCCACCCAGGCCCTTTATTCCCCGGTCCTTCCTAGTCCCCCCCTCCATCACATGTGCCCACGGTTCCCCTTTAGGTACCTGTGCGCCCCCCTCCCATCAGTCTCACTTTCAACCCCCACCCCATGATTTTGTAGCCCCCTCTCCTCCCAGTGCAGCCGGAGGAGCCGGAACTTTTGCTTTGTCCCCAGTGCCTGCCCTTGACCCCTGCCAGCACCCTCCTCCCCTGCTTCCAGCCTAGCGGGGAAGAGCAGTTGCCCCCCCTTCCCCTTCCCATGCCTGTGGGGTGCCCGCCTCTCCCACTTGCAGCCCGGCGGGGAGGAGGGGTTAACTTCCTTCCTTTAATTTCAAAAAGAGGAACTATGCAAGAATGAGGGGGTTAGTTAAACGGAAATTAAAAGGTAAAGTGAAATCCCTGCAAGCTGCATGGACTCTCTTCAAAGATACCATAATAAAGGCCCAACTCAAATGTATACCCCAACTTAAAAAACAACGCCAGAAAACTAAAAAAGAGCCACCGTGGCTGAACAGCCAAGTAAAAGAAGCAGAGAGAAAAAGGCATTTAAAAAGTGGAAGTCTAATCCTAGTGAGGTAAATAGAAAGGAGCATAAGCACTGCCAAATAAAGTGTAAGAATGTAATAAGAAAAGCTAAAATGGAGTTTGAAGAACAGCTAGCCAAAAACTCAAAAGGTAATAAAATGTTTTTTAAATGTCAGAAGCAGGAAGCCTGCTAAACAACCAGTGGGGCCCCTGGATGACAGAGATACAAAAGGAGCACTTAAAGAGGACAGAGTCATTACAGAGAAACTAAATGAATTCTTTGCTTCAGTCTTCACGGCTGAGGACGTTAGAGAGATTCCTAAACCTGAGCTGTCTTTTGTAGGTGACGAATCTGAGGTATTGTCACAAATTGAAGTATCAGTAGAGGAGGTTCTGGAACTCATTGATAAACTTAACTGTAACAAGTCACCGGGACCAGATGGCGTTCACCCAAGAGTTCTGAAAGAACTCAAATGTGAAATTGCGACACTATTAACGAGGGTTTGTAACCTATCCTTTAAATCGGCTACTGTGCCCAGTGACTGGAAGATAGCTAATGTAACGCCAATATTTAAAAAGGGCTCTAGAGGTGATCCTGGCAATTACAGACCAGTCAGTCTAACGTCCGTACCGGGAAAATTAGTTGAAACAATAGTAAAGAATAAAATTGTCAGACACATAGAAGAGCATAAATTGTTGGGCAAAAGTCAACATGGTTTCTGCAAAGGGAAATCGTGTCTTACTAATCTATTAGAGTTCTTTGAAGGGGTCAGCAAACATGTGGACAAGGGGGATCCGGTGGACATAGTGTACTTAGATTTCCAGAAAGCCTTTGACAAGGTCCCTCACCAAAGGCTCTTACGTAAATTAAGCTGCTATGGGATAAGAGGGAAGATCTTCTCATGGATTGAAAACTGGTTAAAAGACAGGGAACAAAGGGTAGGAATAAATGGAACTTTTTCAGAATGGAGAGGGGTAACGAGTGGTGTTCCCCAAGGGTCAGTCCTGGGACCGATCCTATTCAACTTATTTATAAATGATTTGGAGGAAGGGGTAAACAGTGATGTGGCAAAGTTTGCAGATGATACTAAACTGCTCAAAGTAGTAAGGACCAAAGCAGACTGTGAAGAACTTCAAAAAGATCTCACTAAACTAAGTGATTGGGCAACAAAATGGCAAATGAAATTTAATGTGGATAAATGTAAAGTAATGCACATTGGAAAAAATAACCCCAACTATACATACAATATGATGGGGGCTAATTTAGCTACAACCAATCAGGAAAAAGACCTGGGAGTCATTGTGGATAGTTCTCTGAAGGCATCCACGCAGTGTGCAGCGGCAGTCAAAAAAGCAAACAGGATGTTAGGAATCATTAAAAAAAGGATAGAGAATAAGTCGGAGAAGGTCTTATTGCCCTTATACAAATCCATGGTGCGCCCACATCTTGAATACTGCGTACAGATGTGGTCTCCTCATCTCAAAAAGGATATACTGGCACTAGAAAAGGTTCAGAGAAGGGCAACTAAAATGATTAGGGGTTTGGAACGGGTCCCATATGAAGAGAGATTAAAGAGGCTAGGACTTTTTAGCTTGGAAAAGAGGAGACTAAGGGGGGATATGATAGAGGTATATAAAATTATGAGTGGTGTGGAGGAAGTAAATAAGGAAAAGTTATTTACTTGTTCCCAAAATAGAAGAACTAGGGGCCACTCAATGAAATTGGCGTGCAGCAGGTTTAAAACAAATAAAAGGAAGTTCTTCTTCACACAGCGCACAGTCAATCTGTGGAACTCCTTACCTGAGGAGGCTGTGAAGGCTAGGACTATAACAGGGTTTAAAAGAGAGCTGGATAAATTCATGGAGGCTAAGTCCATAAATGGCTATTAGCCGGGATGGGTAATGAATGGTGTCCCTAGCCTCTGTCTGTCAGAGGGGGGTGATGGATGGCAGGAGAGAGATCGCTCGATCATACCTGTTAGATTCACTCACTCCGGGGCACCTGGCATTGGCCACTGTCGGTAGACAGGATGCTGGGCTAGATGGACCTTTGGTCTGACCCAGTATGGCCGTTCTTATGTTCTTCACCTGCCCGCTATGCCAGACCCTCCGCTCCCGCCTACAGTTCAGTGGGGAGGAGCCGTTACCCCCCCCCTACTGCCATAGGGCCTCCTCCTACCCCCTTACCGTCATGGAGGAGACCCCTGCCCCTGTTTCCGCCCCTGCCCCTCCTCCAGTCCCCACCTACCCGATCCCCCCCTCCCTTGCCATTGCCCAATCCTGCAGCCACCCTCTCGACCGGCCCCTGCCCGCTCCCTGCGGCTGCCATGGCCGCCCCTTCCACAAGCAGGAAGGGCCAGGGGAGAAAGAAGGGAAAGGGCCCCGCCCGGAAAATGACACCTCCTGTGGGTGGGGCCACCCCTAGGGCCGCGGCTTCAACATCTGCCGTGGCCCCTCCTTCCCCAGCCATCCCCTCCACCAGCTCTGTGGACCCTCCAGCCCACAGGGCATACACCCCGCCGCCTGCCCCAACCGCCGCCCGCCCCAACCGCCGCCATCTCTGGGGGACGGGGCCCCTTCCACTCGCTCACCTGGAGGCACGGTATCCGGTGCCACCTGGTGCCAGCCTTGCCCAATGGCGAAACCTACGTGCGAGCGCTGGCGCAGTGGTGGGGCCCAGGAACATCGTGGCAGCCTCCAAGATGTACGGGAAGATGGTCTTCTTCCTGGCATCGGAGGCCACTGCCCAAGAGGCAGTGGAAAAGGGCATGTCGGTGGGGGGCGTATTTGTCCCCCTAGAACTCTTGGAGGACCTGGGCGTTTCTGGTAGTTTTAACTTCCGTCGAGCCCTGCCTCCCTAATGCTGCCCTGCTTCCCGCCCTCTCCACCCTGGGGAAGCCCATCTCAGTTATTACCCCTCTCTCCTCAGGCTACAAGGACCCCGTCTTACGCCATGTACTATCTTTCCGCCGGCAGGTAGAGATTTAAGTATCGCCGGCGGTGGCGCGTAGCGGAGCGCCCCTGGAGGGCTCCTTTCTGGTACCATACCAGGGAGCATACCACCGGGTCCACTATTCTACAGGGGAGGCCCGGTGCTTCCTCTGCCAGGCGACGGGGCACGTCCGGAGGGACTGCCCCCTGGCCTGAAGGGGAGCCCGGGACCCCTGGGACTCGAAGGGACACTGGCCCTGTCAACGCCGGTGCCCCGAGGGGCCCGGTCGCCACCGCTGATACTGCCGCCCCTCCCTCCACAGGGGAGGAGGTGACGGGGTACTCAAGAGCCGAGAGGGAGGGCCCGCCCCAGGGGGAGGTTTCCCCTTCCCCCGCTGTCCCGTCCCAAGACCCAAACCCTTCACCCCCTGGCCCTGCTCCACCAGACCGGCCCTCCACCTCTACCTCTACCTTAGAGGGCTGGGTGCTCATCCGGGGAAAACGCGCTGCCCACAGAACACGGGCCCTCTCCCCTCCCTCTGATGAGGAGGGAGCTGTAGCCCCCCGAAAGGTTCAGCGCGGGGCTATGCCCCCCCCCCACCCCACCAACACCTGCTGCAACCCTGGACGAAGCCCAGCAGGCGGTGCTGGCTGCTATGGCCACGGCAACGGCCGGAGACAAACCCGTCTCCCCCGATCACCCTCCCTGTGAGGGGGCTGCTGCGGGAGCTCTTTCAGCCCCCGCACCATCGGCCCCCTACACCCTTGCCACAATGGACACCAGGGCAGTGTCCGGAGGGGAGGTTGTTGAGGCCACAGAGCCCAGCCTCCCCTCCATCTATCATGAGATCGAGGCCCTGGGTCTGACCCCATTCACCCAGGGAGAGGACGGCCCCTTGCCAGCGGGCCTTGATCTGGGCGGTGCTCTGCTCCCGCTGCCCCCTCCTTCTCCTAGCCCTTCTACCTCGGAGGAAGCCCTTGCTCTGGTCCTCGGGGCACCCCTGACCCTTCGCACCTGCCCGGCTGCTAACGGCAACGTGGCAGAGGCCGCCGAGCCCCTCGGGGCGATGGCCAATGCTGAGCAGCTGGGTCCTGGGCCAGTGGGTGTCAAAGGGACCGTGCAGTCGGCCACCCCTTCAGAGGGGGGCCCAGTCGAAGTCACCATCGTGCCCGATGCTGTGGCTGCGGGTGACGCACTTCGAGTCGCCCACGCCCGGCATCGAGGAAGGCCCCCCTCCTGTTTCCGGTCCCCCGACCCCACCTACAGGTCGAGAGGAGCCGCACCCTGGCAGCTTGGCTGCTGGGGACCCCGATTCCATTGTTGCCCCCACAACCTCCCTTGTCACGGACCCAGCTATGCCCCCTGCCCCTGATCCAACTCCTTACGCCGAGCCAGTCCCATCCACCGACCACGATCCCAGACTCCTCCCAATCCCTTCACCTAATCCAGTCCAAGCCCCCGCTCCTGCCCCGATCCCCGTCCTTGCCCTGGCTCCAGATCCAGCCCCCACTCCTGCCCATATCACAGATCCAGTCCCCGCTCCTGTCCCAGCCCCAAGCCTGGTCCCTACTCCTGCTCCATCCCCTGCCCCTTCCGCTCCCATCTTCACTGCCACCCCCGAGGTCGTCCCACCATCAAGCCATCCGGACGACTCTCAGGGAGTGGTTCTTGAATCTCCAACCCCCATGGTGTTAGGTGCTGCGCTACCCCCTCCACCGCCCCCTTCCAATCCGGGAATGGAGACAAGTCGCCCGGCGCGATTGCGCCGGGGTTCCCAGTCTTCCTTGCTCATCTCCGTGGGCCACGAATCCCCTTCAAGTGCCCTACCAGAGGGCGGCAGCCACTCGGCTGCCATGTCCCCCTCGGCACTGAGGGATGAGCTGCGCCACTTCCTGAGAGACACTCGTGGCTCCAGGGAGAAGGTGCAGCTCGCCCTCCATCGCTGGGGGGATTTCCATCAAGTCCTCCGGGTCGTGAAGGCCATTTTGGGGGAGGGGATAGGGTCCGGGAGGCAGAACATATTGGCCTACTGGTGGGCCCGAACCTAACGCAACTCCCTGCTCGCCTTCGGGGTCGAGCACGGGTTGTTGCAGGGCTTGCCGGGGGCCATCCACCCTTCTGCCCGTGAGGATTCACCCCAGCCCTCGCAATGAACTATACCATCTTCGCAACCTTAAACACCCGAGGCTGTAGGGTGGGTCTCCGCAGGAGCCAGGTGCTCTCCTTCCTTTGGAACGGGGGGTACTCTGTGATCTTCCTGCAGGAGACCCACACGGCTCCAGCCGTCGAGGCTAGCTGGCAGCTGGAGTGGGGGGACGGGGTGTATTTTAGCCACCTCAGCACCCGTTCGGCTGGGGTGGCTACCCTGTTCTCCTCCGGGCTACGGCCTGAGGTGCTGGGGGTCGCCAAGGTTGTGCCGGACCGCCTGCTGCATGTCCGGGCCTGCGTGGAGGGCATCATTCTTAATCTAGTCAATGTGTATGCCCCGAACGCGCGCCCGGACCGGGTGTGCTTTTTTCGGCAGGCGGCTGCCTTCTTTGGCACCTTGGATCCTCACGAATGCCTGGTCTTAGGCAGGGACTTTAACACCACCCTTGAGGATCAGGACCATTCGGGAGTCGAGACATCCCACACGGCCGCAGGCGTCCTCAGGGAGATCATAGATCAGCACTCACTGGTGGACGTCTGGCGTGCCCACCACCCGGATGACCACGTCACCTTCACTTATGTCCGGGTGGGGGAAGGGCAGTCCATTTACTCCCGCATAGACCGCGTCTATTTTTCCAGACTATCTGGCGGAAGCCCGCACCTCCGGCGTCTGGCCGGCCCCGTTCTCGGATCACCATCTGGTGACCATGACGGTCTCTCTGAGTTTGGAGAGGCCGGGGCCGGCCTATTGGCATTTTAACAACAGTCTGCTGGAGGACGCGGGCTTCGTGGTGGCCTTCCGGGAGTTCTGGCTGGCCTGGCGGGAGCAGCGGCGTTCCTTCCCTACCGCGAGGCGGTGGTGGGACGTGGGGAAGGTGCGCGCCAAACTCTTCTGCCGTGACTACACCTGGGGCGCCAGCCGGTGGCGGGGTGCGGTGATAAAGCAGTTGGAGCGGGAGGTTTTAGAGCAAGAGGTGCGCCTGGCCTCCGGCCCAGAGGATCTACCCCTCTGTGCAGCGTACAGGGAGAAGCGGGAGGAGCTCCAGGCTCTGGAGGACCACCAGGGCCGGGGCGCGTTCGTTCGATCCCGCATCCGTCTCCTTCGGGAGATGGAACATGGCACCTGCTTCTTCTACACCCTGGAGAAAAGGAGGGGGGCCAAAAAGCATGTCACCTGCCTCTTGGCGGCGGATGGCACCCCCCTCACGGATCCGGAGGAGATGCGTGGAAGGGCCAGGGCCTTCTACGCAGACCTCTTCTCTCCGGATCCGACCGAAGCCGAAGCCGAAGCCCGCAGGGTGCGCTGGACCGAGCTCCCGACGGTCGGCGCAGGCGACCGAGACCGGCTGGAGATGCCTCTCTCTCTGGCAGAGTTCTCAGCCGCCCTCCATCTCATGCCCACCAACAAGTCTCCGGGCATGGACTGGCTCATCGTGGAGTTCTACCGCGCATTCTGGGACGTCCTCGGCCCGGACCTAGTCATCGTCTGGGCCGAGTCCTTGCAATGCGGGGTGCTCCCTCTTTCATGCAGGTGAGCCGTGCTCACCTTATTGCCAAAGAAGGGATACCTCCGCGATCTTCGGAATTGGCGTCCCGTCTCGCTCCTCAGCACGGACTATAAGGTCGTAGCGAAAGCCATCTCGCTGCAGCTGGGGTCCGTGCTGGCGGACGTGGTCCATCCCGACCAGACCTACACGGTCCCGGGCCGTACCATCTTCGATAACCTACATTTGGTCTGGGACCTTTTAGAGCTAGGGCGTAGGGATGGTCTGTCGTTCGCCCTCCTGTCCCTGGACCAGGAGAAGGCGTTCGACAGGATGGACCACGGGTACCTCCTGGGCACTCTGCGGGCATTCAGCTTCGGCCCCCAGTTTGTGGGATTTCTCCGGGTGCTGTACGCTGAGGCGGAGTGTTTGGTCAGGCTCAACTGGACCCTGACCGAGCCGGTCAGCTTCAGGCGGGGAGTACGGCAGGGGTGCCCCCTCTCGGGCCAGCTGTACGCTCTGGCGATCAAGCCCTTCCTCTGTCTCCTCCGACGGAGGTTGACGGGGTTGGTGCTTCGGGAGCCGGAGCTGCGGCTGGTCCTGTCGGCGTACGCCGACGATGTACTCCTCGTGGTCCAGGACCCGGGCGATGTGGTGTGGGCGGAGGCCTGCCAAGCCGTGTACTCGGTGGCCTCCTCCGCCCAGGTCAACTGGGTCAAGAGCTCTGGCCTGGTGGTCAGGGACGGGTGGCAGGTCAGCTCCCTCCCACCCACGCATCAAGCCATCCGGTGGAGCGCGGGTCCGCTGCTCTATCTCGGCGTCTATCTCTTCGCCACGCACCCCTCTCCACCGGAAAACTGGCAGGATTTGGAGGGCAGGGTGGGTGAGCGGGTGCGGAGATGGATGGGACAGCTCCGGTGTCTCTCCCTACGTGGGAGGGCACTGGTTTTGAATCAGCTGGTCCTGTCCATGCTCTGGCACCGGCTCAACACCCTGAGCCCGGCCCCGAGGATCCTGGCCAGACTCCACCGGCTTGCCCTGGAGTTCTTCTGGCCGGAACTGCACTGGGTCTCTACAGGGGTTCTGAGTCTTCCCCTGGCGGAAGGAGGACAGGGCCTGGCCTGCTTGTGCAGCCAGGTCAATGTCTTCCACCTCCAGGCCCTGCAGAGACTCCTTTATGGTGTTGGTAGTCCGGCATGGAGAACGTTGGCGCACACCTTCCTCCGCCGCCTCCGGGGGCTTCGATATGACCGGCAGCTCTTTTTTCTCCATCGAAGGGGTCTTCCGCGAGACCTCTCGGAGCTGCCGGCCTTCTACCAGGACCTCCTCCAGACCTGGAAGCTCTTCGGGGTGACCAGGTCCTTTGTGGCCACCGAGGGAGAGGGTCTTCTCGCGGGGCCCCTGCTACACAATTCCAGTCTTCGTGTGCAGGTGGTGGAGTCTCCCTCAGTGCGCCGGAGGTTGGTCCTGGGAGAAATCACTAAAGTTGGAGACCTCCTGGACTACGACAGAGGGGACTGGGCTGACCCCCGTGCGCTCGCTCGGCCTCTCCACCCTTGTGACCCCCCTGCATGTACTCCAGGAGGTGAGGACCGCTCCGTCTCCCGTCTCTCTCGGTTTCCTGCAGTGGGCCCTGCGAGAGGGTTCTCCCTGCCCGCCCCTCACCCCAGCCCCTCCGGAATTAGTACTTGGGCCCCGGCTTCGTGAGCCCTCCCGGCCTCTCCACTCCCACACCCCGAGCCGGCTGCACACCTTGCAGCCGGTCCCATTTCAAACCACGCCGAGGGAACAGCTGTACACGCTCGTGCGTCACACGATACATCTCCTCACCCTCACGTCCCGCCCCGATACCAAGTGGTGGGACTACCTACCACCGAACGAGGGTGAGCGGCCCCGGTGGGCCACCTTCTATTCCACGCTGATTCCACGGCCTGCCGGGGATATTAGTTGGCGGCTCCTTCATGGAGCCGTGAGCATGGGCGTGTACTTGGCACGGTTCCTCCCCGTGCCCGACACCTGTCCCTTCTGCGGCGTGAGGGAGGACCTGGCGCACACCCACCTCGAGTGCGCCAGACTGCAGCCCCTATTCCGGCTCCTCCAGAACCTCCTATTGAGGTTCTGGCTGCACTTTTCCCCACACCTTTTTCTTTTTCGACACTCCATCCGTGGCCCCACAAAGTCGCGAGACCGCATCGTCAACCTCCTCCTGGCGCTTGCCAGTGTCACCATCTATAACACCAGTAGGAGGATACTAGATGAGGAGGATACTAGATGAGGGGGTACAGTGCGACTGTGGGGCCTACTTCAGGTCACTCATCCATTCACACATCCGGGCGGAGTTCCACTGGGCAGCGTCCACTGGCACCCTGGACAGTTTCGCGGAGCAGTGGGCGCTGTGCGGGGTTCTCTGCTCAGTGTCCCCATCCTGTACCCTCGTTTTGAACCTATGACCATCATGCACTTCCCTGCCTTTTTTCATTAGTTGTCCCCCATATTCAGTTGGCCCCGGGTGTAGTGTCCCTCCCCCCAGGCTGGGGGAGGAACTTCAGTAACGGGCAGGCTTAGGCCCGCCCATCCCCCGTTTAACCAAAAGGTGCACATCCTGAGGCATATATACCTGCCTTCCAGCACTCTCCTATACCCTTCTGGTCTGACTCAGTCACAGTACGTTAGCGATTTCTACCAGAAAGAAGGCGTACGTTTACTTCCACACGAGATCAGATCAAACCCTGCTAAACGCCAAATCGCTAAACTGTTTTTAAATTCTCTGTGGGGTAAATTCGGCCAAAGAACCAACCTACCCAACACCAGCATTGTGAGAGACCCTAATGAACTCTTGCAATACCTGTTTTCCCCCAATTATGAGGTTTCATCCTGCGAGTTTATCGAGGATGAAACAGCATGTGTGTCTTGAAAGCACACAAAAGAACAGTACTCTCTCTCTGGCACTACCAATGTTTTCATAGCCTGTTTCACCACTGCTTATGCCCGCTTAGTACTATACAGCCTCCTAGATGGTTTGCAAGAGCGCAGGCCCGGCGACAAGGGGGGACTACGGTGTCACGATACTGAACTGGGACTGGGGCCTAATTCCTTGGAATTGGGGAGAACCGTTTTCTTTATTTGGGGTATTGGTTTTCATAACCATTGATCCCCAGGACAGGTGGCTGCTGGTGGTGATACTGGGAATCTGGAGTGTCTTAAGGGGATTGCTTGTGTGACTTGTGGTTAGCCAGTGGGGTGAAACCAAAGTCTTTTCTGTTTAGCTGGTTTGGTTTGCCTTAGTGTGGAAAAACCCCAGCTTTGGGCTGTAGTTGCCCCGTTGGAAGCAATCTGTCCTGATCTGACACTCACAGTTAGATCCCACCAGGAACAGCTCCGTCACAGTGGCGTAGTCGTGCTAGGATCTACAGAACCAGGTCAATTGAGCTTTGGGTCAGAACCCCACGCTGTCCAAATTTGAATTTGGGTGTTAGGGGTTGGATTGGTTAAAGAGTAGTTTATAATGAGTGAGCAAAGAGCATTTGAGGGCTTGGACAAAAGAGCCCTGAAAGATTTGTGTGCAGAAAAGGGAGTGAGCTTTAAGGAGAAAGCTACAAAAGAAGAACTGAGAGATTTGTTAATGGCCAGTGGTCAGGATGCAGGAGCACAGTCCTTACTGGATACTGCAGAGATTAGAAATCAGCTACCAGCACATAGGCTGCGAATGGAGAATGAAAGGGAACTAGCAGACCTTTGATTGTGGGAAAAGCAAAGGAACGCTCAGTTAGAGAAGGAAGCATCGGAGAGAGAGAAGAAAACGTTGGAGAGACGGGAGAGGCTTCAAAAAATGGAACAAGAGACAGCCAAACTTCAGCTCCAAATACAGGAAGGGAAGAGGACATCATCGCCGCCTGGTAGCCCATGTCCCCCCCGCCATGAGAAAAACTGGGAAAAGATGTGTCCCATTTACAATGATTCTGAGGATATTGAGGAGTTTTTGTCAACCTTTGAACGCCTCTGCAAGGTGCATTGGATCCCTGATGAGCAGCAAATGCCTGTCCTGATGACCAAACTGTCTGGAAAGGCCAGGGAGGTATTTAATGAACTGGGGGAGGAGGAAGCCTTGGACTATGGGCAGTTTAAAGATGCTGTGTTAAGGCGGTTCAGGGTGACTCCTGAGTCTTACAGAGTTAAGTTCAGAAAATTCAAAATGTCTAATGATTGTACTTTTGTTGAATGTGCTCATAAGCTGATGGGTTTTGTTAAGAAGTGGGTTGTGGGGGCAAAGGCACATGGGAACTTTGAAAAACTGCTTGATCTAATAACTTTGGAGCAGTTCTTAGACATTGTGCCAGATCATGTGAGAGCAGCTGTGTGTGACAGGGAACCTGAGTCAATCCTGCGGGCTGCAGAGATTGCAGATGCCTATACCCAAAACAGGGCTCAAGATGGGTATAAACCCAAACCTAATCCCCAGTCTCCCCAGTTAAAGAGGAGGGAAGGGTTCGGGGGTAGGTCTGGTCCTGACTCTTCTAAAGGGGCGCATGGGAGTCCAGAGGGTAGGGACTCTCCCCCCAGGGGTGGGCGGGTTACATGCTATCACTGTGGTGGGGTTGGCCACATGAGACCCGATTGCCCGGCCTTGAAGGGCAGCCCAAGGCCGGCAGCCCCAAAGGCCACGGTACATACCAACTCCATTACCCTGAGCGCCCAGGCTGAACCAAGCCCTGACAGCGCCACCTTGAGTCCAAGTGCGAACATGATAGTGGCTCATGCCAACCCCCTAGTCTCCAGTGGTGTAGGAGGAGGGGGTGAGCTCACCAGCTATGTCAGGACGGAGGAATGGCAAGGGAGTGAGAGGTTCATTGGGGACGCGAAGGTCAATGGCGTTGAATGTGTGGGGTGGCGAGATACTGGCTCTGATGTGACTATAGTGAAGGGACATCTGGTGAAGCTAGAGGACATGTTGCCAGGGGAGTATGTGACGGTAGTGGCAATGTCTGAATACTCTGTTATCCTGCCCATGGCTAGAATCCGTCTGGAATGGGATGGGTTTAGAGGGGATGTGAAGGCTGCTGTCAGGGATTTAATTCCAGCTGATATTCTGGTAGGAAATAATATACTGAAGGCTCCTGCCCAGGTTAATGTGATAACCAGGTCACAGAAGGAGTACGGGGCTGTGGCAGGGGACCTGGCTGATGGCAGTGAGGAGGACTGTGAGCAGACAGGGAGTGTCTCTCAAGAGGAATCAGGCGAGGGTTTGTCTGAGGAAACAGAAGTGGTTCTGAATGTAACGGAAACCCAGAAGGAATTCATGGAGGCCCAGCAGGGTGACATGTCACTAGAGAGAGCCAGGAGTGATGCTCAGAATCAGGTCCCAGCTAGTGAGGAGAGGGGCAGGTTCTTCATGCAGGATGGGTTGTTGTACAGGGAGCCTCCGGGAGGAAGGGAGCATGCCCAGGGAGCGGTCTGCAAACAGCTGGTGGTGCCTGAGAGGTATCGTAGTGATCTGTTGAAGTTGGCACATGATGGCCCCTTCGCAGGACATCTGGGTATAGGCAGAACATGTGACAGGCTGGAGCAAAACTTCTACTGGCCTCGCCTCTGTAGGTCAGTGAAAGAGTATTGCAGGAGCTGTGACCTGTGCCAGACACGGAAGGGGTTAAAGGGGCCTAGCAAGGTGCCCCTCCAGCCTCTGCCCATTATTGGGGAGGCTTTTGCCAGGGTGTCTGTGGATATCGTGGGACCTCTCCCAAAACCTTCGAGGAATGGGAAGAAGTATATCCTGGTGTTGGTGGATTTTGCTACCCGGTATCCAGAGGCCGTAGCATTATCTAATATCGAGGCAGAGACGGTGGCAACGGCCTTGTTCTCAATTTTTAGCAGAGTGGGTTTTCCCAAGGAGATTCTATCAGATCGGGGGTCTAATTTCATGTCAGTGGTTTTCAAGCAGTTGTGGGAGTTATGTGGGGTTAAGCATCTAAAGGCTGCCCCCTATCATCCCCAGACTAATGGCCTGGTGGAAAGGAACTCTGGACAAAGGTGCTGACCCATCTCTGCAGGGGATGCTTTCCAAAGACTTTGATTGAAACCTGCAGTTTATTCTACAGCTGCAAGACTGAACCAAGAGATGTACCATTACTGCATTGCGAACAGGGCTGCTAACAGGGGAGTTGTGAGAGGGAGTTCTCCAGGTGAAGAAGGAGCAGATACAGGACCCTTGGGGTAAGTGGCTGTGTGTGTTTGGGGGTACTTGCTGTGTGCTGAGCTTGTGTTTCTGTCTGTTTGTTTGAGTGTTTGTTTGCAGGACCATCTGCTCTGGCTGGCAGTTGGTGTGACCTTTAGAAGCCTCTGTTCAGTGGCTGAGCCTTAATCAGGGGGTGGGGCTAATCAGGAAGGCCAGGGCTTTATAAAGCAGCCAGCAAGCGACCAGGGCTGCTAACAGGGGAGTTGTGAGAGGGAGTTGGGAAGGGGAGTGGGAAGCAGGGGAGGCCTGTCACTCTTTAAATCCTGTGCCTTAAACTATAAACTATAGTCTAAACTCCCTCATTTAAACATTCCCATTAACCTACATCACTGTTAGAGATGGAGGCAGAAGCCCAGCAGCAGAGTGGGGGCTATCCAGTTTATTGCACTCAATGTAGCATGTATGACTATCTGCCCTATGGGCGGGTGGCGTATGTGTGCATTCGGTGCAAGGAGCTCCTGGCCCTCGGAGACCGTGTACGGGCTTTGGAGGCCAGGGTGGCGGAACTGGAGGAGCAAAGGGAGGCAGAGAGGTATGTTGACGAGACTTTCAGGGACATCGTAGGCTTGTCCCACCTCCAGTCAGACAGCCCCTGTGTTGTTGGGGAGGATGAAAGGCCTCGGGAAGGAGAGCAGTCAACGGGAGCAGAGGGAAACCTTCCCACAGCTGGGACCCTCCTTCCAGGTGACGGAGGGGTGTCCCCTTGCACAGAGGTCACCTCTCCAGGGGAGGGAACTCCAATTATTAGGAAACGGCAGCTGTTAGTAATGGGAGATTCGATCATAAGAAATAGATAGCTGGGTTTGTGATGATCGGGAGAACCGTATGGGGACTTGCCTGCCTGGTGCAAAGGTTGCGGATCTATCGAGGCATCTAGATAGACTTATGAGTAGTGCTGGGGAGGAGCCGGTGGTCGTGGTACATGTAGGTACCAACGACATAGGGAAGGGTAGGAGAGATGTCCTGGAGGCCAAATTTAGGTTGCTAGGAAAGAGGTTGAAATCCAGGACCTCTATGGTGGCTTTCTCAGAAATGCTTCCAGTTCCACGCGCAGGGCCAGGTAGGCAGGCAGAGCTTCAGAGTCTCAATGCGTGGATGAGACGATGGTGTAGAGAGGAAGGGTTCAGATTTATTAGGAACTGGGGAAACTTTTGGGATAGGGGGAGCCTATACAGGAAGGATGGGCTCCACCTAACCAAAGTGGAACCAGGCTGCTGGCACTTAACATTAAAAAGGTTGCAGAGCAGTTTTTAAACTAAGAGATGGGGGAAAGCCGATTGCTGCAGAGGAGCACGTGGATCGGATAGAGACTTCTCTTACAGGAGGGTCTGTCGTTAGAGATTCTCTAGGTTTTAGACAGGAAAGGATGGAAAAGGATAAAGGAGGGGCCAGATCAGATGAGAAATTTTCACATAAAGAATCTGACACACCAGGGAAGAGCAGACAGATAAACAGTGACCAGTTTTTAAAGTGCTTGTACACAAATGCCAGAAGTCTAAATAATAAGGTGGGTGAACTAGAGTGCCTCGTGTTAGAGGAGGATATTGACATAATAGGCATCACAGAAACATGGTGGACCGAGGACAATCAATGGGATGCAATCATTCCAGGGTATAAAATATATCGGAAGGACAGAATAGGTCGTGGGGGCGGGGGAGTGGCACTTTATGTAAAAGATAGTGTAGAATCAAATGAAGTAAAAATCTTAAATGAATCCACATGTTCCATAGAATCACTATGGATAGTAATTTCATGCTCTAATAAGAACATAACAATAGGGCTCTATTATCGACCACCTGATCAGGACAGTGATAGGGATGACAAAATGCTAAGGGAGATTAGAGAGGCCGTCAAAATAAAGAACCCAATAATAGTGGGAGACTTCAATTATCCCAACATTGACTGGGTACATGTCACCTCAGGACGAAATGCAGAGATGAAATTTCTTGATACTTTAAATGACTGCTTCTTGGAGCAGCTGGTACAGGAACCCACAAGGGGAGAGGCAACTCTAGATTTAGTCCTGAGTGGAGCGCAGGATCTGGTTCAAGAGGTAACTATAAAAGGACCGCTGGGAAATAGTGACCATAATATAATAACATTTAACATTCCTATGGTGGGAATAACACCTCAGAAGCCCAACACTGGGGCATTTAATTTCAAAAAGGGGAACTATGCAAGAATGAGGGGGTTAAACGGAAATTAAAAGTGACTAAAGTGAAATCCCTGCAAGCTGCATGGACTCTCTTCAAAGATACCATAATAAAGGCCCAACTCAAATGTATACCCCAAATTAAAAAACAACACCAGAAAACTAAAAAAGAGCCACCGTGGATTAACAGCCAAGTAAAAGAAGCAGTGAGAGAGAAAAAGGCATCTTTTAAAAAGTGGAAGTCTAATCCTAGTGAGGTAAATAGAAAGGAACATAAGCACTGCCAAATAAAGTGTAAGAATGTAATAAGAAAAGCTAAAATGGAGTTTGAAGAACAGCTAGTCAAAAACTCAAAAGGTAATAACAAAATGTTTTTTAAATATGTCAGAAGCAGGAAGCCTGCTAAACAACCAGTGGGGCCCCTGGATGACAGAGATACAAAAGGAGCACTTAAAGATGACAGAGTCATTGCAGAGAAACTAAATGAATTCTTTGCTTCAGTCTTCACGGCTGAGGACATTAGGGAGATTCCTAAACCTGAGCTGTCTTTTGTAGGTGACAAATCTGAGGTATTGTCACAAATTGAAGTATCAGTAGAGGAGGTTCTGGAACTCATTGATAAACTTAACTGTAACAAGTCACCGGGACCAGATGGCATTCACCCAAGAGTTCTGAAAGAACTCAAATGTGAAATTGCAGCACTATTAACGAGGGTTTGTAACCTATCCTTTAAATCTGCTACTGTGCCCAGTGACTGGAAGATAGCTAATGTAACGCCAATATTTAAAAAGGGCTCTAGAGGTGATCCTGGCAATTACAGACCAGTCAGTCTAACGTCCGTACCGGGAAAATTAGTTGAAACAATAGTAAAGAATAAAATTGTCAGACACATAGAAGAGCATAAATTGTTGGGCAAAAGTCAACATGGTTTCTGCAAAGGGAAATCGTGTCTTACTAATCTATTAGAGTTCTTTGAAGGGGTCAGCAAACATGTGGACAAGGGGGATCCGGTGGACATAGTGTACTTAGATTTCCAGAAAGCCTTTGACAAGGTCCCTCACCAAAGGCTCTTACGTAAATTAAGCTGCCATGGGATAAGAGGGAAGATCTTCTCATGGATTGAAAACTGGTTAAAAGACAGGGAACAAAGGGTAGGAATAAATGGAACTTTTTCAGAATGGAGAGGGGTAACGAGTGGTGTTCCCCAAGGGTCAGTCCTGGGACCGATCCTATTCAACTTATTTATAAATGATTTGGAGGAAGGGGTAAACAGTGATGTGGCAAAGTTTGCAGATGATACTAAACTGCTCAAAGTAGTAAGGACCAAAGCAGACTGTGAAGAACTTCAAAAAGATCTCACTAAACTAAGTGATTGGGCAACAAAATGGCAAATGAAATTTAATGTGGATAAATGTAAAGTAATGCACATTGGAAAAAATAACCCCAACTATACATACAATATGATGGGGGCTAATTTAGCTACAACCAATCAGGAAAAAGACCTGGGAGTCATTGTGGATAGTTCTCTGAAGGCATCCACGCAGTGTGCAGCGGCAGTCAAAAAAGCAAACAGGATGTTAGGAATCATTAAAAAAGGGATAGAGAATAAGTCGGAGAAGGTCTTCTTGCCCTTATACAAATCCATGGTGCGCCCACATCTTGAATACTGCGTACAGATGTGGTCTCCTCATCTCAAAAAGGATATACTGGCACTAGAAAAGGTTCAGAGAAGGGCAACTAAAATGATTAGGGGTTTGGAATGGGTCCCATATGAAGAGAGATTAAAGAGGCTAGGACTTTTTAGCTTGGAAAAGAGGAGACTAAGGGGGGATATGATAGAGGTATATAAAATTATGAGTGGTGTGGAGGAAGTAAATAAGGAAAAGTTATTTACTTGTTCCCAAAATAGAAGAACTAGGGGCCACTCAATGAAATTGGCGTGCAGCAGGTTTAAAACAAATAAAAGGAAGTTCTTCTTCACACAGCGCACAGTCAATCTGTGGAACTCCTTACCTGAGGAGGCTGTGAAGGCTAGGACTATAACAGGGTTTAAAAGAGAGCTGGATAAATTCATGGAGGCTAAGTCCATAAATGGCTATTAGCCGGGATGGGTAATGAATGGTGTCCCTAGCCTCTGTCTGTCAGAGGGGGGTGATGGATGGCAGGAGAGAGATCGCTCGATCATACCTGTTAGGTTCACTCACTCCGGGGCACCTGGCATTGGCCACTGTCGGTAGACAGGATGCTGGGCTAGATGGACCTTTGGTCTGACCCAGTATGGCCGTTCTTATGTTCTTATGCATGTAATTGATTTCTTTTAACCTTTCCTAACCCTCACCTATACCTTTTTCCTTATACAATAAACCTTTAGATTTTAGATTCTAAAGGATTGGCAATAGCGTGATTTGTGGGGAGATCTAATTTTTGTATTGACCTGGGGCTGGGGCCTAATTCCTTAGAATTGGGGAGAACCGTTTTCTTTGTTTGGGGGATTGGTTTTCATAACCATTGGTCCCCAGGACAGGTGGCTGCTGGTGGTGATACTGGGAATCTGGAGTGTCTAAGGGAATTGCTTGTGTGACTTTGGTTTCACCCCACTGGCTAACCACAAGTCTTTTCTGTTTAGCTGGTTTGGTTTGCCTTAGTGTGAAGAAACCCCAGCTTTGGGCTGTAGTTGCCCCTTTGGAAGCAATCTGTCCTGATCTGACACTCACAGTTAGATCCCACCAGGAACAGCTCCGTCACATACGGGTACAGCTGTACCGGGCCCCGGACTTAAGGGGGCCTCCATGTCATAGCTAGTAATGAGATAAACTAAATCAGGCATAATAACGACGACGTAACCAATTAAGGGAATCATTTGTTTTGTTCGTTCGAAATAGGTAGATAAAATAGTTAAATCTAATACGCAAACCAACCCCAATACCTTGCCTTGCTCACTCGCATCACCTTTCGCTCGTCTATGTGCTAGAGACCGCACGCACGCGCCGCGCACCTCACACCACCGTGCGCCTCACGCCACCGTGCTACCGCCGACTGCGCCCGGTACCCCCGCAACACGACACCCCCGCTATGCCCGACCAGCAAGGCAGTCGGGCTTTGTATCTTGCGATAGCCGTGCGTGTGTTTTGTTCTTGCAGCGTCTACGTTTTTACGCAATTGTGTTTATGTACCCGTGCAATCATCATGAAACGACATAGATCTGGTGCTGAAAAGAGAAAGGAAAAATGAGAAAAAGAAGAGGCTAGCAAAGAGCTTAAGAAGAAAAATGTTCTTTACAAATTTTTAGAGAAGAGGCAGAAGACTGAAGAATTAGCTAAAAGTAACGAACTGTCTGATGCTGCCGTAGTGTCCCAAGGAGGTTTAAATGAGGCATCGAGTTCAAAATCAACCGACACCAAAACTTTGGAACAGGAGGTACGCCAGACTGGTTTTGAAATAGAAAAAAGTCCAGAAGAAGATCAAGCTTCTGAGCCTAAGACTTTTCAAATGGACTCGACAGATACATTTAACCCAAAAGATCAAGGTGAATGGCCGCAACAATTTACTGATCGTGACCGACAACTTATCGTGAAATTTGGCTTAAATACTGAAACAAAATTGAAAGAAATGGTCACAAAACTACCACAATATGTTGAAGGTCATGCATGCCCTACTTTTTTACTCCAAACAAATGCACCGAACGGACGCAAGAAGTCACCAAGAGACTGGCTTATGGCAAGTTGTAAGACTAATACATTGTATTGTGGCCCGTGCAGGCTATTTTTGGCCAGTTCGCAGACGAAACATCAAGCAAGCTCTCGTTACAGAAGAAGGGTTTAATCCAAATAAATCAACATGGCGTAAGTTGTACAGAAAACTTCCAGAACATGAAAATAGTCACCAACACAAGAATTGCTATTTGCAGTGGAGAACACTTGAACGTGATGTTATGGGAGATGGTGCAGCAATTGACAATGAACTGCAAAAACAGTTAAGGACCAAAAGAGAAAATGATATGTTTGCTAAAATGATTACTTGATGTTACAATTTATTTAGGCTCATGTGGTCAATCTTTTCGTGGTAGTACAGAAAAGATAGGAGACGTGTGTGACGGTGTACCCCATAAGGCTTTATGGGGGTGTGCCCCTGTAAATATATGTATGATGTTTCGGGAATATGGTTTTGCTAAAAAGTTCTCTCTCTGTGAAGGTAATGATCCACTGGATTTGTTCATCCTGTTTGTATGTATGTGTCTATGTTGTATTCAGAGTTATGAATACTGACTGTGGTTGGTTGGTTGTATGTGGACTTTGGAAAACAGCTGAACAGCTCTCTGAGAAAAAACTATTCTCAGTTAAGCCCAATTGAGAACCAATCAAGCAAACAATGAACTTTGTAGAAGCCCGTCCACACCCGAGCCTCCTCAGGAATGCGGCCTGACTAGGGGCGAGGGGAGTCTGGTTTAAATCTGCTACTTTGTCCACGTGCTCTGAAGAGCCCATGTGGACTCTGGATAAGGAGGGAGGGGCTCTCCACCGAGAGGAGGAAGCCTATAAAAACCTGTGAGAGACTTCTCCATTTTGTTCTCAGCTGGCTCAAGCAACAGCCCTCCATCTCCCAAGGATTCCTGGAAGAAACTGGAACAGAGGACTTTGACTGGGGGGGGGAGGGGGAGAGAGAGTGTGAGTGATTGCTGGACCCAGGCTAACAGGGAGTTTAGTCTGAAAGAAGGAATTTAGAGGGTGAGGTTTTTTTTACTGTAATAGTGTTCGATTTGTATGTTTTGTTTATTTTGTTTGGTAATTCCCTTTATTCTGTCTGTTACTATTTTGAACCACTTAAATCCTATTTCCTGTCTTTATTAAAATCACTTTTTACTTATTAGTTAACCTGGAGTACGTGTTGGTACCTGGGGGGACAAACAGCTGTGCATATCTCTCTCTATCATTGTTAGAGAGGGCGGACAATATATGAGTTTGCCCTGTTTAAGCTTTATACAGGGCAAAACAAATTTTATTCAGGGTTTGACCCCATTGGGAGTTGAGCATCTGAGTGCCAGAGGTAAGAATACCTCCTGCCTGTTTCCAGGAAGGCCCACAGCTGTTAGGGGACGTGGCTCAGACCTGGCAGGGTACTGAGGCCCTAAGCTGTTTGGGCAGGAAAACTGAGGCAGGAGTATCCTTGGCACATCAGGTGGCAACTCCTAAGGGGTTTCTGTGATCCCAACCCATCACAACGTGCACAATGGAAACTTTCTCTGTTGTCTCGAATTAATTTCACATTACAACACACTGCTAGAAGAACACTTAAAAAAAGTAAAGAGCCAAGATGATGGGGTTAAACGACTTCAAGCTCACTACATTTCACACGAAACTCAGAATGAGTTTATCGATTTGTATGGAAAAAGAGTTTTGGATGTAATTTTGGATGAAAGAGCAAAAGCAATTTATTTTTCCCATATATGTGATGCAACACAAACGTAGCTCACATTGAGCAAAATGTATTGATTTTGCGATATGTTTTCAAAGATGCAGAAACCAGACAATGGATCATTAAAAAAAGGTTCCTAGAGTTCTTTGACTTTTGCCAAAAAACTGGATTGGAAATTGCAGATGAAGTGTTAAGCAGACTGCAATATCATGCCATCAATATTGACGATTGCAGAGGGCAAGCCTACGATAGTGGAAGCAATATGTCGGGAAAATATAAAAGAGTTCAAGCTCGAATTCAAGAAAAACATCCAACAGCAATTTATTCACCATGTGCTGCACACTCTTTGAATCTTTTTGGTGTGCATGCTGCATCATGCTGTCCTGACGCCATAACTTTCTTTGGATGTATTAATCGCTTGTATGTTCTTTTTAGTGGCAGTCTTGACAGATGGAGCATACTGACAAAAAAGACGGGTTGCTCTCTTCACAGAGTGATATCCGTTGGAGTTCCAAAAAAGAAGCTATACGTTCTGTTACTAGGCACCTACCCAGTGTCATTCAGGTTTTAGAAGAATTAATTGACACCAGATGACAAAAACTCAGCGCTGAAGCCTACTCTGAAGCTGTTGGTTTGTGTAAATATTTTTCATCTTTTAAAGCTGTATTAATGGCAGTCACATGGGTAAAAGTTTTAGAAAGCTTTGATCAGAGGAATTTAATCTTACAGTCAAGAGCCATTACTATGGAAATTGCTACAGCGAATATAAAAGACCTAACATTCGAAATGCAGTCACTAAGGGAACAATGGCCAACTTTACTTTGAGGCCAAACTTGTTGCGAACAATGTAGGTACTACAGCAGAGTTCCTGCCTGAGTGTCGACAAGACCAGGACCCAGATATTAAATTTAAGATGAATGTTTTCCTGGTAATTATGGATTCTATAATAACAGAACTCAAACATCGATTTGAGCACATGAATCGTATCTTTAGTCTGTTTTCATCGCTGCTCAACTTTCAAAACATGAGAGAAGATGAGATAAGAGAAAGCTCTAAAACTGATAAAAATGTACCCAAAGGACTTAACATCAAACTTGGAAAGTGAAATTATTCACCTCAAAACTATTTATAAAGCGACTTTTACAGAAACTACAGACTCTGCCTCAGGAGGTTCCCTTGTATTATTGAATGCAATTTACAAGTTGCAGTTGGAAAGCATTTTTGGAGAAGTGTGCATTGCATTGCGCATTTTCTGTACTCTGCCAATAACAGTCGCGGAAGGTGAGCGAGCATTTAGTAAGCTTGCCTTAATAAAAAATGACATGCGAGGAACGATGCTTCAAGAGCGATTAAATGGTTTGGCATTGCTATCTATAGAACATGAAACAGCATGAGAAATAGATTTTAGTGATGTTATAAAAGACTTTGCCTCGGTAAAAGTGAGAAGACTTTTTAAAAAATATTTATGTTCATCATTAACAATAAACAATTTAACTAATGATTCATTATTTTAATTACCTACCAATAATACCTGTCTAGCTATGTTCAGAGGCATACTATATAGGTACATAGTTACTATTAGGTAATCTGTGGTACTTCTAGGTATAGCAGACAGCACGTTGAGCGTAACAATTTGGACTTTGTACCATTCTTGCATATCTCATGCGCCATAGGAGTTGAAATCGAACTACAAGTGTTACGCTTCAGGTGCTGTCGACTTTACCAGAGGGCCCACAAACTATTAGAGTAACGGGCCCCAAAATTTCTGTTGCCAGGCCTGCAAGAGCAGTGCCTGTACCACGACACTGACTCAGTGATATTTCTGAAAAGGGTGGATGACTGGAATCCCCCTTTGGGGGATTATTTAGGGACCTCACGAGTGAAATCCTGCCAGATGAACACATCACTGAGTTTGTGTGGGCAGGCCCAAAAACCTATGGGTATAAGCTGTCGGGAGGAAAGGCCTGTATGAAAGTCAAAGGTATTACTGTAAACGTAGCAAACTGTGAAAGGATCAACTTTGACAGTTTGAAAGATCTAGTCCTGGACTATTGCACGGATCAGCAAGAAAACACCTCAAAAGATCGAGGTGCAGCAGCCCTCTACCGTAAGAAACAAAAAACAATGGCAAATAGAGACAAAAACCCTTAAAAAAAACCCACAGAAAATAGTTTATATCAAGAGGGTCCTAGGAGAAGGGTTTAAAACCCTGCCCTACGGCTTTTGAAAAATGGAGACAAGATGGAAACACCCTTTTTCCGCAATTCTTGCGGGGCCTAGCAACTGTGGGAAAAGTTATTGTATAAAAAATGTATTGGATAATGCCAAACACACGCTGTCTGTTATGCCTGAGAATATTGTGTGGTGTTACAGTTGTTGGCAACCTTTGTATGAAGAACTGCTTTGTAAATATCCCTTTATCAATTTTGTGAAGGGGCTGCCTGATGCTTTTGTCGATGACCGTTTGTTTCCTACCAATAAAGTAAATATGATGATCATAGACGATCTGATGAATTCTACTTGTGAAAGCGATGAAATCGAGAAAGCTTTTACCAAGTAGATGCACCACAGAAACCTGAGCATTATGTATATAGTTCAGGACTTATTTTGTCAGGGAAAAAGGAATGGCACGATTAACCTAAACACAAAGTACATGGTTCTGTTCAAAAATCCCAGGGATAAATTACAAATAGCTAAGCTCGCTCGGCAAAATGTACCCCGGTAAAGCTCAATTCTTTCTAGAAGCTTTTGAGGATGCTACCAAAAGACCTTATGGCTACCTGGTGGTGGATTTAAATGCTTCCAGCACCAGAAGCTTAGAGTAAAAACTGGTCTTTTCCCTCCAGACTGGCCGGTGGTTTATACTTTGAAAAGAACAGCTGGGTATAAAAGGAGATGAATTATCGGCAGGCCCCTTTTTAACAGCCGGGGTTCCTGACCAAAAACATGTCTAGCTGTGTGAAGAGAAACCTGGTCCTTTTAAAATTACTTAGCAATTCGTCCCCGCAGCAAAGGAAGGCTATACTGTGTTCGGCCTCTATCTAGTAGCGGCCATCTCAGAAATAGCGCTCAATATCTTAAAAGGAAACATACCTTTGACACAGAATCAAGTGTGTGTGGTAAAAGAGAGACGCACGCTTATTAAAACTCTGTGTAATAAAAGGAATTCACTTTAAAAAAAGAAGCATCTGGTGAACCAGTCTGGGTGGTTTATCGGCCCTCTGTTAAGTTTTGCTATCCCTCTAATAACGGGGCTTTTGACTAATCGATAATGGAGTATGCAGAAAAAATGTACGTGGTGCCCAGCCACCAGCTGGAGCAATTAAGGGCTCCCCCTCTGGCAGAGGAAAATATCAGAACGATCGCAACTCGCTTACTGGATGCTGAAATGAAGTCTGTTCTTCAAAGAACTGACTTGGCCAAATACGAAAAGGCTAAACTTTACAGCATCGTGCTTCAAAGGTACCTAATGTACATGAAGCAGAACGATGTGGATAAAGGGAAAATAAGTCGGTTTCTACCGCAACAGGAACAAAGTGTGACTGCCAAACCCCCAGGAACACCAAAAAACTCAGACTGTTGCTCAGGAGGTTTTGGATAACATGAATAAGCGTTGTTAGAAAAATGTGATAGTATTGCTAAATAACCTGGGCCAGGATAAAAATATTTCTTCATGGAACGATAAAGGGTCTTGTGTACAAAGGCTCTGTGGTTAATGGTTCTAACATGCTCAACTTAGTCAGGGCCGTCACCCGGACTCGCTCTGTTCCTAGCAGACATGTACCTAAAGGATGGGATGCGTTTATGAATGCCATGGCGGAACTGAACGTACCATTCTTCCGTCATGGGCACTGCGGTCAACAGAGATCTTCTGGAATGCCTCAAGGCCTCGATTGCAGACACTGGGGTGGATCAAGAAACCATAACCCCTTTTTTGCAGTCTAAAAAAAGAAAATTGGCTAAAAGAGCCAAATGGCTCTTTCCACGATTTCAAAAACACATGTCCTGGGTAAGAAATGGCCTCCTCTGTCCGGCGCTGGGACTTATGGGGTAATGGTGCTGTGCTCTGATTGGCAGAGGGTGGTGGGAGGAGTTAGAGGGGTCACACACTCACTTCCGGACAGGTCACGCTGCCCCGGAAGTAATACCCCCCTGGGGCGGGACTTCCGGTGAGAGGTGGGCGTGGGGTAGGGGTCAAGTGGTAGGATTAGGGTTTGATTGACAGTAGGACCCTTAGATCAGAGGCAGAACAAGCTCAAAAGAAAAAGGAAAGACTGCAGAAAAGGAAAATTCACCAGCATCAGTGACTGATGGATGGATGAAGCCCAGTAAATATATTTTGCTTATTGGTTTGGTTGTTCTATGATGTTTTGTATTTTAAGTAAATACATAGGTGTGGGTGAGAAAGATGGCATAGTTCATTTTTGTAAAATGCCCCCCACCCATAAGCAAGGACAACTTTTCTGACAAGTAGTCAGAGCTACAAGGACACCTCCTCCAGAACCGTCAAAGAACCAGGAATCTGCTTTGAGACCTTTAACAACGCAAAACAGCACAAGAGTGCAGATGAAGCATCCGGGCAGTCCAAGCCTCATATACGTCAAACCCAAGAACAAAACAAAAGACTCTTGTAAAAAACAACCATGAAACCACAACTCCAGGTCCTCAGCGGCCACCACCACACCAAACCCTGAGGAAACTGAGTGGAAATACCCACATTCACAAACACAGAGCACGCACTCTAGGGGCTCAGAATATGCGCAAACCTGGAGCATACGCTCTAGGGGCTACGTATAAAAAACCAAGGACTAAAAGCTTCTGTGATACCAAGGTGTTGCAGTCACACAACCAGAACGCTAGTTCCTCAGCGGCCACCACCACACCAAGCCCTGAGGAAACTGAGCGAAAATGCCCACATTCACAAACCTGACAGGCGCTCTAGGGGTTGTGAATGAAAAACCAAGGACTGACAAACCATTCTCCCAAAACCATAAGCTCGTCACAGTTCCCCCATATTCTAGTGTTGGGGAAAGAGTTTGACGCTTCATTCAGAAAACAGATGGACACTGTGTCCTCAGGGAGTCTAAAAGAACGGGATTTTCGAAAGATTTTGGAAAAATATGATGCTTTGTTCAGAACAGTGCTGAAAGACAGGGGGGCTGGAAAGGGTGGCTCTAAGCAGACATGACTAGTCGTGGAAAGGGGCCTGGGTAAAAGGGGCACCCTTCAGGGTACACCTCAGCTCACGTGTAAACAGAAGGGGGGATGGCGCTTGGGGGGATAAAAAGATGGCTGCCAAAAAGTTTCAGGCCAGGGTCGTTGTAAAAATTCTTTAAAGGGCTAAAGAAATGAGGGGGAAAAAAACAAAAAAGATGCCCCCTACTGAAGGCTCTCAAACTGGCTTGTCTGAAAATGGGGAGGCGGAATCAGACTCTGGTTTAGCAAATTCCCCAGAGGGCTCTCTAGACGGGCCCCGTTCTATTCCCAAGGACCCTCATGGAGGTGCCTCCAAGTCTGACTCTCAAATAGCCTCTGATGTAGAAGATGCCGTTAATGTAGAAGATGCCCCATAGAGGAATCCAAGTAACCCTGAAAATACAGAGGTGTATATGGAAAGAGTGAGAAGTTGGCAATGTGAATTCGCTAGATTTGGGGGCACAGTGTATTGTGAGGAATTTCGTTGTGTCAATCTTGAGCAAATAAATTCAGCTCAGCAGGTTGTTGAAGCCATACACAGGGGAATACAGTTAGTGCTTGATGACATTAATGGTAGGGTATGCCCTGATGATTATGTTCAGTTACGTTTAGAGACCCGTAATTTAACTAACCCTTTGTTTTTGGTCAGAAGAACTAGGGATGAGTTGTCAGATGAGGATTTCTTAAATCAGATCTCAAAACTGCTACAGAGCAATAGAGAGTTGCATGTCGATGGGACATTGTGCCTTGTTGTGACAGTTGTAAGAAACAGGGGTGGGGGTGCTCAGAGTTTTAAATTCGATCCTTAATAGTCAAATTATTCATAAAAAGAGACAATGTTTAGCAGACCTGACTTACACCGGTACCAATTTGTGTTTTGCGGGTGAGCTCTTGGCCGTCATATCCGACCGTAAACCTACGGATGAGGAATTGTTAGCAGAGGCAAGAAAGTTGCATGAGAAACTGGGTTGGTCAGATCAAAAAAAAGATTATGCTCAGTGATGTAGCAAAGTTTGAACAACATTTAGGAGTTAACATACAGGTGGTGCTGTATAAGGCGAAAGATGGGTGGGGCTTTTTTAAAATGGGGGGCCCAGTGTACCCCAAGACTTATTTTATCCTGTTGTGTGATGAGCATTACTATGGGGTTCTGGATGTAAAAAAGTTGTTCGGAGCAAAAAATTATTGTGAGTTTTGCCACACGGTGTACAGCCACGACCACTCTTGCAGGTATTATTGCCGCCTCTGCTTAAGTGTAACATGCTCAGACAGCGTGGGCGTGCAGCTGGTGTCCTAGCTGTAGGCTGTATTGTCGGTCCAAAGAGTGTTTAGACAGACATATCGACTGCACATCAAAAAATCAAGTTGAACGCCTGTCTAAAACGGTGTGTGATAAGTGTCAGTCTTAGGTGAACAAGCGGCATAGGTGTAAAGGGAGGCGGTGTAAGCAGTGTCAGGGTTTGATCCTTGGTGGTGTAGACAGTCACCTCTGTTTTTTGGACAGCCTTAAAAAGCCCGAACCCTCAGAAAAGTATATTTATGATTTTGAATGCATGCAGGAGACTGGTTTGCACACTCCCAATTACATTTTTGCTATGGCCCTTGTTCAGATCAGTTTCTGTCTGCATCCTGTAAACACTTGCCCATACCGGTATTGCCCTGGCCTCTTTTGTCATTCAGTTTCGCATGCATTCTAAAACAATGTGCATTTCCTCACGTTTGGGGGCAAAGCCAGACTGAGGCACCTGCTCCCCTACTTGGTGTAAACTTTGCTTGTGCCAATCAGAAGTGAACACAAACAGGTTTTGGGCCCCGTCCCCTATGACACTTGTTTGATGTCATAGTTGGTACTTATGTTTCTGCCTACCATGTGCAGACAGGGAGAGGAGAAAGAAAACAAGTCCCGTGTATCCCGTGTACCCCACGTAACCGAGCCTGATCACCTCAAAGCCTCTCTCTCAGCTCACGTGTTTTCAAACAGAGCTTCTACATTTACTGTTCATTTATGTGTTGGTTTGTATTTGTAAGTATCAATTATTACTAAATGCTGCATCTTTGTTTGTAAATATTGTTAGCGGGTATTTTAGTCATTGTTTGTTTTAAGTTTCATTAAGTCTATTAGTTAATCAAAAAACTGCTCCCTTACCCCTTGTAATTATCCCCAATAAAACTTTAAATTGATTAATTTTAGTTGTGTGTGTGTGCGCGCATCCGCAGCTCACATCCTGACCCACACTCCCCTTGTATCTCTTACCTATATAGTTTATTGCCACGTGCAGCCTGGTAAATAACAGGCCTGCAATTTTTTTTCGCCCCTGCGAGTCCGTGGCAATCCACAGCCCTAAAGAAAGAAAAATCCTAGGAATTTAAGGGCGATGAGTGTCTCTCTGTTTGTTAAAACATTTATTGGCAAAGAGTTTCGAGACTACACCTTCCTAGCGCACAATTCTAAAGGTTATGATGCGTACTTCATCGTTAGACAGTTACTGAAGGAAAAGATGGGCCTAGAACTGATCCCTCAGGGTAGTAAATTAATGTGTGTGGAAGATAAGGCCCTCGGCATTCATTTTATAGACTCTTTAAACTTCTTGCCCTTGAAACTTAGCAAGCTGCCGCAGGGTTTGAAGCATGCAAAGGGTATTTTCCACATTTTTTTTAACACTTTAGAAAATCAAAATTATGTGGGGCCTGTGTCCGGTGTGGAGCACTAAGGTGTAGAAAGCACGATGCCCAGGGAAAAAGCAGAGTTTCTCAAATGGTATCGGGACCACAGTTCTGAGGCGTTTGACTTGCAGAAAGAGCTAGCGTATTACTGTCAGCAGGATGTCAAAATTTTGAGACAGGCTTGTATCCTCTACAGAAAAGAGATTATGAAAATGACGGAGAAGGGAGACATAGTAGAGAAAGAACCTGGTAAATTCACTGAGATTAAACAGTGTATAGATCCATTCTGGTACATGACACTGGCATCTGTCTGCATGGCTATGTACAGGTTTATGTTTTTGGAGCCTAACACGGTAGCTCTTCTCCCTCCAGACAACTATCACAGGCAGAAAAAGATATTCGACCTCCTCTATTCAGTGGCTGTTGTATATTTCTCACAAAGAAAATATACAAATACGGCATGCTTTATGGGGTGGGGAACTACAGGTAGGCCCCTACTTTTTAGACAGTTGTGCCAATGTTGAAGGGGTATGCAGAGCCTTTGAGTTTAACTGACATTTTTTCCATGGCGGTCTCACCTGTTATTGTGAAAAACACAAAATCCTAAGACGGGGACATCTTTTGGGTTTCTTTATTACAAGACGCAGCTCAAGACTGACTATCTAAAATGACTTGGTTTTGTAGTGAGGACTCTTTGGGAGCACGAGTGGGCGGTGATGAAAGAAACAGACGGAGCTTGCAGGCTTTTTAAACAGAGCCCAGTTACCCCAACCTCTTGTGCCTAGGGATGCTCTTTTTGGGGGAAGGACAAACGCTATCTGCCTATATTACAAGCCTAACCCTGGGGAAGAAATCCATTATTATGATTTTACCAGCCTGTGCCCTTTCCTAAACAAAACCAAAGAATTCTCTATCAGACACCCCAATATAGTTTACGACAAATTTGGACCCCTTGCAAATTATTCTGGAATTGCAAAAGTTAAAATGTACCCCCCGCAAGGCCTCTTTTTCCTATTGTTACCGGTCAGAGTGGGTGGCAAGCTTATGTTCCCGCTATGCTGAACCTCTGCAGAAACCGAGCAGCGGGAGCCCTGCACCCATACTAACGAGGAGAGGGCCATCCTGGGGACTTGGTGCACGGTGGAATTGAATGCTGCCATAGCGAAGGGGTACACGGTGAATAAAATCTATGAAATCTGGCATTTTAATGAAAAGTCTGATAAACTCTTCAGAATACATAAAATTACCCCTCCGCCAGAAACAAGAGGCTTCAGGGTATCCCAGTTGGTGCACAAATGAAGAAAAACAAAATAAGTAAGTTAGCGATTTCTACCAGAAATCAGGCGTACGTTTATGCCCACACGAGATCAGATCAAACCCTGCTAAACGCCAAATGGCTAAACTGTTTTTAAATTCTCTGTGGGGTAAATACGGCCAAAGAACCAACCTACCCAACACCAGCATTGAGAGACCCCGACGAACTCTTGCAGTACCTGTTTTCCCCCCAGTTACGAGGTTTCATCCTGTGAGTTTATCTATGATGAAACAGCGTGTGTATCTTGGAAGCACGCAACAGAACAGTACTCGGTCTCTGGCACTACCAATGTTTTCATAGCCTGTTTCACCACTGCTTACGCCTCCTTAGAAATACAGCCTCCTAGATGGTTTGCAAGAGCGGTGCCTGTACCACGACACTGACTCGGTGATATTTGTGAAAAGGGTGGGTGACTGAAATCCCCCTCTGGGAGTTTATTTAGGGGACCTCACGAGTGAAATCCCCCCAGATGAACACATCACTGAGTTTGTGTCGGCAGGCCCGAAAAACCTATGGGTATAAGCTGTCGGGAGGAAAGGCTTGTATGAAAGTCAAAGGTATTACTCTAAATGTAGCAAACTGTGAAAAGATCAAATTTGACAGTTTGAAAGATCTAGTCCTGGACTATTGCACGGATCTGCAAGAACACACCTCAAAAAAGACAGAGGTGCAGATGCCCTTTATCGTAAGAAACAAAAACTGTTGGCAAATAGAGACAAAAACCCTTAAAAACACAGAAAGTCATTTATAACAAGAGGGTCCTAGGAGAAGAGTTTAAAACCCTGCCCTAGGGCTTTTGAAAAATGGATACAAGATGGAAACATCCCTTTTCTGCAATTCTCGCGGGGCCTAGCAACTGTGGGAAAAGTTATTGTATAAAAAATGTGTGGTGTATTGTATAAAAAATTGTGTGGTGTTACAGTTGTGTGACAACCTTTGTATGAAGAACTGCTTTGTAAATATCCCTTTATCAATTTTGTGGAGGGGCTGCCTGATGCTTTTGGACGATGACCATTTGTTTCCTACCAAGTAAATATGATTATCATAGACGATCTGATGAACTCTGCTTGTGAAAGCGATGAAATCGAGAAAACCTTTACCAAGTACGTGCACCACAGGAACCTGAGCATTATGTATATAGTTCAGAACGTATTTTGTCAGGGGAAAAAAAAGAGTCGCACGATTAACCTAAACACAAAGTACATGGTTCTGTTCAATAACCCCAGGGATAAATTACAAATAGCTACGCTTGCTCGGCAAATGTACCCTGGCAAAGCTCAATTCTTTCTAGAAGCTTTTGAGGATGCTACCAAAAGACCTTATGGCTACCTGGTTGTGGATTTAAATGCTTCCACACCAGAAGCTTATAGACTAAGAACTGGTCTTTCCCCTCCAGACTGGCCGGTGGTTTATACTTTGAAAAGAACAACAGCCAGGTATAAAAGGAGATGAATTTTCGGCAGGCCCCTTTTTAACAGCCGGGGTTCCTGACCAAAAACATGTCTAGCTGTGTGAAGAGAAACCTGGTCCTTTTAAAATTACTTAGCAATTCGTCCCCGCAGCAAAGGAAGGCTATACTGTGTTCGGCCTCTATCTAGTAGCGGCCATCTCAGAAATAGCGCTCAACACCTTAAAAGGAAATGTACCTTTGACACAGAATCAAGTGCGTGTGCTTAAAAAGAGATGCACGCTTATTAAAACTGTGTAATGAAAGGATTTCACTTAAAAAAAAGAAGCGTCTGGTGAAGCAGTCTGGGGGGTTTATCAGCCTCTGTTAAGTTTTGCTATCCCTCTAATAACGGGGCTTTTGACTAATCGATAATGGAATATGCAGAAAAAAAAAATGTACCTGGTGCCCAGCCACCAGATGGAGCAATTAAGGGCTCCCCCTCCGGCAGAGGAAAATATCAGAACGATCGCAACTTGCTTACTGGATGCTGAAATGAAGTCTGTTCTTCAAAGATCTGACTTGGCCAAATACGAAAAGGCTAAACTTTACAGTGCCGTTCTTCAAAGGTACCTAACGTACGTGAAGTAGAGCGATGTGGATAAAGGGAAAATAAGTCCTGTATTTCTTTCCATTCAGGTGTCTTCCTTAGTAGCACCCACTTGAACTTCTCAGTGTTTCCTACACTGCACTTCCACTTGTTGATATATTCAAAGCTGGTTTCATAGAAATTAGACTACCTCAAAAAACTTAGCCTCATTAATTTCTCCTTAATCTACTAACATTTTCAGTTGTTTTTTGAGATTAGTAGTTACAAACACTTCACTTTCTGGACTCTAAATTGTTTAGAAGATTTCCAAATGTTTATGGCTACTTCTGTAGCTGAAATATTATCTTTTTCAATTAAACTAATGTATGTTTGGAACGTAGACACTATCTCTTGAAAATGACAACCGCAATTTCAAACAGGGATCTTCAAACAGTTTTCGCAAGAATATAAGTAGTAAGCCCATCAAACATGCTTAAAATTCTGTCAATTGATGGACCCAAGGACAAAAATCTTATATTTCCATGCTCTAACAATTTAGCATAATTGTATCCTGCAAAGTCACAAAAGTTTTTCAGTTCTTCAACTGTAACTGTGTATATATGGAAGTATCTGTATACTTTCACTGCAAAACATTCAATATCAATTGGTAAACAGTCGACAGCACACTGGAGACAATTGTGTATAATGTGTGCCCCACAACCAATACCGATAATCGGCCTCTTCAGTTCAGTTTCAAGTTTTTGCCACACATTTTTTTTGCCAAGTCTTTTGCAACCACCCAAATTGGTGTTCGTGTTATCTGCACACAAAGCAACAATTTTGTTTTGTAAAGTAAATTTGTCAATTATTTCCTTCAACATAGCACACTGTAGATCAGATGTTTCACCAGGTAAGGAAACAAAGTCTATAATTTTGTCTTGAACACCACAATTTGGCAAAAAGTACCGCACAACGATTGGAAAAAATTATATCCTGTGGCTCTTTTACAAAAAACAGCTCACTTAAAGCACCATCCTCCTGAGAGAGAGAAAACAGTTTTTGTCTGTAAGTACAGGTATGCAAGCATCAGAAAGCAGTCTTGCACTCAATTATTACACCAGTACAATTGTGATATCTGAGGCCTGCGAGTACCAGGTTCTACGCCCACTGAACTAAAATCTGTGTGTTCTGGGTAAGCACAAGGATCAGGCCCCAAATAACTACACAAATATTTGCTTCCTGTTTTCAAATGTATGCAATTATGTTAATGAGAAAGCAGGATTAGAGTTTTAAATATTTGTTATCATACCCAAGATTCAGCATAAAAAAATTGGAATCTGAATATTCAAACTTCTCTCTTCCCCCCCTTTCCCTGATTCCCACCAATCTAGGCACTAAAACATCATCTCAGCTTTTGCAAACAGAATAAGAAAATAATCCTGATACACATGTGGAGCTTTTGCTAGTAAAGCATCATCTACAGGGGAATCTGGGAGCACAAGTTTGTTTGCTAATTTTACAAGCTTGTCAAAAAGATCTTGAACAGGGTAAGACATAAAAGTCTAATTTTACAAGAAATCATTAGCAAAACCCTGTCTTTGGGAGCTAGAGGTTCCTTCCCAAGTCCCCAGAAGTGTCTGGACCCTCTGTACCTATTTCCATGGGAGAAACTTATCTTTTTTGGCAAATTAGGGGGGCTGGGTTTGGAGTCTTGTGTTTTGGAAGTGGCAAAATTTCAACTCTGCTGCCAGAGAACCTGAACAGTTCGCTTCATTTCTGCAGTTGAGCAGAGGTATTTAGAATACAAACAATGCAACTTTCCAGAGTTGGTAATTCTTGCCGCTGGTACCCAGTGGGGGAGGAAAGGCAGGAATTAGCAAACCTTTATTTCAACTTGTGTGTATGGCCAACTGTTCCAGAAACGTGTGACTAATTGATCGCTTACTGTCTAATGGGGGTAGGGATGGTTTAATTAACCAACACATTTCGTTAGAAGAACCGCTTAGCAGAGGAAACCAGGTTTTCCCAGCCTTACCCCCTCCCGCAACACACGCCTATCTCGAGATAAAGTTGATGAGTCCCCATACACACCCATCCCACTTCCCCTCCACTGATAAAGGTGGGGGGGGGCTTTATAAATCTGTTCTCTCTGCTGAGAGAGAGACACTGGGGGGAGGGGGGGAGGCGCTCACTGAATGGGTAGCTCTTGATTAGGACAGAAACTCCTTGGCAATTGATTTCTCCGGTCCTGATCAATCAACGTCCAGGAACCCTCCAATCATGCAATTTGCCCAGGGTCCACACACATCTGAGAGCTCCTTTTCATAGCTGCTCCTGGGCTATGCAGATTATACCTGCACCCTCCTCTTCTGTTGTGACTCCAATCACTGGCCCGCCTTTGATCCCTTTCTCATGCTAACAAAGATCTGAGCTGGGAAAGTGAAAGCCAGACACTGGCAATTAAGAAAGAAGGTGCAGGACAGTCTCTAACCCAGATGCGGTGAATGAAAATGCCCCTGGGCCAGCCAGTGCAAGGATTCAATTGGCGGCGGCTTCCCCAGCACCTTATCTTCCTGAATTCACTTCCAGCCTTCCCCAAAGACAGCTCGCACCACTCCGTTTGCCTGCTGAAAATCACCCCCTATGAGAAATAAATAAGCTACATTCAGTTTTTTTACAAAAAGCGGGACAAAATTGACATTTATATTAAAACGACGGGATGGTCGGGAAATATGAAAAAAACGGTACTGTCCCGTTTAAAATGATAGGTATGGTCAGCCTATTTAGTGTGTTTTATAAACCTGCTGCTTTTGTGCATTTTTTTTTTTTACCTTGGCCTGGTGGTAAAAAACAACAACCCATTTGTAACTAACCCAGAAGGCCCAACCACACATGTGGCTTTTAAATGTGTGTGGTGCTGCTTTTGAGTGTGAGGGGGGTCTGTGCAAGGCACAGGTGTAGGTTTTTAAAATATTTGGTTACAAACTGTTTCAAACTAACCAGGGATTCTGTTCAAAATGTGTTTTAAAAGCAGTTTGGTTTTTATTCTGCAAAAATGAGATGCATTTCTACATGTTTTATAATAACGTTTGCGCCACAGTACGGTCAAAACATGAGAGATCCTTAGACCAGAGGCAGAACAAGCTCAAAAGAAAAAGGAAAGACAGCTCAAAAGGAAAATTCACCAGCATCAGTGACTGATGGATGGATGAAGCCCAGTAAATATATTTTGCTTTTTGGTTTGGTTGTTCCATGAGGTTTTGTATTTTAAGTGAATATATAGGTGTGGGTGAGAAAGATGGCAAAGTTTTTGTAAAATGTCCCGTCCCGTCTTCCCACCCCCCCCCCCCATAGGTAAGGGCAACTTTTCTGACAATGCTGTAGTCAGAGCTACAAGGACACCTCCTCCAGAACCGTCAAAGAACCAGGAATCTGCTTTGAGACCTTTAACAACGCAAAACAGCACAAGAGTGCAGATGAAGCATCCGGGCAGTCCAAGCCTCATATACGTCAAACCCAAGAACAAAACAAGACTCAGGTAAAAAACAACCGTGAAACCACAACTCCATTCCTCCGCGGCCACCACACCACCAAGCCCTGAGGAAACTGAGCGAAAATGCCCACATTCACAAACCTGGAGCAGGTGCTCTAGTGGTTGTGAATAAAAAACCAAGGACTGACAAACCATTCTCCCAAAACCATAAGCTCGTCACAGTTCCCCCATATTCTAGTGTTGGGGGAAGAGTTTGACGCTTCATTCCAAAAACTGATGAATGCTGTATCCTCAGGGAGTCTAAAAGAACGGGATTTTAGAAAGATTAGGGAAAAATATGATGCTTTGTTCAGAACAGTGCTGAAAGACAGGGGGGATGGAAAGGGTGGCTCTAAGCAGGCATGACTAGTCGTGGAAAGGGGCCTGGGTAAAAGGGGCACCCTTCAGGGTACACACCAGCTCATGTGTAAACAAAAGGAGGGACAGCCCCTGGGGGATAAACAGATGGCTGCCAAAAAGTTTCAGGCCAGGGTCATTGTAAAAGTTTTAAAAAGGGCTAAAGTAACGAGAGGGAAAAACACAAAAAGATGCCCCCTACTGTAGGCTCTCAAACTGGCTTGTCTGAAAATGGGGAGGCGGAATCAGACTCTGGTTTAGCAAATACCCCAGAGGGCTCTCTAGACGGGTCCCGTTCTATTCCCAAGGACCCTCATGGAGGCGCCTACGAGTCGGACTCTCAAATAGCCTCTGATGTAGAAGATGCCGCTAACGTCCCCGTAGAGAAATCCAAGTAACCCTGAAAATGCAGAGGTGTATATGGAAAGAGTGAGAAGTTGGCAACGTGAATTCGCTAGATTTGGGGGGGACGGTGTATTGTGAGGAATTTCGTTTTGTCAATCATGAGCAAATAAATTCAGCTCAGCAGGTTGTTGAAGCCACACACAGGGGAATGTGCTTGATGACATTAATGGTAGGGTATGCCCTGATGATTATGTTCAGTTAAGTTTAGAGCGACGTAATTTAACTAACCCTTTGTTTTCGGTCAGAAGAACTAGGGATGAGTTGTCAGCTGAGAATTTCTTAAATCAGACCTCAAAACTGCTACAGAGCAATAGAGAGTTGCATGTCGATGGAACATTGTGCCTAGTTGTGACAGTTGTAAGAAACAAGGGTGGGGTTGCTCATAGAGTTTTAAATTAGATCCTTAGTCAAATTATTCATAAAAATAGACAACGTTTAAGTAGACCTGACTTACACCGGTACCAATTTCTGTTTTGATGGTGGGCTCTTGGCCGTCATGTCTGACCATAAACCTACGGATGCGGAATTGTTAGCAGAGGCAAGAAAGTTGCATGAGAAACTGGGTTGGTCAGATCAAAAAAAGGTTATGCTCAGTGACGTAGCAAAGTTTGAACAACATTTAGGAGTTAACATACAGGTGGTGCTGTATAAGGCGAAAGATGGGTGGGGCTTTTTTAAAACGGGGGACCAAGTATACCCCAAGACTTATTTTATCCTGTTGCGTGATGAGCATTACTATGGGGTTCTGGATGTAAAAAAGTTGTTTGTAGTGAAAAAATTATTGTGAGTTTTGCCACACGGTGTACAGCCACGACCACTCTTGCAGGTATTATTGCCGCCTCTGAGCATAACATGCTCAGACAGCCTGGGCGTGCAGCTGAGGTGTCCTAGCTGTAGACTGTAGTGTCGGTCCAAAGAGTGTTTAGACAGACATCTCGACTGCGCATCAAAAAATCAAGTTGAACTCCTGTCTAAAACGGTGTGTGATAAGTGTCCGTCTTACGTGAACAAGCGGCATAGGTGTAAAGGGAGGCGGTGTAAGCAGTGTCAGGGTTTGATCGTTTGTGGTGTAGACAGTCACCTCTGTTTTCGGGACAGCCTTAGAAAGCCCGAATCCTCAGAAAAGTATATTTTTTATGATTTTGAATGCATGCAGGAGACTGGTTTGCACACTCCCAATTACATTTTTGCTATGGCCCTAAAGCCAGAAGAATCCGGGGAATTTAAGGGCGATGAGTGTCTCTCTCCGTTTGTTAAAACCTTTATTGGCAAAGAGTTTCGAGACTACACCTTCCTAGCGCACAATTCTAAAGGTTACGATGCGTACTTCATCGTTAGACAGTTACTGAAGGAAAAGATGGGCCTAGAACTGATCACCCAGGGTAGTAAATTAATGTGTGTGGAAGTTAAGGCCCTGGGCATTCGTTTTATAGACTCTAAACTTCTTACCCATGGGGTTTGAAGGGTGCAAAGGGTATTTTCCACATTTTTTTAACACTTTAGAAAATCAAAATTACAGGGTCCTATGCCTGGTGTGGAGCACTATGGTGTAGAAAGCATGATGCCAAGAGAAAAACAGAGTTTCTCGACTGGTATCAGGACCACCGCTCTGAGGCATTTGACTTGCAGAAAGAGCTAGCGTATTACTGTCAGCAGGATGTCAAAATTTTGAGACAGGCTTGTATCCTCTACAGAAAAGAGATTATGAAAATGACGGAGAAGGGAGACATAGTAGAGAAAGAACCTGGTAAATTCACTGAGATAAAACAGTGTATAGATCCATTCCGGTACATGACACTGGCATCTGTCTGCATGGCTACGTACAGGTTTATGTTTTTGGAGCCTAACATGGTAGCTCTTCTCCCTCCAGACAACAATCACAGGCAGAAAAAGATATTTGACCCCCTCAATTCAGTGGCTGTTGTATATTTCTCAAAGAAAATATACAAATACGGCATGCTTTACAGGGTGGGGAACTACAGGTAGGCCCCTACTTTAGACGGTTATGCCAACATTGATGGGGTATGCAGAGCCTTTGAGTTTAATGGATGTTTTTTCCATGGCTGTCTCACCTGTTATTGTGAAAAAACACAAAATCCTAGGACGGGGACATCTTTTGGGTTTCTATATTACAAGACGCAGCTTAAGACCGACTATCTAAAATGACTTGGTTTTGTAGTGAGGACTCTTTGGGAGCACGAGTGGGCGGTGATGAAAGAAAGACAGGGAACTTGCAGGCTTTTTAAACAGAGCTCAGTTACCCCAACCTCTCGTGCCTAGGGATGCTCTTTTTTGGGGGGGGAAGGACAAACGTTATCCGCCTATATTACAAGCCTAACCCTGGGGAAGAAATCCATTATTATGATTACCAGCCTGTGCCCTTTCCTAAACAAAACCAAAGAATACCCTATCAGACACCCCGATATAGTTTATGACAAATTTGGACCCCTTGCAAATTATTTTGGAATTGCAAAAAGTTAAAATGTACCCCCTGCGAGGCCTCTTTTTCCCCATGGTTACTGGTCAGAGTGGGTGGCAAGCTTATGTTCCCTCTATGCCAAACCTCTGCGGAAACCAAGCAGCGGGAACCCTGCACCCATACTAACAAGGAGAGGGCCATCCTGGGGACTTGGTGCACGGTGGAATTGAACGCTGCCAAAGCGAAGGGGTACACTGTGGCTAAAATCTATGAAATCTGGCATTTTAATGAAAAGTCTGATAAACTCTTTTCAGAATACATAAAATTACCCCTCCGCCAGAAACAAGAGGATTCAGGGTGTCTCAATTGGTGCACAAACAAGGAAAAACAAAATAAGTACGTTAGCGATTTCTACCAGAAAAAAGTTGTACATTTACGCCCACACAATCAGATCAAACCCTGCTAAACGCCAAATCGCTAAACTGTCTGTAAATTCTCTGTGGGGTAAATTTGGCCAAAGAACCAACCTACCCAACACCAGCATTGTGAGAGACCCTGACGAACTCTTGCAGTACCTGTTTTCCCTTTAGATACTGAAGGTTTGGCAACAGTATGATTTGTGGGTAAGATCTAAGTGGTATATTGACCTGGGTCTGGGGCTTGGGACTTTGGAATTGGGAAAACCTTTTTTTATTACTGGGGCATTTGTTTTCATAAGCATTCATCCCAATAAGGAGTGGTGCTGGTGGTGATACTGGGAAACTTGAGTGTCTGGGGGAATTGCTTCATGATTTCTGACTAGCTGGGGGGTAAAACCAAAGTCCTCTGTTTGGCTGGTTTGCTGTGCCTTAGTAGTGAAGGAACTCCCACCTTGGCCTGTGACTGCCCTGTTCTAAGCAATCTACCCTTCAGTAGTGTCTCACCGAAGGCTGCTCTGTTAGTGACATCATCAAGCTAGGATCCACAGAACCAGATCAGAACTCGACACTAACCAAATGTGAATTTTGATATTGAGAGTTTGGTTGGTGAAGGGCAGTTGCAATGGGTGAGCAAAGAGCATATGAGGGCCTTGACAAAAAAAGCCCTGGAAGATTTGTGTTCAGAACAGGGGATAAGCTTTAGAAAGAAAGCTACAAATCAAGAACCGAGAGATCTGTTTATGGCCAGGGATCAGAAGGCAGGGGCATAACCCTTACCTGGTACTACAGAAGCAATCAGAATGCAAAGAAACTGCAACTTGAGCATGAACAGAATCTAGGAGATCTTCTACTGCTGGAAAAGCATATGGAGAAGGAGGCTGATGAGAGAGGGGAGGTCACCACCGCCTGGTGCTCCACTTCCCCACCACGAGAAACACTGGGGAAGGGTGTGTCCCTTTACACCAATATGGAGGAAAAAAGAGGAGTTTTTCCCCCTTTGAACACCGCTGCAATCTGCCCAAGACCCCTAATGATCAGCAAATGCCTGTCCTGATGACCAGAGTAACTGGAAAAGCCAAGGAGGTATTTAATGAATTGGGGGAACAAGGAGCCTGATTCTTACAAAATTAAGGTTAGACATTCTAAAATTTCTAATGATGGAATGTGCCCATAAGCTTTGTTAAAAAGTAGGTTATGGGAACAAAAGCACATGGGAGTTTTTAGATAGTGCTTGACCACATTAGAGCTACTGTTTGTAATAGGGACCCTGAGTCAGTTGCAGAAATTGCAGATGCCCATACCCAAAACAGGGCTTGGGAAGGGTGTAAATCCCACGGGAAAGCTAATCACCATTCGCCCCAGTTCAAGAGGAGGGAAGTAAACCTGGCCCTGACTCTTCTAGAAGAGATCATGGGGGCCCAGAGGGTAGGAATTCTCACCCCAAGAACAAGCAGGTTAAGTGCTATCACTGTTAGAGATGATGGAGGCAGAAGCCCAGCAGCAGAGTGGGGGCTATCCAGTTTATTGCACTCAATGTAGCATGTATGACTATCTGCCCTATGGGCGGGTGGCGTATGTGTGCATTTGGTGCAAGGAGCTCCTGGCCCTCGGAGACCGTGGAGGCCAGGGTGGCGGAACTGGAGGAGCAAAGGGAGGCAGAGAGGTATGTTGGAGACTTTCAGGGACATCGTAGGCTTGTCCCACCTCCGGTCAGACAGCCCCTGTGTTGTTGGGGAGGATGAAAGGCCTCGGGAAGGAGAGCAGTCAACGGGAGCAGAGGGAAACCTTCCCACAGCTGGGACCCTCCTTCCAGGTGACGGTGGGGTGTCCCCTTGCACAGAGGTCACCTCTCCAGGGGAGGGAACTCCAATTATTAGGAAACGGCAGCTGTTAGTAATGGGAGATTCGATCATAAGAAATATAGATAGCTGGGTTTGTGATGATCGGGAGAACCGTATGGTGACTTGCCTGCCTGGTGCAAAGGGTGCGGATCTATCGAGGCATCTAGATAGACTTATGAGTAGTGCTGGGGAGGAGCCGGTGGTCGTGGTACATGTAGGTACCAACGACATAGGGAAGGGTAGGAGAGATGTCCTGGAGGCCAAATTTAGGTTGCTAGGAAAGGTTGAAATCCAGGACCTCTATGGTGGCTTTCTCAGAAATGCTTCCAGTTCCACGCGCAGGGCCAGGTAGGCAGGCAGAGCTTCAGAGTCTCAATGTGTGGATGAGACGATGGTGTAGAGAGGAAGGGTTCAGATTTATTAGGAACTGGGGAAACTTTTGGGATAGGGGGAGCCTATACAGGAAGGATGGGCTCCACCTAAACCAAAGTGGAACCAGGTTGCTGGCACTTAACATTAAAAAGGTTGCAGAGAAGTTTTTAAACTAAGAGATGGGGGAAAGCCGATTGCTGCAGAGGAGCACGTGGATCGGATAGAGACTTCTCTTACAGGAGGGTCTGTCGTTAGAGATTCTCTAGGTTTTAGATAGGAAAGGATGGAAAAGGATAAAGGAGGGGCCAGATCAGATGAGAAATTTTCACATAAAGAATCTGACACACCGGGGAAGAGCAGACAGATAAACAGTGACCAGTTTTTAAAGTGCTTGTACACAAATGCCAGAAGTCTAAATAATAAGGTGGGTGAACTAGAGTGCCTCGTGTTAGAGGAGGATATTGACATAATAGGCATCACAGAAACATGGTGGACCGAGGACAATCAATGGGACACAATCATTCCAGGGTATAAAATATATCGGAAGGACAGAATAGGTCGTGGGGGCGGGGGAGTGGCACTTTATGTAAAAGATAGTGTAGAATCAAATGAAGTAAAAATCTTAAATGAATCCACATGTTCCATAGAATCACTATGGATAGTAATTTCATGCTCTAATAAGAACATAACAATAGGGCTCTATTATCGACCACCTGATCAGGACAGTGATAGGGATGACGAAATGCTAAGGGAGATTAGAGAGGCTGTCAAAATAAAGAACCCAATAATAGTGGGAGACTTCAATTATCCCAACATTGACTGGGTACATGTCACCTCAGGACGAAATGCAGAGATGAAATTTCTTGATACTTTAAATGACTGCTTCTTGGAGCAGCTGGTACAGGAACCCACAAGGGGAGAGGCAACTCTTGATTTAGTCCTGAGTGGAGCGCAGGATCTGGTTCAAGAGGTAACTATAAAAGGACCGCTGGGAAATAGTGACCATAATATAATAACATTTAACATTCCTATGGTGGGAATAACACCTCAGAAGCCCAACACTGGGGCATTTAATTTCAAAAAGGGGAACTATGCAAGAATGAGGGGGTTAGTTAAACGGAAATTAAAAGGTAAAGTGACTAAAGTGAAATCCCTGCAAGCTGCATGGACTCTCTTCAAAGATACCATAATAAAGGCCCAACTCAAATGTATACCCCCAAATTAAAAAACAACGCCAGAAAACTAAAAAAGAGCCACCGTGGCTTAACAGTCAAGTAAAAGAAGCAGTGAGAGAGAAAAAGGCATCTTTTAAAAAGTGGAAGTCTAATCCTAGTGAGGTAAATAGAAAGGAGCATAAGCACTGCCAAATAAAGCGTAAGAATGTAATAAGAAAAGCTAAAATGGAGTTTGAAGAACAGCTAGCCAAAAACTCAAAAGGTAATAACAAAATGTTTTTTAAATATGTCAGAAGCAGGAAGCCTGCTAAACAACCAGTGGGGCCCCTGGATGACAGAGATACAAATTGAGCACTTAAAGATGACAGAGTCATTGCAGAGAAACTAAATGAATTCTTTGCTTCAGTCTTCACGGCTGAGGACGTTAGGGAGATTCCTAAACCTGAGCTGTCTTTTGTAGGTGACAAATCTGAGGTATTGTCACAAATTGAAGTATCAGTAGAGGAGGTTCTGGAACTCATTGATAAACTAACTGTAACAAGTCACCGGGACCAGATGGCATTCACCCAAGAGTTCTGAAAGAACTCAAAGGTGAAATTGCGGCACTATTAACGAGGGTTTGTAACCTATCCTTTAAATCTGCTACTGTGCCCAGTGACTGGAAGAGAGCTAATGTAACGCCAATATTTAAAAAGGGCTCTAGAGGTGATCCTGGCAATTACAGACCAGTCAGTCTAACGTCCGTACCGGGAAAATTAGTTGAAACAATAGTAAAGAATAAAATTGTCAGACACATAGAAGAGCATAAATTGTTGGGCAAAAGTCAACATGGTTTCTGCAAAGGGAAATCGTGTCTTACTAATCTATTAGAGTTCTTTGAAGGGGTCAGCAAACATGTGGAAAAGGGGGATCCGGTGGACAGAGTGTACTTAGATTTCCAGAAAGCCTTTGACAAGGTCCCTCACCAAAGGCTCTTACGTAAATTAAGCTGCCATGGGATAAGAGGGAAGATCTTCTCATGGATTGAAAACTGGTTAAAAGACAGGGAACAAAGGGTAGGAATAAATGGAACTTTTTCAGAATGGAGAGGGGTAACTAGTGGTGTTCCCTAAGGGTCAGTCCTGGGACCGATCCTATTCAACTTATTTATAAATGATTTGGAGGAAGGGGTAAACAGTGATGTGGCAAAGTTTGCAGATGATACTAAACTGCTCAAAGTAGTAAGGACCAAAGCAGACTGTGAAGAACTTCAAAAAGATCTCACTAAACTAAGTGATTGGGCAAGAAAATGGCAAATGAAATTTAATGTGGATAAATGTAAAGTAATGCACATTGGAAAAAATAACCCCAACTATACATACAATATGATGGGGGCTAATTTAGCTACAACCAATCAGGAAAAAGACCTGGGAGTCATTGTGGATAGTTCTCTGAAGGCATCCACGCAGTGTGCAGCGGCAGTCAAAAAAGCAAACAGGATGTTAGGAATCATTAAAAAAGGGATAGAGAATAAGTCTGAGAATATCTTATTGCCCTTATACAAATCCATGGTGCGCCCACATCTTGAATACTGCGTGCAAATGTGGTCTCATCTCAAAAAGGATATACTGGCACTAGAAAAGGTTCAGAGAAGGGCAACTAAAATGATTAGGGGTTTGGAACGGGTCCCATATGAAGAGAGATTAAAGAGGCTAGGACTTTTTATCTTGGAAAAGAGGAGACTGAGGGGGGATATGATAGAGGTATATAAAATTATGAGTGGTGTGGAGGAAGTAGATAAGGAAAAGTTATTTACTTGTTCCCAAAATAGAAGAACTAGGGGCCACTCAATAAAATTGGCGTGCAGCAGGTTTAAAACAAATAAAAGGAAGTTCTTCTTCACACAGCGCACAGTCAACCTGTGGAACTCCTTACCTGAGGAGGCTGTGAAGGCTAGGACTATATCAGGGTTTAAAAGAGAGCTGGATAAATTCATGGAGGCTAAGTCCATAAATGGCTATTAGCCGGGATGGGTAATGAATGGTGTCCCTAGCCTCTGTCTGTCAGAGGGGGGTGATGGATGGCAGGAGAGAGATCGCTCGATCATACCTGTTAGGTTCACTCACTCCGGGGCACCTGGCATTGGCCACTGTCGGTAGACAGGATGCTGGGCTAGATGGACCTTTGGTCTGACCCAGTATGGCCGTTCTTATGTTCTTATGTGGTGTGCTTGGCCACATGAGATCACATCGCCTGACCCTCAAGGGCAGCCCAAATGCCATAGTAAATGCCAGCTCCATTACTTTGAGCACCGAGGATGAAACAAGCCGCAAGAGCGCCACCTTGAGTCCAGGTGCAAGCACAGCAATGGCCAATGTCAACCCATCCTCTCCAGCAGTATGGCGGGGGAGGAGGTGGTGCGTCAACAGATATGTCAGGACTGAGGCATGGCGAGGGAGGGAGAGATTTATTAAGGAGGCAAAGGTCAATGGTGTGACGTGCATGGGATGGCGAGATACTGGCTCTGATGTGACTATAAGGGACATCTGGTGAAGCCAGAGGGCATGTTGCCAGGGGAGTATGTGATGGTAGTGGCACTATCTGAGTACTCTGTGAACTTGTCAAGGGCTAAAATCCACCTGGAGTGGGATGGCTCCAAAGGGGATGTGAAGGCTGCTGTCCGGGATTTAATTCCAGCTGATGTTTTGGTGGGAAATAACATACTGGAGGATCCTGGACTAGTTCAAGTGGTAACCGGAATAGTATAAGGGCCCTACCATCAATCAAACCCTAACCCCTCCCCTTGGCCCCATACCCCACGCCCATCTGTCACCCGAAGTTCTTTCCCGGGGGGGGGGGGTGTTTTACTTCCAGGGTCAAGGTGGCCACCTGACCGGAAGCCGGGGGGGTCATGTGACCCCTCTAAGAACTCCTCCCACCACCCTCTACCAATCAGGACGGGTTTTGCTCAGATAGGACCACCCCAAGAGGAGATTTTGACCAGAGTGACTTTTGGGGTGGGGTGGGGTGACCTGCCCAGAAGTGGGGTCTGTGACCCCTCTAAGAACTCCTCCCAGTGCCCTCTGCCAATCAGAGAACAGCACCATTAAGTCCCAGCGCTGGACAGAGGAGGCCATTCCTTACCCAGGACACGTGTTTTAGAAATCGTGGAAAGGCTGCGGAGAGGAAACATTGACTCCACCACCCCCGTGAGAACTTCTGACTTTGTTTTAGCCTCAAGTACCTTTGAACAGCTGTGGAGGAAGTGGTCTATCAGCGATAGTTCGGAGGAGGAGGGGAGCCCTTTGGCCCAGCCGTTGATGGACACGCCGGAACCTGACCCTGAAACCCTCATGAGACACCCAGATGAGCGTGACGGTCTCTCGTTGTCCACCCCCTTAGAGGTTTAAGGTGATCACGGCTCGGGGGAGTCACCGGCGGACAAGGTGAATGGAAAAAGACGTTGCTCAGGTAAATGAATGATTAAGAAGGGCCGGTCAAGGAGGGAAGGGCAATGGGGCTAGGAACCAAGGCTTGTGTAAATCTAAAAACAAACAGTGGGGTGCTTACACTATTTCTTTTCTGAAAATCTCTTAACAGCTCGACAATGCCTTTCTAGAGGCCACGGAGGCCCTGGACAGCGTTGCATCAAGCAGTGAAGATGAACTGGGCCCACCTTGTTTTTGCTCAACGGCGATACAAATTGTTGAACAGGTCCCCAAGAATGACGGCTATGAGGAGTTTAGGAGGAGGCTTGGCATGGAACTATCTGAGCCAGTACCACATCGTGAGCGTAAAAAAGTCATGCGGACTTGTAGCAGGCAGCTGAGTCAGCGCCTGCTGAGTCAGCCCCTGCTCCCTCCTTGCCCTACAACAGCCACAAGCCTCTGCAAGCAGCCTGCTAGGGAAGGCTAATCAGCCACATGGCTGTAGCCTTAGGCTGCAGAGGGCTTAATATGCTCCACCTGGCAGCCTCCAGAGGATACAAGGCCTGCCAGGGAGGAAGCCAGGGGAGCAGAGGTAAGAGGAGGTAGGAAGAAGGAGAAGGAGAAAGAAATAGAGAAGGTGCAGGGGAGTAAGCTAGCTGAGGCTGGAAGCCTGCAGGAGCTAGCTAACCCTGAGGCCAGCCAGACTGAGGGCTGAGCCTAAAGCTGTACTTGTAGAGAAAGCTCTATATAGGTGGTGGGGTTTTTGCACTGTGTGTGAGCAAAATAAAGACACTGGTGAAGCCAAAAGCAGTCTCCTGCCTGTGTTTTCAAGAGGGCGGTCAGAGGCCCGCTTACACATGGGGGCTTGTCCGGGACAGACGACACCAGCGACGTGGTTGGTGGCCCGGAGATGGAGGGGACCCTACAGTGGCTCATCGACCAACAGAAGCAGACCCAGCAGGCCATGCAGCAAACCCACCAGGCAATGCAGCAGGTCCAGGCCAAGCAGCAAAAGACCCTGCACGACTTCATCAAGGAGCAGGTGAATACTTAAGCAACACTCCTGCAGCAGCTGGTGAGTCGAGGGGCAGGAGAAGGCATCTGGCCGCCGGGCTGGGGACTCTGCAAAATGAGCCCGGCGGATGACCCCGATGCCTTTCTGGGGACTTTCGAGAGGGTGGCCACAGTGACCGGGTGGGACCGGACCACCTGGGCCCTCCGCCTGGCTCCGTATCTCGTGGGTGAGGGGACTGGGGAAGCCCAGGACTATGAGGCTGTGAGGGCAGCCATCTTGGACAGAGTCGGCTTGTCCGCTGAAAAGTACCGCCAGAGGCTTCAGGCGGCATGCTGGACGCCGGTGGTGCGGCCCCGGGCATTCAGCCAGAGACTCAGGGACTGGGCAACACGTTGGCTGAGGCCCGGTCGGGGGAGGAGATAATGGAGCCCATACTCTTGGAGCAGTTTCTGCAAAGCCTCCCAGAGACTGTACGGATCTGGGTCCGGAGGCACCTGCCGGAAACTGTAGAGGCTGCGGTACGCCTGACTGAGGAGTACGTGGAAGCTGAGGGATCCCGGGGCGAGGACCGGCCACGAAGGGACCAGGACTTGGGGCATCGGCCAATGGACTCTTTCCCAGCCAAAGGGAAGGAGAAAAAAGGGGAACCCTGGGGGGCTCCAGAGAGAACGGCCCGGCTTACCTGCTGACAGTGTGGGAAAGCCGGCCATTTAAAGCAGGACTGCCCGGTCATGGAATGTGGCTGGGCGGAATGGTGCGGGCGGACCGAGGTGTGGGGGCAGGTACGGCGGAAGGGGGTACCCACCCCGTCAGTAAGGGTGGGGGGAAAATCCCACCAGGGGTTCCTGGATACGGCCTCCCCCTGCACCCTTGTGAAACGGGCGTTGGTCCGCCCTGAATGGCTGGTCCCAGGGGCTACAATGGGCCTGGGGTGTGTCCATGGTGACAGGAAGCCCTCTAAGGTGGCCCAAGTACCCCTGGAGATCAGCGGCCGCTTCCGCTGGCAGAGGGTGGGGGTGCCGAACAGGTTACCTTGCCCGGTGCTGGTCAGAAGGGACTGGGGCCCGGTGGGAGGTCTGAGGCCCCGGGGTGCCCCAAGGCTGGGGTTGAGAGCTCGGGAGAGGGGCTCCCCCGAACAAAGGGGCGGGCTTAAGCCCGAGGAAAAAACTCCTACACAGCAGAGACCAGAGTGGGTGGACCCCCGGAGGGCCTGCTTGGGGCAAGTCAGGGGTGAGGGCCCCGTGATCCAAGGGACTGATCCCCCTGAGGACCCCATGGAGGTGAGACCCACAGATGAGGCCCCGAACCCGAGCAAAGGTACGGGGGAAACAGACGTGGTGGGCCCCGCAATGGGAGCCAACCTCGCCCGATATGGGCCCTGAGTGCTGGAAGCCTGCAGGAGCTAGCTAACCCTGAGGCCAGCCAGACTGAGGGATGAGCCTAAAGCTGTACTTTTAGAGAAAGCTGTATATAGGTGGTGGGGTTTTTGCACTGTGTGTGAGCAAAATAAAGACACTGGTGAAGCCAAAAGCAGTCTCCTGCCTGTGTTTTCAAGAGGGCGGTCAGAGGCCCGCTTACAGGACTATTGTACGGGTTGCTGTTTATGCTGTCCTTAAACACGGTCTTAGGGAAAAGCTCTTCGAAGATTGTGAGGGCTGTGTCAGATGTACCAGGCCAACGGCACCATGACTGTGTGACTTGGACTTCAGGAGGATATAAACTGCAAGCTCCGGGGCCTGTGTGCTGAGCTGTGTTTGGAAGGCTTATTAAACACTATTATTGCCATAGATTATGCTATGCAATGTCTGTGCCTAACCCAAGAACATTTAGCACAAGGGGTGACCTTGATAAATGCCGTCCAATTCAGTGGAGACCCTAACTGTGTTTTAAAGAAAATGACCAAGCCGGAAGATGCCTGCTTACAGCTTTATATTGACCGTCTAGTCCACACAAAAAAAGTTACAGAACCTTGCTTAAGACAAAAACCTATTGTAAGAAATCTAAAAGGATTAAGTTAGAAAATGGTGAGGGGACAAACATGTGATATAAAACTTGGTAGCTGTAAATAAAACAAAAACAACCAACAACAACAAAAAAAACTATTGAGAAAGGGTTTTGTGACTCGCTGTTAGGTCTTTGACCCTTAAGTGAGATAAGTTTTAATGAAACATTGGTTTGTTTTCAAGGAGTTGTCTTAAATAAAAATGGTTTGTGAGAACCTAGCTGAAGAACAAAGTTAAAGGAGTCCACCCTAAAGAAAAAACAGCAAAGGTCCAATTGACGGAACCTCAAAGCCTGGTCCGAGGCTGAAAGTCATGTGTGCAATTGATGGGTAATCAATCACAGATCCCAGAGGCAGCATGACACAGCAAGACCTAGAGATGCTGAATTCAAACAAACCCTATAAAAAGGATGGGTGAGCTACCAGACTTTGGGTAACATTCTGCTGTCAACACCAAGGGGTATCTGTGCACACCCGACAGAGACCCAACCCCTCCTTGTGCCAGGCTCTCTTGGCCAGTTAGCCGCCACAAGCTACGATCCCAAGCCACGGACTCAAGCCACGTTCAGGAGGAGTAACTATACAGCAGCTGCAGAACATTGTGTGTGTGTGTGCACGCGCGTGTTGTGTATACATAGATATTAAATATTAGCTATTGATTATTGTTATAATAAACATGATATTCTTGTCTTGTCCCCTGAAAAGATCCTATGTAGTTTTATCTGTATAATAGGCAAGGGCAACTTTTCTGACAATGCTGTAGTCAGAGCTACAAGGACACCTCCTCCAGAACACTCAAAAACCAGGAATCTGCTTTGAGACCTTTAACAATGCAAAACCGCACAAGAGTGCAGATGAAGCATCTGGGCGGTCCAAGCCTCATATATGTCAAACCCAAGGACAAAACAAGACTCTGGTAAAAAAAACAACCATGAAACCACAACTCCAGTTCCTCAGCGGCCACCACCACACCAAACCCTGAGGAAACTGAGCTAAAATGCCCACATTCACAAACCCGTAGCAGGCGCTCTAGGGGTTGTGAATAAAAAACCAAGGACTGACAAACCATTCTCCCAAAACCATAAGCTCGTCACAGTTCCCCCATATTCTAGTGTTGGGGGAAGAGTTTGATGCTTCATTCAGAAAACGGATGGATGCTGTATCCTCAGGGAGTCTAAAAGAACGGGATTTTAGAAAGTTTTGGGAAAAATATGATGCTTTGTTCAGAACAGTGCTGAAAGACGGGGGGCTGGAAAGGGTGGCTCTAAGCAGACATGACTAGTCGTGGAAAGGGGCCTGGGTAAAAGGGGAACCCTTCAGGGTACACATCAGCTCATGTGTAAACAAAAGGAGGGACAGACCTTGGGGGATAAAAAGATGGCTGCCAAAAAGTTTCAGGCCAGAGTCATTGTAAAAATTTTAAAAAGGGCTAAAGAGGTAATGAGGGAAAAAACACAAAAAGATGCCCCCTACTGAAGGCTCTCAAACTGGCTTGTCTGAAAATGGGGAGGCGGAATCAGACTCTGGTTTAGCAAATTCCCCAGAGGGCTCTCTAGACGGGCCCCGTTCTATTCCCAAGGACCCTCTTGGAGGTGCCTCCGAGTCTGACTCTCAAATAGCCTCTGATATAGAAAATGCCGCTAATGGCCCCATAGAGGAATCCAAGTAACCCTGAAAATGCAGAGGTGTATATGGAAAGAGTGAGAAGTTGGCAACATGAATTCGCTAGATTTGGGGGGACGGTGGGAAAGGAGGGCAATAAATCATACCCCTGCCCACTAGCATTTCGAATGTGAATGTTGATCTTGATCACGTCGGGACTGTCAGGGCCCACACATCTCCTTGTAGTCTGTTTATTACCACTACAGGAACTTTGCTACACTCAACTCTGAGCAAAGCACTGAATGACCCATCCAAACCTGTGGATGTGCTCCAGGACTTGATTTGAGCCTGCAGTTTATTCCATCACTGCTACAAGCCTGAACCAAGAACTTTGCCATTGCTGTATGGAATAGATTACTCTGACCATTTTAGCTCTCATCTATTTTTTTTTCTTTTTATGAATTAAACTTTAGATTCTGAAGGTTTGGCAACAGTACGATTTGTGGGTAAGATCTAAGTGGTATATTGACCTGGGTCTGGGGCTTGGTACTTCGGAATTGGGAGAACCTTTTTTTATTACTGGGGCATTTGTTTTCATAACCATTCATCCCCATAAGGAGTGGTGCTGGTGGTGATTCTAGGAAACTGGAGTGTCTGAGGGAATTGCTTCATGATTTCTGACTAGCTGGGGGGTAACACCAAAGTCCTCTGTTTGGCTGGTTTGCTGTGCCTTAGTAGTGAAGGAACTCCCACCTTGGCCTGTGACTGCCCTGTTCTAAGCAATCTACCCTTCAATAGTGTCCCACCGAAGGCTGCTCTGTTAGTGACATCAAGCTAGGATCCACAGAACCAGATCAGAACTCGACACTAACCAAATGTGAATTTTGATATTGAGAGTTTGGTTGGTGAAGAGCAGTTGCAATGGGTGAGCAAAGAGCATATGAGGGCCTTGACAAATAAGATTTGTGTTCAGAACAGGGGATAAGCTTTAGAAAGAAAGCTACAAATCAAGAACAGAGAGATCTGTTCATGGCCAGGGATCAGAAGGCAGGGGCATAACCCTTACCTGGTACTATAGAAACTACAGAAGCAATCAGAATGCAAAGAAACTGCAACTTGAGCATGAACAGAATCTAGGAGATCTTCGACTCCTGGAAAACCATATGGAGAAGGAGGCTGATGAGAGAGGGGACAGGGCTCATTGGGGGCATATTTAACTGCTGGCTGCTGAGATAGCTCACCAGATGTAGCAGGAGACTTCCAGACTTTAGCTACGTGTACTGGAAGAGTAGAGAAAGTCACCACTGCCTAGTGCTCCACTTCCCCACCACGAGAAAAACTGGGGAAGGGTGTGTCCCTTTACACCAATACAGAGGAGAAAGGAGTTTTTGTCTCCCTTTGGACACCTCTGCAATCTGCCTGAGACCCCCAATGATCAGCGAATGCCTGTCCTGATGACCAGACTGACTGCAAAGGTATTTAATGAATTGGGGGAACAAGGAGCCTTACATTAGGAGCAGTTTAAAGATTCTGTGTTGAAGTGATTCAAGGTTACTCCTGATTCTTACAGAATTAAGTATAGAAATTTTAGAATGTCTAATGATTGTGCTTTTATGGAATGTGCCATAAGCTAATGGGCTTTGTTAAAAAGTGGGTTGTGGGAGCGAAACCACATGGGAGTTTTGACAAACTGCTGGATTTAGTAACTTGAACAGTTTAAGATATCGTGCCTGACCACGTTCGAGTCGCTGTTTGTAATAGGGACCTTGAGTCAGTCATACGGACTGCAGAAATTGCAGATGCCCATACCCAAAACAGGGCTTAGGAAGGGTGTAAATCCCCTGGGAAAGCTAATCACCATTCGCCCCAGTTCAAGAGGAGGGAAGGATTTAAAAGTAAACCTGGCCCTGACTCTTCTAATAGAGATCATGGGGGCCCAGAGGGTAGGAATTCTCACCCCAAGAACAAGCAGGTTAAGTGCTATCACTGTGGTGTGCTTGGCCACATGAGATCACATCGCCTGACCCTCAAGGGCAGCCCAAATGCCTCGGTAAATGCCAACTCTGTTACTCTGCACACCCAGGCTGAAACAATCGGCAACAGCGCCACCTTGAGTCCAGGTGCAAGCACAGCAATGGCCAATGTCAACCCATCCTCTCCAGCAGTATGGCGGGGGAGGAGGTGGTGAGTCAACAGATATGTCAGGACTGAGGCATGGCAAGGGAGGGAGAGATTTATTAAGGAGGCAAAGGTCAATGGTGTGGCGTGCATGGGATGGTGAGATACTGGCTATGATGTGACTATAAGGGACATCTGGTGAAGCCAGAGGGCATGTTGCCAGGGGAGTATGTGATGGTAGTGGCACTATCCGAGTACTTTGTGAACTTGCCAAGGACTAAAATCCACCTGGAGTGGGATGGCTCCAAAGGGGATGTGAAGGCTGCTGTCCGGGATTTAATTCCAGCTGATGTTTTGGTGGGAAATAACATACTGGAGGTTCCTGGACGAGTTCAAGTGGTAACCAGGTCACAGAGTTCGGGTCTGAGGCAGATACCCTAACTGAGGGCAGTGAGGGGGACTGCAAACAGTGTCTGTCTCCGGCAGGGTTAGGTGAGGATTTGTCTGAAGTATCGGGGATGGTTCTGAATTCAAATGAAACCCAGAAGGAATTCATTATGGCCCAGCAAACCGAAGTGTCACTAGAGAGCCAGGAATGATGTTCATAGTGGAGAGGGGCAGGTTTTCATGCAGGATGGACTGTTGTATAGGGAGCCTCCTTGGGGAAGGAAACGTTCCCAAGCAGCAGTTCGCAAACAGCTTGTGGTTTATCACAGATTTATTGAAATTGGCTCACGATGGTCCATTTGCAGGACATCTGGGTGTAGGCAAAACATGCAACAGGCTAGAGCAAAACCTCTACTGGCCTCACCTCTTTAGGTCAGTGAGAGTATTGCAGGAGCTGTGAACTATGCCAGAAGTAAAAGGAGTTAAGGGGGCTTAGCAAGGTGCCCCTCCAGCCTCTGCCCATGACTGGGGAGGCTTTTGCCAGAGTGTCTGTGGATTTTGTGGGACCACTCCCAAAACCTTCATGGAATGGGAAGAAATACATCCTTGTGTTGGAAGATTTTCCTATCAGATATCCCGAGGCTGTAGCATTGTCTAATATTGAGGCTCACACAGTGGCAACTTGTTCTCTACTCTTAGCAGAGTGGGTTTTCCCATGGAAATATGTCTGACCATGGGTCTAATTTTATGTCTATGGTTTTCAAGCAGTTGTGGGAGTTATGTGGGGTGAAGCACCTGAAAGCTGCTCCTACCACCCCTAGATTAATGGCCTGGTGGAAGGGTTCAATGGAACCCTGAAGTCAATGTTGAAAATGTGTGTGGATAGACGCCAGACTTTCTGGGATTGTGAGGGTTGAAGAAAGCAAATAATGATAAATGTTGATGCAGATATGTAAAGATCAAAACATAAGATCTCCATTAAGGAAAATAATAGATAGTTATAGTTATTGTTTAATGTTAATGTTTATTTTAATAAGGTTATGAAAATGTTTTGAATCAATCATGTAACAATTGGTTTTTGCACATTTATACAATCACTACCTCATCAAAAGTAATATGCTGCTATTGCATGTTCTGTGCACAAGCAATGCAACAATCCTGCAAAAAGGGCGCGAAATTCTGTCCAATCACGCTGTTCCTACCACGTGCCTGCTCCACGTGCGTAGTCTAAATCTGCCTAGCAATATGGGATAGCCAATCATGTAACACATAAAGAAACTGCGTAGTTAACCAAGACTATAAAACTGTAAGTTAAGCATGGTTGGTGTGGCAGTTTCTTCACGCTTTTGGGCGGCTGCCACCTCGGCCGAATAAACACGTTTTGTTTTGAGCCTCATTGGTCTCCTTGAACTTTATTACTGGTCTCCCTCTATAGCCTAGCGAACATCCCGCTACATCTTCTGGGGGCTCGTCCGGGATGTCGAGGGACGATCAGGAGCAGGTTCAGGGATAAGTCCATTGGGGACTTGCAGGGGTGAGTCTGCTTCGGGGACCGGCACAGAAGCGGTGCATCGAGAGGGGCCCCGTTTTGACCGGTGGCCGCTCGTGGGCCGGTTCACCGTTCAGATTGCCTTTTTGCACCAACGGAGAGGCTTTGAAAACAACCGTGGGGAAAGGGAGGGAAACTCCAGCCAGTCTCCGGAGAGGCAAGTATAAGAGGGTCTCTGGGAGGGATCTTCTCGTTGGAGTGACTGATTGTGTGTGTGACTGAGTGAATGGCCATTATGGTTCCTGTTGTCAGCCGTTGGAACGTCCGGTGACTCAGGCTAGTGGCGATTGAGAGTAAACCTCAACCCTCCCACCAACCGACTCCCCCATCCTCTATAGTCGGTTGGGAACCCGTCTTCCCTATTGTGTCTGTTTTATCTGTTCTATCTGGGTGGAGAGGTAAATAAGAAAAAGTAAAGACAGCTGTAAAGTCAGGCTAGTGAGGGTGCCCCAAGACCTAGTTTGCAAAATGGGAGGAAGCGGATCCAAGGAAGACCGCAAAACACCTCTAACTTGCATGTTAGAGCATTTTGGAGAATTCAAAAAGCGCATTCCCACCGGCAGCCGTAAGGCCGGATTGTTAAAGAAATTTTGTGAAAAAGACTGGCCGGCATTTCCAATTCAGCCCACGTGGCCAGCCATAGGGACTTTGGACATGGATATTATTAGAGATGTCCTCAATTTCACAGGACACCAACACCCCGATCAGTACCCTTATATATCTGCATGGTTTGATATAGTAGAGGAGAATCCATCTTGGTTACAAAGATATACCAAATGCCTAGTCCTTCGCACACGTTCACAAAGGGGGCTCAGGGGAACCCAGGAGGAATCGAAACCTATCTATCCAAGCCTCCCAGACGATGAGCCACAAGCCCCACCCCCTTACATGCCGCTACCCGTAGTCCCGGCCGCCCCGCTCGAGCCTATGCCTATACCGCAAGCACCAACAGTCCCGCCGCCAAGTGTAGCAGGCATGTCCGTCTCAAATTCACCAACTGACTCCGGTCAATCAGGCTTACAGCAACTTGAAGAAAGTGTGGCAAAACTTCAACAACTCCTAACCCCTGAGAGAAAACCCGAGGATCATGATTCTAATCGGGATGAGAAAAGAAACATTACAAAGGAGCATTCCTATGCCCTCCGGAGTAGGGACCGCGATACCTCTCCGGTGCGACAGTTCCCTCTCCGGGTAGTTAATCAATTAATTCCTCCTCCCCCAGACAACCCCACAGGACAGTACCGGGTCCAGGGAGTGTATCAGCATGTTCCCTTCACTAGTAGCGATCTCCTTAATTGGAAAGCTTCAAAGGCACCGTGGACAAACGATCCCACAGCTATTGCCACCTTAGTAGAGGGAATTATTGGAACTCACTATCCTTCTTGGATGGACATCAACCAACTTCTCCAAATGTTGCTTAGCCCAGAAGAACGAACCCTAGTTCTAAGCCGAGGGAGGGAAGAAGCCCGTATAGAATATGGAACAAGAGACCCTAATGGCCTCCTAGATTTTATGGACAGTACATTTCCCACAATTAGAGATCCAGGATGGGACCCTAACACACCAGATAGCAAAACTGCCCTTGATTTATACCATCGGTTACTTGTTAGGGCTCTCAAAAGGGGGCCACCTAGAGTTGTAAACCTCCGAAAAATTCATGATTTGCTCCAAGATAGAGAAGAAACACCTGGAGCATTCCTAGAGAGATTGAGAGAAGGATATCGTAAATGGTCCCCATATGATATGGACAATGAATCAGAAGACAGTTCAGGATCCCAAGCCTTGAAGAATAGTTTTATCAGTCAATGTGCACCAGACATCAGGCGTAAGCTTCAGAAGGATCAGGGATTAGTCCACATGAATATGGGGCGCATTCTTGAAGTAGCTGCTCGAGTATATGCTGCCCGAGAAGGTGAAGAGGAAAGGAAAGCGGAAGAAAAGGTGAGAAAGAGAGCCCAGTTGGTTGCCGCAGCCTTCCAGGATAATTACAATGGAAAAGGAAGAGGAAATGCCCAGCGCAGTGGAGGAAGAGGGCGAGGCAGAGGTCGACTAGGATTCACCCAGTGTGCCCATTGCTTCCAGGTTGGACACTGGAAGAATGAGTGTCCTAACAAAGAAAGTGAAAATACCTCAGAAAGTGAGAAAGGAAGAGGAGGGCCACACAATAGGGGAAATAGAAAGGAGTATGGGGCACCTGTCTGGTCCAAAGTAGCAACTGCTCAAGCACTTGATGGAGATACCTTTGGTATGGCAGTGATAGAGGATTGGGCAAGAAATCAAGATTAGGCCAGACCGGTTCCTCGGATCCCGACAGAAGTATTTACAACTGGCCCCGGGGAACCGATGGTCTGTATGAATGTGGGAGGCCAGTTCATAGACTTTCTAATTGATACAGGAGCTACCAGGTCTGTGGTTAACACTAAAGTAGCCCCTGAGAGCCAACAACAAACCACTGTCGTTGGAGCAACAGGACAAATAAAACCCTGTCCCTATTTACAAGAGAGAGCATGTAAATTAGGAAGCCACGTTGTTACCCATAAACTTCTCTATATACCTGAATGTCCCATTCCCCTCCTTGGGAGAGATATGCTGTCAAAACTCAGAGCCACTCTCACCTTTGATAGTGATGGAAACATGAAAATGCAATTAGGAGAAAAACCATCCCCAACTCAAAGCCTTATGTTAGCACTCCCTGTAGAAGAAGAATGGCGACTTTACACCTCCATGGAAAATAGACAAGACTGGCAAGCTTTCAATATCCCAGGTGTATGGGCAGAAGATAATCCACCTGGACTGGCAGTTGACATCCCTCCCATAATCATTGATTTAAAACCCATGGCAACTCCTGTCTCCATTCCCCAATATCCTCTACCTCGAAAAGCAGTAATTGGCATACATGAACACTTACAAAAATTATCAGACACTGGTATTATCGTCAAATGCCAGTCAGCCTGGAATACTCCCTTGCTACCTGTGGAGAAGCCTGATAAAAGCTTCCGACCTGTACATGACTTACGGGCCGTGAATAAAAGAGTGATCCCATTGCACCCAGTAGTACCAAATCCCTACACTCTTCTCAGTTTGGTACCAGCTAATGCCAAATGGTTCTCAGTGCTAGATCTTAAAGACGCCTTCTTCTGTCTCCGGATTGCATCCATCAGTCAGCCTATTTTTGCTTTTCAATGGGAACATCCTGATACTGGTCAAAAGACTCATATGACATGGGCACGTCTCCCACAGGGATTCTGTAACTCACCCTCCTTATTCGGACAAGCCCTAGCCCAAGACTTGGTGCCTCTCACACAAGGAGGTAACCGCTGGAACATCCTTCAATATGCTGACGACCTTCTAGTAGCTGCTCGTACCTACACTGAATGCACAGAGGCTACTGCTAATCTCTTAAAACATCTCTATCTCAAAGGTTACAAGGTTTCTAAGAAAAAGGCTCAGCTAGTACAACAGGAAGTAAAATATCTGGGATTTAAGCTCACAAAAGGAATCCGCATGCTGGACATTGAGAGAAAAGAGGCAGTCTGTGCCATTCCTACCCCTACAAACCGACGCCAAGTGCGCGAGTTTTTAGGAGCTGCTGGCTTCTGCCGTCTCTGGATCCCAAACTATGCTACACTAGCTAAACCTCTTCATGAGGCCACAAAAGGAGGGGCTGTAGATCCTTTTATTTGGACAGAAACACAACAAAAAGGGTTTGAAGATATCAAGTCTGCCCTGATGACAGCCCCTGCGTTAGGCCTCCCTGATTTGGAAAAACCTTTCACACTGTATGTAGGAGAGAGAAAAGGTATTGCAGTTGGTGTCTTAACCCAGACCATCGGTAGCTGGCCGCGACCAGTAGCATACTTCTCTAAGCAACTAGACACTGTAATACAAGGATGGCCACCCTGCCTACGTGCCGTAGCTGCAGCTGCCCTTCTTGCTGAAGAAGCAAGTAAACTCACCCTAGGACAACCAATCTCCTTAAAGTGCCCACATGCTGTGGTCACCCTAATGGAACACAGGGGCCATCATTGGATGACAAACACCAAACTCCTTAAGTATGAAAGTATATTAGTAGACAATCCTTCTGTTACCATCTCTGTCTGTTCCACCCTTAATCCTGCAACTATATTGCCAGTAGAAGAAGATCCCACTGAAAAACATGATTGCCTTCAAGTCATGGAAGAAGTTTATTCTAGCCGACCTGACTTACTGGATACACCTTTAGCCACACCTGACTCTGTCCTTTTCACCGATGGTAGTAGTTTCATTGATCAGGGTCAACGTTTGGCAGGGTATGCCATAGTCAACGATCAAGGCACTGTCTGTGAAGCAAAGGCACTTCCTCCTGGCACCTCCGCCCAGAAGGCTGAACTGGTCGCCCTCCGTCGAGCACTTGAACTAGCAACAGGGCAAAAGGTCAATGTTTACACTGACTCAAAATATGCCTTCCTAACACTCCATGCCCATGGTGCCATATACAGGGAAAGAGGACTTCTGACTTCAAACGGACAGAAAATAAAGCATGCAGATGAAATTCTGGCCCTTCTTGATGCTGTTTGGATGCCCAAGCAAGTTGCTGTAATGCACTGCAAAGGACACCAACATGGTGAGGATCCTGTCGCAAAAGGAAACCGACAGGCGGATGAAGAAGCAAGGAATGCAGCGCGTCAGCAATCTCCAGCTATTCATATCCAGCACCTCAATGTGGCTGAAATGATTCCTGCTGAAGTACACTACACTGCACAAGAACAACTTTGGGCTGAACAGGAAAAAGGAGTAAAGCGATCAGGTTTATATGTCTTGCCAAATAATAAAATCTTCCTGCCCGCAGTGGTAGCTTGGGAATTGATCCAGGAATTACATCAACAGACCCATTTAGGTAGCACTAGTCTAACTGAACTCCTAGACCGTGAACTGTACATAAATGGTCTACATTCACTCACCAGACGTGCTGCCCTACGTTGTCAAACCTGTGCAAAACATAATCCTCGTGTAGGACCTCTTCGACCACCTGGAGTCCAGCATATAGGATATAGTCCGATGGAATCACTAGTTGTGGACTTCACTGAAATGCCAAAGTCTGGGAAATTCAAGTACCTGCTTGTAGCGGTTTGCACATATTCCGGCTGGGTTGAGGCATGGCCTACCACTAATGAAAAAGCTGAGCAAGTTACTAAGGCCCTGCTCCGAGATGTAATCCCCCGATTTGGACTCCCATTACACATTGGAAGTGACAATGGTCCCGCTTTCGTTCACAGAGTCATCCGCTCTTTGTCAGTACTCCTAGGCATCACCTGGAAACTCCATTGTGCATATCATCCACAGGCGTCAGGAAAGGTTGAAAGAATGAATAGGACTTTAAAAGATGCCCTAGGTAAAATTTGTCAGGAGACCGACCTATCATGGACTGTAGCCTTGCCCATGGTACTGCTCAGAGTTCGATGTACTCCCACACGATCCTTAAAGCTCTCACCCTATGAGCTAGTGTTTGGCCGACCACCGCTAGGGGTCCGCCACTTGAAAGGGGATACTTACCTTCTGGGAAAACAAGATCTTATCAGAGAAGTTCAGCTCCTAAGCAAAGTGTTAGCTCAATTATCCACCTACGTTAGTGAGCTCAAGTTCCCTTTCCCTGTCACTGCTCTGCACCCTTTCTCCCCAGGAGATTCTGTATGGCTCAAGGACTGGAAAACTAACCCCTTGGGACCTAAATGGAAGGGCCCCTATACTGTTCTCCTTACCACTCCCACTGCTGTTAAATTAGCCGGTGTTAAGCCATGGATCCATTATACCCGTGTCAAGTCTGATCACACATCGCCTCCACCCAACTGGCAGGTTTCCGTAAAAAGCTCCAACCCTCTGCAAATCGTCTTCCGCAAACCAGCCCAGCCACCTAGTCAGCAAGATGTTCAATCTACCTCTTGTGAGTCAGGTGACCAAGCACCACTCTGAAAACCTGCACTACTGTATGAACATTTGTTATAATGTATTCCTTAGAAAATCCTATTCACCTGCTGCCCCAAAATGTTACTGTAATGTTTCTCAGGAAAAGGGGCAGAGGTGGGTTTGTTCAATGTGTGTGAAGTATACTATTTTTAATATTTTTGTTTATAATAAGTTCTCCTGTTTAATCTTATCTTGATATGTTATATATATTTTGTATGTCTGAAAAGTAGTTTAGATCCTGTAATCTGTTATGATCCAAAAGAATAATGTTAATATTTCAAGATTACCAACAACTGGTGAAAATAATGTTTAGAGTGTTGCTAGTTTGCAATAACTAGCAACAAGAAAAAGGAGGGAATGTGAGGGTTGAAGAAAGCAAATAATGATAAATGTTGATGCAGATATGTAAAGATCAAAACATAAGATCTCCATTAAGGAAAATAATAGATAGTTATAGTTATTGTTTAATGTTAATGTTTATTTTAATAAGGTTATGAAAATGTTTTGAATCAATCATGTAACAATTGGTTTTTGCACATTTATACAATCACTACCTCATCAAAAGTAATATGCTGCTATTGCATGTTCTGTGCACAAGCAATGCAACAATCCTGCAAAAAGGGCGCGAAATTCTGTCCAATCACGCTGTTCCTACCACGTGCCTGCTCCACGTGCGTAGTCTAAATCTGCCTAGCAATATGGGATAGCCAATCATGTAACACATAAAGAAACTGCGTAGTTAACCAAGACTATAAAACTGTAAGTTAAGCATGGTTGGTGTGGCAGTTTCTTCACGCTTTTGGGCGGCTGCCACCTCGGCCGAATAAACACGTTTTGTTTTGAGCCTCATTGGTCTCCTTGAACTTTATTACTGGTCTCCCTCTATAGCCTAGCGAACATCCCGCTACATCATGTGATGCTGCCATATCTATTGTATGCGTACAGGGGTGTGCCCCAGAGTCTACAGGGTTTGCTCCCATTGAGCTACTGTATAGGAGGCAGGTTTGGGGGCCTCTACATTTGGTCCGTGACTCATGGGAAGCCTAATGCTCAGGAGGCAGCACAAACAGTGGCTGAGTATGTGGCTTGGTTCAAGGAGAGTTTGCAAGAGAGGATTAATTTGGTTCAGCAGAATCTGAGAGCCAGGGTGGTATGTCAGTGATTCTGAGGAAAGAACATTTGAAATAGGGAACATGGTATTGGCACTAGCTCCTGTCAGCAAACACAAAATGAAGGAGGTTTGTGGACAGGTTAATGAGGTTACCTATGATGTGAGGAGACCCCAGGGGCGGGGACGTGTGCAGACACTACATGCGAACAGAATGAAGGCCTACCACGAAAGGGAGGTAAACGTGAACATGATCTGTTGTGCTGAGGAAGAGGCAGTGTCCGTCCCTTTGATTGACACGGTTGCTGAAAGCCAGGAGGAGATGCCTCTTGAGAACAGAGATAGGGGAGGGTTTGACACACTCCTCAAAAGGTGGAATTGATGTTGAAACATCACAAGTGAACATTCTCCAAACCAGGGCTCACTGATAGGACGACACTCCTAGGATGACACTCTTCATTCAGACGGTGGGTCACTACCCAGCTCCTAACCGAGCTTATAGGAGCAAGGGAGAGGTGCAGAGACAGATCCAGGAAGAGATGGAAAACATGTTGACAAGGGAAGTAATCATCATATCCAAGAGCTCCTGGGCCTCTCCCATTGTGATGGTGCCCAAAAAGGATAAGACCATGAGATTGTGTGTGGAGTATAAGACGTTAAATGCTATAACTCAGCCCGACCCTTACCCCACACCCAGAATAGAGGATCTATTGGACACGCTGGTGGGGGTGGGGTGGGGGGAGTTTATAAGCATCTTGGATCTGACTAGGGAATACTGATAAATACCCCTAGACCAGTGGTTCTCAAACTTTGTATTGGTGACCCCTTTCGGACACCAGGCCTCTGAGCGTGACCCCCCATTTAGGGGTCTGGGGGGTGCTGGCAGCAGAGGCTCACAACCCCCACATAACCAGGTCACAACCCCCACTTTAAGACTCAATGCCCTAGACGCTGATGCATGAGAAAAATCTGCTTTCATAGTGGAATCGGGCCTGTATGAGTTCAAAGTGTTCCCCTTTCGGATGCGAAATTCAGGGGCCCTATAAATGAGGTCCTATGGGGATTAGAATCTTTCACAAGGGCCTATATAGTTGACCTAGCCATCTTCCGCAATTCATGGTAAGATCACCTTCACCATATAGGAACTGTGTGTTGCACCAGCGGAGGGAGGCCAATCTAGCTGTTAAGGTTTCTAAATGCAAATGAGAACTGCTGAGGTGACCTACCTGGGGCACAGGGTGCGCAATTGGTTACCGCGCCCCGAGCTTTTAGAAGGTGGAGGCCATTAAGAACTGGCCCACCCCTAGAACTAAGCAGCAGGTCCAATCATTCATTGGTCTAGCCAACTATTACAGGAGGTTTGTAAAGGGATTCAGTGACATTAGGTCTGTGATGGGAGCAACAATGAAAAAAGAAAAAACAGACTGGCTGCTGTGGATAGAGGCCAGTGAGCAGGGATTTCAAAGCATAAAAAGAGTGCTTTGGCCAAAGAGCCTGTTTTGGCCAGCCCTGGTTTTGAAAAGCCTTTTATTGGGATGTACGGATGCTTCCCATATTGGGCTGCGGGGTGGTGCTAATGCAAGAGCAGGCGGGGAAGTTGTCCCCCACTGAACAAAATTATGCTGCCATTGAGAAGCAATGTTATGAGATTGTCTGGGCTGTCAAGCAGCTTAAGCCTTATTTGGACAACAGAAAATTCAGTGTATTGAGTGATCATGTCCCTCTGGTCTGGCTGCAATAGGCCAAGGGTACCAGCTTCAGGTTGCTGTTTTGGAGTTTAGCCCTTCAAGAGTATGAAATGGATATAATCCACATAAGGGGGAAAGAAAATGTTGTAGTTGATGCATTGTCCATGATGGGGAGTCCTTAAGATACAGTGATGTTTGTGTCATCCCTTCCTGCTTCAGTTTTGTATTGGGGGCGCAACATTGACATGAACTGTGACTGTATAGATCTTTGTAGCAAAGAAGGTCCTATAGTTGTGCCAAATGGTGTACAAAGGGAGATAAGTGAGGGGTCTATAAAAAGGTTGTAGTTTTCTGGTTCTGATTATGCTGTCTATCATTTTTGTATTTGAAGTCATGAATATTGGCTATGTACTTGTATCTCAAGGTGTTTGATTTGAAGTAGCATCAGTGAAGCATTTGCTCACCTTCTTGAGAAAGGACTATTCAGAATTAAGTGCCCAATCAAGAAACACTTAATTGACAATGGACCTTGGGAGACTCCAATCCACATCTGAGGAGCCTTCCTGGAAACATTCAAGGTAGCATGTGAGCAATGGCTGACACCTGCAAACTGAGTCATACACAGACATGTGACTTGCCCATGTGACTCCAAACTCCATCTTGCTGCTGTGATTTTCCATAGTAAGAACAAAAGGGTCCTTCCACATAGCAGATAATATAAAAGGCCCTGGAGACCCCTCCATTTGGTCTTCAATTCTGCTTCAGACCTCTGGAGGAACTGTGCTGGAAACTGAGGCTCTGAACAAAGGCCGAACAATCCATCCAAGCTGGGATGTTTGTACTCCAGAGACTTGATTGGTTTAAATCAACAGTAATCCCATCAAGCCTGAACTAAAAAACTTTGGAGTTGTATTTGGTTCCATTTAACCAATTTTATAACTCATCTATGTTTCTTTTTATAAATAAATCTTTATATTCTAAAGGATTGGTAACAGCGTGATTTGTGGATAAGATCTGATTTGTATATTGACCTGGGTCTGGGGCTTGGTCCTTTAGGATCGGGAGAACTCTCTTTTATTGGGGTGTTGGTTGTCATGTTGAACCTGGGAGTAATTAAGCAATCTGATAGCTCATGGGCATCCCATGGTTTTGGTCCCCAAAAGGGATGGCTCTAAGATTGAGTGGACTATAGAAAACAATGCTCTTACTGCAATAGATGCATACCCATGCCAAGAACGGATATCCTGGATATACTGAGCCAAGCCAACCACCTCAGTACTTTTGATTTAACTAGAGGTTACTGGCAGATCCCTCTAGAGGAGAAGGCATGGCAAAAATCTGCTTTTAATCACTGACATAGCACTCTTCAAAAGTGTTAGGATATAGATATTCAGGCCTGACTGTAAAGGCCTAGACTTCAAGAATTTCAGTGTATGTTTATCATTTAGCTAGGTAGAGAGATATAAAAAAGAATCTGTGTAAGGGCCTTCTCTCACTGAGACAGTGAGGCCCTGTTCTTAGGCCAATGCCTTTGGGTAAGCAGCAGAGGCAGCCATAAGGTCAGGTACGGTCACATCCTCACATTCCAAACCAGTCACATTGAAATAAGGCAATCGGGGGCTGTTAGAAACGTGATCTGATCGATCACCTCCAGAGAGAGGGAAGAGCCTAGAAGATGTAAAAGGAAATTTGGTTTAATAGTTATAAGTGAATTCTTACCAAATAGAAACACAGCTGGGAACCCCTTATGTCTTTATAGATGTACAGTAGTTGTGAAATCCTTGTGTCTGTATTGTTTTGTCATTATAGTTCCCACTTTGCTATTGTTTATTTGCATGGTCTCTGGTTCTGTAATTGTTTGTCTCCTGTATAATTAATTTTTGCTGTGTGTAAACCAATTAAGATAGGGGAATATAATTGGTTGACTAATGATTTTACAATGTTAGAATTGTTTAGGTAAATTTCAGTAGAATGATTGGTTAAGGTATAGCTAAGAATATTACTATATAAATTAGGGGAAAACAGGAAATAAGTTGGGATTCAAAGATAGGAAAAAGGAACTTTGATTTAAGCCTGCTGGAAGTTCACCCCAATAAACACTACATTGTTTGCACCTTTGGACTTCAGGCATTGTTGCTCCCTGTTCATGCAAGGGCCACCAGGAAAGTGGGAAAGTAAAGGAATAAACTCTCTAACTGAATTCACAGCGTCATCTTTTGGTTTTGTCAATGCTGGTGCGACCTTCCAGAGACCGGTCAAAGTATTAAATTGTTTACAGAGCTTTCCAAGGGCAAACATAGATGACATCACAGTGTTCAGCAACACATGGGATGACCATAAGGTGCACTTGGGGATTGTGCTGTTAAAGCTCAAAGAGACTGGTATAACCATAGAACCTCCTAAATGCAAGATAGATAAGGGACTTTGGCTGCCCCTAAGACATTGGGTTGGAGGAGGCAAATATCCCCCGACCCTCTTAAAGTGAAAGCCATTGTCAATTGGCCTGGGCCCCAAACTAAAAGGCAGGTCCAATCCCTCATAGGCCTGCCTGACTACAACAGAAGGTTTGTGGATGGGCTCAGCAACACTGTATCCCCAATCACAAACTTGTGTAAAAAGCACCAATTTAATAATTTGGTCAGAGGTGTGCCCGAAGGGTTTAGATATGATAAACGGCACTCTTCTGTAATCCCTGTGCTAGCCATCACTGGCTTTGATAAGCTCTTTGAATTACTTACTGATGCAAGCAGGGGAGACAATAAGAAACATCCAATTGCCTTCAAAAGTAAAAAGCCATCACCCACTGAACACAATAACTCTGATAGAGAGGGCTATGCCATAGTTAACTGGGCAGTTAAGTAACTGAAACCATAACTATTTAACAGAAAGTTGAAGATTCTAACAGACCACTCACCCTTAAAATGGCTAAACAGAACTAAAGGCACAAATTCCAAGCTTACAAGATGGAGCCTAATCCTGCAAGAATTTTACGTGGAGATTATGTGCACATAAAGGGGAGAGACTCCTGGACAAGGCATCCCCTACCATAAAGAGGACCTTGGGGCCATTGACTTTGTATTAGTCAGTGACTAACACCTACACTAAACTAAGGAGGGAGGTGTGAGACCCTGGCACCCCAATAATCACCACTATTGTGTAATTAGGATCTATTGTGTATGAAGTATGCCTTGTGAGGTATCGCTCAAAGTCTTGAGCTGTTAAAACATTAATCCATTGTTGGATTGTATGTGCTATCGTCATCTGCAAAGTTACAAATAGGGGAAGAAGAAAAGCAGGGAGAGAGGAAAAGACAGGGATGGAAGAGAAGCTGGGATATAGAAAGTTAAAGATTCTAAAAGTTATGGATGGAAAAGCCCTATTAGATCACCACATCAACTAACTGCTGTGCAGATATACAGCCCATTTGTTTATTGCAAACACAGCTCCTACTGCCTCTAAAGTTACTTGGATATTGTTCTAGTCATACCCAGAGGTTTCATACATGTACAATTCTGGACAGCTGGACTCGAACCCTGATTTTTAATGTGGATGATTCATTAACACTCCATACTGAAGCGTGACTCCAAAGGGAAAAGGTGACCTGTTTTGGTTAATTTGGGTGTGTGTTAGTGAGGCCTTTAATTTCTGCATGGTCACTGTGGCCAAATGTACTCCTACAGACTATTGTAAAAATCTTTGTACAAAATATAGCTTGAGAGATATCATTTAAAAACTAGCAAGTCATTCATCTAGGATATCATGGTGAAATGCATGTAGCAATATATGTAAACTTATTAACAATTTTATTTTATGACTGAAATGTGAATACCAGACAAGTCTGGTGAGTAGATAAACTTATTCCTCCAAGACAAAGGACAAGCTGATACCTCTGGGAATGTGTTACAGTTGATGGGCAATTACCGGTCAAGTGGCCATTCTTTGACAAGGAATGGGGGGCTGGAACATATTGGTGTACATTTTACCAAACAGCATGGAACCTCTTTCACCCACAAGACTCCATGACTCCAACCTCACAGCAGAAATTAACTTTATCCACAAGTAACCTTCAGGAAAATGCATTGCAAAGGGTGACTGGACTATAAAAGTGAGGGGGAAAGGTACCCTGAGGTCTCTCTCCCTCTCTCATCTAAGATAAATGAAGCAGCTATTTGACTTTGGAAGAGATCCTAACTTTGGAAAAGTTCCCTGTTGCTGGGAGCACATAAGAATTTTATCTTCAAACAAGTCTAGTTTAAGTTTTAGCACTAGACAGCTAGTTATTTCTATTTCTCCTATAACCATCTGACTAATGCCTTGTACTTTTATTCACTTAAAAAAACTCTGTATAGGTAATAAACTTGTTCTCTTAAAATCCTACTAATACAGTGTTGTGTTTAGACTGAAATGTTGGGTAACTCCAATTAAAGTAACAGACTTGTATATTGACCCCTTACCGGGGCAATGGACTTCTGATCTCTGAACTGTCCAGAGTGCAGCACACACATTTCGGAAACATTCAGGACTACCCTGTTTCCCCGAAAGTAAGACATCCCCCGAAAATAAGACGTACTTCCAGTTTTGCCTCTTGCTGTAATATAATGTAATGTAATTTTGGGAGCAAAAATTAATATAAGACACTGTCTTATTTTCGGGGAAACACGGTAGGTGTGGTTGGTGCCACCATGCAGGTAGTAACCAAGGCTGCTGGGGTCAGCGTTGCTATGGCTGTATGACCTGCATGCTATCTGGCTTTTAAAGAGGAGCTCAGCTTGGGAGCTATCACACCAAAGCATTGTGTGGTACCCCAGCTTGTGACAACCCCTCATTGGTCTGAATTGCATCCTGGAATGTGATAGTCACAGCTCAGTACAGGGAGAGAGGATGACTGTGGCAGGCAAAGCCATCCCTTGGGTTCATGAGCGTTTCACTGGGATCTTTAGCTTAGTGATCAATTGGAGCCATGTTGAGCTGGTCCCATGTAAGCATCCTTAAAATGTCCACACGTCTCCCAATCAGCAGAAAAGTTCACCAGTGCATTTGTCAAATGCAGCAGAATTAAACAGGATGACAATTATCAGATTAACACACTGTCTCATCCGCAGCACTTGGGTACAGGGCGGTAAGGGGGAGCAGGGAAATGAACATGGGCTCCAAGAAGCTGCATTTCCTAGGATTCTTTGGGGCTGTCAAGTCAGCACTAGTTTCTGTGCCATTAATACCGGGAATCTACTGGATTTTCAAAGCACATTGATTGTGGCTGTTAACTCACAGTAACTGTTTGTTTAGTGCTGGTGAAAGGTGATGCATTGACAGCCCTGAGGAATTAAATCCTTCACCCACAACAGGTACATTATTAGTTGACTCGTAGCACCTCGGAGTCCCCATTTATAGGGCAAGACAGTGTTGTGCTAGGCACTGTACAAGCACAGAACAAAGACAGTCCCTTCCCCTAAAGGGTTTACAAATCCAAGAGGCAGATACAGACTGATAGGGGAATACAAGGAAACAATAAGACAATACTAGCAGAGGCAACACGGGGGGGGGGGGAGAGGGGGAAAATGCACATGTGCCCCCAGATTTGCAGCTTGGCTTGCACTGAGCATGTTTGCACAGATTGAGCATTCTCAGTAGCACCGCTGAAGCCAGCTAATCCCACTTTGTCCTCCTCCCCACTATTGGCAGGCACAGGTCATCTCTGCTGGTCAGCATGACAGGCAGTCATCTCCGCACACCTGGAGACTAAGCATGGTCATTTTTTTTGTAGGCCTCACAAAAGGGGAGTTTGAAGGTGGGTTTTGAAGGAGGCTAATGAGTTGCACCCTGGATTCACTCAACTAGGTGGCTTCTCTTCATCCCAACAGCAGGGAATGGCTGAGCAGAATCCTGCTTCCAAGTGTCCGAGAGAATGCAGAGTTCATTATAGCCAATGTACCTTCAGCAGAGAGTGGGTCCTAATGTTTCCAATTCTCCTCAATTTATTGTCTATTCTCACTAGCCATATAAGCTCAAGCAGATAGAGGTTGACCTCAGAAACCAAGTAGCGTTGGACTGAGAAGACCTAATGTAGGCAACACAAAGTGTGTGGCCATTGTCCCTCTTCCTCTCAGTTTGTACCAAATCTGTGTGCCACCCTGGTATGCGAATAGAAGTGCCATCTTAGATACACAGATCCTGATCACATTGTGGCCAAAGATCCCAACTCTGAGCCACAGTTAAATTCCCTTAACTCCAGTGTCCTGGCCAGACTCCAATGTGAATAATTATATTCTACATCCCTCAGGTCTCCAGTTGGCTATGGTGCTCTTCACTTCCTGTCCTAAACTGTCCTGTGATAGCATCACCGCGCAGTCTTAAATGAACATTGCCTTTTTCACACCCCATGGGCAGAGTCCATAATAGGAACTGGGATCCTCAGGATGAGCAGGCATGTTAGGGCAAAGTGTTTACTGCTGATTTCCGCAGCTGCTGCTGCCACCAGTAAGTCATGGACCAGAGGGCCCTTTGTGAATTCAGTCGACTAGAGAGGTGGTTCTCAACCAGGGGTACACGTATTCCTAGGGGTACATCTCACCATAGTCTGGAAAGGTTGAGAGCCACTGGATTAGAGTTTACAACCTTGATAAGGACCAGGAGGGAGAAGGGCCTGTCCGCTGAAGCAAGGACAGCTGTAAGATATTCTTCCACTAGCTCTCTAATCCCAGCCCCTTGAAGTGAGAGCAGAAAACCAGGAAGGATGGAACCACCTGTCCTGCTCTCCCACCAGTCAGCACGCCCACCTCTCTGCTGTCTGCTTAGACTGATTGCCCTTGTTTGCAGAATGCCCACTGTGGGGAATTATAGCAATGGAACAGTTGAGACTGTGCACACACTGCCCCTTTCAATCCCTAAGGACTTGGCTGGCTAGAGACTGAAAGTTAGTTGGTGTTTTCCTGGCCCCCACAGTGCCCTTTTCAATCTACTCAAAATGCTGCTACTTAGCTCCAGTAATGCTTGAATCGGACATGCCACATCCCTCTCTGGATCACTCCAGTGCTTCCCTTTTTGTCCACCGCACTGACGGGGTTTTAAGCCAAAACTGAGCACCAGCCTGGCCTCCTGCATAACACAGCTAATGGAGCGTCGCTCAATGACTCCTGCACAGAGATCAGATTGAACAAGGCTGAAGCTTCGTATGCTAAAATCGGGGCTAGTGGATAGGGCACTGGGGTGGGATTCAGGAGACTTGGCTCTAATTTTTGGTTCATCCTGTGCAACCACTAAGTCTTGGCCTCTACACCTCAGTTCCCCATCTGCACAATGTAGAGAATAGCACTTCCCTGCCTCACAGGGGCCCAGAGAGGGTAAAACCCATTAATGACCAAGGAGCTTCTCTCAGCAGTGATGAAAGCAATGTAAAGAGACAGATCTTAATATTGTGTGTCCCTTCTCTCATTTCCTTCCTACTCCCCTGTAACTCCCTTATTGCCTCATCTGTAATTTAGTTTACAAGCTCCTTGGGTTAGTGATCTCATCACCGTTCACTCCGAGGAGGTGTCTAGCATGTTAGGCAGTGACAGAGAGACTGCTGGAGACTCCATTGGTGTGCTCCCACACAGACTTTACTTTTGTTCTTTCTTGTTCAATGGCTTAATCTCAACTTTAAATGCTCAGAGTAGGATCACCTCTTTGTTCCTTGACCCTGGAGGAAGATACCATAGCACACCCAGGGAGCTCTGTACTTAACAATTCTGGACATACAACATATTGTATTTGTTGCATGAAAAGGGTTTCCAATGTTTCAAATACCAGTATTTAATATACCATCTGCCAACGTATCAGCAAAAAAGTATGATAAAGGATAGGACTGGCAAGCCCCTGAAACCCACTGACAGCATGCAAGAGAAAAAGGACATCACAGCATGGTGCCTTGAGTGGAATGCAAGCTCAGGAAGTCCTTTAGTGAGTGTGCTGAAAAAGGTTTTAATTAGCACCAGTCATCGTTCACCCTGAGAAGTTAATGTGGATCTTGTTCATGGATTATTCATGAGACCCAAGTGGTTTCCATTAATATCCTTTGTTTCCAGCTCCAGCCTCAATTAAGGTCAGGGATGGGAGAGAGGAGTTTTGTAATGGGCTACAGAGCTGCTCATTACTGCCAGTTGAAGCCCATCCTGAACTGGGAATGACAAAAGTCCTGCCATGGGCTGGCTGGGAGATAGCCTATTGGGTAGGAGTTCACCTCAGTCCAGACCTCTGTCCACAGAGAACTATCACAGAAAACACCACCCCTGTTAATGCTAATTGGCAGTTTGCTGGCAGTCACAGCCTGCACATGGGCTTTCCAGATCAAGGTTGAGTCATATCAGCACTGTAGGATCAGAGAAGGGGTGGGGGGGGGGAGGTGCACTGAATGGGATCAGAGACTTCACTCCTTTCAGCAGCACTAACATTCACTGCCCCCAAAGGCTCACCTGGGATAAGGATCACCAGTTGAGGAGTTGGACTGGTCCTTGGATTGTCCTTCCCCTCTACCAGAGCTGGGGCAGCTACCAGCACTTCTAGGAACAAGGATCAGAAGCCCCTGCTCTCCTCAAGATGCAGACAGGAGCTACCAGGCTTCCTTCCTGTGGTGTATTGAAAACTACTACAATTGCAAGCTCTTGTGCAAAGTGCATAGGAGGATTTCCTTAGCCTACTGGCAGGCTAAGGGGCTCTGTAGGGAAGCATGCAATCTGGGCCTACATAGCTGAATCAGCCAGCCAGGTTAGCATAAAGCAGGATGAGCTGAGGGAACAGCCGGCTTTGCCGCTCTGGTTTTTGGGTGTGATCATTCTGAACTTTAAGAGGAAGTAGTGTTACACTGAAACCTTCCAGCAAAAGTCTGTTTTCATCCAACTCCTCTATGAGAAATACTGTGAACCTAACAGAGAAACCTAACTTCCCACTACAGCCATGGGAAACTGCCTAGGGGTTGTGCATTTAATAGTGATCCCATTAACCCCCCTCAAGGAACTATTAGGGAGATAACCATATGATCATGTATGTAACATCCTCCACTATCTTTGGTTTCCCCATTTCCCATATCTTAACACTTGGTCTTTACATAGCTTTTTGCATGATCAAAGCACCATCCACTCAATAGCTAACTCCCAAAGCAGCCCTCTGTGGTAAATGTTTTACCCATTTTTACAAAGGGGGAAATTGAGGCAGCAAAGTGAAAGGACTTGCCTAAGACTGTACAGCAAGTCAGTGGCTGTACCCAGGGTTAGGCCTCAGGATCTACTGCCTTCCAACCCTGTGCTCCTTCCTCCAGACCACATTGCCTGGTAGCTTGCCAGATAGTGGGACACATTTCTTATCTGTTCTGTAAAGCACCTAGTACAGCTTTAGGCACCATCTGAATGTGGGTTTCTTAGGAGATTCCCATCTGTTCCCCTTCGTGCTAGTACCAAGAGCAGCAAAGCAGAAGCAGATACAGATTAATTCTGGCCTTTCAGAGATAGTCCAGAGTTGCCAACTTTCAGTTTTATCAGCAATCTTACCCCAGACTCTGTAGTCATGGGATTATGTCTTTTTAAAAATAATGAAGTTTCTAGCCCTCATGGCTGAAGAGCAAAGCTTGAAAGTGTGACCTGACTGCCCCCTAAAGACACAAAAACAGAAGCCAAATTAGAAGAACTCAAGACTTAGTAGGCTTCTTTTCCCCCCAAGCCATCTCATGGTTTTGGAGAGAGCTAAATTCAGTATTTGAATGTTTGAGATAGTGAGATCTGCAGTGTTGCCGATCTCAAAGCAGTTGGTGTGTGTGCTCGGTCCTGGACTCAGACCACGAAGGAAAGAGCAGAGTCAGACACCCATTAGAAATATTTTTTTAAATAGCTTTTAGATTTAAGACCAAGAGGAAGCACATTAATGTAAGCTACAAGAGTCACATTGTTTTGTATAGAATTAATACCCCCTTCATAAAGTCTCATTATGAACAGGAAGGCTTTTAACTACAACCCTTAACTGACATATATCAGCTCCCAGGACTGAAGTAGTTTCTTTAAACTAAAGACAACTCTAAAGCAAGAGACTAAGCTAGCTCTGACCCAGAATAATGTCCTAAGCCATGCTACTCTCACAGGCTAAAGAGAGCCTCTAATATTCAATTCCTAAATCAGAATAAACATCTCAAGTTTAGAGCAGACTCATAGCCTAACTGAGCTCCCAATCCGGAACTAGCACCACAGAAGAGGTACCTTCCTAGACTAACCCAATAGCCTAAGCACAAGACATGCATAAGCCTGCCTGCAACTAACCCAAGCTGCATTAATAATGAGCTCCCAAAATGGAGTGAGCCCCTCAGCCCTGGAGCAGGCTTTGTAGTCTTTTAGCCCCACCCCCTAGTATGTTCTGGCCAATCAGCCCCCGCCACATGTTTCAAAAGAGAGTCTCACAGATGCTAGTAAGTACTGCAGCCTTTCCTAGCTTTGAGGGAACTCCCCTAGTACAGCACTCTAAGGTTACATATTCATATATCTAGTAAAGTCTCCATTATTATAAGGTAAAGGGAAGAAAGAGGCTTGTCTTATAACACATGCTCTGCTTTTAGTTGCTATTTTAATAACTTTCCTTCAGCAGGAAGACTTTTCATACAAGTAACATATTGCTCACTGAGTGCTTTGGTGATAAGTGCTATCTTTCCTAAGCATAGAGATTGAGGTAGAGATCTCCAGTGTTAAAGGCTGAGTCTGGATAACTTGAACTAAAGAGCTAGGCTCTCTAGCTAAAGTTAGAAGACTCCAATTCTTTGTCATTCAGGCACAGAGAGGGACACTGTTGATGGATGACCCTGGCATAGCTTTGTAATAATGCTATGGCAAATAACACTATAGAGCTACGATGCTGACAGCTGTAAGTGCTATTAGCTTGAAATATGCAGGATTCTAGTAGGAGAACACAAATACTTGAGTTGTGCTTTGCTCTAGTATAAAGGCCTGTTTTTTTGTCTGAGGCCTAGAGAGAGAGGCTTATTCTAAGGAGTGCTTTTAAATGAGCCAAACAAGGTCCAAGACCTTGAATTATGCCTTCTCATTCTGTGTCACAATCACGTGCCTCCAGAAAGGAAGGTACACCCCAGGCTTGCAAAATGATCTAGAAGTAGACGGGTAGTTTGGGGGCTGTTGCAATATTGTAATTAGGCAGTTAGAATGCATTGAGGAATATGATTTATTAAAAAACTGATTGACACAGATGCCTAGGTCAGTGAGGGGAAATAATTATGAACACCCAGAATGCCACATATGAACAATGGACATGTACAAACCTTATTACGGCCACACCAATCCCTGCTGCTGGTTATACATCTGACTAGTTACATAAAGGAGGGGTATAAAAGATCTAACCTAATTCCCTGCAATTTCGGTCTGCAATTTGGTCTGCGAATTTGGGTCTGCAAATTCCCTGCAATTTGGGTCTGCAATTTGGGTCTGCTGGGCTTCTATGACTCTTTGGAGTGTCTAAGTATTGTGATACCTTATGGCTAAAGATATTTGCTCTTTATGCAGCTGTATGTTGTTTGGTTATATTAGTGAGTGGAGTTTTCTGAGGATTAACTAAAGCATTTGTTCCTGTTTCAAATGACACCAATCCCACAACAAATGAGAAACTCCTAAGTAGCCAATTTGCAAAGAACCTGTACTAATCCATAATGACTGGGAGTGTGATAAATCTAGTATTTCTGGCAAGACTACAGTGGTGTCACCAAGAGAGTGTGCGATAGGGATCTTGATCTCCAAGATGAATCCGGTCTCTGCCTGGATAGCCAGTATATGGAACCCAGCGGCAAGGCTAGAAAAACCTATAATGCCAGCAGCTTGTAGTGGGGTGAGGGTGGGGGAGGGGAGGGAGAGAGAGAGAGAAAAGATAACACCAGTTGACCAGGGGTTATGGTTCCACAGGCTGAGTGCTCAGGCACATGTTCATGTCTTGCTGTGACCCTCCGGTCCAGTCACTCACAAAGGCCTGGTGACCAGACATCCTGTTTTTAAAGGGACCCTCCCAAATTTAAGCCCTCCTGCAGCTGTCCCAACGTTTTCTTAAAAATGGGCAAATTGTCCTGTATTTTCTGTCTCCCTCCCCCCTGCGTCAGTACTGCTGGGTCCTGCAGCTGTCTGGATTCCTGCTCGCCAGCCGCCCACCCACCAGCAGTGAGTGGGGGTGGGGGTGTCCAGTGGGTGTGCCAGGCTGATGGTGGGGCTGGCCGCTCCCCCCGTTGGTCCGTCACTGCGGTGCTGCTGCAGGCTGGCTCTCAGCCGGCAGGGCCCCGCCCCTCATCCCATTTTCGGCCCGCACAGGCTGTGCACTGCGAGCTGCGGAGGCTTGTGTGTGTGGGCAGGTGCCAGGCAGCGCCCAGTTACGTGTTGTCTCTGCTGCCCACCCATTGGCCCTTTACGTGCTCCCCCTCCCGCTGTCCTCTCCCTGCTTTGCCCCTTAACTCCCCACCCCCTTCGCCTGCTCCTCCATATCCCCCAGCAGAGCATATCCCACTCCCGGCGCCGTGCAGAGAACCAGCCCCTGGTCTGACTGCTCAGCTCACCAGCAGCCTGGCTGGCAGGCTCCCTCCTTCCCCCACTGCCTGGGGCTGGGCCAGTGCCCAGGAAAAGCCAAGACCCTCTGGCCGGGGCGCTGGCCAGGAGGAGCTGAGCCCAGAATGTGCCAACACCCCACACAAGCGCTGGCATAGGGAAGCCTCTCTGCCCCTCTACTAGGCTCTAGAGTGGCGGGGTGGGGGGGTGGGAGCAATTTCCAGCCTGTTCACACCCTGAACCTGTAGGCTCCACAGCAGCCCTGGGGGGCTTAGCACCCTCTTCACCCATTCCCACGCGCTGGGTCCTGCCCCCAGGGAGGGCAGGTCTGCTCCATCCCCTAGGCACCCTCCCCTCCTGAGCCACCTCTCTGGCCCAGTTTGATGAAGTCCCTGCAGTCAGGTGTCCTGGGCCCTAGTGCACAATGCAGCCTTAGGGCTTAACCCTTTCCTGCCTGTACTGTGGCCAGGAGATAGGAGGCGGCTGGGTTATGTCGGTGACCAGCAGCAGCCTGGAGGTGTTCGCTGCCTTTCGATGCCGTGAGGGCGGGAAGGGAAAAGCTGCTTCCGGGGGTGGGAGGAATGAGCTCTGCAAAGACACGGACCAGGTCAGCCCTTCCCTCCTGCCCGGGGCCAAAAGCCTGCGGCTGGCCACATTCTGGTGTGAATCCTGTCAGAAATCTGGGAAGGGCGGGCATGTGACCCTGTGTGCCCTCCTCCATGTGTTGCTTCAGGAAGACATGGCACCAGATACCAGAAGTGGTGGGTCCATCCTGGGGGGTCCAGATAGGCATGGAGGGTGAAGAGTGGCAGACAGGGAGGGTCAGTCAGGTTGGTCGGTGACCCCCCTCCCTCCCCAAATGTGAGAGAGGTGTATGGGCCTGTCTGTCCCCTTTCTCCATGTGAACCCTAAAGCCTTAAAGATAAGAAGGTAAATAAAAAGAACTATGCAGTATTTCTTTTTAACAGGGGCTCAGTCAACTTGATATTAATCTGAATGTTTGTACTGCATAGTTCTGATTGCTGGCCACTGAACTTGCCTGAATACAAGTAGTTTTGCCCGATGTCACATGTTCAGTACAGGGAAATACAGTCACCCTACACCAGGGGTCGGCAACCCGCGGCTCCGGAGCCGCATGCGGCTCTTTCATCCCTCCGATGCGGCTCCCTGTGTGTGCTAATTTTAACCGTCCCGCAGACTGTTTTCTATGCGGCCCGCCAGCACTGTCCAACCAGTGCGCGGAGCCGCAGCCGAAAGAGAGGGGCGGGGTCAATAAGAGGCGAGCGGCGGGGGGGGGGGAGAAGAACGGAGGCGGAGCCGGGGCCGGGGCACGAGGAGAGGCGGAGCCGGCGGAGAAGTGCGAGTCGGGCCGGGGCCGGGGCAGGAGGCGGAGCCGGCGGATAAGAGCGAGCCGGGGCCGGGGCCGGGGCACAAGGCAAGGCAAGGCAAGGCAAGCTGGGGGAGGGGGGGGAGGAAGAAGAGCGAGAGCACGGCTGGAGGGGAGGGGGAGGGAAGAAGAGCGAGAGCACGGCCGGAGCGGGGGGGAGGAAGGGGGGGGAGGAAGAAGAGCGAGAGCACGGCCGGAGGGGGGGGGGAGGGGGGGAAGAAGAAGAGCGAGAGCACGGCCGGAGGGGGGGGGGAGGGAGGGAAGAAGAGCGAGAGCACGGCCGGAGGGGGGGGGGAGGGAGGGAAGAAGAGCGAGAGCACGGCCGGAGGGGGGGGGGAGGGAGGGAAGAAGAGCGAGAGCACGGCCGGAGGGGGGGGGGAGGGAGGGAAGAAGAGCGAGAGCACGGCCGGAGGGGGGGGGAGGGAGGGAAGAAGAGCGAGAGCACGGCCGGAGGGGGGGGGGAGGGAGGGAAGAAGAGCGAGAGCACGGCCGGAGGGGGGGGGGAGGGAGGGAAGAAGAGCGAGAGCACGGCTGGAGGGGGGGGGGAGGGAAGAAGAGAGTGTTATTTCATTTTAAATGTCAAAAGGGTTTTGTGGCTCCCAGTGTTTTCTTTACTGTGGGAAACGGGTCCAAATGGCTCTTTGAGCGGTAAAGGTTGCAGACCCCTGCCCTACACAAAGGTTTGGTAAACGTTTGTGTTGGTCCCTAACCCAAGTTTGCTCACAACCCCTAACTCAGATTGTTGTCCTGTCACTCACCTACTCTGAAGCTAGGAGGTGCTGGGGGAGCTGTGTGGTTGGGGTGTGCAGTGTACTGTTATTCCTCTCTGTGTTTGAGAGGGAAGCCACATAGCTTCAGAACTTTGGGGGAATATTCATGACTGAATGATGTGATTCAGCTGTATGTTTTGGACAATGCAAATCAGTCACCATGAGGAAGGCATCATCTGGCAGCTCTGTTTCACAATGGCCCCATTTTGCAAAATGTAATTAAATAGTGAACCTGGCAGTTCGTGACACTCCATCTGGAGGCTGGTGTTAAGGGTGGTGAAATAGTTTAACGTCCGCATCACTGGGAACAAAGTTGTGACGAGCTGGGTCACAGAAACCCCCTTGGGAACTGCCACCTGTTATCCTGGAATTACCTCTTCTATTTGGTTACCCGAGAAGTGGGCGGGCCTAGGCCCGCCCATAACTAAAGTCCCTCCCCCAGCCTGGCGGGAGGGACACTAGGCCCGGGGCCAACTAAATACAGGGGGCAACTAATGAAAAAAAGGCAGGGGAGTGCGTGAAGGTCATAGGTTCAAAACAAGGGTACAGGATGGGGACACCGAGCAGAGAACCCCGCACAGCGCCCACAGCTCCGCGAAGCTGTCGAGGGAGCCATGGGACGCTGCCCAGTGGAACTCTGCCCGGATGCGTGACTGGAGAAGTGACCTGAGGTAGGCTCCACAGTCGCAGCGTACCCCCTCGTCTAGCATCCTCCTCCTGGTCTTATAGATGGAATTACCTCTGAGCCCGTTTTCCCTGCTAGTTTGGGACTTCAGTACCTTGCCTTGTTGAGCCAGACACACTAGCCTGCTACAGACACAGGCCCATGATCTTTTCTTTCTATTATCTATCCCTTTCTTAATAATTCCTAACAAATATCCAGCCTGGGCCCTGTCTGGCCTTCACCCCTGCGGGGAGGGCAGTGATCCCATAGGCCTAGGTCCTCTCTGATGTCCGATTCCCTCCCTCTTTACTCTTCCTTGCGAAAGCACATCTATCCTGCTGTATCTAGGTGTCATAATCAAGTAGTACGTAAAAAGTTCCTTCAGTTACTTAAGATGCTTCCTTTCTAAATGACAAGAGATAGGAAAACTCTCCACATCTGAAAGCAGAGTCCTTTTAATTACTAAATAGAACTGGGATCTACCCTCCCCGGTATATGTTCAGTTCAAAAATCCAATCAGCTCTGCAGGGTTATCAGCTGACGCCTAATAGTTTTCATACTTAGACTTCAAAGGAATTGACAGTATAAATGACAGACTTTTAGTGGAGGGAATTGGAAATGTCTCCCTGACAGCCCCGACCTCTGGCATGGGGATGTCTGGATAAAAGCAGAGCCTGGGATAACTGGAGAGACAGACACATGGAATGCTAGAACTGTATTTTCCAGTTTACCGGGGCTGTAGCTATAAGTTTTAACCTTCTTAGCTTGGCTGTTGCGTATCCTGTATACTCAATATGATGATGATCCATTTACCTTTGATTTAATTTGATGTACTATGAAACTTTTGTTCTACTTTAAGATATTATTTTATCTTGGGCAGTATCCAGGTTTGCTGGGATATTCCATGTGGCCGATCCTCATATGCAAACGTCTGATCTCTGGTAAGATATAAGAGGAGGTTAAGAGATACCTGACCTGCAGTGTTCGCACCAAAGGAAAGAGCAAAAGACCTTCCATCCCCCAAGCATTGTGTAGATCAGGAGTCTCCAAACTACAGCCCGAGGGCCGGATCTGGCCTGTGGCATCAATTTGTCCAGCACCCCAGCCCCAGCTGAGCAGGCATGTGGAGAAGCCGCTGCTGCCCCATGTGCGGAGGGGTGAGTGCCCCTGTGGTGTGGATGGAGGAGCAAAGTGGGGGGCATAGCAGCTGCCCGCGAAGCCCCTTCAAAAATCTAATATGGCCCTTGTCTCAAAAAGTTTGGAGACCCCCTGGTGTAGACAGACTGACTGTAGTCAGCAAGGAGCATGGGAAACAATGAGTGATAAAAGCGGAGCAGGGAAGTGAAAGTTATATTGGTGTCCGTGTTAATCAAGGGTTTCCCCTCGGAGTGTTTGGGTTCGTTTCCTGGCAGAGCGAATTGGACACCATGTTCTTTGTCATTTGGGGGTTGTTTCATTTCGAGATTACACTACAGTGCACCCATTCAATTGGGAGGCTACCTCCGCCCCGGCCTTGCCGGGATTACTCTGGGGAACGTATCTGAAAGCAGGTCTTCGATGGGCCAAGGAGCTGGTGTTTGGAGCTGGACTAGGTTGAGATGGTTAGTGCTTATTGAGTACCGACAATGTGTTTAGCGGTGTACCCCCTTCAGATGTGAAATGGTCCTTGCCGAACGGCAGACCCAGACAAGACTGGACCCCCTGGGAAGTCCAGAAGTGGGAGTGGCTTAATGTGGTGGCTGCAGTCTAAACTCACTTCTGGGCCTTGCAGGGGGAGTACGATGAGAAGGATTTCAAATGTGTAGAGGCTGGTGGCTTGGCAACATGGGATGGGGAAAGCACTATATGCAAAGGAGGCAGTGAGCAGTGCGAGAAGGTAATAGTGCACTGAAGGAGGAACATGGCAGGAGACCAGGTCTGCCATGTGAACATGGGTGGAAGTATGCAGGGCCTTCAAAGCAAGGACAAGAGGCCTGATGCTCCATGTATTTACCCCAGTCTTCCCCTCACACAACTCCATTGATTTCAGTGGAGTTACTCCTGATTTACACTCATCAGAGGAGAATCGGGCCTATGAAGCTTAAACTTGAGTCTCTGCTTAATGGGAAGGCCCTGAGGGGAATCAAAGAGAGGAGAGACTAAAATGGGGCTAGGGTTTGGGTTCAGACTCCTGGGTGCTGAAATCCAATGAGCTGTCTGAGCTTTCATCTTACCACGGTGCAAATCTCGCAAGATCAGCTGATCTCCAAGGTTTTCACCACCGGGAAAGCACTGAGAGTGAAAGAGTTCTGTCCCTTCAGGGGTGGCTTTTAAAGTCACGGCCCCGAAGAGCGACTCTCGCTAGGTCTCTTGCAATGTCCTTCTTTCCCTTTGGCATTCGGCGCTATAGCAGCAGTATCCTCTTCCTCCGGGAATGACACTTATTCCCTCCATCTCCTATTGCTTTGGGGTATTGTGTGGAAGGGTGGCCACTGCTCAGTCATTTGGGGTGCGAGTGTTGAGAGGTTACCCCGCACACCAACTCCGGTGAATCACTCCTGGGAGCCTGTGGGGAAAGAGGTGAATGGATCTGCGCCTCTTCCAGGACATCAAGGGCGCAGCACAGCCATCTGCTGTCTTCCAAACAGGACTTGCATAAGCCAGCCGGGGAAGCTGCTGGCAGCCTCAGGACTTGCTCCTTCACCACCGTAGCTCCTTCCTGGTTTCTCTCTCTCTCCCTACCTATCCCCAGCCGTGCTCCAGAGGAGAGTCCAGCACTTTTGGTGGGTTTCCCATGGAATACAGACCAAGATTTCTATGGAATCTATCACTTCCTGTGCATTTTCAGGGTCTGATCAGCAGGGCCAGTGGAGAAATGCAGCCTGGGAGGTTCTCCACACGGCATCGAGGCAGGGAACCTTGTCACAAAGAGCTTCCCTTTAAGCCCACACTACTGTGTGTTTAAGAAATATCCGTACAAGTGAGTGGATGGCCCAGGCAGTCTCTCATCTCTAGGTTGCTGGTTCAAACCTAGCTTATGTTAATGGTTCAAACCTTGCTTATGTTGATGGTAACCAAAAATGATCATCTGATGGATGTTTGTGCCTCAAACACTTCCCAATGGAGAAGTGTCCATGACACCAAAAAAAAATCCCACAGCTTGCACCTTCATTGCCACTCAGCAGAGGCCAAGGCTGCAAGAACATGGAGATTAAGACCTGGCCCACACTACAAAGTTGGGTTAATAGAATATCAGGTTTGGAAGGGACCTCAGGAGGTCATCTAGTCCAACCCCCTGCTCAACTCCCAACAGATTTTTGCCCCAGATCCCGAAATGGCCCTCTCAGGGATTGAGTGTACAACGCAGGGTTTAAGTAGGCCAATGCTCAAACCACTGAGCTATTCCTTAACTATGTTGCTTAGGACTGTGAAGAAGTTTGCACCCTGTTCAATGAAGTTCAGCCGACCTAAGTCCCAGTGTAGCCACGGCTGGGTCAATGGAAAAATTCTTCCATCAACCTAGCCACGGTGTCTCAGAGAGGTAGATTCATGACAGTGACAGAAGAACATCTCTGTAGTGTTGCTAGTGTGGATGTACCCTGCTACCGGTGGCCTCTCCAGATCTAAGTGACCAGGCATTGGCAAGTGGCGGAAGGGGGCTTGCTCAAGTCATGCACACCTAATATTTCAGTCTCCAAGGCTGCTCATTTGGCACCCTCCACCAATTCCATTAATTGAAGGAAACAACCACTAAAGAAGAAGAAACAGTTTATTGATGAGATGGTAGTTGTGGCTGGCTCTAGGTCAATCTGGCTGGTGTTCTCCGTCTGTGCACAGACCTAACACAGCAGAGAGAGGGAATTCTGTGCGGCCGCCATGCAGAAAATTACAAAAGGTCTTCACGTTCCTGGAAAAGAATCTTTAGCTCGTTCTGTAATTACACCTCTCTCTCTGCCCAGGGTGGGATATGGCGCTGTTAATGAAGATTAAATGGACTAGCAAGGGCGGTGTGCAGGGCTGCAGAGGACAATAAATCTGTCTGCTTGTAGTGCACATGTGCACAACAAATCTAATTGCCATTTCTGAGTGGTGATTAGTGCTGTAGCAAGCTGCTTGTCAGAGATGCCAAACAAACAAGGCCCTGCAAAGCTGCCCTTGGGAAAAGAGTTCATGAAGGAGACAGAGGAAATGAATGGAGGTAACTTAACAGCTAATGACGCCATGGGTTCCCTATGCAGTTTCATGTTAGCACTCCAGAGCAGGTTAAAAGTGAAATGACTTCTTACGGCTGGCTCCTACCTTGAATCCACCCTCAGTACAGAACTGCTCAGTGGGATATTCTCGGCTGTAGTCCTTAAGAGCCCAGAGACCTGTTGGGCAGCTGAATTTACACTGCATGGGCAGATGTGTTTGCCATTCGAGTTGCCACCCATCCAAAATCCTGCAGCAGGATGCTGAGTGACAAGCCACTTGGCACGCTCCCAGGGGCAGCCCTCATCCGATTCCAAACAGTCATGTCCAACTTCTGAGAGCAGATTCCCCTGCCTGTGACCCTGTTTCCTGTACACTGGGGTTTCATCCCTTCTCATCTGGCGTCTGTGGGCTGGTAGCTGTTATGGAGGGGCAGAAATGTGCTGAGCTCTTCCCACCCCCGGGTCAGGTGAGTGGTTCTAATTTAAACAAAACCAAACACCCCTGCCCTCCCCTGCACCTTCCCCAAGCCCCGCCCCTGCCCTGCCCCTTCTCTGAGGCCCCGCCCCCACTCGCTCCATCCACCCTCCCTCCATCACTTGCTCTCCCCCACTCTGTCACAACGGGCTGGGGCAGGGGTTGAGGGGAGTGAGGGCTCAGGCAGGGGGTTGGGATGTGGGGGAGTTGTGGGGTGCAGGTTGGGCCAGGGGATGGGGGATGGAAAATGGTCCCGAGAGCTGTGCCAAGAGAATTATTTGGGTGAGACAGTGTGTTGTATGCGTTTGTGCATGTACACAATAACTAAGGGTCAATCTGAGCCGAGGAAATCTTAGACCAGCATTTCTCATTTTTTTTCTGCAGCCACATCAGCCCCCTATGTGGAGATAGGGGAGGGGCAAAGGACCCCTCCCTGCAGCACCCAGCCATTGCCCTGGCTGCCTTGGTGTTTGCTGGCACTGCCAGCAGGGGATCAGCAGTCTATGCCCCACAGCCTCCTGGGGGCTCCAGGCAGCACTCCCGCAGACACATGGGGCCAGTGTGCTCAGCAGGCTTCGGACTTCAAGCCCTGGGCTCTGGCTCTGGGCTTCAGCCCAGGGCGGCAGGGCTCAGATTTGGACACATGTTCAGAGCGGCCATCAGTGAGGGTTGGTGGCTACTCTCTTGGGCCACCAAAAAATTAGTTCTGAGAACCCCTGCCTTAGACGGACAAGTATGTTCCTTGGCATACAAATTTCTACTTCAGTGGCCTCCATCATTGCACTGTGAGAACTCCACAAAGGGGTTTAGCCTTATGTTACCCCTGAGAAGCCAAGGAATTATTTTAAAGGCCTTAGGCTGAGGAATTGAACCAGTGTCTGAGTTCCAGATCACTGCCTTAATGCTGAGAGCAGATTCCTCCCTTCCTCCCTCATGCTGTTGGACAGGTTCTCATTAACCTTCACATAGTCCTAGTACCATCCCCATTTCCCAGAAGGGAAAACTGAGGTATCATAAAGTGATTTTTAGACAAGGCTTCACAGCAGGTAGTTGGTGGGATTAGAACTCAGGAGGACTTGCCAAATCCAGCCCTGAAATAATTGCTCCATGTTCCCTCCTCTGAAAAGAAAAGGAACAGGATAGCATTCTGCACACACAGTTTGGGACCAGGAACACTTAAGGCCTGATTCACCACTGCCTTGTTCCTGTGTAATCATAGAATATCAGGGTTGGAAGAGACCTCATGAGATCATCTAGTCTAACCCCCTGCTCAAAGCAGGACTAATCTCCAACTAAACCATCTGTGGCGGGGTAACCACCCGCCCCCTACCAGAAGGGGCTTGGAAAAGCCCCAAAAGGGGTTTGAAGCTGGGAGCCAGCAGGCTTTTCAGGCCTGATTGGGCATGAGGCCCAGCTGGGCGGCCACGCCCCAAACACTCCCAGCCAGGATATAAGGGCTGGAAGGCAGAGAGGGAGAAGGGAGTCTCCTCTGCAGTCAGAGGGAGACAGGCCTGCTGCAGGAAGCCTGAAAGAAGGTACTAGGCTGGGTGCAGGGCTGGGGCTAGGCGGTAGGGGCTGGGGAAAGCTCTAGCCTGAGAGCCCCAGGCTGCAAGTGCAGGCAAGGGCCTAAAGTCAGTCTTCTCTGTAAGCAGAGGGAGACAGGGCCTGGCTGCACGGAGCCTGTACCGGGGTACCCAGAGAGGGACAGGGCGAGGGCAAGGCAGCTGGGAGCCAGGGAGTCTAAGCTCTAGCGAGAGGGCCCCAGCTTGCTGAGCCTAGGGAAGGCCTGACTCACGGGGTACTGGGGGTTGCCAGGGGGCAGCCCAGGGCTGGAGATAGCAGCAGCAGGCCAACCCTCCTTGCCTGGGATGAGAAGCCCTGATACTGCAGTCCGCCCCAGTGAGCGGGGGCAAGTGGTGACTGACAGTGGCACACTCTGAGGTGAGGTGGGGATAGGGGAAAGAGGGTTCCCCTGGGGAGGGGAAACCCTCACACCAAAGGGGGTACTGCAGGGGTGCAGCACCCACAGTTGGAAGGCACTGGGGTCCAGGAGGGACACGGGGCCAGCAAAGGAGCGGGGCATCAACCTGCGGAGGGCGCTCTGGACGCTGAAGGAGCTGATTCCCCAGACGACCAGCGGGAGGCGCCGCAGGGGTGAGTGGTCGGCCCCGTTACACCATCTAACAGATTTTTGCCCCACATCCCCCTCAAGGATTGAATTTACAACCCTGGGTTTAGCAGGCCAATGCTCAAACCACTGAGCTATCCCTCCGCACCCTATATAATTACCTATACCCATGCAAATTGGATAGCCTTTCACGCTCACCTGACACAGGTGTAAATGTCAAAAGGTGCAAGGGCTTGTAGAACTGGCCCTTAAATTATAATCCCTGCTCTGACACTTCTTGCTCTCTGGATAGTGTGCCTGGCTTCCCCTTGTATAAAACAGGGATATTTGCGTAGCTGTGAGGATGAATTGGTGTCTCTAAAATGCTCTGAAGTGGATAAATGTTACATAAATACCAAGTATTACGAGCCTGGGGAATAGTCTCTTTAGGGGACTAAGAAAGTTTTATGTTCTAAGAGTCCAGTCACAATTCAGAGAGGAATTCCCCAAACCATCAATTCTTGCAGGCCCAGTGTCAGTTAGTGTGAAACCCGAAACAAGCAGAATAATACGACTCCTGCTTGAGCTGTTTGATTTAAATGAATCTTGTCATAACCATAGAGCTGAAGGTAGCCTAGAATTTCTCCTTGCCTGTAAAGGGTTAAATAACCTGGGTGGTACCTGACCAAAAGAACCAATGGGGACAAAAGAGACTTTAAAATCTGGGGGAAGGGGGAGCTTTATTTGTGCTCTTTGTTTTGTGTGATGGTTCTCTCCGAGCAAGAGAGAGACTGGGCAGGAAAAAACACATCTCTTACAGACAATCAGAAAATAGGCATCCAGAATCACAAAAATAGTAAGTAGAAGCCAGGCAAGGCGCATTAGATTAATTTTTGTTTTAGCTTGTGAATTTTCACTTTGCAAGAGGAAGGTTTATTCCTGGTTTTGTTTCTTTGAAACTAACCCTAGATGGGGTTCCTCTGTGTTTTTTGAATCTTTTTATTACTCTGTAAAGTTATCTTCCATCCTGATTTTACAGAGGTAATTATTTTACCTTTTATTTAAATAAAATTCTTTTTTTAAGAACCTGACTGATGTTTCCATTGTTCTAAAGATCCAGGGGTTTGGGTCTGTGCTCACCTGTACCAACTGGGGAGGATATTATTCTCAAGCCTTCCCAGGAAGGGGGTGTAGGGCTTGGGGAATATTTTGGGGGACTAAGAACTCCAAGTGGTCCGTTCCCTTATTCTTTGTCTAAATGACTTGGTGGTGGCAGCGTACAGTCTATGGACAAAGGATTTGTGCCTTGGGGAAGTTTTAATCTAAGCTGGCAGAAATAAACTTAGTGGGCTTTCATGCGGGTCACCACATCTGTACCCTAGAGTTGAGTGGGGAGGGAACCCTGAATAAATTGGAGTCACTTTTCTAACTTGTCTCTAGACCTAACTGTGGATTTTGTTCTATAGGGCTGAACTGCATCCTTAGGGTTCTGCCCAATCCAGGGGAATTCTTGTAGCTTGTCTGTGCCAAGAGACAAGTCACTCATAATCTGTTCCTGCTTCCACTTCTCTGCTGGCTCTCTTGTGCAGAGCATCATACTGAGTGAGGGGTGAAGCCAAAAATTAACTCCCCACCCACCTTCCTACACCACCTTTGGCTATGTGACCAACTCCTGCAGGAGTGCAAAGAGGCTTTTCCATCTGTTACTCTGCCGTCTGGGTGCTCTGTACAGCCCACAATTGAATCCATAGTGAGCACAGTCATTCTTTGCTGCAGAATCACAGATGCCCAAGAGGGGGTATCCGTTCCCTGCCAGGCTGGGACTGGGGAAAGTACTATGCAAATCTCTTGTCCTCCATTCTTCAAGCAGAGACCCTGTGAATAACTGAGCTGGGGCACTCACTACGCAGCTTTCCAGTGCAGATTGAATAAACTCTTCCAGTGGTTTGGCATTTCAGAGGGTCACTTGTTTTCATCCTCTACAGTAAATGGAACCTTAATCTAAGCTTTTAAGTCTGTCTAGATTTCTAAATAATTACATGCAGCCCCTAACTTGAATGAAGTTTGATTTAAACCTTAATTTAATGGTTTATGCAGAAAACAGGAAGTAAGCCGGAGCTGCCAATTAAGAGCCATCTGTTTTCAACTAATCTTTTGCCGGCTTCTGAATAGTCAACATAGGAACCACTGTACTGGAAGAAACCAGGGGTACAGCTACCCCCATATTTCCTATCCTGCTCCCAGGTCAGCCCGAATGAGCACTCTGAATTGCTCCTGTTCCAGCTTCGGAGATCCCTTTTGAGTGAAGATTTCCGCCTCTATGGCCTCTGGTGAGGTGGTCCGCAGGGGAAGCCAAATATGGTGATGGAGCCGGGTTGTCACCCGGTCTGTAGCATAGCCTGGTCTATACTGGAAGCTGCAGAGGGAGGTAAAGAACAACACAACAAAGTTTAGTGCGGTCCACGCTGCGGGCAGGGTGGGAGAGGGCATTGCTTCCTGATCGCAGCTGGTGACCAGTTTGTGCCCTGCTGCATGGGGATTGCAGAGCTTTGTCAGTGAAGATGCTATTCCTGTAAGTGGCTAATCTTTTATTTTAAAAATAAATTTGCTCTCCTCCTTTTGCCTTGGTAACATTGAGGCAGGGAGTTCCCCTAGCTTAATGTACTGCACTGTAATAAATCCATAGCCGGCTGGGAGGCTGCTTGTCACAGTACTGCACACCCCGGCCACTTCGGAGCACCATACTGCCAGTTCAGAGCCTTCTCTCGCAGTCGCTAAGGTCTATGATACAGCTGAGCCGTTCTCGCAGTGTTACGCCAGCACCCTCTTGAGTGTTACAGTCGAGATCCATTCACCTGAATGGGTTACTGCCCAGCAGGGGATTACGGCAGTGTGTCAAAGTGGGAATTTTCTGTAATATTGTGTATAATGCTTGTGTGTGTCTCTGTTTCCCCATATGCTACATTGTTAACTAGGTGGTGGGAAAAGATTGTTTACTCTCTGCAGGTACCCAGGTGTGACTGATGCCTGGGCCCCATGTCCATGGAGAGTCAACGAAGACAATGGCCGCTCCAATGGCCTGGACGTTTGGTACCTGTTTCAAGAGGCAGAAAGGCTTGCTGATGAGATAACCTCCATCCCCCACCCTCCCCGCCCATTGTGGTTATCTCCCCCACTTTCTGGTTTGATGGCTGTCTTTACCTTATATGTAAATGTACTTCCATTGTTTCTGGCCTCTCCTTGCTCAATTTGCAGTGGTGACACAGTCAAGTAAGCAAAACAATGTTCCTTTGTCCAGGGCAGGCTGGTTTTATGCACGGCTTGCCAAGAACCTATTTCCTGCACAGATCTAGAATTCTTTATACACTGCCCATACACATCTCACGCAATAATACTAAGGACCAGCATGTGACCAGTTCGCATATGACACCTTTGATGTCACTGCCAGTCTCTAAAAGGGGACAGGAGTGAGTTTGGACAATGAGTGCCTCAGGCCTGATGGGAGTTATGGCTTCAAGTGCTCTCTGCCAATTGGCACGGAGGGGCTCCCTGGGCTCTACCTCGTCCTCAGTACCCAGGGGGGTTAATTGCAGCTTCACCTTTCCTTCCTATGTCCATGTGCTCCAGGGATGGGCTATAAGAGAGGCTGGTGCTGGCATAACCAGAGGGAAGAACAGCAGGGGCCTAGGACCACCCCAGGCTTGGGAATCTGTGGGTTCTGATTGCTTTCCATATGTTAACTAGCTTTGATTTACCCCAATAAAAATCACCCCAGCACCTTGCCTAGCATGTCTGTTTTCCTGCCCTGCGAGGGTTGGGAATTGCAGGCCGTGGGGGTCATTACTGGGCAGTAACATGGGGGCAGCATTCCTCCCCCAATGCACCTTGCCTTTTGCCAACAGGCTGAGGATTTATGCTGCACTAGTGTCAAGTGCCCCGCCGCTCACTGTCAGGAGCGCTACGGCCACCGAGGAAGAGGGGCCCCTGGACCAAAGTTTTCACTCTAAATAGTCAAAGGTGAAGGGACTTGCCTGAGATCACATGACACATCAGGACCAGGAATGGAAGCCAGGCTTACTCCCAGGCCAGCGCTCTAACCATTGGGTAACACTGCCTTGAAATGAATATAAGAGCGTTTAAAATAATGAATGACATGTTGCTCATGGAGACGCCTGCATAGTCCCATTCCATGGGGATGGGGCTGTCAGGGAGCTGTCCAAGCCTACGCTCAAGCAGCCTGCTCTGAGTTAAGCCAATGACTGTTTTGCTGCTGGTTTCAGTGGCAGCAGGAGCGGGTTCCAGAGTAGGCCGAGGATGAGCAGAACCAAAGGAAGGGGGAGAACGTCGAGGGAGGAGGGTTACAAGAGTGAGATCATGAGCAGCAGCCACAATAATTGTATCCGTCCACCCACGGGGCGGTGGGACTAGGACCCTGGACCTCCAGCTCCAAAATACACAGGGCTGTGCCCCTTGAGTCAAAGAGCATGTGAAACTGCTGGTGGAAATATGTCCCTTAACCTTTCAGGCAGGGCGTTCCATGCCAATAATGCCACGTCTCTCAGTCAGCTCCTTCAGGTAACATTTTCCTTTGTGCTGGGACGTTGGCCGGAGGAGGTCAGTGGTGGAAGACTCAGCCAAACAAAGGCGAGGTGAGAAGACGAAGCCTAGAGGTACATAAAGTCAGCGCGAAAGGGGCAGACACACAGCCCCTTACAACAGAGGGGAGGGGACATTCTCATTTGACAAATGAGGGGGAAAGATTCAGAGTGGTTCAGGGCTTTGCCCCAGGTCACAGCACTTCTGACTAGAATCCTAACCCCATCCTGTTCTCTAGCCACTAGTCCTGGGTGCTTTCCTGAAAGAGGCCCGTGAGGCCGAGGCCTCTGAACATGATACAGATGTACGGACGCTAATGGATGGGCTCAAGGATACAAATAACAGGCCAAATCCTGAGATCCTTCCTCAGGCAAATTCATGTTCATTTAAACAGGAGCTTGTCTGAGCCAGTTACCAGAAGGACCTCAAAAGGTATTGAGGTGCCCAACCCCCATTAAAATCAATGGAAATTAGAAGCCTATATGCCTTGAATATTCGGGCACTCAAGCCTTAGCCCAGTGTCTGTCTATGCAGCAGGATGCTCAATAACCACGTAATGTACAACTCTTACCCACCGGGTTTTTAAGTCAGGGCTAGGTGTCTTTCTACAGCTCTGCTCTAGGAATGATTGTGCTTCAGTTCTCCAGCCTGTGCTATACAGGGGGGTCAGACTACATGATCACTTCTGGCCAGGTACTCTAGAGTCTGTCCCGCTAATGTTTATTTACAGCTTTCTTTCCAATTAGGAAGCAAATGTAGCCGGAAGGTGGGGGTGACTCAGGTGGAGGGGTTATCTGGGGATGATTGAGTTGGGTTAAATGCCCAGGTTGGCCAGGCCCTTGTTCGAAATGCAGCTATTGCTCCCCCCCCCCCCCCAATCCAATTGTAAATATTTTAGTTTGGTTTATGTTTTTTAAAAAATCACTTTCTCCCTGTGTTTTTGTTTAGTTGGCTTTTTGCTGGCAACACTAAAATCTCTGAGCATTTTAGAATCATAGAATATCAGGGTTGGAAGGGACCTCAGGAGTCAGCTAGTCCCAACCCCCTGCTCAAAGAGGACCAACCCCCAACTAAATCATCCCAGGCAAGGCTTTGTAATGCAGGGCCTTAAAAACCTCTAAGGATGGAGATTCCACCACCTCCCTAGGGAACCCATTCCAGTGCTTCACCACCTTCCTAGTGAAATAGCATTTCCTAATATCCAGCCTACTGCAACTTGAGACTATTACTTCTTGTTCTGTCATCAGCCATTGCTGAGAACAGCCTAGACCTCCCTAATACAATGACGCCTTATGCAGCAAGCGAGCTGTGAACATGCCACAGAAGGAAAGGATGCCCCCACTGGAAGTTATTTATATTCCTGCTGTTCTTCAGCCATTGCTTTCCTGTGGTGCATCTTCCTCCCAAAAACTGAACTGAGGAGCTTTCATGCCACTTGATTCACTTCGGTCTTCATTTCCTTGCTCTGATATTATCCTAAAATCCCCATTGCAAGTACTTGCCAGAAACCTCGTCTGCCTGGCCCAGATTCCTCTCAAATGAATCATTGACAGAAACATGGAAACGGTTCTAAATCCAGGCTACTCAAGACTATTTGAACCTTTCCTTGCTCCACTGATCTGTAGAATAAACCCAGCGTTCCTCAACTGCTTGCACCGACTTGGGTTAGCTGCCCAGCCTGGAATTTCCAGCGTCATCTTGATTCTAAGTGGGAGAGCCAAGCCCTGCTTTTGGACCAACCAACAGCAGATTCATGGGCCTTAAAGTCACACTAATGATGTTGTGGTGAAGAAGGTGATGCTGCATCACTGTGACAGGTGGAGATCGGGATAAATTCACAAAAATGGCAGGTTTTACAGGGTAAGTCTGCAGATAGGTGATTGCAGGACTAACACCTCCTTACGCAGCAGATCCACTCCACGGCCGATGTTCTCATCCTACAGAGGTCCTGCACAAGACGGTGCAACCATTTAGGTCTTCTAAATAGGGGGTCGAAGTGATGCTCTGTTAATGTCATTCCCTTTGTTTATGTTGATTGTATTTGCACATTTCCTTTCCGGAGTTGAGCTCCACTGGAACAGCAAGTTAATCAGTTTCACTCTATTAAATCCAGGGTCAAAAAGGGCAGTGGTGGCTTATATTTTGCCCAGGCTTTTTTAACATCTCGGGATGCCATTTATGGAAGCTAAATAATGTGAAGTCTTTGCACAGTAACTCAATTCCTGGATGGTGGAAATACCCAGCGGAGACCAGATTTCATTAATTCAATCCCATAAATAACTCATAACTCAACGCCCATTAAAAAAATAGGCCATGAGGGGAAAAAAGCCAAACACATACTAATCCCAGCTATTTGTGCTTGTGGTTTATCCGAAAACTGAGCTATTTGGGGTCATTGGGTCTCCCGCAGGGGGGAATGCACAGCTGTAATATGAACATACCTCGGGGTGGGGGGGGGAGGTCTGACCCAAAGAGATTGTCCTAGTGGTATCATAGGAAGTGTATGTCTCCCTGCCTCCAGGTCCAATACACTCTGTTCAGAACTGCCAAGCTCAGATCTGAGAGTCAAGCTGGATTCTCTCATTGACTCAGATTCTGCAACTAGACCTCAGTGAGCAATTCTGTTGATGCTTGGGCCAGAATAGCCTCCAGCTCCCTCTCCTCTAGTGTGGGAGTTCTGCAAAGTTAACCCACGTACACAGCTATCTAGGTCAGTAAAGCCAGCAGTTCAGACTCAGGTACCCTCAGGCAACAGATCTGCTGAGATAAAAGGGGGCCAAAAAAACCCTCCTCATCCTTAAGGTGCATTACAGTTAGCTCTCATGACCCCGCTCTGTGTAGGTGTATCCCTGTTTTACAGATGGGGGACCTGAGGTACAGGCAGGTTAGGTAACTTGCCCAAGACAGCCACAGGGAGTCAGTGTCGGGATTAGAACTCAGGATGTGCTCAGAGAGCTCAGCTCTCCCACATACAGTGCTTCTTGTCATGCAGCTTATTCAGTGACACTGCGTAAGAATAGCTCATCATTATGTTAGCAGCCCTAGATGCATCTTTTGCAAACACAGCTGTATAATTCTACTGCTGTAAGAGTGGGGGACCCTGATCCCTGTGCTCTTGAGCACAGAGAAAAGGACTCTTCACTAGCCAAACCACTTAACTTAGCTGTTTCCCAGCCAAATTAAGTCCTACACCCCTAGACTTCCCCCCCTTTTTACCAGTGGGGTTCTTGGGGTACCACGGCTGCCACCATCCGGGTGTACTTCCAAAACCTTGGCGGGGCCCCTGGACTTCCCCATTACCCTAACTTTGTCCCCCTCCCTGGGAGCCAAAGTCAGACACCTGAAGGCTGCTTCCCCTCCCCCTTCACCCTTCCCGGCTGAAGGCAGAGGCGGACTTCCCCTAACCCTGTCTCCCTCCCGAGAGCCAGAGTCAGACACCTGGAGGCTGCTTCCCCTCCCCCTTCACCCTTCCCGGCTGAAGGCAGAGGCAGACTTCCCCTAACCCTGTCTCCCTTCCCGAGAGCCAGAGTCAGACACCTGGAGGCTGCTTCCCCTCCCCCTTCACCCTTCCTGGCTGAAGGCGGAGACAGGCTCTGTTCCTCAGCTGATAACCTGAGCTGATTCCTTTAGCTACCCCCCTATCTCCTCTCTTCCCAGTGAAGAGAGAGAGACCTTAAGGGAATAAAACCAAACACTTTATAACTAAAAGTTTTAATACAGAAAAAGAATAAAACAGAGATACAGTACACTTCACAATCTGGGGTTCCCTAATTCCCTTCTGAAAAGGAGAGAAACACCCCAAAAGGCACAGGCTTAAAAGAATCAAATGGTTATACTCACAGTACAGCTAAGTAGAAATATAAGAGAAAAGCTGAGTCATCTCCATAGCTAGAGATGAGCTCACGGATCCTGGACCCTGCCGCGTGGCCAGCAAAACAAAACTGACTTAAACCCCTCCTTCCCTCATGGCAGGGAAACTCTATTTGTTCTCAGATGACATTAACCCTCTCCAGCCCTGTACACTTATGACAACTGCATTACAGAGACTCTTCCATAATGGGGTCTGATGTTCTTCATGAAGCATTTTCTGTGACCACTTTGTTGGAATAAGAGATGCTGATACAAGCACTCAGACGCCGTACACAAGGAGCCTAAAGAATGGATCTCCTGCACCCATCACTCTTGGGTCGGGCAGCAGTGAAGACTGATCTGAACACAAGCTGCTACCTTGGGAGACTCGCCACAAGGAGCGAGTGCAGGAGACATGGACTCCCCATCCTGTCGTTACATTGGCTATCCCAAGGCATTCTGAACAGCTCCAAGCATGGGAGCCAGTGGAAAAACTCTGACTGGGCCAGAACCCAACACGATGGAGAACAGTGATCGCTAGAATGTCACGGGGCTGCAGCAGGCAAAGCACCACTAGGGGAATGCAAGCAAGTTGCTGTGGTGGAAGAGAGCCACCAAACTGCCCCCACACACACACACACATCCCCAGGAGACAGCATTGCCTGCAGATAGGGAGTGCCTAAGGGGAGTGCAAAATGGGCACTCTACTGCTGGCTGCACCAGAAGCAGACACAGATCAGTACAAAGTCCCTTCGTGGGGTGGGGTGGCTTGTCCCGCTGAGCTGAGGGGCCATGAATTATGTTGCACCCTATCCTGTGTGCATCCCAGGAACGCCCCTGCAGGAATCCTGTCTCTGGCTCCAGCAGCAGAGTTCGCTTTCTGCACCCTTTACGCAGCTGGCAGGGCAGAATTGTGCCTGAGGTACAGGGGACTGGTGGGAGAGGGGACAGCAGCAGGCCAGGCGGAGCCGGAAGGGGAGGGGTATGATGGAATCTCCTCTCTCTTCTTTCCAAGTTACTTTTTAAGTTTACATGAACAGAACTAAATGGATTAGCAGCTGCAGCCAACCCAGGTTGCTTCTGGCACTGAGTCTGAATTTTATTGGCTCCAGTCAATCAATCAATCAATTATAAACATGCAAATTAATTTAGTGCTGGTGGGAGGTGCTAAGCGAGAGCCACAAGAGACAGGACCCTGGATTTACCCAGAGAGCCAGCAGTGCAGTCTCTCATTGACTCAGCCATACCTGGGACAGGAGTTTATCATTCATGCTAATTCGGTGCTTAGTCTCTTTAGTAGGATTACAGGGCTCCCTGGGCTGACTGCATTGGTGGTTTCTATCCAGGAGATGGGCTGACACCACCCATGTCCTTCCTCTGCAATGCTGTGACCACAAGGGCTAATGGGATCCTTCGGTGGATAAATGGGAATCTCAAGTAGGAGCAGAGAGGTTTATTTTACCTCCACATTTGGTACTGGTGCAACTGCGGCTGGAGTCCTGTGTCCAGTTCTGGTGACCACAATTCAAGAAGGGATGTTGATAAATTGGAGAGGTTGACAGAAGAGCCGTGAGAATGATGAAAGGAATGGAAAATATGCCTTATAATGACAGACTCAAAGAGCTCCATCTATTGAGCTTAACAAAGAGACGATTAAGGGGTGACTTGATTACAGTCCATCAGTATCTATGCGGGGAACAAATATTTACTAATGGGCTCTCCACTAGATCTAGCAGAGAGAGGTATAAAACGATCCAGTGACTGGAAGTTGCTGCTAGACAAATTCGGACTGGAAATAAGGCATAGATTTTTGATTATGAAGGTAATTACTCACTGGAATGATTTACCAAGGGTTGTGGTGGATTCTCCATTACTGCCAATATTTAAATCAAGACTGGATGTGTTTCTAAAATATCTGCTCTAGGAATTATTGTGGGGAAGTTTGCTGGCCTGCGGGATACAGCTCCTCCCCCTGCCCTCCGCTCCAGACCCAGTGTCATGTGAGACGGTGCAGAGCTGGGATATCCCCCAGGGAATTCCGCAGGGAGGCTGGACGTATGGCTGCTTCCTGCCACGGGAGCCAGTTCACAGGGGTCAAAGGGCAGCAGTGCCCAGGCCTCAGTCCTGTGTTGGTGAAGCGGGGTAAATTAGAGCACTGAATTTTCAAGTTCTCAGAAATAATGGGAGGGGTGATTTCCCTCTGGCACCACGCAGATCTCCATCTCTGCAGACAGTGTGTGTGCAGCACTATCTGACATATTCTCTGTTGGAATACCAGGGACGCTGTGGGGCCTCACAGACCCCCCTTCTGAAGAGGAGACATCAGCGTGGTGGGGGTCCACCGGGACACTCCAGGCTTGCTCCTGCGAGCGGCAGTATTTGGACCCTGACTGCAGAGAACTCCTGTGCCGGTAGGGAGAGCTCTCTGTGCGACTCTCAGCATGTGTTGGTTTTGTTCCAGGCTCCAGGGACAGGGGACGCCCAGTTATCTCCAGCAATTAAAAAGAGAAATCCCATGTTTTACATCAATGGCCAAACATTGCCTGAGACCAGGTAAGGACCAGAGCCAAGGATATATCAACAACGCCTCCAGCCCGCATCTCCCTGTCCACACCCATAGCACTTACGATGGCCTCTGCTCTCTAGAGTAACTAGCCGGCACATTGGGCCAAAAGCAAGGAGCACTGAACGCCAGCAGCTCCCATCCAGGTCCCTGGGGTTGATCCCCTCCAACAAAGGAGCTCGGGACCCCTGATTCCTCGTGGTATCCCGGGGCAGCGTGGGTGCACGGCCCCTCTCCCGAGACAGCCCTGCCGTTTTACCCCGTCCCATGGAAGTGTAGGGCTGAGAGACTGACTTGAACTGACCTAAGGGTTCTACTTAGTCACCACACTTCAGACTTAGCCGGTATCCCAGGCTAACGAAACCCCTTCCAGGTCTTTGAACTCGTTTGATGTCCCCCTTATGTTCCTTTTGCTTAGAGTTTTGTTGGAGTTTCATACAGTTTAAGGCTAACAGGGAAAATTAGATCGCCAGGGATGACCTCTGAGATAACACAGGGAAGTCGGTTTCATCCAGATACCCCTGTACTAAAGGATTTCAGTCTTCAAGAGAGTAAATTGATCAATTCCAGGGTGATGTCATCTGCAAGGGGCAAAATGGCTTTGTAGCCATCCTGCCAACCCTACCTCCAATGTGTGTGTGTGTGCGCACGCGTACACACACACACACACACAGTTACTTACTTCCCACTGACATCACCTGTGGTAGACCTTTACATCAGACATCAAAGCCAATCTGGTACTTTTTATCGGCATTAAAGTCACTTCAATCCAGGGCAGATCAAAACTCTGGGCAACAACTTCAGTCACCTCCTCCTCCCTGTCACGGAGTAGAATCCTTCCTCTGACTCTTGTGTGAATGTGGCCATACCTGAAGCTGTAACTTGACCGCAGGGGGGAAGGGAAGGAAAGACACAGGAATGCAGGGGTGTGGCTGGAGAGAGGAGTTAGTCTGGATCTGGCGAGAAAGGGGGAGAGAGCTCAGGCTGGCTGCCTCGCTCTCTGGCCCCCAAAATGGATCCAGCTGAGGGGTCACACTCGCTGTATGGTCTGTGTAAGACCAGGTACAGGTCATCAAATAAACCTCTGTTTTACTGGCTGGCTGAGAGTCACGTCTGACTGTGGATTTAGGGTGCAGAATCCATGGGATACCCCAGGACCCCGCCCAGGCGGGCTCGCTGGAGGAAGCGCATGGAGGGGCAGAAGGTGCTGAATGCTCCGAGGTCAGACCCAGGAAGGTTGAAGTGGGTACCGGTGAAGCTCCTAGCCTTGCAAACAGGCTAGGTACGGAGAGGGGACACTTCCCCGAAGTCCTGACTGGCTTCCTAGGGAGCAAGTTCCAGACCGTCGCCCAGGCACTCCGTGACACTCCCCAAATGAAGACGGCTCCTGTCAAGCATCCTGTCATCAAGCATCTGCTTCCCAGCCTCATGCAGCTGAGGGAGGGCCAGCGGCCCAGCTCACCCTGTGCCAGATGTTTGCCTGGAGAAGGTGTGGAGGGTGATTCATTATAGGGCAACCGGTCATGTGCATTTGGAACCAATAACTCCTGCACAGAGGTGGCGTCCTGACCTCGTTCCCCCGCAGACAGGGTGTGAGTGCCTGGACTCACTCCTGTCTCTGGATGGGTCTTTTATTGGCTGTCCGAAATAATGCCACCGTACGGGACAAACCCTCCAAGTTGGGGTTTCCCGGCAGGACCTCGCTGTGCTGAACCCTAGAATCCTAATGAGCTCCACTCACGAAACTGAATCAGCAATTTCCAGAGCAGGGGACCCAGCACCTGCTAACAGAGAGAGTCAGCCTGAGTGAAGCCCCGTCTCAAGTTGAGAGAGAGAGAGTGTATGTGTGACTTAGGTGCCTAAATACGTTGGTGGATCAGTGCCTAATTCCCATTGATTTCATTGATTTCAATGGGAGTTAGGTGCCTAAATATCCTTGAGGACCTGGGTATTACTTCTTAGTTATTTCCTGCTTTCTGTTCCTCCACTGACTAATTCAGCTCCATCCACTAACCCCACAGACTCACTCGTGTGATGAGTTTGCCAGCCCTTTCAGCAAGGAACTGGCGCAGCATTGCCTGTCCCAGTGGCTTGAGGTTCAAGAGGCCCCGGAGCTGCAGATCCAGGTTTTAATTTAATATTCTCCAGGTGCTTTACATTATCCCGGGCACGGTTTGTCATGGCTCCGTTACTGTCAGCTCTGATATGAGTAATCTCAGCCCCCTTCCCCCCCGGCACTGGGAAATGTATGGGTTTTTGTTTGCTTGGTGCAGCAGAAGCAGCTCAGATTGCCCTGGGCCTGGATGAATAATCTCCAGGGGAAGCGCATGGCAGAGTTATTTAGTGAGCGTGTGTGGGTAAAGCCGCGGGGTAAAGCACATACCCGGCCATAGAGCTCAGTGTAAAATTATACATGTCGGGTAGCATGAGCTCAGCTCCAAAGCCTCTAGAGGCAAATCAGTGATCAGGGCATTTGCCCTCCCTGGGATCACATCATTAGTTTGTTTTTCAACCCCCTTGTCAAATGCAGGAAATGGAGTTGACACCCTAAGGTGCATGAAATATTTTGTTTCCAAGACACAGGCACAAAAACGATACACAGACCCCAAAGGCTAGTTTCTAGAAACTACAAAACTGCAACATTACAGTGGGAAGATTCTGAGGACTGCACCTAATGACAGCTCACCAGCTGCATTTAAAAAGTATCTAGTCTATAAAGAAAAAGAATCACTTTTGTTGCCCCTTTTAGCTTGAGCTGTATTTGGGTCCTTGCTGGGTCGGGTCAGTTAGTAGAAGGACTGGATAATCGGAGTCAGGTGTGTTCTTTGGTGCGGTCCGGTTGTTTCCGGAGGATGCTCACAAAGCGCCGTTCCCCTAACACAGTAGAAACAACGACAGGAGGTCGTTTTCTTGTTCAGAAATCCAAATTAGTCTTTCTAGTAAGTACTGGCTCAAACAGAACTCTGTCTCTTGGCTTTCTCCTAGAGACCACATTCCCTACTGCTTCTCCCACTGTGCCCCGCTTTCTCCTTGCTTTCTGGTCCCTCTCTTGCAAAGCCAATCAATGTCCCAGCCCCTACATTTGCATTCAGTCTCCAGTGAAACCCTTCAGACCACGTCGCTGAGGCTATATCTACCCTAGCACTTTTGTCGGTGTAACTTATGTTGCTCACCCCTGAACGACCAAAGTGACAGCGAAAAAAGTGTAGGTACGGACAGCGCTATGGTGGTAGGAGACACTCTCCTGCCAACATAGCTACTGCCGTTCATTGGGGTGGCTTAATTATGCCAACAGGAGAGCTCTCTCCCGTCAGCATAGAGCAGCCACATGGGCGATCTTACAGTAGGTGCAGCTGCATTGGTACTGCTGTGCTGCTATAAGGTCTCTAGTGTAGACATAGCCTTAGCTTTCTGGCCTCTCCAGGCTGGTTCCTGACCTGGGGTGGTGGCTTCTATTGTTTCAGCTATCACTAAACAAAGGGGGATTTAATTGCTCCCTTATTTTCTGAATAAACAGTGCTTACCCCCATTGACTTTTACCAAACTTGTGATTGATGGCTGCCTGCCACTAACACTTTTTGGCATAAAACTATCAATTAAATAGGCAGCCTCTCTGCAGACAGTGTAACGATAGGACACAAGGAATTCTACTGTCATTGACATGCACGAAAAACAAGGGCTTTCGAGGCAAGTGATATTACCAGCATTTAGGTGGAACTTGAGCTAGAACTTCAGCTGGCGTGTAGCAGTGGAACTATGTTGCTCTACGCTAGCTGAGGATTTGGTGCCTTGTGCATAAGGTACAAGCCCAGGAGTGATCTGGGCTTTCTTCCCAGCTTTGCAACAACCATCCTGTGTGGCCTGGGACAAGTCACCAAGACCAAAAGGGAGCCTTAAGTTAGGCATCTAAATCTCTATTTAGGCATTACAGAAATACCCTGCTATTCAGGGGCACTGAGCTTTCACAGTGACTTCAGTGCTCAGCCCTTCTGAATATCAGGCTCAATACGTCTCAAGTTGAGCATCTCAAAATCAGAAGACACTTTCGGAAATTTGGGCCTGAGATCCTCTGTGTCTGCGTCCCTTCCTGGACAGTGCAGGTGCTAATACTGACCAGCCGAGCGGGTCTACCCTGCAGGAAATGCCAATGTTCTGAAATTTGTTTGTTAGAATTGGGATGAAATGGTAAATTTTTCATTTAAGTTACTGAATGGAAAATTCCAAAAAAATGCCAATTAGGAAATGTTGAGACCTTTTGACATTCCCAATCTGAAACCTTTTTTTCCAGTTGGTTCCACATTAATCTGTTCCTTGGTGTGGCCTTCTAGAGAAGGGGGATCACGCAGCACCATGGCAGCTAGGTAAACACAGCTTAATGTCAACCCAGCCCAATGTGAAATAGTTCATTTTGATTTCCTTGATGGCAAGAGCTAAAAATGTCACCAGGGCCAAAACTTTTGGGCAGAACATTTTGATTTTACAGAAAGTGCATTTTGCATTTAAAAAGAAAAAAATTGTCAGTGGAAAATTGCCGAGCAACTCTACTGACCAGCTTTACTGGGCATACGATGAGGCGAAATTCATTTAACAGCTGTAAAGTCCCCAATCCAATGGCACAGAAATGCCTCGAAATAAAGTGACTTACTACAGTACAGAGAGAGCAGCAGTAACCTACATACATTAGCCTCGCCTAACACTTTCCATTTAAAAACAACTTCTTGTCACCCTTTTTGAAGAGCTCAGATGCCACCATGGTTTGCACCAGGTCTCTGACATTTGGCAGGGGAAGAGTCCCGGGGTCAGGGAGCTGCCTTTTACTGGTGTGGACAAAATGGGACAGTGTCTGTATGTGTTATTAATATTATCTGTGACTTGGTTTCCCTGTTCAAGTGTGTATTGCTGCCTGTGGAATCCATAGGGATGAATTAGAGGAAGCTGTACAGGGGTTGTTAAAGAACCAAGCAGGGAAGTCATGCAGAGACATTAACCGTGCCAGGTACACAGCTTCAAAGGAACCATGATAACAATGGCTGGGCCATCAGCTGGGGAGAGACATTACCTGGAGGGCTCCATCCAGGCTAGAATGGGGTACTCTTCCCGAGGCTAAGCCTGGGATCAAAGGGGATTCAAAAAGCTCAAAGATCCTAGAAGTAGCGGGGGCTAGGTGAGCCAGTATAATCCAAGCCTGTTTGGTGTGGCACTCTGTCCCTCTCTACTGGTAGCTAGAGAGTGATGAGCCTGCTGTAGCCTTAGCTAAGGGAGATTCCTCTTTCAGCTCATGTAATAGAGGCTCATGCATTAAGCCCCCGAGGTCCTAGGTTTGATCCAGGCTGATGACAATCATGGTGTGTTTGCATTACCCTAGCACAGGCTGCATTACTGTGGGAAAAGCCGACTGGCTGGGAAGACTAGGGAGCATGCTCCAAGAAGTGTATCCAACTCTAAGATGGAGACTAAACAATGAAGAGAGAGGGTAAGTGTTGGTAAAGATATATGTACGTAGGACTCTTGTTCTGTACCTCACCCTCCATACTTAGTATCCTTGGGTGAAAGAATAAATCATGTTTTGTGTTGAAGCAATTGCTTGACTGACTTTAACCAGCTGCTGCTCTGAAGAGAAACTCCTGCAGGGTCCAAACCCCAGCCCCCATGGTTAGTACCCGGGGAGCTGGTACCCATGTCTTGGCCTAGGAACTGACAGACTGCAGCATTCTGTCCCAGGAGAAATGAAGGTCCAAGGCCTGACACTTTTGGGGGTGTACTCAGTGGGACCCCAAGAAGAGAGAGAGGTGCAGCTAGGCCAGTAACCATAACAACTGGTTTCATGAAAATCCCTTCAGATGTGATAAGCTACAAATTGTCAAAAAAAAATTCACCATTTCCCATCTGAGGTTGGAACCGTACAGTTTGTTTGTGGCCCCCAAACCCTTCAGCATTCTATCACCTTTTTGTCATTAATTATTACTATTATTTAGCATGTGTCTGTAGTACGAAGAGCACTTGGGATTCCCAGTTGTGGATGACTACTCCATTGTGCTAGGGTGCTGCACAAACAAAACACTGGGTGCCCTCGTGCCTCACTTCAGCATTTCACACACAGCTCATGGTCTGGATGAGACACAGACAAAACAACAGTGATGGCTGCTGCTTCCCCCACCCCAATCAAAATACACTTTGACCCAGAGGAATGTGCACTGTGCTGGGAATCAGGAGACCAGACATTCTCGACTCCCTTCTTCTGCTGTAAATAATTCTGTTCCTCTTACAATGAAGCAGTGCTTCATATCACAGTGAAATGTTCCACAAGCTGGGCACAGAGCCCAGACCTGTAATATAACAGGGATAAGTTCCAGGTCTCACAAAAAGAGCCTGCGGTATCTCTGTGTTTGGCTATGCAGTTGTAAAATGGAGCCATTCAAGCACAGGTAACCTTGTGCTTCAGTTTATGTTCTCCTCTACTGGTTTTGTTTCACAGAACAAATTTCAGCTGCTGCCAGCCCCTGTTTTTAGTCCTGTCGCACCAATGGCAGATGTCTGTGCTGAAGATTCAAGGTTCAAACCCTGATGCTCTGGGGTTAACAAGGAGGTGGTGTTATAAATAAGAGAATTTGGGGGGGGGGGGTTTCTCCTTTTTTTAAAAAAAAAAATCTTAGGAAATTCCTGTCTACAAGACTACCTTAACATTTTTTTACTAAGGTAGCATAGTCAAGTGGTCAAGAGTTAGGAAATGCCAGATTTAAGGTAGACAGGACAGGATTCCTATCACTGGAATTTGTCCAGGCTATGCTGGGGTTAGGATGATGTCTCTTTGGATAGGACTACACAGGCATTAAACCCCCTGGCTGGCCTGGGTCAGCTGACTTGTGCTCCGGGCTTCAGCTGGAGCCAGAACTCCGGGATCCTGCGAGGGTGGAAGGACCCGGGGCTCCGGCTCCAGCCCAAGTGTCTACACAACCATTGTCAGCCCTGCAAGCCGTGGCCATGCTTCTGAGGTCTTTTACCCCTGTGCAGAATACCCCTTATCCCACAGCACTGACCTAGTGCAGGAAACAAAACAAATGGATCTATCCCACCATGCGCGCCAGGCTGGGTAACCTCTATGTGAAATTAAATCAGAGCCAGGACTGGGGGAGGGGGGTGTTTTCTGTCCTTTCTCCAACTATGAATGACAGCAAATAAAGACAGACATGATCTGTTGGGACCCAGCTAGTCCATCTCCCTGGGGTCAATACAAGATTGTTCCCTCCAGGACACCGTCCGCTGATGTGGCAAGAATTCCTGAACCATTCCCACTGAAGGGGGCATCCGAACCATGGGGGTCCCAGCGTGCTCTCTCCAGATCGATATTCCCAGAGGGTTTTTAAAACATGTAAATGAATGCAGCGCTGATGAAGAGTGACGGCTAAGCAGCCAGAGACTGGAGTCCACGGAAAACACACAGCCAAGGTAATGACAGTGCAACTCCCCACGGCTTGCCCTGCTGCCCTGCCTTCCCAGTGACTTTGAATTAATCACAATCTACAGGTAATACGAGGTTTCTCTCTTCATGCCTTCACCTCTCTTTGGAGACTGCCACAGGTGGCATGGCCACCCATCCACTAAGAAACTGATCAAAGCTAAAAACCTCACCTTATTTTCCATGGGCTTCCAAACAGCTTTTAGAGAGAGATGACTTTTGAGATTTTTAATTCCCATGGCTTCAGCTGCTCGAATACATAAATCGAAAGGGGCCTACTCTCCTTTAACTCAATGGCAGTCAAGCAATCAAGTGCCTTTGAAGGTCTGAGCCTCCACACCTCAATCACAAACCGGCACCATTCCAATCCAAGGCGCTGGAGCCTGTCACCCATGCTCCAGCCCCAACCATTCCAGCTGAATACCCAGGAGGGTGCAAAACACAGGGTAAAACCTGCATCGTAAGCCACGTCGATTTCCCTTTGTCTTTTGGAAACATCCAAAACTTTGGCTCGCTCACTTTCCTTCCCTCTTGCCGCTGCAAGGCGAGATCCCTGCTCGGTTCGGCAAACGGCCATGAAGTGACAGAAAGAAAAACTCATAAAAGGATGTTTCCTAGACCTCATTTTCCACCCCCTGCTATTAAAGGTCACATTGCATACATTAGCAGGACATTTCTGGGCCCAGGCCCAGTGTAATTTTTCTGGGCTATCCCTCCTGGCAACGACATCTTTTATGAAGAACCTTTTTCTCCCTCCAGCAAACAAATGAAATAGACTTTGAATCTTGCTCAGTTTAAAGGCAAAAGAATGGGGCAGACTCCAGCAAACGAAAAGAACAGTTTGTGCAGCATTCTCACCTCCAAAAGGGGCCTCGTTTGTTATTTCTTTTGTGCATAGGCAGATGACATATTTTGGAAGAAGCCGCACTCTTATTTACTGATACACGTCAGCTCCTGGCTCGGCGACCTGTGGAAAAGCTCCAGCAGATAAAACGCACATGAAAACTCATGGGGATTTTTAATTCCCATGGCTTCAGCTGCTCGAATACATAAATCGGGTCCATTTTTCTGCTTTAGCAAACCCTTTGAAGGCCCGGAGGTGGATTAAGCCTAATTGGAATCCTCTGAACACATATTTCCCATTAGGCTCATGCTGGGAAACAAATTTCATATCCGCCCCGAAATGCAAATATAAATGCTTGCATATAGAACATGAAGACAGATCCTGCCCCTCCCTATGCCACCTGCTGTGTACCACTGGCAGCACAAGGTGGGAAGACAAATGGCCCAACCAGCTTGGAAGGGATTCCCCATGCTGTAGGGGAATCCCCAGGGGGAGTAGAGACAGCATAGCCACTCCACACCTAGCATAGTGTGTAATAAGAGCATGTGTGCACTCCACTGATCCCTGTCTAGTAACATGGCCGCTTGGGGGCTCTTACCAGCCAGAGCAACTTAGAGTAGCCTCATGGGCCAAAACATGCCCTTGTTGGTGTCACGATTAATTGGGGGGGGGACATAAAATCACCTTTCCCACCCCACCCCCAAGAAGCACTGAGCATAGCATGGCTGTAGCCAGTGTGTACACTCACATACCCATTACGTACTGAATCAAACCTCCAGTCAAAGAATGACTGTAGGGGTTTCCCTCTGTTTCCTTGGTTTTCTTCTTTCCCTTGTGTTCCTCAAGTGCTGTAGCTAGCCCTGTCCCTTCTGCTTCTGATTGCTTCCCTCCTTCTGCATATAACGTTCACTGCTTCTTTTTTTTCTCTTGTGGACAACTGTTTTTTTTACCAGTTAATGCTTATTCACCCTCAGGTCAACTTCCTTTCCGATTCTGCCTCTCTCCAGTCCTCTCTCTCTCTCTCCTTCAGGTGCCTTCTTTGTAACTTCGCAGCCTGCACTGGACTTAGCTATCTGGAGTAATTTTATATTATCTGCAAACTTTGTTACCTCACTGCTTAACCCTTCTTCCAGCTCATCATTATGAATATATCGAACAGTACAGGTCCCAGGACAGATCCTTGGTGGACTCCGCTGTTTACCTCACACAGCGGTGAAAACTGACCATTTATTCCTACTCTTTGTTTCCTATCTTTTATCCAGTTTTTAATCCATGAGGGGACTTTCCCTCTTATCGCATGACTGGTTAATTTGCTTACGAGCCTTTGGGGTGGGACCTTGTCAAAGGCATTCTGAAAGTTCAAGTACGCTATTCATGGAATCATAGAATATCAGGGTTGGAAGGGACCCTAGGAGGTCATCTAGTCCAACCCCTGGCTCAAAGCAGGACCAATCCCCAACTAAATTATCCCAGCAAAATAAACATATGGAGATATACCTATTTCATGGAACTGGAAAGACCTTGAAGGTCATTCAGTCTAGTCCCCTGCCTACACTAGCAGGACCAAGTACTGTCCCCTGACAGATTTTTTTTGCCCCAGATCCCTAAATGGCCCCCTCAAGGATTGAACTCACAACCCTAGGTTTAGGAGGCCAATGCTCAAACCACTGAGCTATCCATCACCCCAACTGGTACTTTATCAACCGGCACTTTGTCCACATGCTTGTGAACCCCCTCAGGGACACCTGTATGCATGGCTAGCTCACCAGGTATCTAACCATCTTCTACATGGGATTCTGGTAGGTGTAAGGTTCCTATAGATACCCTCTGTCACAGAGTACCCGGGCGATGGTCTGGAACTGCTCCCTAGGAAGCCAGACCGGACTTCGTGTGGAGGGCCCCTTCTTCATATACAGCCTGTTTCCAAGGCCAGGAGCTTCACGGGTACCCACTTCAACCTTCCTGGGTCTGACCTCGGAGCATTCAGCATCTTCTGCCCCTCCGTGTGCATGCCCCAGCAAGCCCGCCTGGGCGGGGTCCTGAAGGAGCCTGTGGATTCTGCACCCCAAATCCACAGTCAAACGTGACTCTCAGCCAGCCAGTAAAACAGGTTTATTCAATGACTTCTAATCACAGACCATACAGCGAGCGTGAGCCCTCAGCTGGATCCATCTTGGGGCCAGAGAGTGAGATGGCTCCTCTCCCCTCTCCAGCCAGACCCAGACTGACTACTCCCCCTCCAGCCCCCTCCCTGCTCTCCTTTGTCCCTTTCCCGGGCTCGAGGTATCACCTGACCGCTCTCCAACACCTGGGGTCAGATTACAGCATCTGGGATGCCTCCTTGGGGGAGAAGGGTTGCCTCCTTGCTTCCAGTGTCAGCCCCTATTCCTTAAGAACTGCATAGGGGAAACTGAGGCATGCACACACAGTATTCCTACTTACACACCCTCCCACCATGAGCTCTAGGGTCTGGCTGGCATAGCTGGTTCCCTACCTCTTAAAACCTTTTTTTTCATCCTTAGGGAAAGACTCCTTTAAAACTGCTTAGTCCTTTTGATCACCACCTCTTCCTTCCCCCCTCCCCCAGACCAAGTTGCTTTTTAACTGTTTATAGACCTTTGATCTACTGGTTCCCCTACCTTGGCAGAACAAGGCTTGCCACCTTTTTGGAGAAAGGATGTAAGGTCGCCAACGTTCTGCCCATTATCTTTCAAGTGCATGTGGGGCCTTCTTATCTGGGGGCTCTTGTCATCTTCATGTTTGCTCTTCCCTCAACCCTCTATATGGCTATATCTATACAGGAAAGTCTTATAACCCAATATACGACTTCCCCTCACTGACTAGGTCATAGGCAGGCAGACACACATCTGGTTGTAGGCACTCACCTGGGATGTGGGAGAGCTGAATCCAAAGTCCTGCTTCAAATCAGGCTTGGCAGGGATTTGAAGTTGAGTCTCCCACATCCCAGGGGCGTGCTCTAACCACTGGCCTCTTGGGTTTTCTGGACACACACACCCAAGTCAAAAATTTCCCATCTTTTGTGCAGGCCCCAGTCCTGTAGGCATGCTCAGAGCGTACTTGCGGGACCGGGCCCCACTGGGGAGACAGGTAGGGCAGCACCGAGTTTGGGAATCCCCACCAGAGCTTTAGCTTGAGTGAGGGGTGTCAGACCTTACGCAGCTTTGTGCAGGTCTATGGGTGGAAACTTGGACACCCTATGCAGATTTAGGTGCCAAGAGGGAGTGTCTGTGGTGCCTAAATGCCGGATGTAGGTGCCTGTCTACCTTTGTGACCCTAGCCCTGGCTAGCCAGTGTTTTGAAGATATAAAGCCTTGTACAAAGGCTTATTACTGATAGACCCCGGTGAGATTCAGACAGGCCGAGCCTGCAAAGGACCCTGGACAAAATGTGCTGATGCAGGTGAATGTCAGCACACTGTTGGGAAGAAGACTCTGACCTCGGCACTATTTTTGGAGTGTTTTTCTTAACTATGGAGCCAGTGATCTATGATAATGTTGCTGTGACTAAGGACGCTGCGCTTGCAATGATAGCAAGTCAGAGCCAGAGAAGAGGGCTGGATGTGGGACTGGTAATGGGATAGAGTCTTTCCCCTCCCGCATGCCTGTTTAATGCCCATTCAGGTTATTTATAGAGCAGTACTGCTGTGCATGGTGTTTTACAGACATCAAGGTCTCTTCTCCCAAGAGAATGCACTGTAAATAACACAGATAAACAAAGCAAACCACAAGATCTCACTATCCCTGTCTACTCTAATGCCCCGTCATCCCAGGGGAGCCCAGCCGTGCCTCTCCCCTGGGCCAACGGGACCCCTCCAGGACCTGAGAGGGTACTTTAATGCCCATGTCCCTTGCAATCCTGTTGAAACAGCCAGCGTAGTTGCCAGTTGTGAGATCTGCTCTATGCACCGACAGGACCCAAGCTGATAAGGAGTAGAAGGTAACTGTAGCAACCTGCATAGAACATGAGACGCTCAGGTTGTAAGGCGGGGAGAGCTTAGAGAAGGCACCAGGAAGTCGGTCTGTGTGCACATGGCTGGACTGCTAGCTGCAGCTGCTCTGTAAATAGTTCTCATAATAAAGAGCCAGTTTAGTTTTACAAGCACAGAGCCCTCTCGTGCTATTACCCTGTACATGAAATAGGAATGGTGGTCAGCTGTTGCAACAGGGACTGAATGGGGGGAACCTAGGCAGTGGGGAACCCTGGATTCTGACTCAAGCACCATGGACAGAGCATTCTGTCACTAGGCTCCTGTGCATGGAACTCCTGGCTGGGAACTACGCCCAAGCCTGACAATAGTTGGAACTTCTTTTCCCCCCAGCAATGAGGATTATTACACAAAAACCCTTCGTGCACACAGCGCCCCTGCCCTGCCCTGGCGGAAGAAGAGTTCTTTAATTCTGTGTAGCACTTAGACTCCAGGGGATAGGTGCTAAATAACAACCTGGGCTTAACACACACCGGAACAGAGTCACTAAAATTTCTTGCTCGTTTATTTCACTTGAAAAATTGCCTTGAAGTCTCCAAGATGTGCGTATAGCTAATCTATGCAGCCTTGTGTTCCTGCTACACTTCTCTTCCCCCCTCCCTCCCACCCACCCCTGTTGTGTTCCATTCAGCTGCTGTGTCTTCTCTGTTTAGGACCCGATCAAACAAACACACACATAATATTCAGTACGTGAATAGCCCCATTGAGTTCAAAGGGGTGTTTGCAGGCTCAGGACATTTGATTATCAGCTTTTTAGGGCAGAAACTGTCTTTTAATATACAGCACCGAGCCCCAGGGGCTCATTCCAGATTTCAGACTAGCAGCCATGTCATCCTGTATCCGCAAAAAGAACAGGAGTACTTGTGGCACCTTAGAGACTAAGAGATTGTTACCATGATACAAATCAATAATAATAATCTGACAGATTGGGATCAGGAATTCTTTAGGTTGCTGGTTCCACATGCCACCCAGCCAGTTTACACATCCAGTTCAGCGGTCCGGCATGCTGTTAGCACTGATTATTCTACACCGTAATCTGAGCTGGCAAGTAGAATCTAGTGTGATACAGCATTTACAATTTGCTTGTCTTTATTGACCTTTTGAAGGAAATTCTTCACTCTCTAAAACACACTGTATCTTTGATCTGGGGATCAGATCGAGACAATTGCTTTCAGCTGCCTGAGAGGGATGCATTAGGAGTCTCAGATGATTATTGATTAGGAACAGCCCGTCTTTGTTTCCTGTATTTCTCCTTCTTCGATTGGAGCAGGGGGATGGGTTAGTAATTTGCAGCAGCTAGACCTTGTGGAACTCTGGGTTCCAACGCCGCTGGTATCGACCCAGCCCGTGATTCCCCCTCACCCCAAGTGCCCCCTTGTGGTTGGGCACCCTCTGGCTGGGGCTGTTGTCCCATTTCCCCTCTTGGTCCTCTAAGGACTCCACCACAGGCTCTCTTGCCTCAATAACACCCTTCCTTGGGGGTCACATTGTTACAAAAACATAGTGCAAATAATCTGTAAGGAAAGTCCCAAAACACAGTCCATTAATCACCCCACAAAGCATATAGTCCTTAAAACCCCACAACAACTTGTCCATCAAGGTAGCACATACCACACTCCAGCTTCTCCCACCACATCCTCCTGCTCCCAGCAAAGCCAATGGTAAATTTCCCATTGAATTTACCGGGAGCAGAGTCAGGCCCCAACTAGCCATGCTGGCTTGCTGCACGGTAACTTGCCGTATAGTCCAGTTTACAGGAGCAAAACCTGCAACGTGTCCAGTGCTTTGGGATCCAGTGACAGGTATCAGATAATGAAACAGGCCTGTGTCAACAACCTAATACCCCCTGTGCTAGCCGGATAGTTCGGACAATGGAGAGACTGGTTATAATGAGTCAGCGTTTATAGCCGTGTGGGCTCTCCCTCTGCTAAGCTAATCAGCCTTAGCTGCCCTATGTTAGGAGACATTGAATCGCCAGCAATAAAAAAATGCACAACTCCGGTGCTCTGGTAACCTTCGGCTGGTCGACCGGGGCTCAGTGTGTCTCTTTTGTTTTGTCTGGGGCAGCTCCTGCGTTTTATTTCCTGTTTGTTAGCGTCCCGTGTTTAACAAATGAGGAGAATGTGTATGGGAGGTTCCCCTCTGGGCCCTGGTCTGCCAGCCTTGCTCCCACAGAATAGCACCTAGTTCGGTGGGATACTATGCGGAATAAGATACTATTCAGTACGAGTCAGGCAGGGGGGGTTGGCTCCAGCTGGATGACTAGGTAGTACAGTGTGTTCATTTATCAGCCCCCAGCCCCACTGCCTAGAGACCCCGGTTCCCTGCTTGGACTGGGTTGCAAAGAAGTTGACTAAGGGCTTGACAACATGACAAGTTACTGTGCTGCGAGCCAGGGTGTGAATCTGCAGCATACAGTAATCTCCCATGTGGACATAGCTCCAGGATGCTGCGAGTCTGCACTCAGGGACATCCACTGTGCAGTGTCCACCCAGGACCTTCCTCAGCACCAGACTGGTGTGCTGGCGAGTCACACGCTGGCTTGCTGCATGGTAACTTGCCATGTAGTCAAGCCCTTACCTCACCCCAGTCCCTGTTCTACTGTTTCTCGGGAAACCGCCACCCATTTTGGCCCAGTGCTACGTTGGGTTATTTTTTTAGCTTTGTAACAGGTGTTTGCCTCAGCTTTTGAGGTACAGATACAACACCGTGACCTCAGCCAGACAAGAAACAACCAAGGAACCAATTCAATGTCAATTAACGCATGCAATTTACACTCCCACCTCCTCTGAAAGAACCCCACCCACCTTCTCAGGGGAAAGTCTGGGCAAACCGAGGCCATCAGACTCCCCCCCTCCCCCCCCGAGGAGATTCCCATTCCTGGGCAGTGAGCGCCCTGCTCATTGTTCAAATCAGGGGGTCATTAGCTTGAGCGCCTTGGCTGATCTCGACTGTGTGACCAATGGCCCACGACCGAATGAACAGAGAAGGCCACAGGATGGGGCTGAGAGACATTCGCAAAGCTGGAGGGATGCAACCGAAACAGAAGAAAGTGCTGCAGCTTGTGACTGAGAGGCACTGGTGGAGCCGCGGGCAGGAGCCCAGGACGGGACCGGCGGAGGGTGCTGAAAGGCAGGGCAGGGGTACGAAGGTGGTAAGACGCCTGTGTGTGCTGAAGGGGGGAGTATGACAGAACACCGTGGAGATGCTCTGAGAGCTGCTTGTGTGTGCGGAAGGGGACACGGAACAGGCCCAGCAGGCAGGTGCAGCAGGTGAAGACTGAGGGCCGTTGTCAGAGCAGTGTAGGATGCGCAAAACAGGAATAGCAAGTTTACTTGCAGGTAAGGATTGAGGGGCGCTGGCAGTGCCGTGTGGGGAGCCTCGGTCTGGTCAAAAGGGGGCTGCAGATCAGAACCAAGAGCTGGAGGGGTGTGGGTTTGGAAGGGCTTTTTCAAAGGACGCCTTTGCAGAACAGCATGGGGCAGCCTTGGCCTGCACCGTGCCTGGGTCCAGCCAGTTCTGTTCTCTAGCCTCCATGACACTAAACTCATGGATCAATTTAACAAGATGGGTAACAGCGAGGAGAAAGTGCCGGATCTAGAGCTGGTGGGGGGTGAGCAATTGCTTCAGCATCACTTCACGTTTGTACTTTATAATTGGAAGGCAATGAGGTGCATACAGCAGGGTTCGCTTTTCAACAGCCCGGAGCAGACAGTAATGGGAAAGTGCTTCCCTTGTTCCTTGAGCAGAACAGAAATGGGATAGTGATCACCGATTGCTGCATGTTCTATTAACTCTTCAGTCGCCAGGAACTACTTCCTCATGTCAGTGCCCAGGGGACCTGAGGAAGCGCTCTGTGTAGCTCGAAAGCTTGTCCCTTCTGTCACCAGAATGAGATCCACTCGAAGATATTACCTCACTTCCCTTGTCTCTCTGCCCTTTTTTCATCCCTCTGCTAGCGCAGCTGGTGGTGGTGGGTTTTCTTGTCATAAAACCTTGGGGAACCAACTCCCTGGGTATTTGCTGACAGTGAACAGAACAGGGCAAACCACGAGAGAGCCGCTTCAGAATTCACCGCTCTCTAATGTCATCTCCAGGATGTGCCGAATGCAAGAGATCTATCAGTGCACTGCCACCGCTGAGAGGCCATTTCGGGCAGCTGTCTCGGGCCCTACCACTCACTGCATGACTGCAACCTGCCTCACCAGCTGCATTCGCCAGGGATGCTGCAGTCAGCTGTGCACAGGGGAAGAAGCACAGTGGTGGTGATGGTGGAGGGAGGGAGGGAGATCAGCTTTTTTTTTTTTGACAGCTGACCCACAGCTCTGGAATTTCCTTCCACCAGAACCACCACCCGTCTTACCACCTTCGCAATGTTGTGTAAAGCCACCGGGCCAAATCCCTTAGCTCCACTGCAGCCAAAGGCATTTCACTGACTGTGGCAGACCCAGGGCAGACAGCTGCCAGTAAGGCCTGTAATTAGAAGGGTTACCACAAGGGAACTGGGTCCAGCTGAGCAGGGCTGCCACAGCCAGAAGCAGGGCCAGCTGAGGCCAGTTAAGGAGGCTGCCAGAGCCCTTGAGCAGGGACTCCTCCCCAGAGAGACTTGTGGGAGTTTGAGGAGTGGGTTTGGAGGCAGTAGGAGTTAGAGGAGTGAGTTTGGTGGAAGCAGAGGAGTGTGAGGAGCGAGTTGGAAGAGGCAGGGATGGAGAGGCTGCTGGCAAGCAGGAGAAGAGAACTAAGGGTCCCTCCCAGGGGGAACCTAGCTTTCCTAGCCTGCAGGAGCCTGACCCTGAGGGAGAAAGAAAGGGAATGAGCTGCTAAGGAGCAGCAGGAAAAATTGGGTCTGGTGCAATCTGGTCAGGGCACCAGGGCCGCACCAGCACCCCAAAGGACTTGAACCAGGGGGAGCAGAGGAGCCACCTTGTCACATGATTTACACACAAGGATCCGCCCCTCTCTCTTTACAACTTTGTTCCAGTAACTGCCCTTTGATGGCAATTAATAAATCAATTACAAATTCTCCATGCAGGCTGTCACAGCAAGACGGGGGAAATAGTGGGAAATACAGACTGAAGGCCATATCCTGCCCTCCGTTACACTGGCATCAGGTGGATGTAATAGCACTGAACTCAGTGGTGTTACTCCTGATTTACAATGGGGTAACCAGGAGCAGAGCCTGGTAGTTCTGTCCGTACTCAGATAGAAAGTTGTGACAGCCACAGTGCATGGTACTCGCATCTTGATGATTGCTCACCCATCTACCAGTGAACATGGTCTTTCTCCAGGAATAATATCTGATATGTAAACATGATAGCATGTGCAAATATCACACTGACATTCAGACTGTATTCGTTAAACTGCACTTGATCCAGACAATGTCAGCATGGTTTCTTGATGGCCCATCTGTCCCATTTCACACCGGCATGCTGAGTCAGTCTCCTTGGCTTCCACCGAACAGAGACTCAAGCTAGGCTTCACATTTTGTGGTTTGAGAGTTGGCTGATTTATTAGCAACAAGGGGACGACGGATCTCAGACTAGGCAAGTGGAGACACCCTCTCTCTCCTGTTGTGTTCTAATGGAAAAGAAAAATGCTCTTGGAAAGGCGATCCAGGGAACAATAAAACAAAACCCAGCCACAGGAAACCTAGACATATTGTTCACAAAAGCACAGAGCAAATCAGCTGAGTTGGAAACAGCCCTAGTACATGCTAATAACATGACCTCATCACCCCATCCATAAGCAGCTGCACTGCCTTCTCATTTATTCCAGGATCCATTTCAAACCATCCCTCTTTGTTTTTAAAACTTCCTGTGGACTTGCTTAAATCTACCTTCTGGGCCTGCTCTCTACTTCCTCCCCAGCTCCCTCTGCTTATCCAGCATTATTCTCCTCTCTGACGCGTCACACACCCTGGCCACTGCTGATGCAAGGGACTTCCCCTCTGCACTTCTTTCCATCTTGCAGTATCGATAGTGCTCACGATACTTGGTGCTTGCTTAATGCCTCAGCTCTTGGAGTCGTGTGAATATCAAAAATCTCAGCTTCCATTTTTTTAAAAAGGAACATTTTAACCCCAGGTGTTGCTGAGAAAAGCTTCAAAGTGTGAGCCCTAAAGGCTCAGAAACCCATAGGCAAATAAAAAGCCTCCCTTCTTGGGAGGAGGGATAGCTCAGTGAGCATTGGCCTGCTAAACCCAGTGTTGTGAGTTCAATCCTTAAGGGGGGCATTTAGGGGTATGGGGCAAAAATAGTGATTGGTCCTGCTTTGACCAAGTGATTGGTCCTTGCATCTCCTGAGGTCTCTTCCAGCTCCAAGATTCTAGGATTATTAATCCAGGATTTATTATTTCTTAGAATCTCAGTGGGGTTTTTTTTAGCACATCTCATTATTGGGGGGCAGGGGCTGCTTTGCGATGTGAAGATCTGAGGCTGGTAATACTGCCTCTTGCCTCCCTGTATTTCTTTGCTTCATCAGCTCTGCCTCATTTCAAATCTCAGCTGAACACATATCTGCTCCCTCTCTCCTATCACAGAAGGTCAAGATGGAAACTACGGGGGATGCGGGGGAGGGGGCAGAGCGGCAGCCCTTAGCCACCTGAGTACCCTCTGCTCACTGGTCGAGGGGTGAAAATGTTTTCTTCTGGGCCAGTCCACAAAGTTCAAAGGAAACCCAGTTGAGGGCTTCATTCTTGAAAGGGTAAAAACCCTTCACAAGGCCTGTTCCTCAGTTCGTATGGTGGTTGTCGTGCACTAAAGAGCCTGGGGAAATGCTGAGCAGCTGCGAGTGCAACAGGACTTTGTTTTCCTGGGTGGGGGTAAAGTCCTCACAGTGGAGGGCTCAGGGTGGGAGAACTTGCTTCTGCCGCAGATCATGGCCCAAAATGCAGCCCTTTGTGTGGGTGTTTCCCTGATGGATTAGCCGTCACCCCCACTTCACATGGGGTCTGACCCTTGAAGTAAAAGGATGTGAAGACCAGGGTGAGAACTATGCTCCATTGGGTGGTCTTTCTTGTATGTGAAAATGTGAGGAACAATGACAATAAATACGGATCACAAGCTGTACGCTTTGCAACCATAGAACTCTGGATGCAAAGCTGTGGAGGGTTGGTATCATTATCCCCCATTTTACAGATAGAGAAACTGAGGCACAACATGGGGTAGTAACTTGTAGTGATGTTATGGAGATGTGCTTTAGTGAGAATCCTTTAGTTGATCGTACGGCTTTCCTTCAGATCTGTCACATGCTCAGCTTCTCTATTTATCTGGGACCATTGTTACGTATCTCACACACAGGTCTTTGCCACTGAGCTACAGCAGTGTGTGTAGGAATTGCCAGACAATCAGACCAGGCTGTCAGACCATCTAGCCCAGTATCCTGGTCTCTGTCAGTGGCCCACTGCCAAGGGCTTGAGAGGAAGACACAAGAATCCCTGCAGTAGGCAGCGATGGGATTATCTGCCCACAGGGGAAGTATCCTCAATAGCTGTAGGCTGGTTTGGCCATGAAGCAGGAGGACACATCAACTTTGGGCCTCTCCACTCTTCCAAGGCAGTGGATTTACATCAGTTTCACTACGAGTGGAATGCAGCCGCTTTTTCTTACATGACTTTAAAGTCTTACTCTGCTTCGAACTGCAAGGTTTCAGTTCAACTCTGTGTTATGATCTTTAGACACCAAGGGAAGTCATTCTTCCTGCCTTGGTTTCTAGGGCAGGTGCCCCTTCTGCTAGAAGATGCATAAAATGACTAAAAGCTGCCCTGTGGCTTTCAGTCTGATGTATAAAAGCATCCCTAGGACTTAATGCAAATTGGTGGTTCTAAGCTACTGGCTCCCTGGTTTTCCAAAGCGATATTGATTTGTTAAATATAACTATTAGGAGTGACAAATGGTCCTAATTGTGTCAGAGACTTGGAAAGAAGACTAAGAAAAGACTACTGGAGCCCGGTCAACTGGATGCTGCAATGCTGACTGGACATTACATAAACCGCATATGCCTGGCTTTCCCCAGTCCCTCAATGTTTGAGATTATTTTGGATGCCAGCTCGCGCGTGAATAATTCATGGAACATGGTTATATGAAATACTTCCAGCTATTTTCTGTTTAAAAAGCTTCATTTCTGTCCGGCTGGTCAATTAGTCACTGTCACTTTAAATATAGGTTTTGCTTGGCCCTGACTGTCTAGATTTATGATAGATGATTAAACAGAGCAAGTTTTATGGGTGAACGGACTCGCTAATCTCAGCCAGCGTCCGTGTTCAGAAGTTCATCGGGGCCAGTAATTTAGAAACGATGTGAAAAAAGAGCGGGTCTGGGGAGAGGGGGAAAATCCGCAATGGGAAAACCACATACAAAGGGGCTGTGATCAAATGGGCCAGGGGGCAGTGAGAAATTCTGATGGGAAAATAAATAGAGCCAATGGGCAGGAGGGCAGGCAGGGGTTGGGCAGCGCAGTACAGAGCCACCAGGATGGCTGCCACGCATGCTGCGTTGTTCCCGCACAGGATCCTATCAGGAAACTGAGGCTGGTGGCTCCAGGAGACCACAGTGCCCACCATGCATCATGAGGCACTGAGCAGTTGGATGACAGGGAGCTCCCAGTCCCATTCCCATTCCCATTCCCATTCCTATTCCAGTGTTGACCCAGGACACTCCCCTAGCTGCTATGCCCACGCAATAAGAGAAAATCCTCTGCTCTCCCTGGACTGTCATTTCCCAGGCCCTGGCCATAGGACTGCCCCCTTCCCCAGCACTCAGTTCAGCACAGGGGGAGAGGCAGGCTCACACTGCTGAACACCGTGGCGCTTGTTCCTCTGGATGCACTGAACAAATCCTGCCCGTGAGTGCTAAGGGACCTTCTCCCTGCTACAGAGTTGCCTAGGGTCTGTGCCAGGGCGTAGGGCAGAACGGTGCCCCCCCAGAAATGCTCGCCGCTAACATAAAAATCTCCCCACTGCTGCACGGAGAGGGGTCAGGCACTAGTGTGGCCCTGCAGAGGACAGGGGAGACTCCCACAATCATGGCCTGGCTGCAGTGGTAAATCTGTGCAAACATTCATGCAGCCTCTAGTCACCGCACACAGTGCTGTCGACACTCCGGGGAACCCTCTCTGACCTGAGAGCCGGGTGAAACGCCAGCAGCAGCCAGGATTTAGAGCTGGGGCCTTGGAGCCAGTGAGCGGCCGAATTCTGCAAAGATCCATGAACTTGGAGCCAACCGCCTTGGTGTTCCATGGGGCAGCGGAGGACCCCAAGGTCCAGTGGATGTGTACAGCACCAAGCACAGTGGAGTCTAAGGTGCTAGGATGATAGACATGGGGGGGGGTGTTTAACTATGTGATTGCTGGTGAGGAAGAGTAAATGGTGAGAACGAGCAAGGAAGACTGTTTTTGCCCTGACATCATCGTCATTCGGGGGGAAACGCTGCAAGAGGAAAACCTCAGGGAGTTTTTTCTCTGCCCATTTTTCCTAGGAGGGGGAGCAGGGGTGCGACGGTCCCTTCGTGGCATTTATCCAAAGGAATTTACCAGAGGGGTCCTACAGGACACTTCTTGGGGAAAGAGAGAGCTGGAGCTTTAGAAAGCTCCTTCTCGCATCCACAGCAAGTTGCTCCCTGGAACTGCCGTTCACCTCGTGCTGCTAGGCCCTGCAGAGGAAGCTGGGAGCTGAAGTCTCCGCGAGCAGCTATTGCACGGACTCCCCGCCCCCACCCTGCCGACCAGACTATTTAAAACTATAGATCCAAACTCAAAGCTCTAGGAACAAAACCAAGGAAGTCCCCAGCCCGAGGAGCCCCTGTCCTCGAGTGTGTCCCCCCACTTCATCCCTCCCCTCCCCCTCCCCCGCTGTCTTGTCAGTTACCTCCCTCCTGGACAAACTCAGCAAGAGCCCTCTGTGCGGGAACCTCTCTGATTTCACTGGAACCCCCCCCCCCCGTGCGGGAACCCCTCTGATTTCACTGGAAACCCCCCCCCCGTGCGGGAACTCCTCTGATTTCACTGGAACCCCCCCCCCCGGGAACTCCTCTGATTTCACTGGAAACCCCCACCCCCGTGCGGGAACTCCTCTGATTTCACTGGAAAACCCCCCCCCCCTTCTGCGGGAACCCCTCTGATTTCACTGGAACACCCCCCCCCCCGGGAACTCCTCTGATTTCACTGGAAACCCCCACCCCCGTGCGGGAACTCCTCTGATTTCACTGGAAACCCCCCCCCCTTCTGCGGGAACCCCTCTGATTTCACTGGAAACCCCCCCCCCGTGCGGGAACTCCTCTGATTTCACTGGAACCCCCTCCCCCCCGGGTGTCCGTGGGAGCGGGATTTAACCCCTGCCTCCCTGCCCTGGAGTTTCTAATCTTATCCTTCGCCTATGCCAGGCAGAGCGCCGTAGGGAGCAGCAGTGGAGTGACTCCACATTGAGGTGAGGGCAGAATCCGCGAGGGAATCCACCAAGGGAAATAAACAATAAGAAGCACCCCGTGCTCAAAGCCAGGCTAAACACCTCCAATAACACACACACACACACACCCCTCCAGTCCAACACACACACCCCTCCCCAATCCAATACACACACACCTCCAATCACACACACACCCCTCCAGTCCAACACACACACACCCCTCCAGTCCAACACACACACACCCCTCCAATCACACACACACACACCCCTCCAATCACACACACACCCCTCCAGTCCAACACACACACACCCCTCCAATCACACACACACACACCCCTCCAATCCAACACACACACACCCCTCCAATCCAACACACACACACCCCTCCAATCCAACACACACACACCCCTCCAATCCAACACACACACACCCCTCCAATCCAACACACACACACCTCCAATCACACACACACACACCCCCCTCCAATCCAACACACACACACACACAACTCACCCCTCTCGTCTGCTTCTCCAGAGCCCGTTCTCCTCCCCCTCCATCCCAGACAGCGCAGCGCTGACCCGAAAGAAACTCTGACGGGGGGACCCCCCGCCCGCCCGGGCTCCATCAAAACCCCGGGAACCGGCCGCCCCGTGAACGCGGCCAGCTCCGGCTCAAGGGAAACTTCTTGGCGGGCGGGCGGGCGCCGATGGAATCTTTATCCCGGCGCGTCGCTTCGGCAGCTCCGCTTCCCCCCCAGCGAAACGTGCCGCCCGGGCCGTGCGCTTTGCCCCTGGGAGAGGAGGGAGCTGGGGAGCCCGGGGGGGGGGGCGGCCAAGAACAGATCGGGGCGCCTCGCTGCCTCCTCCCCAGCGGAGGGGGCTTGATCCACCCGGGGAAGGGCAGAGGCAGCTCTGGGATCCCCCCCCCCCCCCCCCGCAAGGAGACGTCAGGGGACGGCGAGAGCCAGCGGCAGCCGCGGGAGCTCGGCCCCCACCCCGCCCCGCCCCGCCCCGCGCTCTCACTTCGGGAACCGCGTCCCTCCCGTTCACACTTAGCAGAGGGCGCTGGGCGGGGGTGAGATGAGGCGGCCCGGGCCCGCCCGGCTCCCGCCTTGCGCTGAGCGGCCGGGGCTGTGAGCGGGATCCCCGGGGGGGCCGCTTTCGGAGTCCGCCTCCCCCCCCCCGCCGGGACTCGATGCCCAGGCCGGGAGCATGGCAGGGAGGCGGCCGCCGGGCGCCCGCGCCCTCCCCCTGCTCCGCTGGCTGGGGCTGCTGCTGCCGCCGCTGCTGCTCCAGGCCGGGCCGGGCTGCCCGGGGCACTGCTACTGCTTCGCCGCGCCGGAGCTGGAGCAGTGCCGCTACGTGCGCCTGCGGGAGCCGCCGCGGGACCTGCCCCGCGGCACCCGCAACCTCACCATCGCCGGCGGCAACCTGACCGTGCTGCGCCGGGCGGCCTTCGCCGGCGACGGGACCCGGCCGCTGGGCGACCTGAGCCGCCTGCTGCTGCCCCGCGACAACATCCAGGCCATCGAGGATGGCGCCTTCCAGGGGCTGCCCGGCCTGGCGGCGCTGGACCTGAGCCACAACCCGCTGCGCGCCCTGGCCCGCGGCGCCTTCCGCGGCTGCCCGCGGCTGAGCACCCTCGCGCTCAACCAGGCGCTGCTGCTGCTGGGCGAGGAGCCGCTGGCCGGCGCCCTGCGCAACCTGAGCCTGCGGCGGCTGGAGCTGGCGGGCAACGGTCTGCGGGCGCTGCCGGGCGCCGCGCTGCCGGAGGGGCTGGAGGAGCTGGATCTGCGGAACAACTCGCTGCAGGGGCTGAGCCCCGAGGAGCTGGCCCGGCTGGACTCGGCCCCGCTGGGCAGACTCCAGCTCTACCTGGGCTCCAACCCGCTGCGCTGCGACTGCGCCCTGCGCCCGCTGCTAGGCTGGATGCGCAACTCCAGTTGGCGGGTGCCCGACGCGCGCAGCCTGCGCTGCGCCGCCCCGCGGGAGCTGAGCGACTCGCCGGTGCTGCGCCTCCGACCGGAGCAGCTGGGCTGCGGGAGCGGCGGGGAGCCGGAGATCCAGGGGGCCGGCCGGGAGCCGCGGCCCGGGGAGGCCGGCGAGCAGAAGGAGCTGGAGACCGCCTCCTACGTCTTCTTCGGCATCGTGCTGGCGCTGATCGGGGTCATCTTCCTCATGGTGCTGTACCTCAACCGCAGGGGCATCAAGCGCTGGCTCAACAACCTGCGGGAGGCCTGCCGGGACCAGATGGAGGGTTACCACTACCGCTACGAGCAGGACAGCGACCCGCGCCGGGCCAGCGCCAGCCCCGCGGGACTCTGAGCGGGGGACCTCGGCGCCTGATGGCCCTGCCTGCATGCAGGGATCCGGCCATCCCACTCCTCCACCCAGAGCCCTTGGGGATCCCACCCCAAGCCCCCCGCCCCTGGGATCCTTCCTCCAGCCCTTGGGGATCCCATCCCTCCATCTACTACCCACAGCCCTTGGGGATCCTACCCGTCCAGACCCCACCCCTGACCCCTGGGGATCCCACTCCTCCACCCACAGCCCTTGGGGATCCCACCCCAAGCCCCCCACCGGCCCCCTGGGATCCTTCCCTCAGCCCTTGGTGTTCCCATCCCTCCGTCTACTACCCAGAGCCCTTGGGGATCCCACTCCTCCAGCCCCCACCCATAGCCCATGGGGATCCCACCCCAAGCCCCCACCCCTGGGATCCTTCCCTCAGCCCTTGGGGATCCCATCCCTCCATCTACTACCCACAGCCCTTGGGGATCCTACCTGTCCAGACCCCACCCCTGAGGATCCCACTCCTCCACCCATAGCCCTTGAGGATCCCACCCCAAGCCCCCGGCCCCCTGGGATCCTTCCCTCAGCCCTCATCCCTCCGTCTACTACCCAGAGCCCTTGGGGATCCCACTCCTCCAGCCCCCACCCATAGCCCATGGGGATCACACCCCTACACCCACAGTCCTTGGAGGTCCCACCTCATTGCCTAAGGAGTGTGTCCCCCACACATGTGTAGGGCTACCACTCTCCAGGAAATCCCCACATCCATTCACCAACTAGGGGATCCCCCATGCAGGAGAATATCTATTAAGCGATGGATTATCTCATAAAACCCCACTCCACCAATCCCACCCGCTCCCCAGAGTGGCACCCTTCCCCCCCCCCCCCCCCAGGAGACCGTCCACCTGCCCATGGAACAATCCCCTGGAGAATACCCTCCTCTACCCAGGGAATACCCACCTTCTACCCAGCCACCCACTGCTTGGGAATACTCCCCTCTCCCGTCTTGCCTGACAGGGTACTTCCAACCAGAGGGTACCCCACTCCCCAAGACAACACCCACCTGTCCAGGGAACAGCCAGTAAAACACCCCTCCACCAACCCCCACCTCCAGGAGAACAGCTTTTTGCCAACCCACTCCGGATGCCCCAGGATCCATCCTCAGGACAGTAACACCCCTCCCACAAAACTAAGAAAACTGCACAGGATCCCCTCCACCCCCCTGGCTCACTGCACAGCATCCAGTCCCCAGGAGAATACCTTCCCCTCAGGGGTGCTGGGGATTGTGAATGAAAGAGCTACCCACCTTCATGTGAATAACCGGCATCAGAGACCGCACGGGATCCATCACACCCTCCCTCCCACCAGTGTTCCCGGGGCATGTGAACGGACAGGACTCTCCACAGAGAATAAACCCCCTGTTGGGATTCACTGGCTCCACCCTGAGAGGCCCTTCTCTCCCCACCCCAGTGGTCCAGGAGGTGTGGTATGAATGTACAGGAAACACCCAGGTCCATGCAGAATTAACTCCCATCCAGGACTATGCAGGAACCCCTCCCGAAGAACTCCTCCCACCCAGAATCCTGGGGGGGGGGGGGGGATATGAATGATCAGGATGTAGCTCAACAGAACACATCCCTTTTGAAAGAAAGCCCTTAATCCTCCAGGGCATGTGACCGCACTTGTTCTAATACCTTAACAGAAGAACCTTCTCCCCACGTCCCATGGGATGCTCCTCCAAAACCATCAGTGTCCAGGGAAGAATACATGGGTCTGATCCCAGCAAAAGACCCTCCCACGCCCTGCGGGAGTTATGAATGCACAGAAGAGCTCCATGCACACGTTACTCCAGGAGATTTAGAAGTTTCTTTTAATTTTTCCTTTCTAAAAAAAAAAAGTCTGCAACAAGCTAGAATACAACTCCCTGCGAATTTACTTTGTGCACATGGACCGTGGGGTGAGTTTTTACTTGATAGGTTGCTGAAAGCAACTGGCTAGATGGTGTTAAACTTGTTTCCTGGATTTTATTGAAGCCTAGACTTTTACGGTGTACAGTTCTCTTTCCTAGTATGTTTCTAACAAATACAAAACTAACTTGATTTTTTTTTTGCTCCAAACACGGAGGAAAAGAAAACAAAAAACCCACAAGAAATTATATGATCTGCTGAGCCCATTTATTTATTGGTTTTGTTCCACAAAAATTATAACTTCTCTAAGGCACAAAACCTGTACAACAACAACAAAAACTTCCCTGCAGCCTGTATGCATGTTGCTAAAGCACATGGAAGCAACTCATTTCCGACTGCGAAGTATAATCGAGAGTCGACTGTCTCAGCAATCTTCATAACTGTTAAAAAGGAAGCTCTCAATATCTTGCACAGGTTTGCTTAGAACTGCGCCTGTTAGTATATACTAGAGCAAATATACTGAAAGCTGCATCCGGTGTGTTGTATGTTTTCTATAAAGCTTATTGCAATAATTTCTGAATACTTCATGGCTGAAGCAATGGTGGGGTTAGGATCCATGTTTTGCAGAGCAAGACCGTTGGGTACTAAGTCACCTCTGTAAATAGATGGTTCCATATAAACTTCTGTGCTATCACTAGTTCTGTGGCTAGGGAAGCAAAATGGATTTAATGGTTAGGGCACAGCCTTTGGGTTCTAATAATTCTGACCCAAACTGGCTGTGTGACCTGGGACAAATGACTTAGACCAGAAGTTCTCAAACTGTGGGTCAGGACCCCGTTTTAATGGGGTCACCGAGTCTGGCATTAGATTTGCTGGGGCCCAGGGCCACCTGGAGTCATGGAATTGTAGAACTGGAAGGGACCTCGAGGGGTCGTCTAGTCCAGCCCCCTGCACTCAGGGAAAGACTAAGTATGATCTAGACCTTCCCTCACAGGCGTTTGTCTAACCTGCTCCTAAAAACCTCCAATGGTGGAGATTCCACAACCTCCCTGGGCAATTTATTCCTGTGCTTCAGCACCCTGACCGATAGGAAGTTTTTCCTAATCATAGAGAAGTCAAAGCCTCAGGGCTTCAGCCCTGGGTGGCGGGGCTCAGGTTACAGGCCCCCTGTCAGGGACAGAAGCCCTTGGGCTTCAGTTTTGGCCCCACCAGGCTTTGGAATTGATCCAGGGCAGTAGGGCTCGGTTGGGTTCAGGCTTCAGTCCCCACTCCTGGGGTCGTGTAGTAATTTATACAGTCAGAAAGGGGTCACCATGCAATGAAGTCTGAGGATCCCCGACTTAAACCTTAATTTCCGAACTGGCCAACAATTCTGGGTTCCTCTGTGCTCCAATGCCTAAATATAGCAACATCTTTAGTCTGCTGCGTCCCCTTGCCTCCAGCTCCAGCTACAACCAGGGGAGCTGCAGGTGCTCCGATTATCTCTGAAAATGTAGCGGTAGCTTTTTCTTAAGTGGGGAACCTTAAACGGGAAGCACCCAAAATTAGTGGAGCTGTCTGAAAATTTTGGCCTTAACCTGGTCTGTGTTTGCCTCTCGGTCATATCAGGATAACAAAATTTACATACTTCACTGAGGTGTTGCAAGCCCTAATCAATGAAAACCTGATCACCACGGAGTCGACAGCAGTACTCTCGCTGACATCCGTGGGCACAGGATCAAGCCCTTACTGTTTATAGTGAGCTTTGAAATGCTGGGAAGCAAGGCAATATATATTATTCTTGTTCTACTCCAAGGCATTAGCAAATCCAGCTCCAAAATCTGCAAGCTGCTCCATCTGGGGGGATCCCACATGACCCTCTTGAAATCCCAGGGGGAAATCTGCAGTGAGCAGCTGTCAGGAGAGGGAGCTAAGAGTCTCGCAGTCCTTGCTCGGGCAAATCTCCCACTGACTGCATTGACTAAAGAGCACAGGCTTAGTGAGAAAAGCACCCTGCAGACTTGGGAGCTGGATCCTTTCCTGTTGAATACAAAAGCAAAATCCCTGCCAGCCTCAGTGGCACTCATGTTCCTGAATCACACAGATGCTTTTGGAAGTTCCACCCATAGGTGGCTACGTATGAATTTATAAGCCCAACTTTCGGCTTCCATTTCTAAAAGTGTCGGACTCTCTCTGTGTTTTATAAATGGGGCTTTCTCATCGAGCAGCTCAGAAGCCTAAGATTAATACTTGGACAAAATATGCCTACAAGTGTATGCAGCTTTTTCATTGCACGTGGCTTTGTCAGTTTGTGATCCGGTTTCATCTACTTATGCCTGATCTGTCTGCCAGTAACTTTTTGAACATATTCAATAAAGAAAGAAGGCAGAACGTTTGTGGGAGCAAAGGGCTCTTGCTTCATGAAGCCAGAGATCTGAGATGCAAAGTCTCTCTTTTCTAAAAAGGGTTCTTTTTTCCCCAAAAAAATGTGAGAGTCCATTTTTTCCTGCTCATGAAAGGGACAGATTTCATAGCACCAGCAGCAATCAGGCAGAGCAAGGCTGACTGCTGTGCATAGTTGTTGACTCTGTGGGTGCTCTGGGGCTGGAGCACCCATGGGGAAAAATCAGGGGGTGTTCTGCACCCACCCACAGCCCTGCTCCCCTCCTCCCCATCCCACTTCCTCCTCCGCCACCTCCTCCCCTAAGTGTGCCAGGTCCCTGCTTCTCTGCCTACCCCTCCCAGTGCTTCCCGCCTGCTGCCGCCAAACAGTTGTTTGACCGCTCCGGGAGAGGGTCAGGAGAAGCGGGAACGTGACGCGCTCAGGGGCCAGGATGGGGATTTAGGAAAGGAGTCAGAATAGGGGCAGGGAGGGGGGTGGAGTTGTAGTGGGGACTTTGGGGCAGGGATGGGAGGGGTGGAATTGGGGTGGGGCTGAGGGAAGGGGATGGGTCGAGCCCCCCACCAGCGGGGGCAGAAGTCGGTGCCTATGGTGCTGTGCGTGCCTCCAATACACCTTGGTCCTTTCCTGCAGCACCTGCTCCCCACTGTTCCTGAGCGAGGCAAAACCCGGCTCATTTTCAGCTGCAGGCCCAACAGGCCAGATTCGGTAGCACAAATCCCGTTGGCTTCCAGAGAAGCCAAATCTGGTGTAATGTATACATGGAGAGTAGGATGAGGCCTGTCGACTCGCTTTGACACATTTCTGCGGATCGAATGCCCTGTTGCTGCACTAGCCCGTTGCACCCCTGAGCTCCCCTGCTCCGAAAGGAATTAAATGCACCGTGTAAACCAGAAGGAATGTTGCTGCAAACTCCCTAAAACAAATTAAAGGCGCCTGCTACTTTATCATCTTGAGAAACAGGGAATAGACGGGTCTGTGATCCAGCTGGCAGTTGTAATAATAACACTGTCTCTATGTTTTCCTGTGGTAGGGTGAACAAATATGCAGCCTCAAAATACTTCTCGTATCCCTGTAAAGTTCTAACTCTCCCCCCTTCCCCGTGTTGTTTCCCCATCCCCCGGAGTTAACTCCGTGTTCTGTGTCAGGGCCTGATCCCGCCAATCCTCATTCACACGTGTAATGCCACTGGGCCCAGAGGGCTCTGCCAGATTTGCATACAGAGGGGCTCAGATCCACAAAGGTGAGGCTCCTAACTTCCAGATACCATTGTGGATCCGGGCCAGGGTCCTACACGTGTGCAGAGTGGGCGGTCCAGGGACAGGAGGAACGTTGCCGTGTAGGCCTGCCCAGCGAGCCTAGGTACAGGCCCCGGCCTGCGACTGGCCTTGGAGGTGAACCCCCTGCCCCCGCCCTCAGTTGAAAGAAAACGCCAGAGGGCCTGAGTCCCCCGTTCCTGCAGGCTGATGAGGAGGCACTGAATGTCAGTAAAGCACAACGCTCCTTTTGGATTCCCACAGTTCCTTGCTCTGTTTCCTGTAGAGTTTAACTTGCCGGGGATGACACTCGCGGGCGGGTTGCCGTGGCGCTAGAGCTGCCGGGAAGTGCAGTGAGCTCTATTGCAGGATGTTATTTGCTTGCATGGATAGACTTCCGCTTATTTTCAATGATGGTTTTACTGTAATTTCTCTCATTCCCTAATGCCCTGGGATTTGGTTCTTCTCCCACTGAGGTGACCGAGAGCTCGGTTTTCACTGGGAGCAGAACTGGGCAGCTGGTTTGCAGATTCATGGTGTCCGTTTGCCCTTCAAGCCATCGCTTTGCTGTCCGGGCAAAGTACTCTGGGTAAATTAGAGCTCCCGGGGCCTGATTCTCCTCTGACTTGGCTGCTGTAAACCAGGAGTCGTCACTGAAATCCAGGGCGTGACAGCAGTGGGAAAACTACAATAAGTCAAAGCCGAATCAAGTCCCCACCCTTTTGAGGACGGAGGCGAACAATCCCAGTGCTGCGTCTCTCTGCGGCATTCCAAAAACTCCCCGAAAGGAAAATGCACTGAGAGAGCTCGCCACACAATGGCAGCTGTGGGAAACCCGCGCAGCTGCCACACGGCAGAATGTGTCGCCCGGGAGATTGACAGCGGGTTATTGTCGTCTTCGTTTTTCATCTGCTAAAAAGAAACCAACTGCGGGGTTTTCATATGGAAAGGAGTTTTGGGGGAAAGCGTGTGTATTTATATATCTGTAACCCTCTGTGTGTGTGTGTGGCCAGCTCCTCAGCTGTGTGAATTGGCACAGTGCCAATGAAATCCATGGCGCTATATCAATTAACACCATTATTAATTGTATTGCAGTAGTGGCTGGAGGTCTCATCTAAGAGTGGGGCCCCGTTACGCCAGGTGAGCATACCACTAATGAGACAGTCCCTCCCCTGAAGGACTTACAGTCAAAACTGACAAGCCTGACAATGAACAGGAGGGGAAACTGAGGCATAGGGGCCATGACTTGCTGAAGGTCACACAGCAGTAGAGGCAGGGTTAAGAACCCAGGTCTTCAGATTTCCCGTGCAGTGACCTGCCCCTCGAATATGTGAAGATGGTAGGCCAGCTAACACCAGCATCTTAACATTTCAGCCATAACACGCCAGCGAGTTCCTTATCTGCGGCATATGCGTTCTGTGAGGGAAAAGTCCTTCAGAATTGAACAGGACGTGATAAGTTTTCTATCATCCTTTTGGCCCAGCCTATAGAATGGAGTGGTGTCCCAGCCCTGCTCTGTAGACTTCTACAGCAGGCTGCAAGCTCCGACAGAAAGGATCTAATTCGCTGGCATATTTCACAGCTGGATACACACAGGGCTGATGTCTCCACGGGGCTGCACCCGTTTTACATCTGTATGACGCTGCTGATCTGAGTGGCGCTATAATGGCCTAAAACGGACGCAGTTGTGGAGAATTAGATTCAATTGCTGTTCAGTTCTATTGGACTTTTCCAGAGGGGTTTTCATAGCCACCCATCCAATTTCAATAATTCAATAATATCACGAGGTAGGGATAGGCAGGGGGCCAGCCATTCCCCACTAATTGTCCCACAGCCGTTGGAGGCCCAGAGGTTCTCAGATGCAGCAGAACTGGGGTGCCCCATCCCCTGGGCAATGGAATTGCAGGCTCTTGGGAATGCAGAGGACTGTGTCTATGGAGACTCGATGCACCCTGTAAAGGGAGCATCTATACTGCTATTCTAAGGGCCATAGCATGAGCCCCGTGACTCGCTGCTGGGGGTATTATTTTGCAGCATAATTAGCATTGCTATGGTCTGCGGGCACGTCATGCCATGCTGTCACAGAAGGGCAAATGGTCCGTGACCTTGGAATGTCATTATGCACTTACAGGGCAAAGCTGTAGCCTGAACTGTCTCTGTCTCCTCCCTCACTCTTCCCAGGGATTGATTTGTTGCTCTCCATTTGGGCCCCAGATTTAGTATTTGTAAACACAAGGGGCCGTATCTTCCTGGATTTGCTCACAGTGAAGATCCCCCAGGCCTGGATCTCCACACTTCTGTGTGCATGTGGGGTGTAAACCACCTCTGGGCACTGTTACCCTTTCATAGAATCATGGAATATCAGGGTTGGAAGAGACCTCAGGAGGTCATCTAGTCCAAACCCCTGCTCAAAGCAGGACCAACACCAACTAAATCATCCCAGCCAGGGCTTCATCAAGCTGGGCCTTAAAAACCTCTAAGGATGGAGATTCCACCACCTCCCTAGGTAACCCATTCCAGTGCTTCCCCACCCTCTAGTGAAAGCGTGTTTCCTAATATCCAACCTAGACCTCCGCTACTGCAACATGAGACCATGTCTCCTTGTTCTGTCATCTGCCAGCACTGAGAACAGCCTAGCTCCATCCTCCCTGGAACCCCCCTTCTGGTAGTTGAAGGCTGCTTTCCCTGAACCCTGTCACAGACATGCCATTGGGTCCAGGATCCATGCATCAACAGACAGCAGAAATGTGCATTGCACCAGAGGCGAATCTGCAAAAAGTTAATGTAGCCCAGGGTTACCTTGACTGTCAAATGAGGGCCCCATGGCATGTGTGTGGGGCCCAGATACAAGAGTAGCTGAGGGAAAACTTGATAAAGCTGCTCCGTTGCACCACTCTGGCAGATAGCCAAGATGGGGAAGAGCCCTTACACAGATAGCCATCTTACGGGACTCAGAGATCTTTGGGGGTCAAACCCCAGCTTGTTCCTTAAGGGGACAATCCAGCCACTTGCTCCCATGACAAAACCAGCTAGGGGAAAGTCCACGTAGGGAACCTTTCAGAATTTCCCTCCCGTCTTGTCCCATTCCATGAGGTATTTATTGGTAAAGTGGGGAATCTAGTTATACAGCCTGTTAGCAAGAGAGGCATTTCCATGACCTTGTGCATGTAAAACATCAATGAAAATACTGCAGCATTTCAGCTTAAATGTTTCTCCTGCAGGGTTGGCTTCTGGAATATTGCAGCCTGGTGCTAGTGCAGGAGAATCTGGAAAGAGAGACAGTCTGGAGAGAAAGTAGGAGCAAAAAAGAAACCAACTAAACTATTTTAATGCCCAGTGCAAATCAATAACATAATTTAAAAATAACCAACATCAGTGGTGATGAATAATGTACAAATTGAAAACTGTGTTCACCTTCAAGTGTCAGAGGCTAGAGGATATTTTTAAAGTACAATCCTAACGGTAACCCTTTCATTTGGAATTGTAACTGTCTCGGTTATTTTTCATATTGAGATTGTAAGGCAGCCCTCAGGTTTTCACTGTCCTCATCTCAGATTCAGATCCAGGACCGAGAGTCAGCAGACACTGTCCTTGCTCTACCACTGACTTTCTGTATGGTGGCCCTTAGCAGCTTTGCAAAGTGCTTTGATACCTGTCAGCAGGTCAGTGTTTGCAGGGTAACTGGGTTTCTAGCCTCAACCTCTATCATAGAATCATAGAGGTTAAGGGTTAGAAGAGACCTCAGAAGGTCATCTACTCCAACCCTCTGCTCAAAGAAGGACAAACCCCAGCTAAATCATCCCAGCCAGGGCTTCATCAAGCTGGGCCTTAAAAACCTCTAAGGATGGAGATTCCACCACCTCCCTAGGTAACCCATTCCAGTGCTTTACCACTCTCTAGTGAAAGCGTGTTTCCTAATATCCAACCTAGAGCTCCCCGACTGCAACTTGAGACCTTGTCTCCTTGTTCTGTCATCTGCCAGCACTGAAACAGCCGAGCTCCATCCTCTTTGGAACTCCCCTTCAGTGAGTTGAAGGCTGCAATCAAATCTCCCCTCACTCTTCTGCAAACTAAATAATCCCAGTTCCCTCAGTCTCTCCTCATAAGTCATGGGCCCCAGCCCCCTAATCATTTTTGTTGCCCTCCGCTGGACTCTTTCCAGTTTGTCCACATCCTTTATGTACTGGAGGTGCCCAAAACTGGGCATAATGCTCCAGAAGTGGCCTCACCAGTCATCAGTTAATGCCTGTTGCTGGACTGTTCATATATTACACATACAGGTACAGAACATGAATCATCCTGTTTACAGTAGGTGTGCATTGCATGACATAGTCATGTGAGGAGATGTGGCAGTTTATTTAAATAATTATAATTTATGTTCCCCTGAAACAGATGGCTACAAAATCAGACGTATGAGCCAATCCTGTTCCCACTGAAGTCAGTGGCCTGGGAAACAGCATTGCTTTTGCTACGTTCCCAGTTCCACTGTTGACTTAGGGGCTGATGGTGCTGTTGTGGCCATGTCATCGTACCTCTCAGTGCCTCAGTTTACTTATCTGTAATGTGGGCATGAGAATATCTAACCGCCGCACAAGGGGGTGTTCTGAGGCTCAAATAAACCTTGAAAAGGGCTTCGAGAGCCATGGCCAGATGGCGCGGTGCCATTTTAATGTACCGATGATTAGTCAATGTTTGTACAGTACTTTGAGGCTACAATGTGCCACCAGATAACACGGTTTGGAAGTGCTTGGAGATCTTTGCATAATGATTGATTACTGTTTATTAAATGAAACCTCAGCTTGTTCCTTAAGGGGAAATTCTGAAAGGTTCCCTACATGAACTTTCCTCCAGTGGTTCTTTTGCACCCTAGACAGTACACTGCTACCTTGATATAACCCTCAGGAGCCAAAAAATCGTACCGCGGTATAGATGAAACCACGTTATATCGAGGTAGAGGAGTGCGCAGCCACACACCCCAGAGCGCTCCTGTGGTGGGGCGGCTGCCCCACCCCTATGAGAGAGTGGGCTAGAGTAGGCCAGAGCAGCTGTGCAGCCAATCAGGAAAGGGCCTACTGGGAGCCAATCAGGGCCAAGATCAGAGCCAGCCAATCAGGACGAGGCTAGGCCCTATATAAAGGCTGCTAGCAGAGCAGCAGGCAGTCTCTCCCAGACCTTCAAAGGGGAAGGTCTGGCTCTTGACTAAGGAGTAGCACCACAGACAGGGTAGTGCTGGGCAGGCTCGGGAGGAGCGAAGGAGGGCTCCAGCCCATTACCTGCCAGGCTGCGGGCCCCTGCTTAGAAGGGCCGAGAAGGTGCAAGGGGCCAAAGGGGAAGTGGACCAGGGAACACAGTCAGACAAGGGAAGAGAAGGAGGGCAGAGAGGCTGCTGCCAGAGGGTCCCTGGGTCGGGACCCAGAGTAGTGGGAGGACCTGGGTCCCCCCCTTTCCCCTTGTACCTCACCTGGCAGTGGAAGAGTGGCTGAGATGGACTGCAAGCGGCCCTTGAGTTGAGGGGCTAGATTTTGGGGCTATGGTCGGCCACCGAGGCAGGTGACAGGCAAAGGACTGTTGTTACCTCCCCCCTCCCCCGGAAGGAGGTGAGATGGGAGTAGTGGGCACTGCCAGAGGGCAGTGTCCTGAAGCGGATGCCACCGAGCAGGAAGCAACACGGATCCAGAGACTGACGGAGAGCAGACACGGGACACCACTGGTAGAGAGCGCTCCAGGACTGTTACAAGCTAATTCCCAGACCTAACAGCAGGAGGCACTGCGGTGGTGAGTCCGACCCCATCACAGCTCCTTTACTGAGTTATATCAGAATTCGTCTTGTATCGGACCACGTTATATCGAGGTAGCATTAGTTAGGATGAGGCTGCCAGCTTTAATAATCTGCAACGCTGGAGTGGGGTGCAGAGAACAGTCCCTCCCCTGAGTTTTCCTGAACTTCCTATTACTGATTGGCCTGGAAATATAGCGTGAGCTGGCCTGCTTGTGGTATTTGGGCCCTTTTGCTTCTAGTCCTTGCTGACACCACGAAGTGCAGAAGGCAGTAAAGAGGTTGGTGCCCAGTGCAAGCTGCTGCTTCTGTCTGTAATAGCTCATCCGTCCCCTGGGCAGGCCTTGGCTCCTCTCCAGAGACTGCTGGGCGTGCCAGTTACCCCTGGTTGCAGTGTTGTTGTAATGGCTACCACTCTGAAACCTGTCATCTTTTAAAGTGGCTACTGATTTTGGGTGCCCACCATGGGCCTGGTCTTTAGAAGGTACAAATATTCACCACTCCGGCTGAAACCAAGTGGAGCAGCAGATGCCGAGCGCCTCTGAGTATCAGGCCCGCATGGACTCAAGCGAGGCTCTCCAATTTAGACACTTGAAAACTTTTGGCCTGAGTGATTTGCCCAAGATCCCCCAGGACATCTGGGGTGGAGCCAGGGCTCAGTTTCAGTCTGTCTGCCTCCCAGTCCTGTGCATTAACAACCTTATCCTTCCTTCTACCAGTTCAGGGAAAGAAAGAGGAACTGGGTTTGTCTTTCGGTGAGCATCATACACTTGCTGCCTTTAGTACTCCTCATCAAACCCAGAGATATAACAAACAAACACAGTAAGGTAGTGTCTTAATCTTCTACAGCTTGACATGTTTATTTCCACTTAAGCAATACACAAGACAGATGATCTCAGCGGATATACTTGGCAGGGCTTCAAAATGAAATAATTGCACTAGCAAATGAAAACTATTGGATCCACAGGTTAGCCCGGCACCATTGCTCTGGGAGGATGGGACTTTTTCTGTCAGAGGGAACACCAGCAAATAGCAAAGCAGTTTATTACATCATAAAACTCACTACTACAGACCGAGACACGCTGGTAAATAACCGGCATTGGGACGAACGTGGCTGTGACGCACCAGGGTTCCAGCGAGGGCTCTGCACTTTCTGATCCAGCTTATGGGTCGTGGCGAGGCCTCCTGAGTTCACACTGAGTGCGCTCGAAGGACAGATGGCAGTGGGTGTGGGAGAGTTATGGGCCTTACCACCTTATGTGACAGTCTGCTCCAATACCCTGCACAAACAGCCACACTCATTGGAAGGGAGCTCCAAGGAACCAGAGATCAAGAGCCCTGGGTTCTAGTCCAAACTCTGTCACTGGCTCACTGGCCTTGTCTACACGAGTGTTTTTCTTCAGCTGTCTCACTTCTGCACCACCACTGGCGCAGAGCACTGTCCTACGCACGCTACCGGTGAGTCAGCCCTGGTGCTCGGCACAGGATTACATGACGCTGCGGTTAAGATGCTAAGGGTGGGTCCATTGTAGCATCCATGACTACTCTAGCATCCACTGCTGTTATCCCTCTTGGAGCTTGTGATGAGGGGAGGTGTAGCGGGGTGATACCCGCTCCCTGCCGGCCAGGGCTGGAATAGCCCTGGAAAGAGGGTTTGTGGCTGGGAGCCTGCTAGCAGGCTTAAGTGGAAAGCAGGCTCAGCTGTGTGGCCACACCCCAAACATTCCAGGCTGTATAAAAGCCTGGGAGGCAGGAGTTAAGGAGAAAGAGAGAGCGGGAGTGAGTTTACTCTGAGGTCAGTCTACTCTGAAGGCAGCAGGAGACAGGGCCTGGCTGCAAAGTACCTGGACTGGGACAGGGCGTGGGTGAGGCAGCTGGGAGCCAGGGAGCATAAGCTCTAGTGAGAGGGCCCCAGCTTGCTGAGCCTAGGGAAGGCCCGACCCACGGGGTACTGGGGATTGCAAGGGGGCCACTCTCCTCGGTAGTCAGAGGGAGATAGGGCCTGGCTGCAGGGAGCCAGTAACAGAGTACCCAGACTGGGACAGGGCGTGGGCAAGGCAGCTGGGAACCAGGGAGCCTAAGCTCTAGTGAAAGGGCCCCAGCTTGCTGAGCCTAGGGAAGGCCCGACCCACGGGGTACTGGGGGTTGCAAGGGGGCAGCCCTGGGCTGGATAAGAGCAGCAGGCCAACCCCTTCTTGCCGGTGATGAGTAGCCATGAGACTGCAGTCAGCCACAGAGAGACTGAGGCAGTGGTGACTGGCAGTGGCCGTATCTGAGGCAAGTTGGGGATAGTGGGTGTTGGGTTCCCCAGGGAGGGGAGAACCTAAGACCAGTGGGGTACTGCAAGGGTGCAGCACCCTCAGCAAGGGGCTCCGGGGTCCAGGAGGGACACGGGGCCAGTGTGGAGAAGCGGACGTCGGCCGGCAGAGGGCGCTCCGGGGTCAAAAAGAGCTGATTCCCCAGACGACCAGACGGGGGCGCCGCCGGGTGAGTGACCGACTCCCTTACACGTGGTGGACAATGCGGGCACTAGCGGTCCGCCCCTGATACAAGGGGCAGGGCACGGACAGCGGACAGTGCCCGGGTAAACTGAGGCAAGAACTTGAACATTTGCCTGAGAGACTTTGGACTTGAGCTACTGAAGGTGGAGGACATGAGAGACTGCTACTGGAGAGCCTGCGTGGCCCGGCTCGCTGCGCAGCAGGCAGGACTGTTGCAGCTGCTGCAGGGGCGGGCACAAGGACCTCGTCAGGGGCCAGGCACCTTGGGCAGGAGGCCAGTGCCTAGGCCTAAAGACTGTTTCGCCTGTGGGCGCTGGGGACACTTCAAGAGGGAGTGCCCCTACCGGACTGGAGCAAGGAGGCTCCAGCAGAGCCAAGGGGGGACTGACAGAGCACCCCCTGTGAAGTTAACAGGAGGGCTCCAGACTTGTTGGGGCTGCGGGAAACCGGGGCACAGAAAGAGGGAGTGCCCTTGGGGGACCTGCAGATCCCAGGCTAGCCCTGAGGTGGACAGGGGTGGGCACTGGCAGTGCCACACCCTCCACCAGGGGAGCCAAAGGAAGCGGCCTAGCCCTCAGAGACTAAGGGGGAGGCTAGAGGCCTGGGTTGGGCCTGGAACTGCCCCGAGGGAGGGGGTGGTGGCGACCCGGGTCCTGTGCAAGGGTCTGTCTGGGGCAGAGCGGCCCCAGGCAACTCAGGGACCCCACATGGGAGCTGGAAGAGCTACTGTGGGGACCCAGACAGAAGGGGGACCCCCAGTGGGAGCCATGAGGGCTACAGGGGGGACCCAAACCCTGGAAGAGGGGAGTCAGCTGCTCCGCACCCTGGAGAGTGCGCGCGCGGAGAGGGACTCCCTACGGGCCCAGCTAAGGGGGATGCTGGGGCGCTAGGGGTCTCTTTCCCCCCCACCCCCCGGTGGGCATCTTAAGGGGGAGGGTGTGTAGCGGGGTGATACCCGCTCCCTGCCGGCCAGGGCTGGAATAGCCCTGGAAAGAGGGTTTGTAGCTGGCTGAGCCTGCTAGCAGGCTTAAGTGGAAAGCAGGCTCAGCTGTGTGGCCACACCCCAAACATTCCAGGCTGTATAAAAGCCTGGGAGGCAGGAGTTAAGGAGAAAGAGAGAGCGGGAGTGAGTTTACTCTGAGGTCAGACTACTCTGTAGGCAGCAGGAGACAGGGCCTGGCTGCAAAGTACCTGGACTGGGACAGGGCGTGGGTGAGGCAGCTGGGAGCCAGGGAGCATAAGCTCTAGTGAGAGGGCCCCAGCTTGCTGAGCCAAGGGAAGGCCCGACCCACCGGGTACTGGGGATTGCAAGGGGGCCAGTCTCCTCGGTAGTCAGAGGGAGACAGGGCCTGGCTGCAGGGAGCCAGTAACAGAGTACCCAGACTGGAACAGGGCGTGGGCAAGGCAGCTGGGAGCCAGGGAGCCTAAGCTCTAGTGAAAGGGCCCCAGCTTGCTGAGCCTAGGGAAGGCCCGACCCACGGGGTACTGGGGGTTACAAGGGGGCAGCCCTGGGCTGGATAAGAGCAGCAGGCCAACCCCTTCTTGCCGGTGATGAGTAGCCATGAGACTGCAGTCAGCCGCAGAGAGACTGAGGCAGTGGTGACTGGCAGTGGCCGTATCTGAGGCAAGTTGGGGATAGTGGGTGTTGGGTTCCCCAGGGAGAGGAGACCCTAAGACCAGGGGGGTACTGCAAGGGTGCAGCACCCTCAGCAAGGGGCTCCGGGGTCCAGGAGGGACACGGGGCCAGTGTGGAGAAGCGGACGTCGGCCGGCAGAGGGCACTCCGGGGTCAAAAAGAGCTGATTCCCCAGACGACCAGACGGGGGCGCCGCCGGGTGAGTGACCGACCCCCTTACAGGAGGTTAAGGTGCCTAGGTGGTCCAATTAACTCCCCCAGCTGCACCTGGTGGAGGAACCAGGGAGCAGGGGTTGATTAAATGAGGCTCAGCTGCCCTGGAACAGGAGGGGCCTGGATAAAGCCCTGGAGCTGAGAGCAGAAGAGGTGGCAGGGAAGGAGTCTGCAGCCACCCCTGAGAGAAGGGAGGTGTCCCTTGGGCAGCAGAGCTAGCTAGGTAGCCTACAGTCACGCCCTGCCCCTAGGAGGAGGGAGTTTGGGCCCAAAACCCAGCGCAGGGGGAGAGGCAGAGCGGTAGGAAAGGCAGCAAAGTGCAGGGTAGGGCAAAGCTTGGCTGCTGATTTGTGTGTCCCTGAGCTGGAGCCGGACCAGAGGGTGGGCCCAGGCTCCCCTACCGGCCCCTGGGGAAGTGGTGCAGACCAGGCAGCGGAGAGCAGCCTGCCGGGGACAGTTCACCCCGAAGGACCTGGATACCCTGGAAGGGGAGGACCGTAGTGACCTGTCCATGGGAGCCAAGTCACGAACAGGAAGTGGCAGCTCCGAGTGCGAGAGGGTGCAGGGTAAGAGAGGACGGCGGGTGGTGAGCCGGCCAGAGGAGGGCGCAGCAAAGAGCTAATCCTCAGAGTGGCCAGGAGGAGGCGCCCTAGGGGTGAGTGGAGCCCACGACAGAGCTGGGCAGGTGGTGGTACAGTTGGGAAACTTCAAGAAAATCGGGTGATTCTGGACAATTCCCCTGGGCCTTGGTTGTGTGCAGCTCCAGCTGTGGAAATCTCCCTCCTGGAGTTCCCCGGGGGGCATGGGGAGCGTGTCTGATTCTGCCCCAATGCTGGACACTTCCTCCTGCACATCTGGCCAGCTCCAGCATGTGAGGGTCTGCGAGTCCATGGCCCCACCTTCCCACCCACCCCTTTACAGTGATGAGCATCTCAGAAGAAGCAGTCGCTGCATTCGTTCCTGGCCCCACTGCCGGGGGGACAATGGAGAGGGAAGCTTCTTGCCCCAGGTATCTAGGCTGTTCATTCCCACTGATTTCAATGAAAGTGAGAAGCCTAAATGCCCAGGAGGATCTGGGTCCTTCTGCCTGGCCTTCTTGAGCATGTGGAGAGCACCTGAGCACAATCTAACCCTTAACTTCTCTGTGCCCTGGTTTACATGGTCCTTGCACTGGCAGGACTCCACTGAAATCAATGGGATTGCAGCGAGTCACTAAGTGATCAGACATGCCTGAGATGTAAGCACAGAGGTAGATCAGCTCGAGGAGTCGATACAGTCCTATGTACTTTCCTCTCAGGGGTGCTGAGAAGCTTTGGGAATGTTGGTAGAGTACAGACAGACTCTCCGAAAGGACATGACAACTTTGGTACGTGCAAAATATCCATCTCCCTCTCGACTAAATCTATCCGTGGGAAATCCCGCTGGTACATTGCGTTAAAATACTGCAAACGGCCAACATAGTGAATTTTAAAAGGAATACACGTTAATAAAAGCCCAGCCTTAACAGACTCCCACAGTCAAGTTCAAGTGGGTTCCACAATTGCATTTCCCTTCTCAAACCAATAGATGATTTCTGACAAGGAAGCAGCCACTCGCTGAGGTCCTGCCAAGCAAAATTCATGTGCATGTCAGCTCCCTCTTTCTGCCAGTGTGGAAAGTGAGCCCTCCCTGGCAGAGCAGTCGTCAGCTTCCTTGGCCAGCCCATCTTGGGCTGCAATCACAGTTGCCAACTTTCCCGTGGTAAATAAGCACCCAACTTTCTCAATAAGCCAAAACTCAAGCTGATGCCACTGCAAAACAAGGCCCAAACAAGCCAGTCCCTGAGAAACCCAACACTCTATGTGACTAGATCCCCCTGGTGTGCAGTCTGGGACTGTGGTGGGCCCGCTGTGTGCCCCTGACTCTCCCCTACTCCCCGTTTTGCCCCAACTTGTGCCTTTCCCCTGCTTGCTGGGAACCAATCGAAAAAAAATCAACAAACTACAACAAGCTACAAGCCAAACAAGCTCTAAGCTAGTCAACAAGTAACTCACAAGCCAATTAAGCCAAAAACAAACCCAATTTCTGCGTTTTTTCCCTCAAGTTTGGCATGCCAGGCTGCAATCTCCTCAGCTCCCGGAAATTCATTTGGGACAGTGCTTTGAGGGGACAGGATACCAGGGCACTGAAGGGAGTGATGCTGGTTATCCACTAGGTAGTGCTCTCCCCGCGGAGCCAGTACTGAGTAAATACTGCAGCAGGTTTCTAGGGGTTGCTGCGCTGCTGATAATGTAGCCTCTTGGATGAGACATAAAACTGAAGTCCTGACTATATTTGGTCATTTCAGATCCCACTGGTCTTTTTATAAGAGGAAGGGTGTCGGCCAAATTTCAACCTGGATAATTACATCTTGCCTCACGGAATTCTGTCTGCAGTTCCAAACACAAAATATCTTCACTTCCTGTCCCAAACTACTGTACAGTGTTGCTGTGTGCTGTTAAAAACACTGATGCATACTACCCCAGAGGAGCTAAGTGCCTGCACTGGACTGATGGGAGGGAAAGGCCTTGCTTTGACATCTTGGGCAAACTCTTTAACCTCTCTCTGCCTCAGTTTCTCCACCTGTAAAATGAATATATTTGCATACCTAAAAGGATCACCGTAAGGCTTAATTAATGTTTGTAAAGGGCTTTGGGACCTTGGCAATAAACACATTATGGCAATGCAAATTGTTATTGCAAACTGGGTTTGTTTAGTCTAGAGGTTGTTACAAGGAGGCAGGAGAAAACAATTTCTTCTTAACCGCCGAGGACAGGACAAGAAGCAACGGGCTTAAATTGCAGCAAGGGCAGTTTAGGTTGGACATTAGGAAAAACTTCCTAACTGGCAAGGTGGTTAAGCACAGGAATAAATTGCCCAGGGAGGTTGTGGAATCTCCATCACTGGAGATTTTTAAGAGCAGGTTAGACAAACACCTGTCAGGGAGGGTCTAGATAATACTTAGTCCTGCCATGAGTGCAGGGGACTGGACTAGATGACCTCTCGAGGTCCCTTACAGTCCTATGATTCTATGATCTGCAGGCAGTTACGTGATTCCCGCTAGTCATTGTTTAGTCAGCCTGTTCCTATTTACTGCTACTTCTTCATAAATCTATCCCGTCAGAGTCTTTATCATTTTGTTGCCCTTTTCCATAATTCCTTCCTGTTAAATAGACATCTTCTCGGTACAGAATTACCCAAACCAGAAGGTAACGTTCTGGAATTGGTCTCCCCAAACCAAATAGACTTTTTACTTTAATTACATTATCAGGACGTGTGGTAAACAAGATTTCTGCAGGGGAACATATTAATCCATGTGAGAGGCAATCTCTGCAGGAAAGGACATTCTATGCTCCTGAGAATGTAAACCACTGAAATTCCAAGCAGCAGCAGAAATTAGTATTAACTATAGTATTGGGCCTGTTTATTTTAAGTCTACACTACAGATATCTTAGTATCAGATTCTGAGTTGGTACAAAACCAACATTCCTGATCAATCTCCATCGCAGTGTAAGAATAATATTGTTGCAAATGGAAAATATGAGTGCCAATAAATGTAGAGAATGTGTTGTTTTCCCTGGCTTCCTTTGGAAGGGGACTTGGCCATGGTCAGGACTGTCCTAGATGGCAGTGATCCCTGAAATAAGCCAGACTGGTTAATGACGTGCTTTACTTCTTAGTTGCATAAATTCCTCCCCCAGCCCCCGCTCTGAGTCACGTGGCCTTCATTGTAAATCTCTAATTGCAGTTCTCTTCAGATCGAAGCTCTAGTTATTTCTGTGGTGCCATAGTGAACAGAGACAAACTATAACCTCCCAGTGACATCTTTTCTAACACCTTGATCCTGCAAGTGCTCCCGGGGATATGCAGTGCTCATTACTCCCTTGGAATTAGTCCCAGCAGTCAGGGTTTGCAGAGTCAGGCTCTCTGGCTGAAGTACACTGAGGAAGGAACTGAGGAGGGGAAGCACCATAATTTGAAGCGGTCGGTGCAGCAGATATCCGGGGGGGGGGGGGGGGGAGGCGCGGGGGAGGAGTTTAGCACCAGACTCTCTGGAAAGATAGGCGTGCCAGAACAGCTCTGGGCCTGGGAAGCCCCGCCCTGCCAGCACTCCTGGGCATGCTCCAGTTGGAGCAGGGGCTTAAAAGGGAATCACATCAGCTCCCAGCAAAGTGGCAGGTAGTGAGAGACAGAGCTACTCACTGCTACGGCGGAGCTAGGCCAGGCAGCTGTAAGAGTCTCACTCCATTGCCTCATTGCTCAGTCAGGCATTTGTCACTTTGGGCCTGGATTCCTGCAGCTCCCTCCCCTCCACAGTCTCAGTCGCTGCTCTCCACACAACTGCCTGTTCAGAATGCAGGAACATCTCTCTACCTACTGCCCCCATCAAAGTTTTTTCTCAACTTCTGAAAGCCGTATGCAGAGCCTTCAAATGAGAAGGGGCGGTTACGAGAGATCATCTTTTTCCACCCCCAGTGGTATCCCAGAATGCGTTCCCATACGAGACTAATAGTGGTATGTGGGGTAAGTGACAGAAAACAGCAGTAGAAAGCAATGCATGGCAAAGAGACGCCAGTAATATGTCAAGGGCCAATCACACGGGAAAAGAGAGAGGTACAGACAAGGGACAGAAGAGGTGTTTTCAGGCAAGTTTGTAAAGCGGCACAGAGCTGGTGAAGCAGAGAGCCTCAGGAAGGCTGTTTCAGATGGCAAACACTGCCAGGGAGAAAGCTATTGTGCCAATGGGACTGGAACTGTAGGATGGACCAGGTAGGGGCTGGGAGGGTATGGGAGGGGCAGTGGTCTAAAGCCAGCCCACAGAGAGTTTTAAGGACAAGGAGAGCCTTGTTGTGAACCCAGAGAACAAATGCAAATGGCCAAATTCCCCACTGGCTTCACTGCAGCTGCAAATTACCACCTTTTGGGCATGTAAAATTAGAGCCACAGAAATAAGCCGCAGAGGCGGAAGCTCGACATGATGGTGGGTTCTTGCCTTTAACTTCTCCCAGCTATCCTGTAACCTCAGTTTCAAGGTTCCATTTTGCAGGTGACAATGGAAGAAGTGGTGAGATACCAGCGCGTCCATGTGAGACGGAGGCAGAGTGGAGTGTCAAGTGAGTGATGCGCTTTGCAATGGGGCACAGGGCAGCTGAAAGGGCGGAATAGCACACCCCTTGTGGCATAGCATGAACACAGTGGTGTGGGTGTAGCCCCCACACCGTCTGGGTGGGTAGCCCCCACACCTCCTGGGTGCAGTGTTTCCATCTAGAGAGAGTAACTGAGTCTGCTCTTAGCTAGTAAGCAGTTGGCTTATAGTTCATGCTCTACAGGCTCATCCACTAAGAAGCTCTAGAGATCATGACGACGACCGGGGTCTGTTGGCATTACACAGTCAGGATGCAAAGTTGGGAAATGGGAGATCCAGAATGCAAGAGGATGGGCAAAGCTGATCGCTGGGAGCTGATTGTCGGAATCAAACGTTGCCGTACATCATATCTTATGGATGACCGGAGTGATGTCAGCTATGCGGCATATGGGTGCAAAGTTGGCTGGGGTATTACGTTGGCTTAAAAAAAACATGCTCCTGAGATTAGCCATAAAGATTTGTTCATCTGAAATAGCTGTGTGCAGCGGCGGCACCTTGATTTATGCTCCCAGCGATAGCAGGACCTGCAGAGTGAAATGCGGAGGAGACAGAAAGTTTCTCATTTCCGGCTTTTGGTTTTATTCGGTCGCTTTTTCATTTTGTTTGGACCTTCAAGGACACTTGTAAGTGGTGTCTTCAGAGGAATCCTACAAGTTTTTAATCACACTTTTCCCCCCGGGGGTCAGACGTCTAGACTTACTGAACCAGACCTCTTGTTGCTTATGATGGCAATTTCCCAAATGCAATTTTGATCAGTTTACCTATCTAAGGAATTGATTTGAAGCTGGAGTCAGGTGCATTTCAAGGTCCCATTTTCAAACACACACACAAATTTTGCCCCGTGACTGCTTGTCAGTGCAATTTAGGTCATTTATGTATCTAATTTCCTGCATTCCCCTACAAACTGGATATTCCAAGATACTAATGGAGCCAGCAAATAATTGCAAGTGCAAAAATGGGGGAGCAGAGTTTACAATTCTGGCCCCAAATGTGTGAAAGAAGAAGCAGAATCTATTGTGTTTACACAGCTGCTTTTGTCTGAAAACACAGACTTTACTCACAACTCACTGCAAACTCTTAACTAAGGGCGACTGTAGATTGAACCAGGCTCTTGTGTGAATGTGTAAGGGATATGGGGAAGGCACAAGGTGCTTCTGAGCACAGGAACTACTCCCTCCTAGCACACTGGGGGCACAAGAGCCACCACAAGCAGAGGGAAGAGGAGATGGGAGAGGAGCAAAGCTGGCCAGCCCCAGAGAAAGGAACAGGCTTCCTGAAGCTTGGAACTGGGACTCCCCCGAAGCCCGAGGCTTTCACAGCTGAGTGCAGGAAGCACCAGCTCATGACAGCAGGTATCTCAAAGGAAAGCGCAGTCCCTGGGGCGTCATTTCATCAGGGGCTGTTCGGAAACAAGGGGCGACACAGCTTAGAAAATGTGTGATCCACCAGTATGGTACTCCCCGGTGACAACACTGACCCAGATCTGATGGGACTGTTTTGATCTCAGCCACATCTGGCTCCAGCTGGGACAGCAGATGAAGGAAAGGGGATGCCACGTGCTGGCAAGGTTGAGTCTCTGTGACAGACATGGCCAACAGATGTAATAGTGTTTTGATCAGTGGATGTTCTTTGGCATAGATTTTGGAACCTATTGGTTCAGTGGATGAGGTCTGGTCCTATTTCTCACACAGACCGATCAAAGAGTGGGACTCTCGCTCTACGATCTGCTGCTAACCCTCCCTGCTATGAGTTTATGGCGCCCTCACTATTTCCTCCTGCAGATGCACCATAGAAAAGACTGTGACATTACGAGCCCTTCGGAGCGAGGTACTTGCATTGTATATACATGGCATTGATATGTCAACATCTTGGAGTGAACCCGTAGGAGGAAAAAAACCTCTCCTGCAGCATGGCCCAAATTCAACCTGGCTCTATCTCTCCTGGCTTCAATGGCATTACAACAGGGGTTAGTTTGGCCCTCTAGATCTAGCTGAATTCAGGCTTTGGGGGTGAAATTCCCCATTCAGCTTCCAGGGTGCGGCTGCTGTGCATCCACTGACTCAAGTTTAAGGCCTTTCAGTGTCTCCTGTCAGTGGCCGTTAGACTCAGAGCGGCATCATTAGCTCCCAGTTAGAAACGTCCATGTTGGAACAGACTCTCCCCTGGGATCCGGGATCCGGGCTGCAGCCCTGGCCTACACCAACCCTGCATTGAGCACCCTGGAGACCCTTGGGCTTTGCCCCCTTTCTCTCCCCCCGCCCCCACCTAGTGTGGGCTCAGGCTTCGGTCCCCCCTTGTGGGGGTCATGTAGTAATTTTTGTTGTCAGAAGGGGGGTCGCAGTGCCATGAAGTTTGAGAACCCCTGGTCTAGATAATACTTAGTCCTGCCGTGGATACAGGGGACTGGACTAGACGACCTTCGGGGGTCCTTCCGGCCCTCTGATTCTAGAAGTGGTAAACTCGCTCTTTTCTGGAACACTTACAAGCCGAAGCAGATGTGATGCAGTGCACAGAGATGTCTAGCAAGGGGCCAGCCCTGGCTGAAAGGAAGGCCTTTCGGGGTGACCGAAGGAAGGGTATTCACAGCATCATGAAGGCCATTCACCTAATCCCATTACTTCCTGGCACATGTGCTCTAGGGCATGGATTCAACCAATGTATAGGCAGCATGCCATTCAGGCAGATGGGCCAGGGGATGTGTCTTCGCTAATCCACCTCTGATCTGGATTATCTTTCAAAAAACTGCTTTCATGGCTCCTCTAAGCACGTTTTTTGCACATCTGGAACAGGTGGAATTCTGGGCTATTGTGAGGACGGATCCTGAGGGGAAGCAAACTGAGAGAAAGAGGAACATAATCTCCTGTCTGCAGGTATTCTTGTTGTTTTATTTGGGTTCCCCCAACCCTGTTCTGCAGATTCCACCAGGCATGATTCTATTGTCCTCGTCGCAAAGGGTCCAATTTTTTTTGAAGAGGGAGTTAAAGATGATTAGATGTAGTTGTGAGCTAAATTGTCACAAATGATGGGCATAAAAGTTAGCTGGATTTTCGCACCTCCGTGACCTTTCAGTACATAAAGATAACAAAGCTAAATACAGATAGGACAATAGACATAGTGTTAGGTATTAAAAGAACAACTTCAGTGCTTTCTAATTTGTCAGGCACTCAGATACCACAATGATGGGCTCAAAGGAAGAGCCTAGGTGGAATAAATTACATAGGGAAACTGGCTGTCTGGATAATGCATCTGCCAATGGATATTTGTAAGCTTGTGGCAGCTGTTTTTTACCTGGCGTTTTCTGGTTTTCACCTCGTGCAATTTTTGTTGATTTCTCAGACAGAGAGCCAAGGTGTTCCAATGGGCGTTCCTATAAGAACAGGACTGACGGATTACCCTTCAGGACTATTCATTCAGATATGTTCACATTTTCCAACAATTCACCAACTGGATTTTTATCAATACCTGTTTTTAGAAGATCTTTGTCACTTTTAATTGTTCAAGCTCCTTATCCAAGAATATCAGGGTTGGAAGGGACCTCAGGAGGTTATCTAGTCCACCCCCCTGTTTAAAGCAGGACTAACCCCCAATTAAATCATCCAACTGATTTTTGCCCCATATTCCTAAATGTCCCCCCTCAAGGATTGAACTCACAACCCAAGGTTTAGCAGGCCAGTGCTTAAACCACTGAGCTATGGACACAGTGGAACAGAGTCTGCTCTTAGCCTAGCTGGACATAAACCCAGAGTAACTTCATTGGGATGTATTGTGCTAGATTCATGCCTGTGTAACTGAGGTCAGGATCTGACCCACTTCTATAGAGCTTTTCATTAGTAGATCTCAGAGTTATTTTAAAAGATAGGTAAATATCATCATCTCTATTTTATAAGTGGAGAAACTGAGACACACAGCAGCTAAGGCCTGGTCTACACTTGCGGGGGAGGATTGATCTAAGATACGCAACTTAAGCTCCAAGAATAACATAGCTGAAGTCAACGTAATTAGAGCCATTTACCGCGGCGTCCTCACTGTGGTGAGTCGACTGCTGCCACTCCCCTGTCGACTCCACCTGCGCCTCTCGCAGTGGTAGAGTACAGGAGTCAACGGGAGAGTGCTTGGGGGTCAAATTATCATGTCTAGACTAGACACGATAAATCAACCTCCGAGAGATTGATCACTACCTGCCAAGCCACTGGGTAGTGTAGACATACCCTAAAAAACTTGTCCAAGGTCATATAATAGGTCAGCAGAGCCAGGAAGAGAACCCAGATCTGACTGTTCCAGAGGTTTTCAAACTTTGGGGCACACATGGCATGGGGAGGAAGCAGCCACACCAGGTACTCTCAGGCTTCAGTCTGGCACAACAGGACTCGGGATTGCCACCTCCATCCCCCGACCCATCTCTTTTATTCTGGGTTGGGATGGGGGTCGAGACCAAAAATTGTAACTCAAAGGGGGCGGCTCAGCTCAAAAAGTTTGAAAATCGCTGGACTCTTCCATTGCGCCAGCACATGATTGAACATCGAAAGCGAGCTCTTTTGTCCAGCATCGTGGGATTCCACAGCATGACAACCCTTGCAACTCGAAACATGGATCAGGAACTTCCTGAAGATCTGAGTTCTGCTATTAAACCTGTGAACTTTATCAAGACGCAGCCCACAAAGGCATGTCTCTTTGCGATGCTTTGTGCAGAAATGGCGGCGCAGCACAATGCTTTGTGGTTTCACACAGAAGTCAGGTGGGTAGCCAGGGGGGAAAGTGTTGCGACGCGTTTATGAACCGAGAAACAAAGTTCGATTTTTCCTAATGGATCCGAATTTCGGCAACACCGACACCGTGTGATTCCCCGCTGGCTTGTGCTTTTGGAATCGAGTGTCCGCCAGAAGGGAAGCTCCAGGAAGTTGCCTTGTGTGATGCTTGGAGTCATACTTGTCTCTTCAGGATCTGAAGACAGCTTCGTAGCTTGCTCCAGCAGGTGATGCTTCAGTGGAGCATCTTGTGACTTGCGGGTCCTGAAAGAGAACAACTAGTTTGTCAAGCATCCGACCAGTACACAGCTCTCTGCTAAACAGAACAGGCATCTGCCGCGCCCATTTTTTAATGGGATAAACTTGCCACAGAAAGGGTAAGGCTTAAACCCCGCAGGTTTAGAATCAGCCATATTGAGGCACCCTGAACGGGGGGGGGGGGGTCTGTACAGGGAGGTCTCACTGTCAAAACCAGTCCATACAGGTCAAGATCTTTGCATTTGTTGGGCCTTCGACAGGTTGTAGCAGTTCTTCTATAGGTTGTAGCAGATCTTCTGTAGGTTGGAATTGAGGAGTTCTGACCATTTTTGCAGGATTTAGAGATTAGCCAGTGCCAAGGACTAGCAGGTTGGCTGCTAGCTAGGTTCCATCTCACTACCGAGGGAACTGAGGGAAAGCCATGGCTTTTCTGCCCTTTATGTCCTCACATGCGAGTACGGACCGACAGGAGACACATGCAGCTCTGATGGCCACTGCTATTCAAAAGACTCCAATCTCATGTACTCTAGGCACAAGTGGTCCTACCGCAGGATCCACACGGACACATCCTCGAAGAACTCTCTCTACTGCGGGAGTCAGGGGGTTGGAATTATGCAGCCTGTGTTATGCAGGAGGTCAGGTTAGGGAATCATAATGGTTCCTTCTGGCCTTAAAAATCGATGAGTTAACCTGGATGGAGCTGGCAGATCAAATCTAATACAGCTCCTGGAGAACTGTTCATGCCAAAACGCCTAACAAATGATACCCACAAAGGACCATTACAAGTACGACCCTCTTGAAGGCCCAGTGGCCAAGCTCGTACTCACATGCAGTGTGTCCCCCACCCTCTCAGCAGCAGTCTGCTCTCGCTATCACCTGGAAAAATGACCGTCTCCCACTGCAGACTGCAAACGCCGTGACATGTAAAGGGGCACTGGTGCAGAAACCGAGTCTCAACAGACACAAGTTACAGCCGCCCTGGTCTGAGACCCCTCCTGACCCTGTCTGGACGGAGCCTGGCTTATCTGCCTTGGACTGGTCTGATGCTGCCGGTGTTTGAAACCAGGTGAGACGTACTGGCCCAGCTTCTCAGGCCTGTATTTTAGTGCTACCGTGTTGCTCACGACTGGCAGCTGACAAGCCGTCCACTTCAAGAGCATTTACTCCATTTTGCGCTTCACGCCTCCACTTGCAGCTGTGGTCGTTCAGTGTCTGTGGCTGCTGGCTGGGAGTGGACTGAGATTGTGCTTGGCCCCAATACCCCAAAACTTTCTCCTCCCCCCCTCCCTCTTGGATGACAAGTAGACTGTGCTGAATCAGAATCATGAGACTCCTAGCTACTGCCTGTCTGTCTCATCCTCCTCACGCATGTCAGGCGATGGATAGCCTGAGTTAAAGGAGGCACCACGGACCCCCAAGTGACTCTTCTCCTCCCTAGCTCTGGCACTGACAGCTGGGCAGTGACTCTTGCCCTGTTCCCTGCTGCTCATTGCTGTGCTGGTGCCCCTTGCACCGGTGGGTCCTAGACCCCAAGGATCTTGCCTTGGTCCTCGCTTGATCCCTCTGCTGACTCATGACCGGGATGGAGAGTTGTAAGGCCTGCTGGCTCCCGACTCCCACACTGGCAATGTGAATGAAGGTGGAGAGCTTAGCATTCGATCAGCCCACAAGGCCAACTGCCCGGGGTCGGGCTCTGGATTATGAAAGCACAGAGCATGTGAACACATGGCCAGACCGCTGGCCAGCAAGGCCCAGCTTATGGCAAGTAGCGACTGTAGGAATGAACATTCCTATTCCATGAGCATGACCACGCATCACCTCCGTCCCACCAGCTGCCATTAGGATAGCCCTAGACAGTGAGCCAGGAAGGATGGACACAAGTCTTGCACCTGCTGATCTACAGCATCTATGCTGAGCTTGGCCCATAATGTTCATCTGGTGATTTGGGTTCAGCTCTCAGTGTGAACAGGGACAGCGTGACATTTCACTTCATCACAGACCCACCTGATCACTCGAACCTTCCCACCAATCTCCCCACTTCTCACTGCTCCTCCCTTCAGGACAACCAAAATACCACAACCCATTCAAGTCTTTTTCTGTTACTTCAGCTTCTCATCTCATGCCACGCTGTCCTCTGCACTTGCCATTACCTCCCTCTTCTTGTCTGCCAAGTGCCCCTGTGATAAATAAAACGGGAGGATAGTTCCCTTTGATGGATACCCAGCTAGCCAGTTAGCTGTAAAATCCCTCTTGGTAGCTGTTCTTCACTTGCTTTACCTGTAAAGGGTTAAAAAGTCCCCCAAGAAAAGGAAAAAAGTGGGCACCTGACCAAAAGAACCAATGGGAAGGCTAGAACTTTTTTAAAATGGGGAAAGAATCTGTCCCTTTGTCTGTTGTTCTCTGGGCTGGAGAGATAAAGCAGCCATGCTATAAGCCACTTTAAGGCAGGTATGATCATAAATCATCATCTCATACCTAGAACTACTTATCCGAACTCCAAAAGTGTGAGTAGATCACAATGTTTTGCTAGATGTGATCAGGTTTACATTTGTTTATTTTTTAAGGCTTGTGGATCTCCTCTGTTCTAAACCTGATGCTTTTGTTTGCTTGTAACTTTTAAGCTGAACCCCCAAGAAAGCTGTTTTGGGGATTAATTGTTTCTTTTAAGATCTGGCAAAAAGCCTGAGTTCCAGATTTATTTTTTCCCTTTTTGTTCTAATAAAATTTACCTTTTTTAAGAACAGGACTGCATTTTTGGTGTCCTAAAAGGTTTGTGCATGTTGTTTAGCTGATAGCTGCAGCTAATATCCTTTGCTTTCTTTCTCAGCTCTTCCCCGGACTGGGTGTGTGTGTGTGTGTGTGTGAAAGGGCTCAAGGGTCCCCAGAAGGAGAAATTCCCAAGTGCTCCTTCATGTGTTCAAAGGTTTTTGGGTTTTTTTGTTTTGTTTTGTTTTTTGTTTTTTTGCATTTGGGTGGTGGCAGCATTTACCAAGCCAAGGTCAGAGAACAGCTGTAACCTTGGGAGTGTAATACATGCCTGGAGTGGCATGTATTAATTTTTAAAAACCTTGCAGTCCCCTATCTTCTGCACTCAGAGTGACAGAGTGGGGATTCAGACTTGACAGCCCCCCTTTCTTCCCCTCTCACTAGACACACCTAGAAATGATTAGGTTTGCTGAATCCAAAGAGACAGCACACACCAGCCGGCTAGATTAGCAGACGGCTGATGCATCGCTTTCATACACAGCAAACTGATATGGCTTTGTAAGAAAGCAGGAATAAATGTATGAATAAAAATCAGAGATTTAAGTGATACGAAGCAAGAGAAAAGGAGGCAGGTATGGTTACAAACAAAACAAAACACTCTTTCTAATGACTAAAACTGAATCTTAACAAGTTACAATCTTTGCCTAAGCAGTTTTCTTACTTAAATCAAGTTACCAGCATCCCCTAATGCTACAGACTAGGGGATCCAACTTCCCTAGCCTCAGAGGGTGCTGTCCCCTATTGTCCCCCTCACTGATGAATAAATGAAATCTTTTTGCTCCCCTTATATTATCCAAAGTCCATTATCTCTGCCTCAAGAGCCAGGAAGGATTCCTGGGGTGCAGACTCTGTCCCCCAGTTTAATGGTCTTCTCCCCTGCTTGTTTAGTGTGATGGTGTAGCAGGCAGCTGACTCAGTGCCTGCTGAGTCAGCCCCTGCTCCCTCCTTACCCCTGCAAAAGTCAAAAGCCTCTGCAAGCCCAGCCTGCTGAGGCAGGCTAATCAGCCACCTGGCTGTAGCTCTGCGCTGCAGAGGGCTTGATGGGCTCCACCTGGCAGCCTCCACAGGTATATAAGGCCTGCTAGGGAGAAAGCCAGTGTGGGTTGTGGAGCTGGGAGATAGAGAGAGGTAGGAAGGAAAAAGAGAAAGAGAAGGTGCAGGGTGATTAACTAGCTGAGGCAGCAAGCCTGAAGGGGCTAGTTAACCCTGAGGCCAGCCAGAGACGAAAGGCTGAGCCTAAACCTGAACTGGGTAAGAAGCTGTACATAGGTGGTGGGGTTTGTGCACTGTGTATATAGAAATAAGACACTGGTGAAGCCACAAAGCAGTCTCCGGCCGATATTTTGAAGAGGGCGGTCAGAAGCCCGCTTACACGTGGGGGCTTGTCCGGGACAGACGACACCAGCGACGTGGTTGGTGGCCCAGCGATGGAGGGGACTCTGCAGTGGCTCGTTGACCAGCAGAAGCAGACCCAGCAGACCATAGAGGCCATGCAACAAACCCACCTGGTGATGCAGCAGGCCCAGGCTGAGCAGCAACGGACCCTGCAAGACTTTATCAAAGAGCAGGCGAGTACCCAGGCAACACTCCTGCAGGGGCTGATGAGTCGAGGGGCAGGAGAAGGCATCAGGCCGCCGGGCTGGGGACTCTGTAAAATGAGCCCGGCGGATGACCCCGATGCCTTTCTGGGGACTTTTGAGAGGGTGGCCACAGTGGCCGGGTGGGACCGGACCACCTGGGCCCTCCACCTGGCTCCCTATCTTGTGGGTGAGGCCCAGGCGTCCTATATGGCCCTGGGGACTGTAGAGGCCCAGGACTATGATGCCGTGAGGGCAGCTATTCTGGACCGGGTCGGCCTATCGGCAGAAAAATACCGCCAGAAGCTGTGGGCGGCGCGCTGGACACCGGCGGTGCGGCCCCGGGCATTCAGCCAAAGACTGAGGGACTGGGCAACCCGTTGGCTGAGGCCCGAGGCCCGGTCCAGGGAGGAGATATTAGACTCCATACTACTGGAGCAGTTTCTACAAAGCCTCCCAGAGACCGTACGGACTTGGGTCCGGAGACACCAGCTAGAAACTGTGGAGGCTGCGGTGCGGCAGACCGAAGAGTATGTGGAGGCTGAGGGGCCTCGGGGAGAGGACCGGCCCCGAAGAGACCGGGACTTGGGGCGCCGGCCCGTGGACTCTTTCCCAACCAAGGGGAAGGAGAAAAAGGGGGAATCCCGGGGGGCTCCGGAGAGAATGGCCCGGCTTTCCTGCTGGCAATGCGGGAAAGCGGGCCACATGAAGCGGGACTGCCCGGTCATGGAATGTGGCTGGGCGGATATGTGTGGGTGGACCGAGGTGTGGGGGCAGGGATGGCGAAAGGGGGTACCCACCCTGTCAGTCAGGGTGGGGGGAAAAACCCACCAGGGATTCCTGGACACAGCCTACCCCTGCACCCTAGTAAAACGGGTGTTGGTCCGCCCCGAATGGCTGGTCCCAGGGGCGACGATGGGCCTGGGGTGTGTCCATGGGGACAGGAAGCCCTGTAGGGTGGCCCAATTACCCCTGGCGATCAAGGGCCGCTTCCGCTGGCAGAGGGTGGGGGTACCCGACCGGTTACCTTGCCCGGTGCTAGTTGGACGGGACTGGGGCCCGGTGGGAGGTCCGAGGCCCCGGGGTACCCCAAGGCCGGGGGTGAGTGCTCGGGAGAGGGGCTCCCCCGAGCAGAGGGGCGGGCTCCGGCCCAAGACGGAAAACAAAGAAAATACTCCTAGACAGCAAAGAGCAGGGTGGGTGGACTCCCAGGGGGCCTATGTGGGGGAAGTCCGGGGTGAGGACCCCGTAGTTCAAGGGACAGATTCCCCTGAGGACCCCGTGGAGGCAGGACCCACGGAAGAGGTCCCAAACCCAAGAAAGGGTGTAGGGGAAACTGAGGCGTGGTGGGCCCCGCCTCTGGAGCAACCCTCGCCCGATCCTGGCCGTAAGGCAGGGAAAGTGACCCCTAAGGAGCGGGTCGCTGGGAGCCCTGGCCTTAAGGCACAGTCTGGGCAGGAGTTGGGGGCGCTGCCACAGTGTGACTGGTGCGATGACCTGAGGGCGGAGGAGAAGTTATTTGGCCAGCCGCTGCCACCGCAGTGCTCTGCCTGCGGGAGAGGAATGACCGGGCCCTCTGTGGTGGAGGTTAAGGGCCCAGTACCTGCAAACCCCCTCTTGACGGGGCGACCCAAGGGGCGGGGGAAAAGGCCCCTGGCCAGCCGGATGGGGCTGGGGCTTAAGGGGGGAGGTGTGTAGCAGGCAGCTGACTCAGTGCCTGCTGAGTCAGCCCCTGCTCCCTCCTTACCCCTGCAAAAGTCAAAAGCCTCTGCAAGCCCAGCCTGCTGAGGCAGGCTAATCAGCCACCTGGCTGTAGCTCTGTGCTGCAGAGGGCTTGATGGGCTTCACCTGGCAGCCTCCACAGGTATATAAGGCCTGCTAGGGGATGAAGCCAGGGTGGGTTGTGGAGCTGGGAGATAGTGAGAGGTAGGAAGGAGGAAGGAAGAAAGAGTGAGAGAAAGAGAAAGTGCAGGGTGATTAACTAGCTGAGGCAGCAAGCCTGAAGGGGCTAGTTAACCCTGAGGCCAGCCAGAGACGAAAGGCTGAGCCTAAACTTGAACTGGGTAAGAAGCTGTATATAGGTGGTGGGGTTTGTGCACTGTGTAAATAGAAATAAGACACTGGTGAAGCCACAAAGCAGTCTCCGGCCGATATTTTGAAGAGGGCGGTCAGAAGCCTGCTTACAGATGGCTTTGTTTACCTTATATTTAAATGTTTCATGGTTCTCTGCCTGTAACCAAGCAGGTCAGACAGGTAAATACACATTCCTTTATCTCAGGCAGGCTGGGTTTCTGCACTGCCTCCCAAACACATTTTAAGACCATGCTACCCACACACATCTATAGCTTACAGACAACCTATGCATACATCACACAATAATTTTTGGGATCAGCTTGTCACCAGTTTACATACGACACCTTTGAGATTCATAGGCCAGATGTGAGTTAGATTATAGGGAGCCCTCTACCAGCTGGCATCAAGGGGATCCCTGGGTCACACTTCCAAGATCATCATGGTTCCGGCCTTGACAGTGTCTTATCTAAGTTAGACTGTAGGTTCTTCGGTGCAGAGAACCCTGGACCAGATTCTCAGCTGCCATAAACAAGCTCTGATCCATTGACTCTGACTTACACACGCTGAGGATTTGACCTTCTGTAAGTCTCATGAATTTACAATAGGTGTATGTGATTTGTAATATCAATAATATCAGGTTGCCCTGCACTACCAAGGCAGTTACACAAGGCCTCTCTGAATGGTTTCCCGGGCCAATGCGGGTGGAGTTCAATGGCTGGCTAAACCATTTTACAAACACTGTTGCAGAGGTCAAACAGGCCTCACATTGCTCCCTGCCTGCTGGATGCTTTTATGGCAGTAATTGGGCAGCGCTGTGTATTCGGTGATTCATAAAAGGGTTAGTGAAAGCTCAGACATGGTTCAGTCCCAGTGTCCAGTAGTCAGAATCACTAATCAACCTGCAGGCAGTAAAGCCTAGTGGATCCAGCACTGGACTAGGACAGAGGAGATTAGGATTCAATGCCTGGCTCTAGCCGGCTGCATGTCCTTGGGCAAGTCACTTCCTTCCTTGTACCTCAGTTTCCCACTCTGTAAAATGGGGAGAATGGTATTGGCATCCTTTGTAAAGCACTGTGGGATCTAACGAAGAAAAATCTGATACAAGAGCTAGGTGTGGTTATTTATTGTAAATTGCACTGATCATGTAATGCTTCCGTCTTACATTTCATTGGCTGAATGTACTGTCATTCAATATAAGAAACCTCAACTATTTCTGGTCTTTCTACACAGATATTTGAGCACAGTTTTTAACAGAGCCGTGCTTTTCCCAATCGGCCTCCACACTTCTGCTATTAATTCAGACCCACTGGGCAAGTCCCTTCTCTCCACATGACAGCACCCAGTTTGGCAGCGGGCAAGGGGAGCTGAGAGCCATACTCCATAAAATGCCCTTTGCAGATATAATTGCTCATCTGCTAAAGCAGATTTCCCTCCGTGATTGTGGAGTCACTGGAAATGGAACAACTGAAGGGATTATTTCATTAACTAAAGCAGGCTTGCGGCATTTCAAAGCACATCTCCCTCCCTCATCAAGGACGCAGGGAGCTGGAGAGAGCTCGAGGGGAGCTGTCCTTTCCCACCCAACTGGCAAAGGGAGGTTACAATCTCCAGCAGTGTGGTTCTCCAGCGGCCAAAGCCTGAATGGTGCTGAGCAGCCCCTGCTCCTGTCGGCGTGAGTGGGGCTGGGTTTGCTCCCTGCTCAGGAAGGCAGGGTTACGCTCGCTGAGTCACTACACCCTGCCGGAGTCACTTGCTAGTTGTCTGGTGAACGCAGAAGGAAAAACCATCCCTGTAACTCCTTGGTCTCCAGGGGCGTGTGGGAGAATCTACCATACAGGTAGATGTACGAGCAGCAGGGTCATACCCCCAGGCACCACTGGGGACCCGACCAAGAGCCATTCCTGGACCCTGCCAGTAAAAGCTAAAAGGAAAGTTTCGGCTCTTTGGAAACTCGGCCGCAAATCCGGCCATGGTGAAGCTGAGCCAGAGGGAGAGGCCACGCTGGTTGGGGGTGATTCATTTAGTTGTTAAATGAACACTTAAAATAATAAGGTCTGACTCCAGCCCTGGTCTCTATCTCTAGCGGGCTGCAGTGTAGCATTTCCCATACCTGCTGGACTCTGTTCATAGAATCTCAGAGATAGAAGGGACCTCAGGAGATCATCTAGTCCAACCCCCTCTTCAAAGCAGGACTAATCCCTATTTTTGCCCCATATCCCTAAATAGCCCCCTCAAGGATTGAACTCACAACCCTGAGTTTAGCAGACCAGTGCGCAAACCACTGAGCTATCCCTGCCCCCTCTGAATGGCATCCTGAGCTGGCTTTCTGCTGAACAGGAGAGTCCTCTGGGATCCCCCACTCCCTGGTCCAGGTAATCACGCATGCTCTAAAGATAGGCAAGAGGGGTGGTGGAGCCATGGCCCGGTCTGGGGCCATGCCAGAGGAGACGGCCCGGTCTGGAACCACACTGAAGGAGAAGGGCCTGGAAGGTGGGTGGTTTTCACACAGGCCCAAGGGAAAGAAGCCTCATCTGAGAGCAACTCAGGACCCCTGAGGGGGCGGGGCAGGGCGTGAATAGCCCCAAGCTGATGCCTGGGGTGGGGGTTGGAGTGCAGGAGGGGGTAGGGAGTTGGGGTGCAGGGTGCAGGCTGTGGGAGGGAGTTTGGGTGCGGGAGGGGCTCAGGGCTGGGGTAAGGGGTTGGGTGCAGGGGGGGGGCTCAGGGCTAGGGTAAGGGGTTGGGGTGCAGGTGGTGAAGGGTGCGGGTTCCAGCCAGGAGGCGCTTACTTCGGTCAGCTCCCGAGTGACGGCACAGCAGGGCTAAGGCCAGGGTCTGCAGAGACAAGCCGGCCACTTCTGGGAGCACCGGAGGGCCAGGGCAGACAGGGAGCCTGCCTTAGCCCCACTGTGCTGTCAGACGTCTGGTGTCCTAAAATCTCCCAGCTTGGCTTCAGCAGCTTCCGGGAGATAAAGCCCGATTCCGGAAGATTCCGGTGAAACCGGGAAGGTTGGCAACCCTACCTACAATGAAAGACAGAAAAAACTGGGTTTGTTTAGTCTGGAGACAAGACCATTGAAAGGGGCCATGATAACGGTTTTCAAGTACATAAAAGGTTGTTACAAGGAGGGAGAATTGTTCTGTTCAACCTCCGAGGACAGGACAAGAAGCAATGGGCTTCAATTGCAGCAAGGGAGGTTTGGGTTGGACATTAAGAAAAACTTCCTCACCATCAAGGTGGTTAAGCCCTGGAATAAATTACCCCGGGAGGTTGTGGAATCTCCATCATTGGGGATTTTGAACAGCAGGTTAGACAAACATCTGTCGGGGATGGTCTAGAACTGGGGTCCATGTACCCCTGCTGATCAACTCCTCCCCCCAGCGCCTCCTGCATGCTAAAAGTCTGGCAGTGCAGAGGGACTAAGGCCGGCTTCCTACCTGCCCTGGCTCCACGCCGCTCCAGGAAGTGGTTGTCACGTCCTGGGAGGGGCCAGGGTCTCTGTGCTGGCCATGCCCCTAGCAATGACTCTGCAGCTCACATTGACCGGGAACTGTGGCCAATGGGAGCTGCAGGGGCAGGACCTGTGGACAGAGGCAGGGCATGGAGATCCCGCTGCCCCCCACCCCTGCCGACAATTCGCTGCCAGAGGGATGTGCTTTTGGGACCCACCGAAGGTAAGTGCTCTGGAACCCGCATCCAAACTCCCTCCCAGAGCCCGCACCCCACGCCCCCTCCCACACCCAAACTCCCTCCCAGAGCCCGCACCCCACGCCCCCTCCCACACCCAAACTCCCTCCCAGAGCCCGCACCCCACGCCCCCTCCCACACCCAAACTCCCTCCCAGAGCCCGCACCCCACGCCCCCTCCCACACCCAAACTCCCTCCCAGAGCCCGCACCCCACGCCCCCTCCCACACCCAAACTCCCTCCCAGAGCCCGCACCCCACGCCCCCTCCCACACCCAAACTCCCTCCCAGAGCCCGCACCCCACGCCCCCTCTGTCACGTTACTGGAATAATTTGGTACCATATAGATCACTGGGGTACCAAATATTATGTGAAGGGGTCATAACAGGTGTCTATGACCATATGTTTGTATCTATTTGGGAACTGAAGTTATGGATATTGGATAAAAGGTGCCTGTACTTCAAACTTAGGCTTGGCTCCTGTGAAATCTCAGACACGCTGGTGCTAACTCAAGCCCATTAAAGGGCCATCAACTGCACAATGAACTGTGTCCACACCCGAGGAGAGGAGCCTCCCCAGGAATGGGACATGCCTGGGCAAAAACTGAATCATTGAGAGTCTGGTAATTGGACCATGTGGCTGTGAACCTTCAGTTTGCAGCCAGACTCTGCATAAGGAGGAGGAGGGTCTTCACCCTCAGAAGGAAGTCTATAAAGCCGGGAAGAACATTCCCCATTTGGTCTTTTACCTTCAGCCTGCAGCCTGTCTTGCTTCCAGCTCTGAATGGACTTTGCTACACAGGTGAACTCTGAACTAAGGTGCTGACCCATCCCTAAATGGGATGCTTTCTAAAGACTTTGATTGAAACCTGCAGTTTATTCTACCTTTGCTGCAAGCCTGAACCAAGAGATGTGCCATTACTGCATGTAATTGATTTCTTTTAACCTTTCCTAACCCTCACCTAGACCTTTTTCCTTTTATAATAAACCTTTAGATTTTAGATTCTAAAGGATTGGCAACAGCGTGATTTGTGGGAAGATCTGATTTGTATATTGACCTGGGTCTGGGGCCTGATTCTTTGGAATTGGGGAGAACCGTTTTCTTTGTTTGGGGGATTGGTTTTCATAACCATTGATCCCCAGGACAGGTGGCTGCTGGTGGTGATACTGGGAATCTGGAGTGTCTTAAGGGGATTGCTTGTGTGACTTGTGGTTAGCCAGTGGGGTGAGACCAAAGTCTTTTCTGTTTGGCTGGTTTGGTTTGCCTTAGTGTGGAAAAACCCCAGCTTTGGGCTGTAGTTGCCCCTTTGGAAGCAATCTGTCCTGATCTGACACTCACAGATGGATCCCACCAGGAACAGCACCGTCACATCCTCCCACACCCAAACTCCCTCTCAGAGCCCTCATCCCACGCCCCCTCCCACACCCACACTCCCTCCCAGAGCCGTACCCCACGCCCCCTCCCACACCCAAACTCCCTCCCAGAGCCCACCCCCGCTGCTGTACCTCAACCCCTGGCCCCAGCCTGGTGCAAGTGATTGAGGGTCGGGGAGAGCGAGCAATGGAGAGAGGGGTGGATGGAGTGAGTGGGGGGTGGGGAATCAGAGACGGGGCAGGGCAGGGGAAGGGGGCAGATCAAGGGCTCAGGGGGGGTCCTCGGGTTGCTAAAGTTTGAGAATCGCTGATCTACATAATACTTCATCCTGCCATGAGTGCCTAGACAACCTCTTGAGTTCCCTTCCAATCCTATGATTCTATTGAGGCACATACAGGAGGCAGCCATTCTGCTCCCATACAGCATGGGGGGGGGGGGGGAGAACTCAGCCACGCCCATTTCAAAAGGACAAGCTCCTACACATTCCGAAGTGTTCGGTCCGTACGCTGGAGGACCCACCGCTAGCAGGGTTGGCGTTGCAGCCAGTAGACGGCAGCTGTGACACACGTGCTCCTTATTACCTCGCCCATGCAAACTAGTCCATGGCAGACTGAGCACAGGGAGTGAAGCAGACCCAGCAGCAAGGGGGAATCCAAGATGCTGTAGAAAAACCCAGTAAAGTCCAGAACAAGGGGAAGACCCAAGAGGCTCGATTAGAGAAGTGAAACCTCATCAGCAGCAGAATGGTTTTAGGGGAAGCCAGGTAATAAATAAAGATAAACAGGGAAATGGTCAGTAAATGGCTGCCCAGGGGCTAGGAAACCTCATCTCTTCACTGAGAAATTCATTCTTGGGAGCAGAAGTAATTCTGTTGCTACTGGGGTGCTGGCCCTCAGACCCAGCTGTTGTGCTTTGGATGTGCCGAAAGCCCATGGGAGCCATAACAGGCCGGGGACATCCAGCCAGATCTCTGGACTCTGGGAGAACCCCAGGAGAACTTGGCCTCAGAAGAGCCAAAGCATTTTGCACAATGCCCACTGCAGGCTAGGACAGGCCTAAAGGGAGTTCTATGCAACTGCTTGTAGGGTGCAGGCATAGGCAATGAAATACTCAGTGACGTATCCTCACTATGGGGTCCCAGTGCTTTGACTTACAGAGCTCCCAGTCAATGGGGGTCACAAGAGGAATTCTGTCATTAACTGGGAGAAGGGGCAGCACTAGAGGGGTATTTTGATGGATGTACTTTGTGTTTTGGACACCAGCCGGGTGGCCACTGTATCCTATTGTCGCGGGTAGTTCCAGAGCTGCATTGTCAGGGTTCCTTCCAGGACCCTCCCAGAGCAGCTTTGGAGAGACAATCAGAGGTGACAATTAAAAAGACAATGTCCACTGGGGGGAAAAATCACACTCCTCTCGGAAAACCTTTACCTACAGTTGAGTGAATAATGACCACAAGAACGGCCACATTGGGTCAGACCAAAGGTCCATCTAGCCCAGTATCCTGTCTACCGACAGTGGCCAGTGCCAGGTGCCCCAGAGGGAATGAACTATTACACACACCCATGGCATCATTGTAGTTTTCCGTATTTCAGTATATTCTCAACTACTATGTACCATGATCTATGAGGAGATGGAACTAGGCCTTCAACAGGGACAGGGAGTGATCTCAGGAGAGATGGCTGGAGCCCTCTAGTGGCTGTAGTAGGGGAAAAAATTGTAAGCATGCTGGTGCTATGTTAGTGATTCTTTCACAATGTGACTATAACAAGTTCTCTTTGCTTGTGGCTCAGATCTGAATTGGGTTCGAATGAAAAAAAAATATGATCGGAGAGACATTAGAAATACACATTTAAGGCACAACTCAAAGTAAAGAGACACCCCCACCCCTTCAAGGAAAAAGTGTTCTGAAAATGTGCCCCTTTCTTTAATATGTGTGTAAGCAGAGTCTGAATAAGCTCTCCCCTGATCGCTAGCAGGGAGGGGAGAGACTTCAGGACGAAACTGTATTTACATGAACACACCTACTCTGCCTAGATAGCCAGCGGACAGAGCGGAGTTGTTCAAAACGATCAACTTTAGCCAGGGCTGGCTCCAGCTTTTTTGCCGCCCCAAGCAGCAAAAAAAAACCCTAAGGTGTGGACCTGCTGCCAAAATGCCGCCGAAAAAGGAAGTGACGGCTTGGGTATGGCTGCCGAAATGCCGCCAAAAGAAGTGGCGTGCCGTGCCCCCCCCTCCCCCCAGCGTTGGCTGCCCCAAACGCGGGGGGGGGGGGGGAGGGGCACAGCACACCACTTGGAACACTGGTGCCTGGAGCCGGCCCTGACTTTGGCTGATGTTGGGTTACAAATCACTTTAGTACAGAATGCAGGAGTAGTGGATACTCCCTAAAGGTCCCCGGTCTGGTTTAATCTGTTCCTCTCCATCGTTCAAAGATAGAGCGAAAGTAGCTTAATTAGGAGCTTTTTTATTATTTTAAATGTTCAACCAGAGGTGAAATCACTTGTGGTGGGACCATGGTTCTGCCAAGCCTGTTAAGAGCTAAAAATCGCTAGGAGCTGACAATCACTACAAGACAGATCTGCAGGGTCACGGCCGAGAGGCAGGTGGCAGCAGAAGGTGACCGACGGGCAGTTGGTGGGAGTGGCGAGGACGGCTGATGAGTGGGTAGCCAGTGGGAGCAGCGAGTGGGCTAGCGTAGCTGCTCCAGGCCAGTCAGTACTGTACAATATGAGAGCAATTACACTTGTACATTTTATGGGATTGCAGTGACACTCAGTGACCACCTTGGGTAATTACAGGTAAATATGTCCAATAGGGGAACTGTTCCCACATCCTTTCCTACAGATCGCTGCCTCTGCCAGTACTGTCTCGCTTGGTACCGTGCCTCTCCTGCGTTAGCCTAGGTGTATCAGAGCTCACCCTATTCCGAGAGACCCAGTGACCCCACAAGCTTTGTATCATCTTCCCTTTTGCTCAGTTGCTAATGTTCACACAAAATGTTTCTGAAGACAGGAAAGACTTGCAGGTGGTTTTTACATATTTCCATGTGGACATGTCCCCCTTAGTCATTTTTAGTAAGAAGTCGCTCAGCACAGAGTCATTTCTAGCCATCTTTCTGCCTCTGCATCTTTAAGTTCCCTAGCAGATGGGGCCACATTCATGGTTGCCCTGGGGCACTACCAAAATAATCATGTTTACTATTACCATTAATCATCATGAATATCAAAACTGCTATTGACTTCTGCCGAACCAGGCCTAGGCCCAAAGCTCATAATGTTCATTCAGAGGTAACAAAGTCCTGTGGCACCTTAAAGACTAACTATAAAGTTTTGAAGCATAAGCTTTCGTGGGCTAATACCCACTTCGTCACTTCCACTGCTTGCATCCGACAAAGTGGGTATTAGCCCACAAAAGCTTATGCTTCAAAACTTTATAGTTAGTCTTTAAGGTGCCACAGGACTCTTTGTTACCTCTGCTATTCCAGACTAACACGGCTACCTCTCTGATTCTTAATGTTCATTCAGTTCCTTAGAAACGGCCTCATCTTTCAGGGTATGTTTTAGATCCCACTGATTATAGAACAGGTTTCTCTCCCTAGCCCATTAGCCGAGAGGTGGATGCAGGCATAATTAGGAGCCAGATCCTGATTTTTAGCTTTTATCTCAAAGTCTGGGGTATTCCTGGGATCTAGCTCAGCTCCCTCTCTGGCTGCCCCTACTGCCCCCCTCTGGCTGGCTGTGTATCTGTTCAGGTTAAAGAGATGCTTTGCACAGGGGTGGGGTGAGACTCTCCTCCCATCTATTAGTTGCCTTCGTTACATTGTCCATGGTAAATGAATATTGGTTTGAAATGTCGTTTTCACCCGGCACTGAGTTCCCAGCTGTGGGCAGGGCCAGATTCAGGCAATCCAGGGCCCTGGATATGTTGTGACTTGCCCCCATGCCTTGGTCCCAGGCTGCACGGGGCTGACATGAGGAAATGGTCTCTCCTGCCCAAGGAGGGGCTGGCGCAGCAGCAGCATGGGTCTCCGTTTCTCAGAAATGAGAAGCAGAGAGACAGGGATGGCAACACGGGTCCCTTCCCCCACCTGCCCCCAGAGGAATGGAGTCACAGACCGGCTCTCCCTACTTACTCCAACAACTGGGGTGTGCCTGCCTGAGCGGAGCACCCAGAGTGAGGGACGTGGGCGTTAACACCCTGCTGAAGGACATGAGGGATTTCAGCCCCCTCCGCATGGTCGTTTCAAGCTGTCTCGAGACCTCGGGAAGCCATCACTGCAGCGAGGACACGGAGGTTAGGGCAGGAGAATTGAGGTTTGAACGAGCAGTGAAAACTACAGTCTGATGTAGTCCTGGGACAGCAGGAACTGGGGGTGTGACCCAAACCTCCCCACACACACACACACACCCACACCCTGCACACTAGTGTAATCATCTTTGTACGAGGTCATCTGAAAACGAATAATTCCCTAGTCAATGACATCATGGTGATATGTACATAGCAACAGGATGAGTAAGTGATGCATTCCCCCGTATGGTGTTATCAGCACATGTTCAAAACCCACCCAGCCCTGCCTAGGCAAAAGTTATTTAGTAGGCCTATCCCAAACATATAATATATGGAGATATACCTATCTCATAGAACTGGAAGGACCTTGAAAGGTCATCAAGTCCAGTCCCCTGCCTTCACTAGCAGGACCAAGTACCATACCCTAACAGATTTTTTTTGCCCTAGATCCCTAAATGGCCCCCTCAAGTATTGAACTCACAACGCTGCATTTAAGCAGGCCAATGCTCAAACCACTGAGCTATCGCTCACCCCCTCCTTCATAGAAACATATGTACACTGAGCACAAGGCCTCCTTCACCCCACGACTCCCTGTGCCTTCCTCACTGCTTGGATAAACATGGCTTTGAAAGTTACCCTCAGAAGAATCCACTTCGAAGGTTCACTGAACTATAAAAAGGGCCAGGGGAGAGGATCTCAAGTCAACTCTTTCACCCAAGAAGATACCAGCACCTTTGGGCCTCGGGGAGAAATCCTGGGTGAGAAGAGGGTTAGTCTCCATCTTGCTGGAAGACTGGGTGGGAGAAAGGCCATCACTTTGATTTACTTGCCCCACCGAGGTGGCAGCCGCCAACTGGGCTTGACTCACTCAGAATCGCTCACCGTCTCTTGGGCAACCCCTCTCCTCTTTCACATCTCCCTGTATACCCAGGTCCTTCTGAGCTTGTTGTGCTCACCCGGCATTTTCCCAGCCCCAAACCCTTGCCCTGGGTCATGCCTGGTTTTGATGAGAGTGGCGTGGTCGCAAGGCCATAGTTAAGGTCACGTCAGAGACTTGTGTTTAATGAGGAAGAAAAACATCTGCTAAATATTTAGCTTCAGTACAAACACCAGATGATCCAAGCTAGCGTGTAGGAGGACTTTGCGTTCCCTGCACACTGGGGAGATGGGGAGGAGTCCGGCACTTACAAATATTTTGGAAACAAAAACAGATGGTGTTGGAAATTGGCTTCCTCGTGTCTCACTTTTTTCCTGAACCCTGCTACGACGAGCTCATGGGAAGACTCGGCCCAGAGCGCGTGGGTTAGGTGAGCTCTGGCTCTCCGAGCGTGCGAACACCATGCTAGGCTGTCTCCCGTTGGGAACATCTATGACAAAAATGACTTCACGGCTTTGAGCTGCGCCCTTTGAAAGTGAGGCATTAACAACATGATTACATTGGTTGTTAGGAATTCTGGGGAGGAGCCAGCCAGAGACAGAGCCCTGGTCTACATCCCCTACTTACATGGTAATACTGATCTAACCCCCAGTGTAGACAGCGGTACGTCAATGGGACTGGGAGAGCGTCTCCCACCAACAGACCTACCGTCTCTGGGGGACGTGGAGTCCCTATGCTGACAAGAGAAGCTCTCCCGTTGGCATAGGCAGCGTCTTCACTCAGTGTTATAGTGGCACAGCTGTGCCAGTCAGTGCTGTGAGTGCAGATGAGCCTTGAATCTACACAGCAGAGGCAGAGGCAGCTCAGGCAGGAACTGACAGACCCTGATCATCCCTTCCACCGTTTCGACAGGACTTCCGATGCCCTGGACTGATTGGCTGTTTGCTACAACGTCCTTTAGGCCTTGGTCTCGTCCCCTCAGCCTCATGCCACACCTAACCCTGATACCATCCTCTCCCCCCTCTTCTGCCCTGCCCTGAGCCCCTCCCCCCTCATCTTCCCATTGAGCTATTCCCCTCCTTGCTTGCCTCCCCACCTCCCCACCCTTCATCTATCCCGTCTATTTAGACTGTAAACTCACTGGGGTAGGGACCATCTCCTCCTCTTTGGTTTCATAGGGCCTGGCCCAATAGGAATCTGATCTTGGCTGGGTGCTAGGCACTACCGTGATAAACATGCATCAGGTCACTACTGCGAATGTTGGCCCTGGTGTTTACATGTGAGGCTTCATTGCCTGTAGTCATTATGTCAATCACGCCAGCAGCCCTGGCAGTGACTCTAGGCGCTAACTCCCGGCCTCTGGGTTCAGGACCAGACACCTGCTTTCAGAGCGCATGAGGGTTGTTTGTTCGCCTTGCTCCTCCTAGTACAATGAGCTGACTATAATGGGCTCAGATGCTATGGTGATGGGCACACAGAGCCATCGACAGATCCACAGAGCTTTTGGGCAGACGCCTCCCAAATGCCTGGCCATTGTTACATGGCAACACCGCGGTGCGCCACGGAAAGTATCTCCAACCACCACGAGGTCTGCGATTGTTCCCAACGCACTCGAGCCCCTCCATAGCCGAGCAGGGGGACTCGACCAGGCAGCTGGCCTCTCGCCCCTACGGCCGTTGTTGATTTACAGCCAATCCCGTAGTACCAGACACTCAGGAGGCTCCTCCCATTCCAGGGGCAGGGCCTGGCCCAGGGAGCCTGAAACACACCTGTCTGCTCATTGCTGTATTCTGCCTGGTGGTGCAGGGCCAGGGGGCACTTTAAGATGGGACAGTGGGCCTACCACCAGCTAGTTCTCTTGCCAGCTGAAGCCACCATGCAGCCCATGAAATCATACCTGGTCCCCCATGGTCAGAGAAAGCAGCCCCTGGGTTGGCGAGCGAGGGTGCACAGGAAAGTGCAGCAGCTCTACTACTACCAGTGGGTGACAAGATCCAAGCAGCAATAGAGGTGGGGCCCTCTCTACCTTCAGTGAGCCTTGGCCTTACCCTTAAATCTTGGCCCCCGACCCTTGAAACCACCTCCTCCTTCTGTCCCCTTGCTGCCGATCCTCCTTAACAGGCCAGGGCTCAGCACATACCAAAGCTACCGCCGTATTCTGGTGCCTCTCTGAACCCCCTGCCCCTGGCCTTGCCTCTCAAACTGAGCCTCCCTGGCTCTGCCAGAGCCTTCCAGTTACCCATCAAAAACTGCGCCGGCCGACTTCTCTCTCCTGCTCCCACTTCAAATGATTGGTTGCAACAGATCTGGCTTTCCAAGGAGACTGTAAATGCCTGTGAATTTGACCGTCCCCATCCCCTATGCTATGGGTCCTTGGGCCCCCGTTTCTCCTCCTCCTCCCTTGGAGGCTTAAGAAATGACCAACTTGGGTCCTACAGCATGTCTCCACCTCAGCCCTCCCCCTGGCTTCAGGCCTTCAACAATACAGGGCCCCCTCCTCCCCCGCCCCACTGGTCTTTTGTCAGCCCAGGGGGACTAGAGAGTAAATGCTTTCCTCACGGCTCTCTTCCATCTTGGGTTAGGTAATGTGGTTAACAGGGTGAAATCTCACTTTGACCAATCAGCAAGTCTCTGTTCACTAATGGCACTTCCCCGGTCCAGCTCTGCCTGCAGGGAGGGGCGTGGGGGTGGGGAAGGGCTGATGTCCACACACAGGTGAAATCAGGGCATGTGGAAATTGCCAGGTCCTCCCTCCTCACACAGCAGGGTTGTTAGTCTGTTACACTTAGGCTACATCCACCCAGCGGGGGGGGGGGGGAGTGGAGAGAGACAGACAGTTTGCACCAGCAAATATGCTAAAATATAGCAGTGCAGCTGTGGCAGCACAGGCCGTATCTTGGGGTAGGTGTCTCAGTCTAACCCGGATATACAGATCAGACTAGATGAGCACAATGATCCCTCGTGGTCTTGGAAGCTATGAATATCTAGGAGGTGCCTGTAAAGACGCCTTGCAATTGTGTCTTACCCTTTGAAAGCACATCAGCATCACCGTGATTCCCCTGAACACTACTGTAACATTAGTGCAACGCAGAGGGTTGTGGTCGGATCTCTTTGGCACTGGTGAGTTAAGTTGACTGGAATGGCCCCTTTTACACTGGTAACAATGAAACCGGAGCCCGTCGCCCAGTGTTCCATCGTTATTGTAATGCTTCTCTCAAGCTGTAAAAGGCATCTCACCTCTGAAAGTGCCAAAAGTCCTTGGCCTGAGGCACTTGCAGTCTAAATGGGCAAATGACAGGACAGGGGCCCAGGAGAACATGCATGACTGACGGTGGGATGCAGCAAGTGTATAAGCTGTATTTGTGGGAATGGTCTCTCCTCTACATTGCTAACACACCTCTGAGAGGAGCAGGCCCCCTTCACCTTAGAAGCAGTGTTTAAGGAAGGATTTGATGGAGGCCTGGCAGATGCGGCTTCCAGATGTAGAAGTCCAGAAGAGGGTGGCGTGTGGGGATAGGACGACAGAGAGAAGGGCCAAGAGGTTGATTCACTAGATCACACAGGACCTCACAGAGTAACATGTTGCCACAATGAAGCAAACAGATCTATTTGACCAGCCTTTGGGGGTGGGTTGGAGTATAGGGTGGCAGTGATGAGCTGCCCATCTTTGAACCAGAGCCTCACCCTGAGGCAGAGGTCAAGCCCATGCAATAAGGGTGTGTGCTTGCCAAGAGGATGGGTGACTGCAAGAGCTCTTGAGTTGTCCCAGCATTCCAACCCAACTACTTTCCTATTACCTCAGCCAAGGCAGGAGGCAGCCCCGCTGGGCAACCGCACGATCAGTTGCCGCTCTCCAGCCTGCAGAACGCAGGGGGGCACGGGCACAGCGTAGCTAGGATCCTGGGGGCCAGCCTGGCTGTAAAGCAAATCACCTCCGTCCAGAGTCAAAAAAGAAGTTCCAAGCTGTGAAGAGAAGCGTCAACGACAAGCTCTAGTAATGACATCACCTTATGGATGTAGCTTATGTATCTAGCAGGACAGAGGTGGTCTCATTTTTACCCTGCTCGTCTGTTTGCGTCCATCAAAGCCTCTCCAAGTACCACATCTGGAGGGTTGTCAAACTCCAAAGCTCCAGGGGATGCTTCTTTCATCCAGTCGTAACCTCGTCCCGGTCAGTACCGAGGGTATTGAGGCTAGTGCATGCATGATGGGTTACGATCTGCGTGAGCACTGGTGAAACCATGTGACACATTGTATTCATCGGACATCCGCATCTGCCTCACCTGCACTCAGCCCACCCAGCCAGTTCCATCCCCAGGGCCTCGAACATTCCAGCTCCTGGAGAAGCTTCAAGCAGTGGTCATAAAAGAAATTAAACATACAGTAGAGAAAAGTTTCTGCTTTTAAGTATTCCTCCTCCTTCCTCCTTCCCACCCATCCCCCCTGGAAAAAACAGTGGCTTCTAAGGTAGCTCAGTATCAGCCTCCCTTCACAGAAGGAGAACTGAGGCAGAGAAAGATTAAGTGACTTTCCCATGGTCATTAATAAAAGCTTAGGGCAATAGGAATTGAACTCAGGGCTCCCAAGTCCCAGGGCCATTAGATCATCCTTCCTTCCTTCCTTCCATCTCCCAATAAACAGCTGCTAATCTGGTGCCAGGAGACCTTACCATTTACATTTAGGAACTCAGGACAGAGGATCCCAATCAGTTTTCTCCCTCCCCTCCCCTCACATATGATTGCATCGGATTGTGAAGAAACAAACATCTTTATACATACTGTGGTTCTGCTCTTTCTTCCTAATCCCAGCCTGTCAGCCCCTAAAGCATTTGTCGCTCCTCTTTAAATGCCCTCCATTGCTCAAAGTCTCTCTGGTGCTGATTGAAATGTTTCCTGCTAATCCAAGTTCAGCTCATTACAACTGATGTGAGAGAGAGAAGTAGAGGAGAATGCAGATCACAAAGGGCAGAAGGATTCTTCACCAGAAGAAGTTCAGATGTGAGTGACGATATTCCCAAATCACTGCTTTGCTTTTGGTCAATTTTACCCATCATGCTATCTAATCCAGCTCCCTGTTCCCTGTGCTTTTGCAGGGCTTTGTCCAGCCTACTGTGAAAGGACTCAAATGACAGGGGGTTTCCACCACCTCACGTTACAAGCTATTCCAGTCTTTGATCTTAACCAGGAAATGATAGTCAGTGAATGTGCTCTTCAACCCACCTATTTTTTCAAAAAAGTCAACTATGTCTGTTACGTACAGGTTTGGTACTTGTTACCAAGAAAACAAAGCTTTTGTAATAGTGGAGGTAATTTTAAAACGAATGCATCAAGAATAAATTCCATGTTTTCACCACTGTAAATAATCTTGAATATTTGTATCTCAGATTGGTGCTGGTGAAATATTTAGGAATGGTTTACATGACAATTTTCCCATTCTATCAATTAAAAAGCATTCCTAAAAACACACATTATTCAATCAGCTCCACACAGATTCACACGCAGTGTTAAAGAAATGCTCCAACAAACACCAAAGAATCACACGGAGATTTGCTACTACGAAGAGACTGCTTTATTAGTTACAACACTTCATTCAGCTAAATCCACATAGTAATCCATACAGAAATACTTCCAAAAAAAGTGCAAATTCTCAGTCTGTATTTATAATACACCCCGATTTCTTAAAAGAAAAGGCATCTGGAGTGAAAAAAAATGGAACAAGAATAGGTAACAGATCTAAAACCCTCCTGGGTTCTAAATTGAGAGCAAAGACTTCAGGTATTGTGGGTGCTATCATCTTGGAAGAATCAGCCATTGAGCATTCCTGGGGAATAGCTGCTATACTCACACTGGGAATCTGATATCAGAATTGGGCTTGGAATGCCCGGGCTTACCCATGCAAACAGCACCCCTCTCCTCTCTTGCGTGTGGTAAGTGCTCACAACTGTTTGTGCCTTTTAAAAGTTCCAGGGCAAAAATCAATTAAAGAAATATCCACCAGGAGCTCTGACAACTCTCACTTGATCTTTTAGGATCAATAGTTTCCTGAACAATGGCAAAAATCTTCCCCCCTTGTGCTGAGGCCAAGTATCCTGCGGTCTCTCAGGCTGTGGAGTGACAGCAGGCTCCCTACAACCCAGAGTTTGCAGTGTCCATCGCTGCTTCTGCACTGCACTCTGGTGTGGGGAGCAGAGAACCCTCTCCCAGGCTCCAGACACCACCTCCCTTCCTGCAGCAGAACAACACTGAGCCTGGGGCCTTCTGTGGAGAAAGGGAGATAGGATTTGACCCTTGATCTAAACTCAAGAATGGCCCCTCTGGTAGAAGAGCAGTGTCTTGGCAAATGCCTCTGCCACTTCAGATCAGACACTGCCTAGATGGAGTCTAAAATACATCTTAAAGCAACAAACCATAAAGCCACAGGGCCCTGATCCCGCAATGTGTGTGTGTGGGGGGCTCATCTCACTTTAAGAGGGCTGAGGGGGGGGCACAGAGGCATGCCCACACACAGCCAGTTTTAGGGGCACTGCAGCACCATGGATACCACTATCGCTGGGACAGGCACCCTGTGAATGGAGGAATGCAAAGCTTAAAGTCCAGTCCAGAAGGGATGTTGCTGCTGTGTGTTACCATGGACTACCCCAGACTTCAAACCGAAGTCAGCCAGCATTTAACCTGCCCAACCACACTGAGGGGGAATGCCCTCTTCTCAACCCACAAAGAGCAACGGGAAATTTCACTAAATACAAACGCAGAGCAATCTTCTCGCTAATGGGTTACAAGATTAACCCAGTACAAGACTGGCTCCCCCGCAGATTGCTCCCCTTCACTGAAGTCCTCTGTCATATACACAAAGACAAAAAGCCCTAGGAGTCCGTGATTGGGCTTGCATTCTACGGCTGCATTAGTGTGTGCCTTCTCTTGTAGGCTTCCCTCTGCCAAAAGCCTAAGTTAGGTTCCTTAATTTCCGTTCGGGTCTTATTGAATCAAAATATGAGCAGTGAACCCTGCAGGTGAACTGTATCAGGTTCAGCAGTCAGTGAGAAAGATCATTTTAGTGTATTCCATTTATTCAGTCCCATTTTAATAGGAAAGCATCCTGACCGCAAAGGGAGAAGAGGAAGTACACCGGACCCTCGCTATATCCCGGGGTTCAGGATCCATGTATGGTCCCAGGTGAACATGGGGGATGCATTGCCATGGATCCCAATTTAAATATTTAAATTTGGGATCCATCGCCGCAACTGCGCTAGATGCAAACCCGCCCTTTAGTGACAGGCTATAGCGAGGGTCCGATGTAATTGCAGTTCTAACTCCAGTAAGAAGTTCACTTACATTTTACTTTAGGACATACCTGTAGTCATTCAGTGCTGCACTGCCAGGAGAGAGGGGAAGCACGCATTAACAGCTTTTGCTATCCACTCCTGCTGCAGCTCGAAGTCTCCTCCAGAGCTATGACCAGCAGTGATGTTACCACGGAGGGAAGTGGATAACAGCCGTTGATTTACTTTTACTAACGGAACAGCAAGCAGTTCACATTCTGAAGAAGATGGTGCTTATACAAAACACAAATAGAAGAGGTGTATTATAAATAGCGTCAACTTGCCTGGCAAATTTCTTATGCTTTAAAGGATCGTATCCTAGTCCCATGGAAGTTCTGCCACAGAATTGAATGGGACAGAGAATAGGCCTCTGTATGCAGCCATGCAAAACAAAACCAAAAAAAAGAAAGAAAAAAAAAAACAGACCAAAAAAAAAAGAAAAAGAAAAGAAAGACGAAACTACTCAAATGCTAAACACAAATAATCACTGGTTCTATCATACCTGATGAATCGCTCCACACCAACCTTTAAAAATTAATCTTATAAAACAGGAAGCGCCGTAAGTCAGTAAACATCCAGACAAAAAAGAACTGGTTTGGTTGAGAATTAGTCCCCTCCCCACACACAGTTTAAATATTTCTACAATGCAAACAAAACTATTAACGCACATCACTGAAACCAGATTGTGCACAAGTTCAAAGTGCTGAGGCAGTAGGTACAGCAAAAAGTTACTCAGCAGTGAGGTAACAAGATGATCATCTTTCACAGTAACAAAAGTAGGGGAGGGAATGCAGAGAAAGGAAAGAAAATAACTTCTCCAACTGCAATAGTAGGGATACTTCAAGCATTACACACATCAATGGAAAACAATGGTAGCAGCAGATTAAACAACAGTAATTATTATACCCTTAGAATACAGTCATTCTGATGCTCTACTTGCCCACCTTCCAAAAGCACTTCATCCATGATGTCCTGCTTAAGAACTAAGGGCCCAATCAGAAAAACACAGATACTCAGCTCCATCAGATTTGTCAAGTCTCAAAAGCATTTTAACACCTGCATCTTTTAAGTGTTCAATAACTTGGTGCTTATGTTAAGATTTACCACAGACTGGATGAGATTAGGGATGTAAATAGCATGTAAAAAAAGTAACCGTTTAACCTATTAAAATCCTATTGGTTAACCAGGGAACTAGGAATATGGAGGGTGATGTGGCAACCCTGTGTTTTACATGGGGTCCCAGCTGCCGCTGGTGCCCAGCATTTGGGCACATGGAGCAGCAGCCGGGACCCCAGGCATGCAGGGTGGCTACAGAGTTTAATCGTTAACTGAAACCGATAAGCATCAAACTTATCTGTTAACCAGTTAAAAGCTTTTACATCCCTAATTCAGTCCAGGCTCAGCTAACCAGATCTGAAACGCCTTACACAATTCTATGGGCTACACCATACCCAGAGCTGACCTATCCACATACACAACTCCACACGCCTTTTACAATATTTAGCTTTGTTCAAACCACACACACACACAAAATGAATTGTTCTTTTCTGAATTACCAAAAAAAAAAAAAAATAATTCAAAACCCCAAGGACTTGATCCTGCTGCCAGTGAAATTAATGGCAAGGCTGTCACTCGCTCTAGTGGGACCAGAATCAGGTCTGAAGTTTAACTTCCATCGGGGAAAAAAAAATATGCAAAGTCCAAGCAGCAACTTAAAAAGACTTGCCCCGCATATCTTTGGTTACCTTCCAATTCTGTGCAATATTGTGAAAGCAGTCAAGCTTCATTGCTTTCACCCATTTCCCCCTCACAACATCGCACTCGCAAACACACAATAATCAAGGGAAAGAACCCTTTTTGGCATAAGAGAAATTTCACTCAATTGTGTGGACAATTTGGAAATCTCACTTAAAATAAATAAACATTGCTTGTAAATAAGATCTGTGCGACATAGACAACTTCCTGCAGTACATGTACATTCATATATATAGCTAAAATACGTATTTATGGTCATAGTGCAAAGCCTCTGTCAGCATGACATATCCAATATCTGCACAGAAACAGAAAACATGTTGTCCTTTATATCTTGCCTAGCTGAGATATGTACAGCATCGTTCTGCATTAGTCTACAGAACCTAGCTATAAGGGTATAATAGAGGATAAATTCAAAGGTTTAACAATAGTGGCAAACAATGGTTTAAACAAGTGCCTCTAGGATTTTATGAACTCAGCTATATACTGATTTAGAGTGGATTAATCAAAAAAGGTATTACTAGAATCCTGTAACCATGTTTAGGTATTAGACACTATAGTATGTACTTGTGTGTCCAATTGTTCTTCTTAATTATTTTAGTACCAGAATGGCTAGGTGTCCAGAGCATCACACTTCTTATTTTAGAGATTTCTATCACCAGTTTAGAAAGACAGTGTCAAGCATTATTCTGCACCCAGGGACATGAGCATCCAGAGGATGCTGAACAGGGAAGCAGTATGCTTTTTAAAAGACACTGTTACCAGAACAGGTGCTAATAGCAGCCTTCCAAAAACTTTCCACATTAAGAAAACCAGGGTCTTGTCAAAGCAGAGTAAGGGACTGGTTAGGAATTATATAATTAGGAATATTAGCTATAAACTTAAACGAACAGATAATTAAAGTGAGTTTAGAGAAAGGATCGAATATTTGCAGGCAGGCCACATCAGGAGCTAATTTCTAGATGCAACTGTAAGTGAAGAAAAGTGAGAGTAAAGGGGTCAATACACAGAGCCCATGTCTCATCTCCATTAGTTTCCTCTGTCATAAGTGAGCAGAGAACATGGACACTCTAATTTCAAGATGTCCGAGAAACATTAACTGGATTTTCACATAGTTCTCCCAAAACTGCATTCACAAGGCATCTATATTTTAGAACAGTCTGCTTTTAGATATTTTAATTTGAGATAATGTAGAATGAACTCCACAATATTTTGGGAGAGTTTTAGAAAGTGCATGAAAGCTAACTGATTAAACTATGCTCAATGGGCCTCTGGTGGTTAGAATCACTAATTTAAACAAGACAAAGAAAGATTATTTCCTCTGATTAGGACATCCTGGAAAGGCACTGTTTGATCAGTCAAAAACCAAGCTGCAAATCAGATTGCATGGAGTTGCCACCATTGTTTCACCGTTAAGTAAACATCAGTATTTTAAGATACACAGGAAAAAATACAATGCACCAAGAGCCCCTCTAATACTAGGGTATTTAAATGGCTAAAAACCATATACTGTAACAACTTGCCTAAACTAGACATTTTAAATACTAAACTCTATTTTAACATACTTGTAAATTAAGACCTGTAACTGTAAATGATACCTACACACTCCACAGCAATGAAGAAGCCGGCTCATTTTGTCAGTCTTATGTGATTGCTAATTCCCTTCAAATACACTTATGACTAACAACTTTTTGAATTCAAGTGTTTTCAAATCAAAGGTGCTAGGTGTTTGTTCATTCAACATGAAACCCAGTGATTTATGCTACATCAGAGTTTAGCAGTCCGAACCCTTTGGAGTGCTGTATTTGGAACTATGGGAGTTGACTACATTATGCTAATGTACATGTGTCTTTAGGTCAAAAGAACATGAAATTGTAGATATTAACTCCCCCAAATCAATTTGTCAGCCATAGCGTTTTGCTGGAAAACTGACAAAAGGATGCTGCCTCTTTATTGGTTTTAAGAATTTAGCCAGTTGGGTAACTGACACACACACGCACACACAATTAATGCTAAATGGAGTTCTGATCTTGGTTCCTTTGTTCCACATGATACAGCGCAAGGAGTGTCACTTCTATAACAAACTGTTGGAAGAGATCTACATGGAACGCCAGATCAGTCCATTCTTACTGGGCTCCAAAAAATTCTCAATCAAAGCTTCAATGAGTTTCTGTAGTAGTTCTTCCAGAAAGGTTTTGTCACTAGAGGGAGAAATCAAATGGCTGAAGTTAGAGTAATATCAAGTGATCTATCCTAGAAAAGACAGCTCCAACACTTAAACTAAATTTGAGTAGATTTCAAGAACCTCAGAAGTCCTTTATAAGTCTTCTTGCCATTCAGCTAATTGTAGTGTTCCTACTTGCTTGAGATTCCAGACGTAGAGCTTAATGTGTTTACAAAAAAGACGACTGAGATGTGACCTTGATTACACTGAGGGGAGAAAATATTGTGTGCCAAAGGGCTCTTTAATCTAGCAAGGAAAGGCATAATAAGAACTAATGGCTGGAAGCTGAAACCAGACAAATTCAAATTAGGCATAAATCTGAAACACAGAGGGATTAACCATTGGAACAAACTACCAGGGAAGTGGTGGAATCTCAGACTCTTGGAGTCTTCAAATCAAGATGACCTTCTGGAAGATATGCTGTAATTAGTCCAACAAGTTACTGGGTTCAACATAGTGGCAACTGGGTGAAATTTAAGGGCCTGTGATACCCAGATTGTCAGACTAGATGATGTAATGAGCCCTTTCTGGCCTTAACTCCTATGAAATCTAATTAATGAAAGCAGCAAGGGAAGAAAATCAAGACCAAATCCATTAAACAGAACAGCATATCTCTAAAGACACATAACCCTCTCTCCTGCTACTTTCAGTTGTACAGTATATTTCACTGGATGCAAGAGGAACTGATTCACTCAATCTGATAGTAAGTAGAAATAGGTTCAAGTCCTGTTTAGATCTGTTTTGGTCATTTTGACCATGCCCAGGAACTGGCAAGAGGCTGGTTGCTCTTTAACCTTTGAAGACTTAAAATATAAACTAACATTGAAACAGAAGAGCAGCTCATCTAGCATAGTATAGTACTCAGTTCCTGATAGAGACTAAAGAATAATGCTTCATTCAACCTCTATCATTCACCTAGCTGAGCCGTGCTATCACATCCAGGAAGGAAGTACCTTTCTGATCTGCAGATCTCCTTATGCTCTAGAGTAGATGGGCTTTGAGAGTCCTTCTAATTTCTATCCTGGAGAGTAACTGGAGATACTCTTCTTATCCATTTTAATGTCTAATCCTTGACAGAAAATTAAATTATTTCTTTGTACTGATTATTAAAACAAAATCTAGCAAGATGTGCATACACCTTAGGGGTCTGAGCCAAAGCCCAAACAAGCCAATGGAGTCTTCCCATTAACTGCAGTGAATTTGAATCAAGCCTTTACTGAGTAACTTGTTTATTGTCGTTCCTCTCTATGCTGTTCTTGTCCATTTATGACCCTCATGGATGTTCTAAATGGCAGGGACAGTTCCTTTGCTTACAGATTACTGGGCACAACAAAGATAGTTTGACCACATTTTTTTTCTGCATCTTCCTCTCTTGAACAGTTAAAACAGAGCAGAAGTATAAAGAAAGTCAGTCAGTTCCAGATTTAAAGAAAAAATCCTTAAAGGCATGGCGAACTCCTAGACTGAGATGCATTAAGAGAAAGCATCCACACGAGTACGTACAAAGAGATCAAATAAAGAACTGCTGGCAAGAGTGGACATTCAGAAAATTAGTGTTCACAATGCCTGCCACTGCGAGTTGCTATTGCCCTGGCTCTAGTCACACAGAAAATCTATTCAAGGACCTCAACAAGGTAAACAGCTACTAACTGCAATGTGTAAACTGGAAGTTAAATATACTCAAACTTGGGGAACAACAAATAGCTGCATAAATATAAACGTAGGTGCCTAAGTAACTGACCCAACTTTCCCAAGGACAGAGCATCCATTGCTCTGATTGACTGTGTGGAATGAGCATGCATAGCACCCTGAAAATAAGGCCACTTGAAGTGCCTGTCTAAGATCCTCCCAAATTTGAAAAGTAGTATCTAGGGGCTGGTCTCCACTAGGGGGGGAAATCAACTGTAGATACGCAATTTCCGCTACGTTAATAACGTAGCTGAAATTGGTGTCTCTACAGCCAACTTACCTCCCGTCCTCACGGCGGCAGCGGTCAGCAGCTCGGTCCCTCGTCGACTCCAGCTTGCGCCTCTTGACGAGCTGGACTTCTGGAGTTGACGGGGGAGCCGTTGGCGATCGATTTATCGCGTCTTAACGAGACACGATAAATCGATTGCCAAAAAATCGATGCTGTAGTGAGGACAAGCCCTTAGTGTTGAGAGTGGCGCTCTGACTTGGAAGGAAGGGGTTTAGGGTGGCCACTCTACTCCCAAGAGCAGTAAACACTGATGATACAAATGATATGTCATAGTATATAAAACGCTTCTCCCCAAAAAAGGCACTTGGGACACTAAAGAGGTGGGAGGAGTTTATTTTTTAAAGAGGTGGGAGGAGATGAACCAGATTGGCTATCAGAGAGAGGAGAGTTTCATACTGTCCAACTCACCAACGCAAAGATTTCATTGCCAGATAACCTATGGTGCAATAATGTGATCCCTAAAAGGCGGGTGGGTGGGGATCTACTACAGTTCATGGCCCTCTCCGTATGAGCAGAGTTTGACTAGGAGTGAAAGAAAAGCCTTTGCTCCAGGGAGGAGGTTTTGCAGCAGCAGAGTCATGAAACTCTTGTCCATTTTATCCACTGCTAACACAGTTCTAGCATTAAGCCGCACGAGCAGATCCATGCAAACCAGTGGCTGAGGAGGCAGCTTAACCACTCGAAACCCTCAACACCTTACCGTTAAGTCATGTGCATTACACCCAGAAACTAGGGTGGGGAAGCTCTTATCTTTGGAAAATGCATCTCTCCTAATGTGTTCTCACCTACAGGTCTGTGGAAATATTTTGAATGAGATGGTTGCAGCTCCAATACTCACCACTCAAAAGTACTGGCCAGTCAAGCAAAAGGAGTAAAGATTGTACAAAAAAAAAAAAAAAAAGAGACAGATTCAGCAAACCTAATGTTGACACAACGTGGAAAGTGGAAACCCTCACCTCTGCTCAGGCCGCGCACACATCTCTGCATAGTACTTGATCTTTGGCTCAGTTCCACTTGTCCGGAGGGTGGCAACACACCCATTTTGAAAGGTGAAGGTGATCATTTGACTGTTTTTACTCACAGGCAACACCTAATGGAACAACATCATCATCATTTTAATCTGTACAATCAACATGCATCTCCCCTCCCTGCTCCACTAAGTATTATGCACTACATACAAACTCTGACACAATGTGAACAGGGGAGCAACATGAAAATTAGCTTCCGATGACCTAGTGCTGTCTACATAGGGACTTAAGCCAATTTTACAGTGAGGCTCCAGAGTGTGGATTTTTCACATCCCTGACTGATATAGTTAAACCAATCTTATTTTCTAGTATAAACCAGGCCTTATTTATCCATGTCTAAAACTAATTTTAATTAAATTATGGATAACTTAGTGGAAATTAAAAAAAAAAAATCTTTGGTGGATAATTCAATTGTTAATTAATATTAAGGATTTTATCCACTGATGGCATCCTTTAAATCAAATTTAAATTACCTTGAAGCTACTGAGCTTTTCTGTACCTTAAAAGAGTTTCCTTCGATCAGCATCTTGAATAAAAACTTGGATGTAAACCTCTGTTTCATTTACAGCTATTTGCTTTTAAAAGTTTGATAGGAAACATAGCTGAAAAACTTCATAAGATGAACATTTGTTCACATCTCACCAAACATGGTTCAGTTACATCATAATGAAGTCAGTACTTTAAGCTAGTGGTCTTCTGCTAATGTCGATAGATATTAGCATTATTGAGAAAATTGTTTAAAGTTATTCTAGTTTTTTATTTTTGTGGAAAGGGTATGAGACAGACTTTAATTAATGTGATAGATTTAAACTGTCTGTGTCACTGTATTTTCAAGAAAACATACAGTATATAAAAATTCTTCCACAGACATAGCTACTGCCTCGCGGGGAGGTGGATTAACTCCGCTAATGGGAGAACCCCTCCTGTCAGCATAGATAGTGTCTACACCAGAGGCTCTCAAACTGTGGTCCACAGAGCACCAGTGATCTACAAGCTTCATTCAAGTGGTCAACAGATAGTTCCCCCTAAGGTGGTCAGAGAAAGAGGCGACTTTCCCCAGCGTGGGGGCTGTGGCTATCAAGGAGAGACACACACACACCCCGCTCCCTCCCAGCTCCAGCTCGGGGGCTGCTGTGGTGAGGGAGAATGGAAGAGACCCCCCCAGCCCCTCTTCACAGCCCCAGTGGCATATCCATCACATTAGAAAGGTAAGACTATGGATATTAAAATATGAGTTGTGTACTTTCATTTGCAGAACAAAAAAATCATAATTATTATTAAGGGTTTTTTTTATCCAAAGTGCTTTACAATAGTTAACCAACAGTACAAACAACATTTGGAAAGATCATGAAGCAGTCTGCTGAGACCCTCAACAATTTTCAAGTAGTCCGCAAAAAAAAAGTTTCAGAACTGGTCTACACTGAAGTGCTACAGCTGCCGCTGTGATTTAAGCATAGACAAGCCCTACATTTATATCCCAAATACTGGATGTTTGGCATCTTTCTGTATCATAAAATCAACTTAATGTACTCATTCACAGGCTAAGGAAATACCTTGTCAAAGCGCTAAAACGTTAGCCACTAGACTAATTTTTTCCTCAAAAAGTATTGTGTAACTCACCGATTTCATATTAAGCTGGCTGCTATCGTAGCCAGTGGTAACATCCCGTACGTGTAATATACCATAAGCGCCACAAGACTTTGGATAAGATTTTGGGGAATCAAAATTCCGAAGCTTTTCAAATATCCTTTTGATAGTAGGAGGTTCATAGCACAAGAAATAGGAGGTCTTTGAAAAGTGATATCCATACCTAGAAGTAAAAATATTATTTTAAATGTCAAGAGTCTCAATCTTCTGCACACTTTAAGTCTATAGAGCTATCAGTTATTCAGAACAGTGACCATGATTCTCCATATTCATGAGGGTGCACACAGGAGTATGCAGACACTGGATCTTTCACACAGATTTCACTGCATTTTTCAGAACCCAAGCTTCCTTTTTTAGAATATTTCAAGAACTTCTGATTTTAAAAGATAGCCTAGACAATGTAAAATGGTGCACGATGCCTGTCTGCAGACCCAAAACAACTGAACTTCACCAATTCACCCTGAAGTGAAGGTCAGTAATGAAGGACAATAATGCACAGTAACCTTTCATAGTCCCAGAAATGGACTGAATCCAGTTGAGAGAAGAACTTGAAATTCATGCCACTAAAAATATAGGATCCCTGTTTGGAGCCTGGAAAACTGCTTGGAGTAGAGAGCTGATCCAATGCCTACCTCCGTGTTGCTATCCCCGGTCTGATCCATAAGCCTTCTCTATTCTTCCTTGGGCCATCAGCCACCACATACTCCTCTAATTGCACCTTTTTGGATGCACAGAGCAGCCTAATTTTTGCCACACCAGTCCTTCCTCATCTTCTCCTACATTCTGCTCCATTTTCCCCACTGTGCCTTTGGAAAGATATTGTAAATTTCCTACCTCTGTGTTGGCCCCTTGCCAGTATTAGGTCTCCAATCCTGCTCTGCTCCGAGTTAGTCCTGCCACAATCTACACGTGACAGAATGAACTCAGTTCAGCAGCAGTCAGTCAGCAGCCAGAAGCAGCATAGCTATGGGTGATATTTAAAAACAAAAAAGGCTAATCCAGAGGCGATAGCAAAGACAGCCCATTTATTTTCAAATTAAACAGATGACTGCCACTTCCTTTTTAGAACTTAAGCTCCCTGGGGACCTATGTGTTTATATAGCACCTAGAATAACAGAGCCTCAAGCAGGATTGGATATATGGAAAAAGTAAGAGATACTCATGAAAAGTAGTAGTGAAGTAAATATTGATACAAACCCAGAATTTCAGATCTTGAAACAAAAATGCATCAGTTTCCCTGTGTCAAGGTTTTCAATTATTAATTTAAGTGGCCATTGTATGTGATAAAACGTAGCTCATCACAGGGTAGAGCCTAACTAATCCAAAACAAGTTCTTTCAATCAGTTAACTAGCAAAGACTTCACATAAAGAGGTATTTTCTTAGCACCCCCAGAGTATTTTTTTACATTTATACAGCATCTTTGAACTCAGACAGGATAGGGAATTATGCAACAACTGGAGATGGAGAGGATACACAGGAAACAACATAGCAAGGCAGATGCTTGACTGGAATCCCAAGGGCAAAACGATGAGGTAAACCAAGGACAACTTAGAAAAGCACAACTGAAGGAAAACCGAAAGCTATTCAAGTGACATGGGCAGAAGCTACGCCTGCAGCAAGAGACTGTCAAAGATTGAAGGCAGCGATGAAGGCTCTGTAGTCCACATGGAATGAAGAGGCATAAGTCAAGTTAGTTTTCACTCCAAGCATTTTACAAAGATATACGCAGAGCACCACTAAAATACAAAAGGGAGGATAACCAACACAACCTAACCGTGGGAGATGAAATCATTTTTTCTAGGGACAGATCAGAGCAAACCTCTATTCTTACATAACCTTTTAAGATGCCAATTCAGAGCTGACTAGGCCTCCTCCATTCTTAAGGACTATCCTCCAACATGACCTGTAAGCAATTCTGTATCTACCTTGAAGAGAGGAAGAGTTGAGGTGAGACAGAGAGATTTTTAAACTGATTCCAGCAAATCAAGGCATTTTATATCCAATGCTTTTCACTAAGACCATCCTCCAGTAAAGTTAAAGGAACCCACACTGTAAAGATCAATCAGATCTAATTACAAGTAGTTAACTTTTTTAAAAGCATGTTCCAAAAACACTTAAGAATAAGTTTTCAGGTGCAGAGCTCATTGTTAATTTTAAAAACCTTGTGATTTTCTGGAAATCATGAATATACCCTAAATATGCTATTGTATTTAGTCCCTCCACACATCTTGATTCTGCCTGGACTTCTATACTTTATTTGCACTCCCTCCTTAAACACAACATGAAAAGAACCTCAACAAGAGGTCAGAACTTCTCTTGCAAGATATTTAAACAGACAAAAATTAGTAGGTAGAAGTGTATAATTTAACTCATTTAATAGTAGATTGACTAAGATGACAATTAACTAAAAACACAATCCTTGCTAGGAGGACTCTTTCTGATATTTATTCTAGCAGCCAAGTTTTTATATCCTCCCCTCTTCCCCATCCTAATCACCATGTTATCTGTATCAAACAGTTGATAGGCATCAAATTTCTCTGAATAATACACATTTAAATGTCTACTAATCCAGTTTACATTTATATGGTATTAATGTTTTATATTGCACTTATTTTGTAAAGAAGAAAATGTGTCCTATTAGCAAGTGACAGATACTGTTCTTATTTTGATAGTGCTTAGGAAATTATGTTTGATTATGCAAACCTCAGGGGGGAAAAAAATCAAAGGAAAATAGAGCATGTTAACAAACAGAACTTACATTTCATATATTTCAGTTAGTTGCTGTGCCAATGTTAGGTTCTTGGTTTCCAGATAAGATGCCATTTCAGCTATAACCACAGCTGCACTCACGCCATCCTTATCCAACACTGATGTGCCACACATGAAACCTGACAATCACAAGACTAGTGTTCAGAGCAGTTCTCTCCATAGATTTCCATTTGTTTTACTCGGGCGAAGTGTTAAAACTTCAGATGCCCTTTGTGCACACAAGACTAAACACATGTCCAACTGCTGCCACTCTATTTATGCACATGCTACACCCACCTACCCAGAAAACTAGCCAGCCTAAAAGTTACAGGGGTGGGAAGATGTATGGAACAACCTATCAGTTTCAGGTAGACAGAAGTCTATAGCTTTACCATGATGTGCTACAATCCCCCTCAGATCTCACACACTAAGCAGGGCTGGTTTGAGCAAGTACACTTGTGTGCGGCAGGGAGTGTTGCCAGTGAGTTCGTAAGCAGCACTAGTCCCAGAAGTCAATCATGAATCAATCAGTCAATCAGTGCTGACAGATGTGTAATCTTTTCAAGGACATCTAAAAATCAAGGTCTTGATTCCTTGCAGTAGTTAAAGATCTCTCTACATTTTATGTAAGCACAGGGATGTTCTATCCAACTTGGATAATTGCAATCTGCTTCCCTAAACTCCACTTTTAATTGGATATGCTCTCTGTGCTAAATTGATATGTTAGTATGTGCTGCTAATCAGCTGCTATATTCCATTCAAGAGGCGGATAAATTTCCATAGCTGAAGTGCACTCTATGTACTCCTTATCTACCTCTAGGGGCTGTCAACAGACTTTGTTTGTGAAGTGCTCAGAGAGTCTCAAATGAAAGATCCTATAGAAGAATTGCCAACTATAAAGGTATTATAAAAGTTACCTAACAGAAAATTAACAGTGTTTTGGAGATGTTGTAGCTGTGTTTGGACACAAGATATTGGAGATACAGGATGAAAGAGAAGCATTCGAATCTTCAGGTCCGACTCCATGCAGCTTGAAAGACTCTCTCTTTCACCAACAGAAGTTGGTCCAATAAAAGACATTATCTCATCCACCATGTCTCTCTAGTGTTTCCATGGAGGATAGGTCCATCAATGGCTATTCGCCAGGATGGGCAGGCATGGTGTCCCAACCCGTTTGCCAAAAGCTAGGAATGGGTGACGGGGGATGGATCACTTGATGATTATCTGTTCTGTTCATTCCCTCTATAGCTCCTGTCAGAAGACAGAATACTGGGCTACTGATCTTTGGTCTGACCCAGTATGGCCATTCTTATGTTCTTATGTTTTAAAGAGTGCTTTACAAACATCTGTTACTCTGCAGTCTGCTATTCATTGGAACCTTAGATAAGATAGAAGCAGCTTTTGGAAGGAATACTCCCTTCAGCTTATTTGAAAATACCAGACATTAACCAATGATTGTTGTGTAGAAAAAAATAAGCCACCTCAATTACCATGAGCAGGCTACTTCATAATTGTACTCTACTAGATTTCTTGCACCTTACTCTGAAGCATTTGGTACTGTCCACTCTTGGAGATGGGTTACTAGACTACATGGACCACTAATCTGAGCCACTATGAAAATTCCTATGTCCATGACGTACCAATAAAAGTGGGCCCTGCAATGGAGACAGGAACTTAACACAAGGATGTACCAGTTTGGAGCTTTAGTTGAGCTGGCAGTTGGTTATGTACTGTTGGGTATTGTTAGTTCTGGGAGGATACATCAACTGTTTACACTACAAATTTCTAAAGTTCTCTCAAAGGACTGTTAAGTGACAGTATCTGAACATATTTGGCAAGTAGATTAATTTACTTTTCAGTAAGATGATCAAAAATAGAGTCATTAAGTGGTTTGGTAAGCAAAAAGCTAAAAAAAAAAAAAAAAAAAAAAAGCAAAGCAAAGCATAAATTCAACATCCATTACAGATGTTACCAAGTGAACTGAAGACTGGACTTAGCTCAGTCTGGTCCACCAGGATTCTGTACAGATACTACAGATCTTCTGATTGTCTTGTTAGAAGTTTAAACAGTGTCACATTCCTCCACTGTGACTCAGCCAGTAGCATCTATACCACATTTGATAGGACAGTGACTGCCATTCTGTTAAGTAATGTTGACAACAACATGCAAAGAGGAAAACTAAAGAGAAACAAATCCTACGGGATTCCTTGTCACAAGCAAGGTTACATTAGCACAGAAAATATTGTTTACTAGCTTTCCACATTAAGATATTTTAGAATATATTATTGTACATACCAATAGACTCTTCAAATGCAAAAAGAACTTCTTTTCCATTGTCTAGGAGATCTTTTACTCTACTTCCAATCCATTTAAAACCAGGTAGTGTTTCCTGAAAAATGAAGAGGCCACCTTGTAAAAGCTACTTCTTTCAATACAACAGTATCATGGAACAAGGGGAACATTTTCTGCTTTTACATAAAAATAACACCTTTCACCCCCAAATTCTTTCTTGTATGCAGTCTGAAGTACAAGGCCTGGAATATCAGAAAACTGGAAAAGGTAAAATGCAAAATGACCTCATGATCAACAGGACCAAAGAATGCTGGTACACCAAAAAGAGATAAGAATGGCCATACTGGGTCAGACCAATGGTCCATTTAGCCCAGTGCCAGAGGCTTCAAAGGGAATAAACAGAACAGGGCAATTGATCAAGTGACGCATCTCATTGATCAGTCCCAGCTTCTGGCTGTCAGGGGTTTAAGGAGTACCAGAACATGGGGTTGCATCCCTGACCATCTTGGCTAACAGTCATTAATGGACCTATCCACCCGTAACTTATTTCTTTTTTGAACCTCACTATACTTTTGGCCTTCACAAAAGCTCTTGGCAACAAGTTCCACAGTTGACTGTGTATTGTGTGAAGAAATACTTCCTCATGTTTGTTTTAAACCTGCTGACAATTAATTTCCACAGGGTGACCCCCCTGAGTTCTTGTGTTATATGCAATTAACACTTCCTTATTCACTTTCTCCACACCAGTCATGATTTTATAGACCTCTATCATACCTGCACCCTTACTCATCGCTTTAATAAGATGAACAGTCCCAGTTTTTAAATTTTTCCTCATATAGAAGCTCTTCCATACATCTAATTATTTTGGTTGCCCTTCTCTCTCCCTTTTCTAATTCTAATCTATCTTTTTTGAGATGGGGTGACCAGGATTGCAAGCAGTATTCAAGGTGTGGCTGTACCATGGATTTATACAGAGGCAATATGGAATTTTTCAGTCTTATCTGTCCCTTTCCTAATGATTCCCAACATTCTGTTTGCTTTTTTGACTGCTGCTTCAAACTGAGTGGATGTTTTCAGAGAACTATGCACAATGACTCCTAGATCTCTTTCTCGAGCGGTAACAGCTAATCCAGATCCCATCATTTTGTATGTATAGCTGGGATTATGTTTTCCAATATGCATTACTGTTAAAGAAAGTTAGCTCGTGTAACTCCATTTTGAAGTTCCTGTCGGCCCTTATCTAAAAGGCCAGCACAGCACATACCAGAGGAAGGGGGGGAAGGGGGCCTCCAGGGGATACTTGAAACTGCTGCTGACCAGACAAAGACAGGAGAAGCCTTAAAACAGTTCAGACCAGATAAGCTCTTCACTGTAGCATCAGAATGTGAACAGGAGAAGAATACCTACAAGGGATAGGTGGGAGATAAGAAAAATGCCCTTCCATAGACTAAGTTCCAATGCACGCGGTGTGCATGCACTACTGAAGAGTATATGATCCAGGCTTTGTCTGTATTCGGGGTCCTTCCTGGCTAGCAGGGGGCACCACGCTGCGCAGTGTAATAAACTTGGTATCTTTGGTTAAGTGCTCTGCAGTTTGGATTGGTTTCTGTGCCTCAGCCTAGATTCAAACTCTGCGTGACTGGTGGGTATAATACGTAACAGTTTTCGGGCTGCGTGGCCTATAGGCATAATTTGCAGCAGTTTTCGAGCTGTATGTGACCTGAAGGTGTAATTCATAGTGGTTCTCTTGAACCGTGTGTGTGACCTGTGAGTGTAATTCGCAACATTACATTGCATTTATCAACACTGAATTTCATCTGTCATTTAACACCTAGTCATCCATTTTAGTGAGATTCCTTCATAACCCTTGGCAGTCAATTCTCTTGAATAATTTTGCATATTCTGCAAGCTTTGCCAACTCATTGTTTACCCCTTTTTACAGATCGCAATTATGAATATATTTACTGGAACGGCTCCCAGTATACATCGCTGGCGGACTTCAATGTTTACCTCTCTCCATTGTGAAACCTGATTGACTATTTATTCCCACCTACCCCTTTATTTCCTATCTTTTAACAGGAGAGGTAGCCATGTTAGTCTGGAATAGCAGAGGTAACAGAGTCCTGTGGCACCTTAAAGACTAACTAAAGTATTGAAGCATAAGCTTTCGTGGGCTAATACTCACTTCGTCGGATTCAAGCAGTCAGGATGCTTGCATCCGACGAAGTGGGTATTAGCCCACGAAAGCTTATGCTTCAATACTTTAGTTAGTCTTTAAGGTGCCACAGGACTCTTTGTTACCTCTATCTTTACCAATTCATGAGAAGACCTTCCCTTTTATTCCAGGACTGCCTTCTTTGCTTAAGAGCCTTGGTGAAGGACCCTGTTAGATGCTTTCTGAAAGTCCAATACACTATATCCATGTTTGTTGACCTCTTCAAGAATTCTAATAGATTGGTGAGGCATGATTTCCCTTTACAAAAGCTGCGCTGACTCTTCCAACATATTGTGTTCACCTATGTGTCAGATAATTCTGTTCTTCCAATTTGCCTGGTACTGAATTTAGGCTTATTGGCCTGCAATTGTCAGGACCAGTTCCGGAGGCTTTTTTTTTTTTTAATTCAGTGTTACATTAGCTATCCTCTCAATAGGTTTCATAACCAGTTAGTAGTTCTGCAATTTCATATCTGAGTTCCTTCAGAACTCTTGGTAAGCCATCTGGTCCTGGTGACTGTTGAATTCATCAGTTTGTTCCAAAACCCACTCTACTGACACCTCAATCTGGAACAGTTCCTCAGATTTGACAGCTAAAAAGAATGGCTGAGGTGTGGAACTGTCCCTCATATCTTGGCCTTATCTGCAAATGCAAAGAATTCACTTAGCTTCTCCGCAACAGCCTTGTTTTCTTTGAGTGCTCCTTTAGCACCTCCATCATCCACTGGCCCCACTGACTGGCAAGATTCCTCAAAGTTTTTGCTGTTAGTTTTTGTCCTTGGCTAGTTGCTCTTCAAATTCTTTCTTGGTCTGCCTTATTATACTCTTATACTTGATTTGCCAGAGTTTATGCTCCTTTCTAAAGCTAAGAGTAAGATCAATAAAAGACCCCAATCCAAGCTGTTATGTCAATTAACCAAGTTTAAACCCAACAAAATCTGTTTAAACCCAGTAAATAAAGAGGCCAACACACTCAGTTTAGACTACGAATCTAAGGCATGGTGTTTCAAAATAGCATTCACTACTGTATCTGTAAGCAAACACAAAAATAAATAAAAAAAGATTTAGCTCTTATGAGGAGCCCGGTGGAACAGGAGCTGGCAAACATGCACGGTAGAAAGCTAAAATCTCCTTTTAAGAGATCTGACAGAAGTATAAGATTAACAGGACAAATGGTAATGATATAATAGCAGTCCTGGGTGAGCAAAATATTACTCTCTACCTACAAAAAGGAAACATTCTGTATCATGACTGATATTTAAGGATAAAAATTTCAAACCAGATTAGTATTTTCAAACTCTTGAAAGACATAGTAAAGACTGGTCATATATATATAATCAGTATTTTCCAACTCCAGAATACAATATTTAAGTAACTGACTCCAGAATTTTCACTAGAGGGCAACAATTCTTAAGTTGATGAACAGTATAATAGTACAGTCATTTTATACATTTTTTAGGATTTTTTTTCTCTTCGTTATTTGGCCAAATAGATAGAAAAAACCTTCCAGGGTTTTCATATGGTCTCAACTGACAACCATATTAAACCAGACCTGAATCTTATTTAGTTTTTTATGTGCTTGTATCACCTGCTGATATTCACCGAGCTCTAGAAATCTGAGCAAGATCCATTGTTGGTGTAGGATCTATAAGAAAGGTTGTTCCCTTCACAGCAATCCATATTTTGTTATTTAGTCCTTGAGGAAGTGGCCCAAAATAAGGCATTTACAGTGCAGAAGATTCCTGATCAAGTTATAACAAGTTTTAACTAAAATCTACTTCAACAATCTTCAAGTGCCAAATTAAAATACTAGTATTGTTCAAGTCCATTAAACCCCACTGAGTAGGTTTCATGTCATAGATCTAAGGAAGCAACAGTTTTTGCAATATGCACTCTGGTAAAGTCACAGCTTCTCTCCTCCTCCTCCTCCCCCTCCCCCCCCCCCACACAATCAAAAGGGATTCCCCTCCTCAAGGCAAAGCTTTGAGTTAGACCCATTTCAGGATACTGGAACTAAAAATTAGCCTTGCAATTCTTTAAGGCTAGGAGGCATCACACTGCCTCAGAGGACCACCTCCCAGCTCTTCACAGACAGACATTACAGTCTGCATACTCTGCAACATGGATTAGCAGGCAAAGCACATGTTAATCTGCAAGGTAGACAAATGAGATCTAATGGGTAAACTGGTAGTGCCAAAAGAAACACTGAGTAAAAATCCTCAGTCAACAGCAGCAAAGTGTAATTTGTGTCTGGACTATTTTGGAGGTGGAGGTAATGAAGCTACACAAAAACCTGTGGCAATCAGTTATTATAGCAACAGCTATTATATTCTTCCTGAACACCTGGGGATCATAACACACACAAGCCACTCTTACTTCAAAGTGAAATCCCTCTTTAAGTGCAATCGCCTTCAGAATTTTAGAGGAGACTGTGGTTGCTAACATGTAAACGTTCTTCACATCAGCTTCTTTGGAATTGTTCGCTTTCCAACTCCTGAACATCCACCACCCAAACAAAGCTGCCAGCTCGTTGCCGGTGAACACCTTCCAACGACCACTGCAAACAGGATGGAAACAACATCAAACAGTTCCTTCACGTTTCTCAGGCGGATGCAGTAAGAATAAAAGATATACAACATATTCTGCAACCACTGGAACAGTGAACCATCAAATACGTCCTTCTACCCTGAAAAGCAGCTCCACGAACAGCATGCTAACAGGGCTCTGTTAACGTGTCTCAATGTTTCCAGACCAAATTTGCTGCTTACAAGTAAAAAAAAAAAAAAAAAAAAAAGTGTCTCCCTGTTGTCAACCCTTCAAGCAAGATAAATGAACCAGAAAGAAGCCATCACCAATAATAATGTATCATCAATTCACACTCCACCCTCAATTACACCTCTGCCACCCCTTTGTCTTCAATAGGGTTACACAAAGGAGTGGCCCAGGATTTGGCCCTGCTGTTGGACCAAAGTTAACGATTCTGTTGAGCATTCAAGTGTGTTGTATAGCATCCAGCTCACTTTCCCACAGCTGTATTGATTCAGCAGGGTGTGCAGGAGTCAAAAGGTAGTAAAAGTATATGATCATCAAAGGTGCCGTGCTTACTGTCACGTTACTGAAATTATCTGGGATCATATAAATCATTGGTGCAACCAATGCCCTGTAGGGGCACCAAATCTTATGTAAAGGGGGTCATATAAGGTGTCTATGACCAGGTTATGGTCTGCTGATTATGCTATCTGTATGTGTGTATCTTTTTTGTAGCTAAAGTTATGAATATTGGCTGTATTTCAAACTTATGCTTTGCTTCTGGGTGAAATCCCAGACAAGCTGCTGTTAGCTCGGCTGGCCTGGTTGATGGCCCATTAAGGAACATCAGGTACACAATGGACTCATTGAGAGAGGGCGGACACACCCTGTGTCTTAGCAAGGGGGCAGGAATTGCCATGTGACTCAATACTCCATTTTGCTGTAAATTTCCACAGCAAAAGAAAGAATTCCTGCACCTAAGGCAAACTATAAAAGCTGCTTGAGCCCCTCCATCTTGGTCTTCAGTCTCCAGCCTTGCTCCTACCTCTGGATGGGACTTTGCTACACATGGAAGCTCTGGTCAAAGGATTGATGACCCATCCCTGGAGAGGATGCATTCCAGAGACTTTGATTTGAACCTGCAGTTTATTTTACCACTGCAAGCCGGAACCAAGAGATTTGCCATTACTGCATACAATTGATTTCTTTTAACCATTTCTAACCCTCACCTATATCTTTTTCCTTGTATAATAAACCTTTAGATTTTAGATTCTAAAGGACTGGCAACAGCATGATTTGTGGGTAAGATCGGATTTGTATATTGACCTGGGTCTGGGGCCTGATTCTTTGGAATTGGGGAAAACCATTTTCTTTTACTGGGGTATTGGTTTTCATAACCATTGGTCCCCAGAACAGGTGGCTGCTGGTGGTGATACTTGGAAGCTAGAGTGTCTAAGGGAATTGCTTGTGTGATTTGTGGCTAGCCAGTGGGGCGAAACCAAAGTCTTTTCTGTTTGGCTGGTTTGGTTTACCTTAGAGGTAAAGAAACTCCAGCTTTGGGCTCTAATTGTCCTTTTGGAAGCAATTTGTCCTGATTTGGAACCCTCAGTTGGTCCCACCAGGAACAGCACCATCACACTTACAATCACTTTTCATGACAGATCTTCAGTGAAAGGATTTAATTAATCTTGATTAAAATACATCATTTAGATAAAAACGTAAGAAAAAAGATGAAGGCTAAAAAAAATCTCAGTATGATCAAACGTCACGTTGTTAGGGATGGTGGAATAAAGTGTTACATTTAAGTGACAATCAGCATCAGAGATGGAGCAGTTAGTTCCCCTTCCCCCTCTTCTTTGAAAGGCAAGGTTAAAAAGAAAGGTCCCATTTCTTACTTCTCTTGTAGTTCTGCCACCGCCAATCTGTCTGCATCAGGATCAGTGGCCACAACTACCCTGGCGCTTTCTTTCTCTGCAAGCCTCAGAGACAACTCCTGAAAAAAGCGATTTAGCCATTATATGCAGATAGTCAAGATCATTTGTGGTCCTCAAGTGTATTAACTCTACTGAAATTCACAGACACCCAGGCCTTTGACTTTATTACATTAACATTTCAAAACAAGTTGAAACCCAACTGAAAAACAAAGTGACTGAACTACAGTAATAAATACCAGCACAGATTCTCCTTCTTCAGGATTTGGACATTTAACGGTAGAAAAATCTGGATCTGGATCCTTTTGTTCCGGTACTGGAATGGGAGGCTTAAAGCCAAATGCTTTAAAAGCCAACTGGACATAGTCATGTCCAACGCCATGGAAAGATGTATGAATGAACTTCAAGTTGGTCTTTGTGTTCAGTTCCCTGAAAGAAAAGCAGCCTTCAATTAACATTATAGGTTATTTCACAAAATGCTGCGACATCATGAACCCTGGTGAAATGCCAAGATAACGTGACTGAAGTTTACAATAAAGCTGCTCTTTTTGCAGATGTCTAATGTATCTTCAAAGAAAGTGTGAAAAAGGAAAGTTTTAATTGTAGGCATTCAATAAAGATGCTGGCTCAATCCTTCCTCACTCTGGAAACAGGGATCTTTACTCTACCTCTGCTGCTTGGTTGGTTGAAAGTCCTTAAGAATGAGACATTTACTTCCCTCTGCATCAGATGTATGCTCTTTATCGGAAAGAGTAATCCGCCTGCTGTGCATGGCAAAAGCAGAAGGCAAGAGCAAAATCACCTACTTTAAAGTAATGAAATCACCTACATATGAGGCACAAAAATAGATCACAGAAAAGATATACAAAATCCCTTTAATTTAGTCCGTCCCTTACCCCAAGTCCAAGTTGATTGCATATAATACTTTTCCAACCCTTATTTTTGAAGTTTGACCATCATTTGTCATTGCTGGTCAGAAACCATTACACTTTGACACGTTTCTGAAGTGAAGCCCTGCATTAGAGTGTGGGAGTTGTGTTATATTCTTCTCATACAGCACCTGTGATAGCAGATCTTTTTCAGATCTTCCATATAACTTTTAGAAATTTCCTCCAGAGGCTCTCGGGTGAGAGGACTGGTGTCTACTAGATTCTCATTCCAGGAACCATTCCATGGCTCAACGCATTCTTCTATACATTTCAGGATCTCTTTGTCATGAGGAGACGTGATCTGAGCTCCATTTTCCCAATAAACCTGGCACCAAAAAATGGACACTTAGAACTGTGTGTAAACATACAAAGATCACTTTTCACAGCAGAAGACTTATCAGCTAACAAGTCTTAGAAGAAAATAAACGCAACCTAAAAAGCAAAACAAACAACAAAAAGACATTAACATGCAAAGCCCCTTATTTGTGTTTCTAGTCTGTTTAGTTCCAGTAAAGAATAGAGACAACTGTAAATTATTTTTACCACTGAGTGTGAAAAAACCCTCCATAAATGAATCACAGTGATTCAGACATGTGCATATCTATTTGTTTTTCCTAAAGTTAATTAAGTCTTTTAGGAAAAATTGTCAGTGTGGCCCCTAGCAAGAGTTGGCCACACACTGAGGCCATCAAAAAATTTGTTGTGAGAACCCTTGATCTAGATGACATACTTGGTAAATCAATTTATCGGTCTCAAATTCGCAAAATAACAGCACAGGGCTTACCTTGTATCCATTGTCCTCCTTACGGTTATGGGATGCTGTGATCATCACTCCAGCTGCAGCTCTGAGCTGCCGAACAGTATAGGGCTGAAAGACCAAAGCAATTTAAGTTCACTACTTCTGAGCTGACAAATATATAAAGGTGTAAAGTCAGTTAAGGGGTAAGTATTACAGGTTCTTAAAATTTCACAAGCTGATTTCAAAGATATCATTTGAACAGTTGGACAACCAGAACACGGTCTCCTGTTATCAGCAATGGTTTGTATGAGAGAAAGCATGTTCAGAGCTATTCTGCTAAATTAACATTCCCATAATAAACTTCCAAAACAGATAGTTTCCCAGGCACACAACTTTTTAATGTCTTATGGTGAAGAAAAGCCTCCACTTAGATTGTGCATAGTAGAGGAAGACAGAAAAGACTGGGTCAACTATCAAGAAGTCAAAAACCATTCATATCCATGAAGCATTTCACCAAAACATTTGGCAAGCTAATAAATACAGCTACCAATAGATTTTAAAAGTTATAGAAATAAAAATCACAATCCAGAAAGTGGAGAAGCCTCCATCATGGATCAATAGTAATTTTGTTCTTCAATTTGGAGGAATAAATTCAGAGGTTCTCAAACTGTGGTTCGCGGCGCACCAGTGGTCCATGAGCTCCATTCAGGTGGTCCGCGGATAGCTTCCTCTAAGGTGCACGCCTGGGTGGCCACACATAAGAGAATAAAGGGCCATCCACCTAATTAGTGCCTGCACTCTGGAGAAGATGCACATGTAAAGTGAGGTGGTGGCCTTGGGGGAACAGGGAATAGGTGGGAGGGGGCAGTGAGAAGTGGAGGGAGTAGGTGGGAGGGGGCAGTGAAGAAGAGGGAGTGGGGGGAATTTGGGACATGCTGGGCTGAAGTGGCCAGAGAAAGAGGCGACTTTCCCCAGCTCCAGGGCTGCAGCTGCCAAAGAGACACCCCCTCCTTCCCAGCCCCAAGGCAGGGGCTGCTGTGGTGGGGGAAAGACCCCCCCCCCCCTTTCCAGTCCCAGTGTAGGGACTGCCACAAAGAGAGGGCACATCCATCACATAAGAAAGGTAAGACTATTGGTATTAAAATAGGAGTTGCGTGCTTTTATTTGTAGAACAAAAAATGTTAATTATTAAGGTTTTTTATATAGCGCCTTTATCCAAGCCACATTATAATAGTTAGCTAATGTACAAAAAACATTTGGAAAGATCATTAAGTTGTCTGCCAAGACCCTCAGCTATTTTCAAGTGGTCCGCAGAAAAAAAAAGTTTGAGAACCACTGAATTAATTTAAATACCCAAGTTATAGATACACATGTGGTAGCAACCACAAGCAATCTAAATTCATTATACTAGGAATGGAGTTCATAACACACTAGCAAAATTCAGGAAACAGAGAAATCTAATGAGATTATTTCTTCCCATAGTACTAGTCATACCCACAACTGGGGCCCAGTCACTAAAACAACTGGCACATTACAAATGCTGATCCAAGCAGAAGCCCCAGTGCTGGAGATATCTAGAAGTTTAAAATGAAAAATACATAGCAGAGAACAATCCTTCATTTCCTCTACCTACCCCTGGGAAGAGTCTACAGGTCCCAATACTGCGAATGCTCAAACACAAGTAGACCCATTGAACTCAACAGAACTACTTACGTGTGTAATAATTTGTACAATAAAGGTATCAGGGACCTTTTTCCCCCCATTTTGAATTATGGGCCAAATTTTGCTCTGTTATACATTTCTCACTGCAGTAGCTCTACTTAAATCAATGGAGTTATTATGGATTTAATACTAGCGTAACAAAACCGAATTCAGCCCTATGATTTCTTAAGTCTTCGTAAGGAGTCAAATGTTCCACCTCTAGTCTATTCTTCCATTTACATTCTGGCATTCTGACAAGAAAAATATTTAGCTAAAATTAAGATGACAGCCTTGATGAAATGCTAAAAACATTAGTGCTGATAGAATGAAGTGTAAAAGACTTACCACAAAGGGCGTAGGAACGTACTTTGAAAACAAGTACACAGGTATGCCTTTCGCAAGCAGGACTGCTGCCGTAAGCTTTGCAAGTCTATTGAACAGGAAAAATATTCAGTAAATCCTATTATCCACAATATTATTCTAAAAGCCCCAATCGAAAGAACAAGTTCTTTTTCTGCCTTCTCTCAAGATGGTCTTCTAGAATCGTAGAAATGTCGGGCTGGAAGGGACCTTGAAAGGTCATCTTGTTCGGCCCCCTGCACTGGGGCAGGACTAAGTATACCTAGCCAACCCTAACAGGTGCTTTGTCTAACCTGTTCTTAAAAAGCTCAAATGACAGTGAGTGTCTAAGGAGCTGCTAGAGACACAAGGCGGGTGGGGTAATATATATTTTATCGGACCAACTTCTGCTGGTGAAAGAGACCAGCCTTTGAGCCTATACAGAGCTCTTCTTCAGGTCTGGGAAAGGTACCGTCACAGCTAAATACAAGATAGAATAGATTGTTTCATATAAGAGTTAAGGGAAAGGGGCAGTTAACACCTAAAAAAAAAAAAAAAAAAAAAAAAAAGACAAAAGGGTCAAAAGGGTTAGTAGGTTACAGATTGTAGTAATAAACCATTCATCCAGCGTCTTTATTCAGCCCATGATTATTCTTGTCAAGCAAAGTTATGAATTTAAGCTCCCAGGCTCAAATTTTGAAGGTGTTGTGAAGGTTTACTTTGAGGATGAAGACTGCGAAGTCAGATATAGAGTGATCACTTTGTGTCAATTGTTCACCCACAGGTGATATGGTGTTTTTGTCTTAACATTTTTCAGTGCGAGTTCATTCAAAAAAGTACCAGTCTAGTTTCACCCACATAGTTGCTATTGGGGCATTTAGTGCACTAGATGAGATATACCATGTTGGGAAAGACATGTGAAGGATTCATGGATCTTGAAAGGTGTGTTGGTGGGGGGGCGGGGAGGAGAGGAATTTATTGTTGTAGGAACAGAGCTATGTCTACGGGTTTTGCATCTGTTCTGTCAGTGTCTAATGTAGTGGTTCTCAAACTTTTGTACTGGTGACCCCTTTCACACAGCAAGCCTCTGAGTGTGACACCCCCCCCCTAAATTAAATAAATGCACTTTTCTTAAATATTTAACACTATTATAAATGCTGGAGGTGAAGCAGGGCTTGGGGTGGAGGCTGACAGCTCGTGACCCCCCCAGGTAATAACCTCATGACCCCAAGGGGTCACAACCCTCAGGTTGAGAACTCATGATCTAATGCCACTTTGAGATGATGTGTCCCAGTCTGTGGGGAATTTGCTTCTGATGATCTTAGCAAGGTTGGGAAGGGGAGGGGGCTGATTGAAGGCCACAAAAGTGGGGTTGAGAAAGATTTCTTTCAGGATGTGATCATCATTAAGTATGGGCTGTAACTCTTTGATGACACCCTATATATATTCCTGTGTGGGGTGGTAGGTGACAACTAAGAGGGATGTGGTCTGAGGGTTTTCCCTATACTGAAATAGTTTCCCATAGACTATTTGGGTGGCCTGTTCCATGATGCTATCTACGTCTCTGGTGAAGTGTCCTTGCGTAACAAGGTCCCAGGCTACAACCTGGACTGCGGGACCACTGACGTCCTCCAAACCCACCAAGCTGGGCTGCCCCTCACACTGTGATACTGATGTCAAGCTACAAACTTCTGAAAGGCACGGCACTTACACAGCCATCCAAAGGCAGAGACACACCCAACTACTTTGTTGCATGAGTGATCTCACAGCCACTCATGAACCAATAGAAAGGTGCCAGCCAATTCCCCCCAACTCCCCCCAGAACTTTATCATCTCACCACTTCTTCGTAGGAAAGTGGACATGCACCAGCCTTTGCAACCTGAGCAGGTTACAAGCACTTTAGAAAACTCACTGGTAAGGATAAAACATTAAAATAAGTTTATTAACTACAGATAGATAGATTTTAAGTGCTTATAAGCGGTAGGCATAAAAGATCAGAAATAGTTACCTTAAAAAATAAAAATGCTTTCTAAATCCTCAATTTTTAGTCTAAGCAAGTGTTGAATTAAACAGCTCTTCTCACTCTGACAGATGGTACAAGCGGAGTTCCTCAGTACGCAGGCTGGGACTACCTTCCAGCCTGGAACCAAATTTCCCTAGTTCAAAATCTTTGTCCTTCAGACCTTCTTCCAGGTGTTGAGTTGGAGAGAAAGAGGTCAAGTGATGATATCATGGTCTCTCTTTTATACTTTCTTCCAGCTTGCTGGAATGATCTTTGCTGTGACATGGGTTAGTCCACTCCCATGGTGTACAAGCCTTCTCTGAAAAGTCTTAGGATAATGGACTGTGTGTTGATGAGCCATTAATGCTGTCTGGCTATTGATGGCTTCTCCTTTGTTATAACAAAAGGCTGGCTGTGGGTGTTTCACATACAATGATAGTACATACAACCCAACAGTTATTATTGTTCAACAGATCAAGACTTACAAAATACCACCTCACAAGGCATACTTTGTACAAAACATACCATAATAATATCACAGTGGTGAATATGGGGGTTCTAGGGTGATACTTTGAGGCAGAGAGAGTCATATCTTGTTTGGAGAAGGTGGTTTAAGAGTGTGTCTTGGACTTTCTCCTTGGAGCATATTCTGGGGTACCCGAGTACCTGGCTGTAGACAATCATCCTGCTTTCCCGGAGCTCAGCGCACCGCACAGGGCTGCCCACTCCTTCCGGAGAGCAGTGCAGCATGTGCAAGGCTGGCAGGGCCACCAGCATATAAGGAGGTGGGGGGGGGGGGGTTGGTCAAGGGACAGGGAGTCCCGGGGGCAGTCAGGGGAGAGGGGGTTGTTGGATGGGATGGAGGTTCTGGGCGGGGAGCGATCAGGGGAAGGGGATGAGCGGGGGGCAGATAGGGCATGGGAGTCGGGTCGGGGCAGTCAGGGGACAGGAAGCAGGGGGAGTTGAAAAGGGGGTAGGGTCCTGGGGGGCAGTTAGTGCGTGGAGTCTCTGGAGGGGGCAGTCAGGGGACAAGGAGCAGAGGGGCTTAGGGGGTGGGGTCCTGAGGGTGGTTGTTAGGATGGGGGGGGGAATCTCGGGAGGGGGCAATCGGGGAAAGGTGGGGCTGAATGGGATTCAAAGGGGGGCAGTCAGGGGGCGGAAGTGGGCTGTTTGCAGAGGCACAGCCTTCCCTGACCCCGCCCTCCATACAAGTTTTCAATCCCGATGTGGCCCTTGGGCCAAAAAGTTTGCCCATCCCTGGATTAGATGATCTCTTGAGGTCCCTTCCAACCCTAATATTCTAGGATTCTTGATTTATTTATAGTAGATGATGTCAGAGGTGTCAGTTGGCCTTGTTGATGTAGTGACTGATAGATAGCACCTCTTATCTACTGGTTTGATCACTATCTTGTGGTTGGATTTCATGGACTGTATAGCTATCCTCTCAGCAGTGGAGAGATTGTGGTGGATGTGATGTTAATGATTTCAGAATCAATTTTTTTCCTGAAGCAATCAAAGCGATCAAGTGTGTGGTTTTGTTCTCTGTGAGGAGTCAAGTCAGCTGTTTCTTTTTTCTTATGACTATTGGTGGGGACGTGGTAGTTGTGGGTGGCGTAGTCTTTGCTGTGAAATAATTCTTCTAGTTCTCCATGTTAGTATGGTATCAGGTCTGTGGTGAAGCAGAAGATCAGTCCCTTGGCAAGTACAGAGAATGTTGCTCTAGTTAGGGTGTCGCTTAGCATCCATGTGGCGAGTCCTGGTTTCTCTTGGAAATGGTATTCTGTGGGTTGTGGAGTTCTTGTAGTTGGTTCCCACTTTTTGTTTTTGCATTGGATGGCTATCATCAGGTTTTTTGATATTTTGGGTTTCTTGCATGATCTCCATGCAGGTTTCCCTCCAGTGTGTGGGAAGCATGTGATGATTTCTTGTTTGAGGTAGTTCCTTTTGGAGATGTGAGGTACGGGAGATGATGCCTCAGTTTTTCTGAAGTCCTTCTGCAGAGCTATTCAGCATATTTGAAGTTGTATGTAGATATTAGAGGGTTATAGATGGCATCTCCTCTAGGCATGATGTTTTGTTTCTTGCATTTGCTCAAGAATTCAAAGTTTGGTTTCCTTTTTCTTCATGTTGTGGAGGAGTTGTGATATACAGCATACATAATTTACATAATCTTGGAATGGATAAAGTATTTTTCATGCATGTTTATTTCTAATTCCCTCTTTTATCTCATTCATGTGTGTATTATAACATACATACAGCATTCATTAAATCAGCCCCATTCATACCTTCATCTTTGAATCTAACATGTAACATGAATATAACACAACAAAACCATCAATAAGTCCACATAACAAACCTAAGTAGTCATATAACATTATTGTAACCCTCATTTTACTGGTCTCCTACTTCCATCCACTGTTTGATCCTTTCACTAACTGCAAAATGCCTATAATTAGATTGTAAACTCTTTGAAGCAGTGTTTTGTCATTTTATTTGCTTGTAAAGCGCCTTGCAATCAACATCACAGTCAAAAGATATACAAAGGTTCAAAGCCTCCAATTGTTTGAGAACCATATATGATCACAGATGATCACAGAAGCACAAATCTCAACTCCATGGTACATGTTTCCAAAAAGCCAATTACCTACAACAAAAGCTTTTCTAGGGGTAAAAATAGATCTTGGTAACCAACAGAGGCTGAAGGTTTTTAATGCTGTTCAGCAGTTTCAGATGATTCCGATAAAGTACATCAATATACTACTCCTAAAATAACTTCAAGAAGCCAGCAATCTCCCTTATTTCAATCAGTCTAAAAACAGCTACAGAAATTCACACAGTCATTAGCTTTACTGCCAGACGGACAGAACTTATTTTAAAATAATCCTTTGATTAGGGCTAGGGGGAACTTTAGTTCAATTTCATTGAAAAGTGTCTTGGTCTTTGAAACTACAACTTCACAGGTATTTATAACCAGAAAATTATTTGCACTTTGATAATTAAAACTGATGGGGAGGGGGGGTCATTGTAAGTGAACAGGCTATGAAAATTAAGGATCCATACCGTTTACTTCGCTCATTTTGACAGTGAAGTGCAACTTTTTAATCACATGATAGTGTAATAGCAAGTGTATTTAACATACTGTAAAGCAAGAGTTTCAGTAGTATGATCAAGTGAGAATTAATGATGTTGCACAAATTCTTTCTCTGCATTTCAAACCATATATTACCCAAGGGGGGGGGGGGGGGGAACCAGGCAAGGATACTAAAATCAGTTGTTTTAAGTAGTATACCAACCTGGCTGAGCTATTTTAGTAATATCAGCAGCATCAAGCATCTTTATATTTGTAGAAGTTTGGATATTTTTAAGCATGACATTAGAAAAAGACTCCAAATTTGTGTAAGTGTATTAATGCCTGCATACTGCTGAGACAAATCAATGTATGACGTTAAAGAAGTATCACAATAGTTATGCAAGGCTGAAGGAGGAATTACTGTACTCCTTTTCCACCGTGAAAATTTAAATCGGATGTGTAGTCTGACAAAGTTATGACTACAGTTTTGTAATAAAACACAATAAAGGCACACTGATAACCGGCCGTGAAGTTTTTTGATGTATTCAAGCTAAGTGCTTAGCATTTTAAGTTTGCTTTCACAATTAAGTCTCACATCGATATAGTGATTTCTGCATCATGGGACTGCCTTGCTGTTTAGAGTGCTTGTGCATTCAGATGATTATTTTGGGGCAAGGACTGTCTTCGTTATGTGTCTGTACAGCACCTAGCACTAGGGATCCATGATTAGGACTCTTAGGCACTATGGAAATATAAATAGATAACACACTAAACTCCTGATAAATTCCCCATATGAAGAGAAGCATTCTAAACCACACGTGAAATTCTAGTCTTTCAAACAGAAATCAATCCTCATACCTCTTACTGCTGCAGCTGCTGGTCACCTGACCTCGCGTGTCATATCCAACAACAAAGCCTCTCTGCCTGAAGTCTGAAAAACATCTCTCAAGGTATTTGTACATTCCCTGCAGCAAAACAGAAGCATGAAGAGTTAGCTCCATTATAGTGAGCACACATCTCAAAGATTAGTCTGTTTAGAATTCATTATGTCACAATAATGGGAATAAGACTTTTGCTTCACTAGAGCTGGATTAATGTAAAAAAAAAAAATGAGTATGAATAAATACTGGTTCAAATAGAGAGAAAATCTGCTTCAATGGCATTTGCAGAATAAGTACATTTTTGTTCCTAGAATGTTCACAGGAAGAGAAAGGTTGCAAATACCCAGGAGAATCTAGTCAGGGAGCAGAAACAGAACAGACAGAAAATTAGCTAACAAATCTTTGGAGCAGCAAATACAATTGAGATTAATCCACAGGATGAAACATGCTCAAACCAGATAACTGTAAATAATGAACCTATTCATAAAATAAAAATCTGAATAATTCACACACACAAAAGGGCTAACACCTTTGTTATACAAGTAGTTCACTTAAGTCTTCATGTTTTTGTTTAGAGCACAATCTATGGAACAGAATATGTACTAGTTCTCACTACTTACCTAAAGGAATTCATCCTTTCAACACTGCACATTACTTTAGAAAATGTGACTCTGTACACAACAGTCTCATTACAAGTAGATTTACACACCTACCCCACTGGTGAAGCAATTATCCCAGCAGTGCATTTAGTTCACCCTAAAACTGAACTGACTGTTTCAAGAACTGATTGTTCAAGAAATCATAGCTTACGCTGAGTGTCCCTGGACTTTGCTGCTCGGTGTAACGCTGTTCATTTTCAACCCGGACAATCTGGCACATGGATCTCACCAAGATAAAGACAGTTGCTGTGGCAGTCTGTAACAGGAATGAGTCCCTGGTAGAACAGATACTGTTTGAAACCAAAGGATTTTGAATCTACCATTTTAGGCCCAGACAGGGATGCAAAGAGCTGAGGAAAAGTTTTAAATTTAAATCTTGGGGGGACAGACCTCAAATCAAAGGGGGAGCTATTTGAAGGGAATTCATCCCAATTTATGAGAGTAGTTTTGCTAATGGGTTTTGGGCTGACATAGCTTGTTCCACCTTATGCCAGAGGGGGTAAGAGAAGAGAGGGATAGTTGCAGCTGCTCTGCCCTTTAAGTAACATTCATGGCCAGGCAAGGCCCAACTGACACTGCTGTTCACAGATATCAACCTCGTACACATAATGTGCAAGTGCACCTAGAATGGGATTCACACGAACACATCCGCTAAGAAGAAAATTATGTTCTTGCTGCATTTTGATGGAATCGTAGGCCACTACAGCATAGTCACCCTCTGAAGTTTCACAAATGCTGAATAGAAGCAACGTCAAGATCGAGCCCCATTCAACTTCCGTAAAAGATTTTCACTTGGCTGTGAAGGGGGTGATTGTGAACCACTGGAAATTGTCAAAGAGAAATGAACAAAGCTCATTTAAACCTGACTCCATCCACACACGCTAGATCGCATAGGCAAATCAGCAGCATCACATATTGCTTGCATTATATTAAAATAGCTCCTACAGGCCCTAACAGATTGGAAGACTAATGCAGAGGCAAAGTCTAACATTTATTTTAGTCAGACTCAGAGGTAAAATGCCCATCTTTGCATAACCAACACTGATGCATAATTTCCATTGCACACTTATAAATCCTGAGATCCTTGCCTTGCAGTCTTTGAACTGAGATTTTCCTTGAACTCTTCAAAAACCCTGATATGTCCAGGGTTCTGTATACAGTAGACTCTCGATTATCCAGAATTAGGTTAACCAGAATGTGGATTAACCAGGATGGCAAAAAAAATATGCCTAACTCGCAGGGCCAGCTCTGGCTTTGTTGCCGTCCCAAGAACAAAACTAAAAAAAAACCCTTCAGGGAGCAGAGCAGCCAGTGAACCAACACCCTCTCTCCCTGGCGCAGGGTGGCTGGTGAACCAACACCCCCCCCCCCCCCCAATTATGGATGGTGATTATCCAGGATTTTATTAACCAGGATTAATTTTTTCCCTATCATCCTGGATAATCGAGAGTCTACTGTATCAGCTTCCCTCTCTCCCCCATGCAGAAACTGGCATAGCACAGATGCTGACAAGTTCAGGATAGTTCAGCCAGCACAAATTTCAGTCATGGGATTTCTGACTGGCTAGTTAACATGCTTATTTGATGCTCAGTATGTTCTGTTCACACAGCTTATCTTTCTCATCCTCTTGACTGCACTATGAATTTATGTTCTCACAAAGGGGTTTCATTTTTTAAATTGCTTTGGTTAAGGGACAATTGCATTCATCTATTTCAGTGCTACCATCTCTTGTGATTTTATCATGAACCTCCACGTTCTAAGTTTTCTTAAAGCCCCAGCTCCTGGAATCATGGGAGTGTAAAAATCTCAGCTTCCATGCAAGTAACAGTTTTAAAAAGTGAACCCTACAGATGCAAAAGCCCAGAAGGCAATTTTTTTCTTATGATTTTGGAGGATTGATTAGTTTTTGAACGTTTGGAATTGACAACGCTGCTACTCTATAGTAGTGGGAGATTATTAAGTGATTTCTTGGCCACTAGCAGAAGTGGTGCTACTGCTCACTTCCATTTAGGTAATCTCTAAATTAACTGAATTTACCATTAACAACTGTCCTGAGTTCCTCTCCTCCACCTTCATCTCCGATTCCCTCCTTCTCCCAAATGTGACTTTTTAGTTACAAGTTTGGGCAATGTCCTTTGTGTGATTTAGGCCATATCTACAGTAGCAAGCTCACAGAAGCACAGCTGTGCCAATGCAGCTGCGCCACTGTAAAACTGTTTGTATAGCTGCTCTATGCCAACGGGAGAGAGCTCTCCCGTGAACATAATAAAACTACCTCCATGAGTTGCAATAACTATGCCAACGGGAGAAGCTCTCCTGCCGACATAGCACTATGCATGGTACCGTGTATGCAGGTGAATCTGGTCATTCAGGGAGGTGGGTTTTTTCTACACTCCTGAGTGACAAGTTTTGCCGACGTAAACAGTAGCATAGACATGGCCTAAATTCCCCTTCCTGTCCTCCTTCATGCCACCATTTGTCCCTTTTGTTGCCCAGCTCCAGGATCCTTAGACCATTCCCAGCTTTCAAATCCTTCTTTGCACATAAATAAGCAAGTGCTCACATAGAAGTGCTCATTCTTGTGGCAGAATGATGAGGGCCTGTCACTAGCCTGCTCACATTGTTAATATGTTATATCCACTCTCTTCTCTCCCACATCTGCCTTAGGTTATGTCTCAGCTGACAAGTTTTTTACCAAAAGTTAGACCACTCTTATTAATCCGCTTTAATTAAATTGCTGTTGCATGTCCACACTGTGCTCCTTGTGATGCTGGAGGCAGAGATGTCCCTTGAGTAAGGCAAATTGGGGCGACCGCTCTGGTCCTGCGCTTTGGGAGGCCCCAGGCTTCAATAAAATAGGGATTGTCCCAATATTTAGCCCTTTGCCTTGCGTCCCACCCGATGAATATAGAGACAAATGGTGTCCTGATCACACAGATGAAGAGGCAGGTGGGGAGGTGAAGTGGGTGGGGAATGAGGACAGTGGCAGACAGGTGGATGGGGGGAGGGCATGCCAGAAGGATGGCGAGGAGACTAGTGGGAAGGCAAGTGGCAGGCAGGCAGGTGAGGAGGCGAGCAGCCAGCGGGTGGGCAGATGGCAAGGAGGAGAGCGGTGGGTGAGGAGGTGAGTGGCAGACAGGCAGCCAGAGAGGAGGCTGATTTGTCCTAGGCCCCACACCCCACTAGGGTATCCACACTAGGCCCCCCTGATTTGTCCTAGGCCCCACACCCCACTAGGTATCCACACTAGGCCCCCCTGATTTGTCCTAGGCCCCACACCCCACTAGGTATCCACACTAGCAGCTCTTGCAATGACAAAGAGAGCAGTGCACTGTGCAACTGGCTGTAGGGTGCTTTGGGAAGGCTTTGCAATGCCTCATGGGGCAGGTTCAGGGTCTCATTATGCAGGTTTCTCAATCCCATTGTTCCATGGGCATCCTACTAGATTTTCAACTGAAGTGTGCAGGGGGAGAGTGTTTGACAGGGAATGTGTGTGTATGAAGGTGAAGAGACAGAAGGTGTGTTGACATGCTGTGTCCTAAGTTCAGACTGACATCAGCCCCCAGTTTCTGGCTCTGCACAGCACAGGATCACACACACACACACACACACACACACACACACACACACACACACACACAACCCCAGCCTCCATGAACATGCCACATTAAAGATTCACTCTGTTTCCCAGAGCAGAGCAGCAGGCCAGCTGTCAGAAGGGAGCTTTGAAAAAGAAGCAGCACATGCCTGCAAGGCTGCTGACTTCAAAACAATGAGCAGCGCCGTTACTGCTGGCACCGCTGGACATCTGGGGTCAATGATAGCGATAAAAGCAAGCAAGGTGTTTACACTGGCACTTTGTCAATAAAACGTTTGTACAAAATGCCTTACCAGGCTCGTGGAGGTGGTTTTATTACAGTGCTGAAACTGAGGAGTCTCCTCCCAAAAAGTGGCTTTGCAGTGTGTACACCTCTGCTGTTTCATCGCCAAAAGCTGCCATTTAGCAAAAGAAACTTGGCAGTGTAAACCAGGCCTTAGTCTTTGCAGAGTGTTGAGCTCTCTAAGGCAGAGAGCTTATCTCTGTCTGTGTTTAGAAAGTACCTGGCAGTGTTAGGTGCTACCACAATGTAAAAGATAAGACTCTCCTCCAAAGTGTGGCAGGTTTTTCATACTGCACCTACTTCTACAGGCTAGGGACTCAAGAACTGTTTACCTACTAACATTGTTCATATGGAGCATATTCATTGTGCAGTTAAGCAACAGTTGTTTTATATCTTTACAAGTCATGTGGGAGTTTTACCTGGCACTTTTGACAGGTTACAATATTCACTATTAGGGAATTCTTTTCATCATCTCATTTAAATATCATCTAGCCAGTACGAGACCCCAAATCTGAGATTTGAGTTGGCTGAATTGCTCCCAGCATATCAACATTTGTACTTTGTGCCAGTGCTATGGGAGAAAGCTGACAGGGAGAGCCCAGAGTATCGCCAATATTTAAACTAAAAGAATTATTTGAAATCCCATTCGGGAACTTCTCTCTGCTTTCCATTCCCAGCATCATCACTGAGAGCTTTCAAAAACTTCCACAATAATTACATGGACCATTAACCATTTAGCTATGACACACCACTTGTGGTACACTGAGAACTGCAGAAAGATCGGAGACCATTGAAACGCTTAGAGCACCAAAAGCTATTTGATCGTACATGAGGACAGACAGGTAGCTTTAGAAAATATCAATTTGCTTGTTTGTCTCTAAGTGACACAAGTACTCCTCATTCTTTTTGCGGCTACAGACTAACACGGCTGCTACTCTGAAACCTGAATATCTAATGTTTATCCAGGCATACACAGGCTAGAATTTTCTCCTACTCTCACCCAGCCCTGATTTGGCTCAGAACCTGGGTTTTGGATATTAATTTTAAAAGAGCAATAGTGTTTCTAGCACTATTGGAAGGGTCTTTGGAGGCAGATTTCAGTCACATACTAAATGTAATCATAATGCCTAGAAACTAATGCTTGTTGAAGATTTATACTGCATTTCTGGGTCTAAACCAGGAAAGTACTAAGCATTCACAGTCCCCCCAAGAGAGTGAATAGTAGTGGGTGCTGCACACCTCTCTGGATCAGGCCTGTGTGTTATTGTATGACCTCCAGTTCAATCACAAAACCTCGGTGCCAAGGAGTAGAGTATACTTAGAACAAAGACTTCAATGGAACACCTTAAAAGGAAACACATTTAATTTATACTAAAGGCCATTTAAAGTACTGCTATGGGAATGAAGCAGTTAAATTTTTTTTTAGTAAATCAGGATTACCCATTTAACATACTCCCACTATACCTTCTCTCTAATCCCAAAGCAGAGAAGATTTAATCTCTGTTTGGGGAGTACTTTCAATCAAAAGCCTTTCTGCTTCAGAAGTAAGTTTTAGCTGGTTCCTGGAGATCATCGCAGTAGCATATCTAACCACAGAAAGTAAACCACCAAAAATAGAGTCTACAGAGTAAATACCAACCAGTTTGACTTTCAATAACCCCCACACAAAAAATAATTCACACTGGTTCCCTAGAGCATAAAGTGAAACTTTATACTTCCTGCCAAGAACCCGTTTATTCCATCAGCCAATCCAAGCTCACTCACACTTTCAGCAGACCGAAAACACAAAGGCAGCATGCAGTTTTCAGGCCTTCAGCGCGTGAACAGCTCCAAACTCAACAGCACACAGGTCAAAAAAAGTGAAGTGACTAATTAACTTCCTTTGTATCAACAAGACATTTACAAGGCCACTAGAATTTTTTCCTTCAGAAGTTCCATCATCCCCATCACTACTGTAGCTAAACCAAGTGCCAGCACTGATTCTGCTCTACAGAAGTTTTTATACTGTGCTCATTGCCATAGTATCCAAGCACCTTCTAAGAAGTGTGTTAAACAACATGACTATATTTCTGTCGTGTGTTTGTTCACTCATCCTCTCCCCAGAAGAAAGTGAGCACAGTGGAGTGTTGTTTTGGTAGGGGGTGGGGGGTTACTTTATCAAATATACCTCTTACTATACATTTACATTAGAGAAGGCAAAGTCAAAGAAATGCACCTGGTACTTCACGCAGAAAGCTGTGCAGTTTGTGATGGTCTTTAGCTCCTGGGGGAGCTCATTTCCTAGCCTTGGACCACTCCTGGAAAGGATTCGGTCTCCTGCACAGACAATCTTTACTCTTATGGTTGAGAATTCCGGTGTACCGGAGAAGAAAGCGAGGAATACCTGGTAGCAGAGTAGTTGTTAACCATGGCCTTTGGCCCAGAGCTTTAGACAATCCTTTCGATACCCTGGGCCCAAGACTATGTAACGCTTTCAAGGTTCAATGGAAAAAATGTTAATGCAGAGTTAAGACTGCCTGGCAGTACATCATCCCCTTGCAGAACACTGAAATGAGAGAAACAAATTTCTGAGAACCAGGAAATGCACAGTTTAAGATTCAAAAGGAGGCCCCATTAATTTTGTTAAGCCCACATTAGGATCCAATGAGGAAACAAATTCTTGCACCTGAGGATATAATCTGCCCAATCCTTTTAGAAATCTGATAGTTATGGCTTTGGAAAAAAGTGAGCATCCACCCACTGGAGGGTGCAATGCTGAATGGCTGCGAAATGTACTTTAATGGGACTAAATTGTCAGGCCTTGATGTTTTAGGTGCAACAAATAATCCAAAATGTGATTAATGGAAGCATGCAGTGTGGAGACATTTCTCTGCTGAGATCAAAGAGAAATGTTTCCATTTTTGGCCAGGTAAGTATGCCTAATTGAAGCTTTCTGCTATTCAGAAGCACTTCCTTCATATCTTTCAAGCAAGTCATTTCTACTGGTGTTAGCCACAAAGCATCTCCACTGTCAAGTGGAGGGTCTGCAGAACTCTTCCACTTGAATGTCTAAAACTTCTGCCATCCTTTTAAGCAGTTGTTAGTGAGTGTTGTAATCTTCTTGTGATCAACAATAGCTCACCACCTCTATCATCTCATCTGATGAGGAGGAGGTTCGGTAATTCTCTAGTGGCAGTGTACCCGTCTGGTGTCGTCAGTACTGAAACTGGATCTTGGATCTGACATAGAAACTTCAGGAATCAGCCGCAACAGATCTGGTAGAGGTTCTGGGCTTCACAAACCCCCCTTTGCAGCAGATGAACACACTAGAAAATGCTTCCCTTCAGAGTTCTTGCTTTTAGATGGCCTGGGTACCAAAGGTCTTTCTGGACAACATACCATGTCCCTGGCAGATCTGGGTCTCTTCTAGAGATACAGAACAGTGCCAAGGCCTCTCAGGAGGTATACTCTGTACAGATGGTGCTGCACTTGGGGTGCATTCTGAACCCAACTGCTCCAATGGAGGGCCAAGCTCTGCCTCCGTAAGGAAATATTTAAGTCTCACAGCTCTATATTTTTTGAGCGAGGTTTAAACGGTTCATAAATGTGATACTTCTCACTATGTGAGACTCCCCCAATACTTTAGGAAGCTGGGCAGTGGGTCATTGACTGGCACCAGCCTGGCACGTGACTAGCAGGACTTAAAACAGGAGGTTTAGAAGCAAACAAAAGGAAGTATTTGGTCACACCATGCAGTCAACCTGTGAAAATCTTTGCCAGAGAATGTTGTGAAGGCCAAGATTATAACAGGGTTCCAAAAAAAACACAAAAACCACTAGATAAATTCATGGAGGATACGTCCATCAATAGCTATTAGCCAAGATGGGCAGGATGGTGTCCCCTGGGTTAGATGGACCTTTGGTCTGACTCTGTATGGCCATTCTTATGGTCTTATGACTTAAGCCCCAAAGAGAGAGACATGACTCTCTACCAATCCCAGACCAGAGAATCAAATTTGGTCCAAAAGGGTTAAGTCTAAGGTACCACAAGGACACCTCAAAACACGCTCAAAAAAACACGAGCATTTTAACTCTCATATTTAACTGGTATTTTAACTATACACTATAACTAACTACTGAACAAGAAACAGACTTTATACAAAGAGTGAGGGAAATAAACGGACGATAGCAAGACTTATGATACCATCATTGATGGTAAGAAGAAACTAGGAGGAGTCAGGGGCAGCTCTGCTCTCTTATACCAGCATGCAGTGGCGTGCAGTGACAGAACACTCAAACCGCTTCAACCAGTACAAGGGAGGGAAAACGTTCAACAACTGTGCCAGGGCATGCACGCACCTAAAGTGGAATGGACATGTGCAATCACTCAAAAAATGTTTCTGTGTCACACAATATACATTTACTGGGTAGCCACACAACTGCCCATTTCCTGATTAATATTGTTCTGAGTTTTAACAGCTTTCCTATTGTCACTGTACTGATTATTCAAATGTTCAGCCACATCAGAGAAAACTATTACACAGCTCCTGGACAAAAGTTTCTGATGCAGTCCAAACCTGCTATCAAATATTGTTTGAGGTGTATCCCAAGAATAAAAAACAGATTATTTCCACCGAGTGAATCACCACGAGATCACACCCTCTTAAGATGCCAGTTAGATGCTGCAGGGTGGGTAAAACATGATGCTATTGCAAGCAAACTCTCTCCACCAAAATCAGTCTCTAGCCAGCAATCCCCATGCCATGACATACCACTTGCTCTCCTGCAAACTTCTGCATCTCATGATCCAGGAATCGCCCAGAATCCACATGCTGCCAACACACATAATTCTTTTACCTCAGTGATCAACTTCCATGTTGTGTCTCTTTGGAAACACCACATTTATCTATCCAGAGATCAGGAAGTAGCCATGACACTACTACAGATAGAAAAGGTAAAAAGAAGGTGGGGGAAATTAAGGCAGAAGTTGCTACAGCCAAGAAGGGGGTCTGTTGAGACAGCAATTTTTCCAGAGTCCCCCCAAAAATTAGCAGGTGCCATGTAAAACCTGAGATCAAAACTGACTGAGACCATTTTGAACCGCATCACAGCAACAACCATTTGATCTCTACCTCGGTGCAAAAAACCCCAAACATTACCAAACAAAACAAAACACAAGCCTTTTTTTTTTTTTTTTGAACAGCAGCTATTTTTTCCATTCCAGGTTTTATCTCTGGAAACCCTAACTCAGCGGTTCTCTCAAACTATTGAGAACTGCGACCCCTTTTTAGTTTCTCCCTCAGCGCGGCGGACCCTTGTATGTCCGCTGAAAAGCCGCCGAATAAATTAACTCCTTAAATTAACACCTGCCCTAACTCAAATGACCCCAAGTTTCAATCACCAACCCTATCTGCACTCATAGCTAATTTCAAGAAAATCAATTCAAGTATGCAGATTTTAGAGCAGTCAGAAGTGACCTTTAAACAGGAAGTGAGGATGGAAAGGGCTCCTTTACACATCCATGGACAGCATAGGAGGATCTGCAAGGTGTGAAGTGGCCCATTCATTTCAATGTGATGTTCGCAGCATGCAAACACCCCATAGAGATTAATATAATCTAAAACAATCGATCAGAGAGGTGACCTGCTCCACACATCTCAATGTGTGTTTCCATCCACTTTCTGATTTACAGTCTCTGATATGCATGTTCTCAGCTCCACATTCAAAGGGGCAGGACTTTTCCAGATGCTGGCTCAAGTGAGGGGCAGGGAAGAGAGCCTCAATGTAGGGATCCATAGGTCTGGTGCTCTTACACAGCTCTGGAACAGTCCCTGGGAGGAGCCCTTTAGAATGTTAACACCTTAGGGTCTCACACTCTAAGGTAAGCCCCTTAGCTTCATTGCCTCCTGACTCTGAACTTCAGAGCCTTCAGCACTCATTTCACTCGGTGAGTCCACTCAAATTGGCCACCTGGGGGAGACTTGTACACCTAAAGGAAGCAATGCACCCCTCGACCTCAGTGACTCAGACAGCACTGTAAAAACAGAAGGGTTTATTAGAGGTCTGGAACACAGCACAGAAAGTTCTTAGTTAGCATCAAGAATAGAAAAAGTTACAGCATAGTCTACTTGGGTCAGTCCTGCCCCCACTTCTTTGTCCCCAGTCCAGAAGTGATCTCCTGATTTCCACAGCCCACACTATACAACCTGATGGATCTCTCCTCCATCCTTTATTCCTCTTCCTGGTCTGAAGAAGGTCACCTGGTTATTTACCTTAGCTCTCTGTCTCCAGCTGGACAAAACCAGCTGGATTCCTGCGGGGTGTGGGGCAGTTCATGGTCATTAGTTGCCAAGCACATGTCCAGCCATCGGAGTGGCCATATTCTGCTGAGACTCTGCCAGAGTAAACAACCCTTCCCACCACCTAGTTCAACATGCAGCACATAGGGGAAACAGATATGCACAGTAATCATACAAAATATTAAGAAACAGTCCCCACATCATCACACTCAGTTCCTCAAAAGGGCAAGCGCCCCCGCTCCTCCCACCAGACTACCGCTCACATGGGGGGGGGGGGAAAAGAGGTATAGAACCCCTGAAAATAGAGAAATGGAAAATACCTTCTCAGTATTTACATCTTACAATACTTGCAAACACCAGCATTTTGGTTTCTCATGCAATGTCAGATGAGCCCTCTGAAGTTAACACAAAAAGCTTTAACTCACTGGCAAAATTCCACTTTAGGTAATTACATCCAGCCTACCTAAGATGCCTTGGGCAGGTTTGGCTGGATGAATATTTTTACAATTCCTGTCCTTTTGGTGTGGCTGTGTACTGTTCAACAGTTGCCACATTCCACCCATGAGGCTGGATTTTCAGGGAGGGGTGATGTAATTCCTATATATAGTTTCAAGTAAGTTTAAATGCGTTGAGAATTTTGAAGATGAAAGGCATAATTTTAAGTGATCAAGATGATTACTATGAAATTATAAACAAGAAGTCTGCCTGTATAATGCTACCCAAGTTACCTGTGTTGACTGGATCACTGTAAGGTCATTAATATAGCAAAAGCCTGCCCCCATGGCAGAACGAAGTCCAGCAGTCCCAAAGGTCAGCCTGCAACAGAGACGATCCCGCAGCTCCTTATTCATCCCATTCCGTACCAGGTTTTCAATCTGCTCTTTTGTTTTAGGGTTCTGCAAAAGAAAAACGAAGGTTCTGTTCCCATTGTTCAAGGAGGATCTGATGGAGCAATTACTGCTGCAGTGCAGTGAGGAAGAGAATTATTTTAACACAAATTCATAGGATAGGAAGAAGTGGTCTCCTTATCCACAACCCAAGCTCTTTTATAATACAAGTTCTATGTTGGTGTAAGAAAGGCCAAATTTATTTTGTATATTTTGACAAATTATGTTGACTATTTGTGTTTTAGCAGTAATAACACTTTAATTTTCTGAATGTCAACATCTATTGTGATTAAATAATTACCCTCTGACCTTCCTATTGCCTGAAATACCCCATAATTTCCTGTAACTGTGAAAAGTGAAATAGATACAAGTCAGAAAAATGCTTAAAAACAAACATTTGTATATTATCCACCACTTCAGAGCTCAGATGTTTCTTTTTACAACTGGGGATTGGGAAGAATGCTTCACTGTCACCCAACAGTCAGACTGTCAAATGCAATTTGACTTTGGGTACAGACCAGCATGGGAAGTTTATAAGAATGTTGCCAATTTAAATTATCTAAAACAGACTTAAACAACATACTCCGATTTTGTCCCTAATTCCTTTTATAGGGTATTTCTTCTCCACTGTTTACATTTATGCAGATCTTTTCTGCAAGGGAGAAGTTTTGCAGAGGATTGATGAAACTGACTAGACAAAATAAAGATTCAGGATTTTTTTTGCTAGCTTTCAAACGACAGTACTTTTAGGTATGACCGGTCACTATAGTAGGTGCAACATTCAGACAAATGATCTTTCAAATCATGTCCCTTTAAGCCTACAATTAGAAAATTCAATGTAAAAAAAGTGCAATTGGAACTAGTATGTAACCTTAGTGTCTAGTCACACACTTACGCACATGAGTCCCTTTACCAATGAGTAGTCCCACCAGACTTGGAGAGTTAGCAGAATTGGGCCCATAGCCATTATTTGTATTATTGTAGCATCCAGGGGCTGCAATAAGAATCAGGGTGCTATCTGAACATATAGAAAAAGGTGGTTCCTGCAATGAGGACCTTATAAAATAGCTTAAGACAAGATGCAACAAGTTGGCATAAAAAAAAAAAGGAATGAACTGGATAACGACAGGGGCATATGGTCACAGACTAACCATATGCACAATTGAATAGCTCCAAATCATTGTGCAGAGGTGGGGTTGTTGGTTTTTTTTTTTTTTTTGGGGGGGGGGGGGGTGTTGAGCACTGGCCTGCTAAACCCAGGGTTGTAAGTTCAATACTTTAGGGGGCCATTTAGGGATCTGGGGCAAAAAATCTGTCAGGGGACAGTACTTGGTCCTGCTAGTGTAGGCAGCGGACTGGACTCAATGGCCTTTCAAGGTCCTTCCAGCTCTATGAGATACATATATAAATATATGGAAATATACCTAATTCAGAGATCAAAAATAAATAAATAAGATCATTAGCAATCCTCAGTGGCCATGTACCCAGTGAACTATAATGGATACAAACAGTACCCAGATAATAGCTTAATATTTTTAAGTAGGGCAGAAAATGCAGGTCAATTAGAGACTGTATACAAATATCTGCCATTTATAATACAAGACAGACAAGGTGGTAGAGCTCTGTGTAAGCTCAAAACTTCTGTGAGAGAAGTTGGTCCAATTATCTCTCGCACCTTGTCTCTCTAGTATCAGCATGGGCACTTAACCACAAGAATGACTCACAGGTCCTTGTATGTAGCCATCATGCAAGTGAAGACACTGAAGAAAGTGTCAAACTCTCTCTCATGGTCAAAAGCCTCCAATCAATTATCTAACCTGTTATTTAGAAAAATCCCATTTGATTGAGGCTGAACGGACTCATCATTATGCCTGCCAACAAGTAGTCCATTATTTCAAAGATTCGTGTTGATGTTCAGTAGAACTGTTGAACAATAATTGACATGCTCCTCATTGAGTATACATTGAGAGGTTATTTCCTTCAAAGTACTTTCCTTCCATGACAGAAAAATCCAGTTAGATCCAAATAATTTAACTGATCTTAGATATATTTCCTACCTGATCCCTCAAAACCAGTACAAATCTACCTCAGGAAATCTGAAGCTTTTTATTTGGTTAAGGATCCCACTGCTGTTTTTAAACTTCTGCCAGTACCTTTTTCTGCCTCTGCTACTTTTATTTTTAACTGCCATACAAATAATTTTGTCTAGTTTGTTGCTTATTGTGGAATTAGAGAAGACTCAAATCCTGGAGTGACCGGGGATATGTGAAATTAAATTCAGCACATTTTACCAAGGACTCTATGGTATGTCTACACAACTGCTGGGAGCGAGTCTTGACAGACTCACACCTGCAGGGTTTGGGCTAGAGTCCTAAAATAGCTGTGTAGGCACTGATTTAACATTTGGGCATCTTAGGCTCCTCAGGCCATTCCCGAACATCCACACTGCTATTTTTAAGTGTGCTTGTGTAATCCCCACTAAAACAAGTTTGTCCATGTAGGCTACAAGACTTGCTCCCAGCAGCTGTGTAGACGCACCCTCAGAAGTCTATGTCAACTAGAAAGACTTGCAATAAAATGAATGGTAAATCAGACAAAGTTTATTTTTTTAATGGCCTAATCTCTAAAAGGCCAAGTATCCATGAGTTTTATCTGGATGGAGAGTCAATATGTGAATATCTATGGTAGCATGTGTCTACAGAAATCACAAGAATGCAGAAACAACTTACTTTTAAATAAACAATAGTTGGACGAAGTCAGCTGCCCAGCATGTTTTGCAACTAACTGTTTTAAATTTGATTCAGCTGGGGTTGGTCCTGCTTTGAGCAATGGGTTTTGACTAGCTGACCTCCTGAGGTCTCTTCCAACCCTAATCTTCTATGATTCTAGGATTACAAATGAATTTGATGACACAAAAGTAGGTTTGTTGCCTTGTTACTATGGCAAGTCAAAAACAGAAGCCTCTTTCTTAAAGAGGCATTAATTTGGAGTTATCAAGAGCATAATTTAAGTACTGTACCTAACCTGCAGTTGTATCCTCACAGGCGAACCCTTTTACCAACCGGGAGCACTACTAATTCAATGAACTCTAAGAGATCTGATAGCAGATCTGTTATCTTTAGCCAATAGAACTGATACTCAAGAAGCTTTCTGTTTTGTGCACATTAGAACAAGGCAACAGTAATGGAAGACCTAAGTTACAGGATGATGGAACTTGATGGCAGGGGGAAGTTTAAAGAAATCTGCTACTACATCCTCTACATTCTCAAGTAGGCCACACAACCTGCCTAAATACCTTCATAGCAGCTTTGTGATTTGTGGTTCAGGACACCCACTTAAAGAGTAACCTCTTGTTTCATTCTCCAGAATGAAAAAGCTCACGACTTTCACTGAAATAATCCACATAGTCTCAGAGACCAACTGTCACTTGTTACACAATTAGGTTTGACTCAAATTTTGTTTGTTTTGTCTTTAAGCCAAGGTTTAAAACAAACAAGTGATGCTTGTGCAACCTTATGGCTGTGGTAAAACTGAAGTCAAAGTTATGATTCCAACTTCAGCTCAGCTGCACTGCACACAAGTCAGATATGAATGGGTCAGCTATACAAATGCAATGCTACCAATATTACTTAAAATGCTGCTTTCTGAAATGGATATCATAGGGAACGACTAACATTGACCATTCCCTCTGTTATCCAAAAATTAGATTCACTGTCCCCCGCTGTAGTCAAACAATGGATGTTGTAAACAAGTATGCAAGGGGACTAAATTATTGATGCTGTGGAAAGATATAAGATCCCAACCATAACACTGAACATGTAAAAACTCTACAAGTAATTATATTGAGCTTAGCTGTCTAAGCATTTGATACACAGCATGTTTACTACAGAGAACCCATTCGCCATAACTCACACAGACAGCAACATCTTTCTCAAACCTGATGTTCTGCCTGAAGCAGCTGTTCAGACTAAGCACTCTTGACACCAATACCAGTAGTGTGGTATTAATTAACTATAGACTTCCATTTTTATTAGTTTTCAACCAAGAGTACACTTTGTTAATGCTCGGTACAATTTTTAATAGGCGTTTAGCAAAGTGAATTTTCAAGTTAAGACTGGATTTTTCCCCCCTACCTTCACTGTATATTTAAAACAATTCATAAAGATGTTAAAGGTCAGAAACATTAAATACAAATTAAATTGGATGCAGTAACCTGGGTACATTGTACTTCAAACAAACAAATATCTGCCATTTATAATACAAGGCAGACAAGGTGGTAGAGCTCTGTGTAAGCTCAAAACTTCCGTGAGAGAAGTTGGTTCAATTACCTCTTGCACCTTGTCTCTCTAGTATCGGCATGGACACTTAACCACAGGGAGGAGCCAGCCAGAGCCTCCAGCGAGTAAAAGTAACTAAAGAGGGACCCCAAAGATGCTGATGATATCAGAATTTTGACTGGGCCTTCTCCACTCTGTGGTCACTGGCTATTTGTTCCAGTGCCCCTTCCACACCTATTTTCATCTCAGCCTTACACTGGCCCTTCTTGGCCTTCACTTCTCCCTTGCCACACACTAAGACCACATCTACACCATCCATCGGATCAGCAGGTAGTGATCGATCGATTTATCGCATATAGTGTAGATGCGATAAATCAATCCCTGAGCACTCTCCCTGTCGACTCCAAAACTCCACCTCCGCAAGAGGCGGAAGTGGAGTCGATGGGGAGGCAGGAGCGGTCAACTCACCACCGTGAGGACTCCAAGGTAAGTCGACCTAAGATACGCCGACTTCAGCTACGCTATTCATGTAGCTGAAGCTGTGTATTTTAGGTCAAACTCCCCGCTCCCCAGTATAGACCTGGCCATACACCATTTGTTCTTTAAAGTTATTCTATGCACAAGGTAAATAGGGATGACCCCATTTTCAGAGCTGCTACAACTGACTTCAATGGGAGCTGCAGGTTCTTGGAATACCTTTAAACTTACGCAAAGAACTACTTTCTCCATGAACCTTGATGTAAAATCTGGGCCTCTTTAACATACTTTTCAAGAATATCAGTAAGGCATTCTGAATAGAGTTCATTCAGCTGAAAAACTAGCTGCTCTATTTCCTTAACATTTCCCAAGATTTTCTTAAAGACGTCTCCCCACCTCTTGAGGTTTGGCATCAAAGACACTAAAGAAATACCATGGTTGATGAATAGGGAAAGTTCTTTGGGGTTGCTCCTCTCTCTCCCCAAGGGAAGAGTTTAAATGGTCACTTCTCCCCATAAGATGATATGCCCTACAAGATCATCAGGATCTTGTCCATGGTAGATTTCTTCTAGGTCACTAGAATATAGCAGTATCGGAATTGGCATCTGTCCACTTCAGGGATAGTCCTTCATTACACATTATCTGGAATTCTTAATCAGGATCAGTGTAATTACAGTACATGTTACATTTGATACAGTCAAAATACATGTATTAAAGGGGGGTGAGGATTGAACAGTTTCAGCTTTGTTATCTATATCAGGCAAACTGGGATGATTTAGTTCGAGATTAGTCATTCTAGGATTCTAAGAGAAGACAGTCACATTCATCCCCCTCATACTATCTTGGACAGACTGCAGATAAAGTATTACGAACACAAAGTGAAGGAAACAAGTGAATAAAATGGATTAAAAAGGGAAAAATAGCAGGGAGCCATGGTCAAAACAAAAGAGCTGAATGAACACTACTAGAAGGGCAGTTCCAATGCTGTGAAAGGGTGGAAGTCAGACTGGAAGTGATCCAAGTACAGTAGGCTATTTTGGGAGAAGCAGCTTGATAAAAATAATTGATGTGCTTCAGAGCCCATCTATACTGAAGGTTCTCCAGACAGTGTGAGTGTCAGGAAATGCAGTACCGTGCACTCCAATCCTTGACTCTGGGAGCCAGCCTTACCCTGCTCTGCTGTGAGACCCCCACTCCTGGGCTTCTCATGCACAGCCTCTGGAATGTAAGCTGCTCTTTGGATTGTGCAACCGAATGACACTAGCCAATATCTCCAGTCCCAGACAAAACCCCAGAAGCCTCCATCTTGCGGTGTTCAGTTATGCCTGTTGGATACTGCAAGCTTATACAAGTTTGTCAATTCAACAAATAAATGGATATGCACCAGGCTTGTTATCCCAAGGGGAGTCTAGGACACGCTTCAAACCAAACGCACTGTTTCAGGTAGAATAAATAAATGTATTAACTACAAAGAAATTTTAAGTGTTAATAAGTCAAAACATAAGTCTGATTTGGTAAATGAAATAAAAGCAAAACGCATTCTAAGCTGATCTTAACACTTTTTGTGTCCTTACAAACTTAGATGCTTCGCAGCACAGGCTGGCTGGTTACCCTTCAGCCAGGATTTACCCTTTGATCAGTGCTTCAGTCGCTTGGTGGTGATGTCCGTAGATGAAGGTGGAAGAGAGAGGAAAGACCATGGCAAATGTCTCTCCCTTTTATCATGTTCTTTCTTCCCGCTTGGCTTTGCCCCCACCGCCCTTCAAAGTCAAGTGAGCATTACCTTATTGCAGTCCCAAACTAACCAAAGGAAGAGGGGTGACAGAGCCCAACAGATCCTTTGTTGTTGATAGGCCAGTGTCCTCTGTTCCTGTGAGGCTGGGCTGGTTTTGTCCCATACATGCCCTGATGAGGTGTGAACTGCCTCTCTGGAGAGTTTTTGCCTGGGCTTATTTTAAGCCATGAAGACACATTTTCCGCCTCATAACTACATACATGAAATTATAACCTATAACATTACTATAACAACAATAAGATGAGGAAAACTTTGTAGCACCTTAGAGACTAACCAGTTTATTTCAGCATAAGCTTTTGTGGGCTATAGCCCACTCCATCGGATGCTATAGCCCACAAAAGTTTATGCTGAAATAAACCTGTTAGTCTCTAAAGTGCTACAAATCTTCCTCATCTTATTTAGATACAGACTAACACGGCAGCTAATCTTAAACCTATAACAACAATCAATCACTATAACAATGCTCAGTGCATCATGACAACATGACAAACTTTGCACTGGATACCACACAATCATATTATAAGGATGAACGTGGGGTTTTCCCTCAACTTACAGAATATCATATTTTTGAGATATCTTGGTGTGCATGCAGTGCAGAGTACATTTTTAAATGTAAAAAAGAATTTTAATTTGCTGCAATTACATTGGCCAGTTTACATGAATTATAATGGCCCTCCCCTATCCTCCCCTGATGACATTAAACTAGGCAATCTAAGCCCTCTAGTTATTTCACTGATCACTGTTAAGATTTTTTTGCCTCCTCTGGTTGTTTATCCACTGTGGTCCCCACATTGAGATCAGTGGACAACTACCTTGAAAGGGGAGAGAGTTAAACACTGTTTAAGGCTGAATCTTAATTTGATACATGAAGAAGTCTCTGCAATTTTTGGGGGGAGTAGAAAGGGTATGTGATGAGGGACAGATGCTATGGAAAGCCTTCAACTTGCTCAGAATACCTACAGTAGAACCTCAGAGTGACGGACACCTATGGAATGGAGATTTTCTATAACTGAAATGTTGCTAACTCTGAATAAAGCAGTTTGGGCTCCAGATCCAGCAGCTGAAACTCCATGCCATGCTTTTGCAGCAGCTGAGCTGCTCCCTATTCAGCCCCTCTGTATGAGTTTGCAAGCTTGCCCCCGTTTCCAGAGATGGAGAGAGGGGTGCTGCTCCTGTTCTGCTGGCTGGCTCCAGCTGCCTTGGGCTGGCAACCCCAACGTCTTGCTGTAAGTGGCTGTAGTATTTGCTTGGGGGGGTGGGGGTGTCGCTGCTGCTGCCCAGTTGGTTACTTATGGCTTCACTTGGTGTTCGGTTGACCAATCAGTCCATAACTCTGGTGTTCATATCTTTGAGGTTCTACTGTATCTAAAAATCCAGTGATATGCTCTGGTCTATTAATTGAGCTACTGCATAGAATATGTTGGCAGCATGGCCAGAGGTCTACTTCAGGGGGGGCTTTTGCTTGAAATATGGAAGTGTGTTTGCTTGTGGTTAGTTATTTCAGTTATTACAGAAAATAGGTGGGAGGGGGATTTTTTTTTTAAATGCTCTTTCTCCAGCCCTCTGAAAACAACACCGCAGGTAAAAGGGGATGGTTGGGGGAGCCCCATCCATTCGGAAACTCAGCACAAGGACAGAGTGGAGTAAGATGAGACTCTGAAAGGACACCTACCCATTTACTTAGGGCAGAATTGCCCATACATTAGAATAACCTCCATAAGCTATAGGAAACGGAGTTTGTACTTCCAGTTTTCTCCTACTCATATGCCAGGGCAAAGAGAGGGCAGGACTGTCCTCCCTGAGAGTCAGGGAGGGGGGCTTAGTCCTTTAGTGCTGGTCCTCACTAGGGCGGGGGATCGACTGCAGATACGCAACGATCGCTCGCGTGATTCACGTAGCTGAATTTTGCGTATCTGCAGACAACTTACCGTCCGTCCTCAGGGCGGTGGCAGGCGGCGGCGCGCTCCCCCGTCAACTCCACTTGCGCCTCCCGGCGAGCTGGAGTTCCGGAGTCGACGGGGGCGCCGTGAGCGATCGATGGCTACCCACCAATTCGGCAGGTAGTGAAGACATACCCTTAATCTTCAGATTTCATGAATGACAGCAAGGAGGCACAGAACCTGTGCACTGCCTCTTAGAGCTCACTACAGTGGCCCTCACAATTGCTAAACATCCACTCAGAAGTAGTGCCACTCATCACACTGGGGAACTCCTAGTTTGCTATTACTAATTATATACTGCTTAATAGTTTATAAAAAGTTATAACACCATCAATCTGTAGGGTACTACCTAGAAAAGGTTCTACCCCATGCAGCCTAGCATTTACCCAAACAAAAACTGCAGGCCATCAGACCTTTAGATTATAAAATACTTACTTTAAAAAAAATGGTCTTCTTAAGTCTGAACAGTGCCATAAATGTATTAGTTTATACAGTGTTGTGAGGATCCTTCTATTTTATGAGGTACCTTGCAAAGCTTTTTAGCCCTCAAATATAAAGGAGAACCAGTTCAAGAGACAGAAATGGAAGTTCCTTCCAGGCATTTTGTAAAGAGAGCATGGAGTAATGAAGCCTTTTCAACACAGTTGAGCAGAGAGCACCCTGAACAGGATGTGGTGGTGTAACTTTTGATACTATTTCTCTCAAGCTGGAAGAAAACAATAGTCACTGAAAATTTGAAGATGGCAAACAATTAAGAGGACAGGTCAGTGATAGAGTGATCTGGATTTCCTGGTAAACTGGGTGCAAGCAAACAGTGTTTTTAATATGGCTAAATGTAAACGTGTAACTCTAGAAACAAAAAAATGGGCCAAAAATTTACAGAATAGGGAATTCTATCCTGGGAAGCAGTGACTGTCCACCAGAACCTCCTAATCATTTTTCAATCAGCTGAACACGAGCTCCCACTGTGATGCTGTGGCCAAAAGGACTAAGGCAATCCTGGGATGCACAAACAGGGGAATCTCAAGTAGGAGTAGAGAGATTATTTTATCTCTACGGCTGACAATAGTGCAACCACTCCTGGAATATGGAGTCCAGTTCTGATGCCTGCCATTCAAGAAGGATGCTGGTACACTGGAGAGGGTTCAGAGACTTGATTACAGACTATAAGAATACACAGGGAATAAATATTTAATAAAGGGCTCCTCAATCTATCAGAGAAAGGTATAACATGATCCAATTGCTAGAAGCTGAAGATAGATAAATCCAAACTGGAAGTAATGCATATCTTGTAATGGTTGGAACAATTAACCACTGGAACAACTCCATCACTGATTGTTTTTAAATCACAATTGGATTTTTTTTCTAAAAGATCTGCTCTAGGAATTATTTTGGGGAAGTTCTATGGTCTGTAATATACAGCTCAGACTAGATCATTACAAATGGCCCATCCAAATTAAACAGCCTCTTAGAATTGGTATGGTAATGTATTTATTTACACAGAAAGCAAAAAAAAGTTGTACATCTTACTTCTGTTCCATTCTATGCATCCGATGAAGTGGCCTATAGCCCACGAAAGCTTATGCTGAAATAAACTGGTTAGTCTCTAAGGTGCCACAAGTATTCCTCGTCTTATTTATGGATACAGACTAACATGGCTGCTAATCTTAAACCTAGATGATTACAGTGATCCATTCTGGCTTTGGAATCTATCAGTCTATTAAAGCTGCAACCCAGGTCTGGTTTACCTAAAACTTCAGTTGACCTAGCTATATTGCTTAGGACGGAGGTGTGAAAAATTCACACCCGAGAGACATAGTTAAGCCAACTTAGTCAGGGTGCAGACACTGCTAGGCTAATGGAAAAGTTCTTCCATCAACCTGGCTACCACTTCTCAAGATGTATTTGAGGGTACTCATTACTACTGCAATGGCAGGGGGTGTCCCATCGCTGTAGCAAATGTCTACACTACAGCAATACAGCAGCATAGCTGTGCCACTGCAGCACTTGTAGTGTAGACACAATCCAAGACTCAAAGCTGACTCACCAACAATGCAGATTTATCTGAAATAATTAATACATAGCTATAACACAATTAAGTCTTGTGATCATTAGATAGACAACTGTATTTATACCCTGGGTACAATATGGCTTAGTCTAGAGAAGTGTTTCTTCAGAGAGTAGCTTAAGGCCGTGTTCTAAGCACAGGTTAAAAAAGGCAACTGGAATCTGAAAGAGTGAGCACCGCTGACATTTAACACACAAAGGTCAGCCAGTTGCTAGAGCTAGCACTGCTACACTTAAGAGAAAGGCTGTAGAGAGGATTAAAATAATAGCCTAACATTTTTCTCCAATCAACCAATAGGAAATAAGCCCTGAAGGGTAGAGAATAATTAACATTTAGTTTCAATGCACAAGACGACCAATACCACAGTGTGCGGGTTCTCTCAGCTGACTGGGCAGGAACAGCCAGTTTCCCTCAAAAGCGTGCTAATACCAATAATGCTGGTGCACCAAAAAGGAAATTAATCTAATTTAGATTCATTTTTCTGTTTGAACTGGTTGCTGGGACAGAGCCGATACTGGCCAAACAGCAGGTGTACCAAAGAAGAGGTTTTACTTTTGAGCTAAAAGAGAATTTCATTTCACACTAATTGGAAGACTCATTGCAGATCACATTTTTGCTTGCTTAAGGTTCTGCAAGCCAGCCAACCCTAAGAAGAAGAAAGACGTAACATCACATAATACTATTTGGTTATTTATTCTGATAAACAGTTTAATTTTATGATAAAAGCTTTACCGTATACTAGTAAATGTACTGTAGTATTGAGACAGTTTCGGAGTTTACCCAGGTCTGCCCTCTAACCCTGGGTGACTCTGCACTGCACAGCTTTGGCTCAGAGTCCTGACACAAGCAGCATGCTCACAGCACAATGGTTTCACTCCTGCTTCCACCGGACCAGCTACTCCTTGCAGGGTGACCCCAACGCCCCCTCCAGTCCCACGTCTCCCCAAAACTGTCTCCCCTGCAGCGTCCAGTCCCTCTTACCTCTGTGCGCTCAGTAACACCAATTTCACTGTCCCCAAAAAGCCAGTATACACACCAACTTGTTAGATCAGCTGGGGTTATGCACTCCACCTCAATACATAGCCTGAGATGGTTTGTAGTAAAACAAATATGTTAAGAAACTTCTTAAAGTGATTTAAAAAAAAAAAGAATGCAAGGGATATGAAAAAATTATTTCGCTTATAATCTTATTTCTAGTGTCTAAAATTTAATTCTAGAAAAATTGTTTCTTCCAGTTGGTAGATTCCCCCAAAGTCTTTCAAGCAGATCTTTATATCCCCAAAGTTTATGTCTTCAAAGACAAAGCCCTCCTGGAGGCTCAGCGTCCCATATCCACAAGGGAGCAGACACCATCATACTTTTGCAGTCTCCTGTGGCTTTCAATGCAAATGATCTTCCTGTAATCTCAGAAGCAAGTGAACAGCCCATTGTTCCAGTCCCTGGTCACACCTGGCTCCATTTGCAATTGAGATAAAGAGGCTTTTGCCCTTCTTTACCTGGAAAAAAGGCTGGTTTGCCTCCTTTGTCTGTTTACAGTCTCCAAAACACAATATTAGAGTATCCATAATTTTACACACAATGTCATTACATACATTTCCGAGTGATATCAGCAACTAATGTGTTATATCGTTTGAAAACTAATATTACAAGACAACTTTTAAATTAATATCAGTGCAACAGTGTGAAGTGTATTGAACTGGTCAGGCCAGCTGAGATTTACCGTTCGGTACCAGGGAGCCCTTTGCCATCTGGCATTGGGGTGTTCTTACAGTCACAAGTACATTCTGCAAAAATAATTAGGTTTTAGTATGTGACTTAAACCATAGCATGAATGCATATTTTAACAATAGGAGTGTGCCAGGCCCACAAAAGCGTACTAACACCAATAGTGCTGGTGCACCAAAAAGGAATTATCTGATATGTATTACAGAGGAAGAAAAGCAGCCAAGAATTTCCTAGATGAATTCTAATTTGTTAAGGTCTTGTTCAATAGCTAGTTGATTACTAGAATCCTTTTTATTTACCAAAGTTATCAGCTAAAAATTAGTAACTCCCAAAGCTTTCAACAGATGTGTATCTTAGAAATATTTAGCTGGAAGCAGGGCTGTCCCTAGGGGAGTGTGGGGCCCAGGGCATAGTAACTCGGGGCCTATCTGCCGGGGGGTGCTCTCCCCCGGGCTTAGCCCAAGGCCCCACTCCCACCCCACCTCTTCCCTGCCCAGTTCTGCCCCCTTCCCCAGCAAGCTGCACCCTTGCTCATTCCCCTCGTCTCCAGCACTTTGAGATGCTGTGAAACAGCTGATCAACAGTAGGAGCTGGGAGGGAGGATGGAGGGAAGTGGAGATTGGTAGGGGTGCTCCTCCTCAAACCCCACCTCACTTCCCTGTCCACCACCGTCTCATGAAGCATGGGGCCCCTCAAAGCAGAGGGCAGTCACTCCAGTTTGCTGTACCTAGGGATGGCTCTGGCTGGAAGGGACCTCAAGAGATTATCTAATCCAGCCCCTTGTGCTGAGGCAGGGCCAAGTAAACCGTTCTGGACCACCCCTGACAGATGTCTGGCCAAGCTGTTCGTTAAAACCTCCAATGAGAAGGATTCCACAGCCTCCCTTCGTAACGTATTCCATGCTTAACTCCATAACCTATTCTATGCTTAACTACCCTTATCGTCACACAATTTTTCCTAATATCTAATCTAAACCTCCCTTATCACAGATTAAGTCTTTCTTCATGTCCATTGAAGGTAGAACAAGAACTATTGATCACTGTCCTCTTTATACCATATTTGAAGACTTATCAGGTCCCCACTCAGCCTTCTTTTCTTGAAGCCAAACATACATCTACATCAATTTACCCAAATGCAATTAAAATTATGATTTTACAGTCAACATTACACATACCTTGAAGCTAAAAATAAATTACACCACTGTATGCAGAGCTACCATTATGTCAGCACGTCTGGCAACATTTTTACTCTATGGATGGCTTCTTCTCCAGGTCTGGTCTCCTCAGCCCTCGGTCTGTCACAGAGGATTCCCTAAAGGCAAGGCCTTAGCTGCATGGAAACCCCTCTGGTCACAGTCCTACTCAAGCCCACTCAACAGAGTTTTGGCTACTCTGTCTAGCAGCTTCTTCAAGAGTCAATTAAGGAATCCCCAACAGTAATTTAATTTGCTTGATTGTTATACTCTTTTTCCTCAAAGGAGTCACATGTCTTAAAAACATGCACAGTGGGAATGTGGTTACTAATTTTTACCTAATTAATACTTTAGGAGGAGACTGCAGAGTGGTGCCAACTGAATAGTATCCCCTATTCACTCCCTAATGAATCATTCACTTCAGCCCCCTGCATGATGTCCTTCAACAGGGTCAAGATGCCTTGCTCAACTCATGCTCCACTTAAGATGTTTTACATGTACTGTTTGCTTTGTGAATTAACCAGGATGTCAAAAAAAAAAAAATACACATAACTCACAGGGCTTTGTTGCCGCCCCAAAGACACACAACAAAAACAAACCCACCAGGGCGCAGGGCAGCCAGTGAACCAACGACCCCTCCCCCCTCATGGTGGCTGATGAACCAATCCCCCCACCATATTGCGGACTCAGATATCAGTAGTGATCATACACACATCATGGAGCCAGTCAGTTTCACCTCTGGCATCTGCTGATTCCAAGAGAAGGATTCTGCTCCCAGAACCCTCTTTCGCAGTCCAGTCATGTCAAGCCATGTTCTCACCACTCATTCAGTATGGCCACAGCAATTTGGCACCAACCCAACACTCAATACTGTTCACAATATTAAAAAAGTATACACACACAAGTGTATTTTGTAAGAGCAGTGTTACATTATTAATCCCTCACCACAGCTTGTTATTAAAGCTTCACTGAGAAGTGGAGTGAAACCATCAGATTTTTGTTTGTTGCTGTTTTTTTAAGAGAGATGTGTATGTGTTAAATTCTGTGATCAATTTTTCAGGTGTGCAGTGTCTCACTTATAAAGGTTCAGTTCTTAGATCCATAAAACAAACAGGAACCAGCAATCAGCACGCTCATTGAAAATTAAGATTTGTGTGGCACGGATTTAACACTGCAGACTGGGAGTGCATGAAGTAAAGGAAAAAACGGACACACCCTATTTCAATACACTGACTGTCTTGTGCAGGAAAGCTTTCAGCATCACTGCACCATTATGCTTTCAATGCGAGTATCTTTAGCACTGGCTGAAAATGAATATAGGGCTCAGGAAAGATGCAAGGAATTAGTAAAACTACATAGCATTCCATTATATTTCTGGGGTTCAAGTAAACCTTAACTCAGCTGAGAGATGCTTGGATGAGAACCAAACCCTCTGTACAACAGATCTCTTTTCTAAAACAACCTTTATTATGTTTGTCTATTTTAAATTAGACAATACCTTTTATTGAACTAACCAAAAGTATAGAGGACACTGCTACTTAGAATCATGCTCTTCACACTACAGAAAACAAGCATGGTAAAAAACAGACACAGGCATGAATTCAGACCAAATTTAATTAATATAAAATAAAAGTGTCAGAAGAGAATAGTTAGACAGATGTAGACTGACATGCCGCCTCCTCCTCTTGACAGCTGCCAGAATTACTATGAGAGGAAGCTTTACTGAAACCCTTTAAGGTTAAAAAACCTAGGTTGTTTTGATATAAAATAGCAGTTGCTCCTCCATGATTTTTAAGTTTTCCTTCTTTTATAAAACAGATGCTCCAGGACACTCTAGCTTCCTTAAAGGCCCCCAACAGAGCAACCTTCCTTCTGCTAAGGGCTTGGATTCTGCTATTTGAAGAGTCTGTGCTGTTCAGTCTGTTGTCTAAACATTGTTGGGAATAAGGGGTCTTGTTCAAAGGCAGTGCAAATATGACACGCCCACAAAGCAAGTGAACGTGCTGGCCTCAGCTTTCCCACATCCTGCCTGGCCAGCAGAGATCAAATCTCTGCACAGTATCAAGTGTTCCTTTCTCAATGGGTTTTGTGCTCCATTCTTATGAAAGGATATTCCCTTTGATAAGTAACTCTTTCTGTCCAGGTTTGAAGTTAGACCAAAGGTTTGGACTAATGGAGAATCCACCCAGCATTCTATTACATAGTTATTTTAAACCTACTGTTAAGATTTGTTTCAAAACCTACTATAAGGTGTACAAATCCAACAACATTTACCTATAAAGTACAAACTAGTAATAAATATTCCTACCATTTTCACCTTGTAGGGTATTCTCAGTAAGCCGTCCAAACAAGATCTCTAAGCTAAATTTAAAAAATATTTTAAGAATATTCTTTGGAAACTGAAGGGAAATCTCATTTGGAAGACAGGAGGAATGACAAGAGGAATGAGACTGAATTGTTAGGTAAATGTAATCAATAGTAACATAAAAGCCACTGGGAACTGTTAGCCTTGAACCAACAAAACTACAGCACAATGTAACACATTTATCACCCACCACACAGCACCACAGGAGCCCAAAAAGATGATTTCATCGGATGCGATGAAGTGAGCTATAGCCCACGAAAGCTTTATGCTGAAATAAACTGGTTAGTCTCTAAGGTGCTACGAAGTCTTCCTCATCTTATTTCCTGAAAGAGAAGTATTTTGCATCTTCGCCAAGCTTGCTACCTGACAGTGTGAAAAAGGCTGCAGAATTTTCTTCTCAGACCATCATTAATTTCAGCTCTGTTGTAAAGAGAAAAGCGTAACAAATTAGCACATGAAATGGGGAGGAGGAGAATCAAACATGGGGCAGGAGGATCAGTGACAGGATACAACCTTGTCCCCAGATTTTAAGATATTACAAAAGAGATATTCATCACCTGAAAGTGTCCTCTAAGTAGGAAGATATTAACTCCTCTGTACCCTCAACACATCAAGATTTTGTCCAGGGAAATTAGAATGTTTGCAGAAAGCATATTGCTAGACTGACATTCTGAAGCACTACTCCACTAAGACTAATGATCACAAGGAGCAGACTTACTGTTTTCATTCTTCAACACAAAATTACTTTTTGCTTACATTGTAGGTATTGTGGAACTAATTTTTGAAGTATTACTCTAGAATTGACAGCAGATGTACAGATTCCATCTCCCTCCTAACACACATATCAGGTTTAAGTGCCCATTTATGAAACCCCCCAAGCAGAGTCACATATTCCATGGCAAAACCACAGAACACTGAGACACTCCATGGTTGAAAATTCTGTGACATCTTCAACTAGATTAACAAATTAAGATTTTATTGAATATCAAATTGAATAGTACAATCATAATACCTCAGTTTAATTCCGTTTTCTGCTACTCCATCTTTTAAATTTTCAATGCGCTGCACAATTTTTACTGAAGACAAATAGATGAAGTATAAAAATCGGGGGAAAGCTGGAAGTTTCACAGCAGAGGAGACTTCCTTGGGACTTTTGGCACCTGAGAAAGTGATGCTAACATGATCAGCAATGAAAGTTGCATTTTTAACTGCCATAATTAGGTTACAAAACAAACACTCTGAGATAATAGGACAACTCACACCTCAGAATTGTTGTCCCAAGCTTTCTCCAGACATTGCATTATTGTTCGCATTTGTTTTCTTCCCATCCACAAGGATTAGAAGCCTTTTGTTTTTTAAATAAAAAAAATACTCATTCTGGAATACAATTCTACAATAAATGCCACAGCCACAGAATTGCAGAGTACACAGATCCATGACCATCAGCCGATACAAAATTTAACATGCCTGCTACGAAGGTAGAGCCAATTAATAAAACATCCATTGACCTGCAATAATGTTTGCAAATGGAAGTAGGATCAGCCCCTGAAAATCCAATAGGACTGTAGAATTTTCTGACACACAACCAATTCATCTCTAACTTTTAGTTTAAAGCACTATTGACCTGATAGTACCATTTATACCATGTTCTTGATTTTTAAATTCTATTGTAGAAAAAAATCCAAAGAACTGTTTATTCTTTATTAATCATCTCAACTTACTAGCATTTGCACCTGCACAGTAATACAAGATCTCAAGTTAGGTTTTTAGCCTTTTAAAGTTTTGTTTAAAACGGCTTATCTCACGAATGTAAAGAAGTACTGTCCTTTTTGTTTCCTCCGCAAATGAAAACAAAATGTCTTTGTGCATTTCCCAAAACTCATTTGTTTTTGTTCCTATGGTCAGGATAACCCTAGGTGATTCCCTTCCTGGTGTGCTGACTTCAAGTTGTTTTCACATCCTCCTGCTGACACCATATACAAAACAGAGCTTTCAATGCTTACCGGTAATCTACATATAAATCAAGGCCAATAGGTGAATCTGCATCTATTTGTCTAGCAAAACCTGTTTGCCTGAAATGCAGATTTTAAATCTATTTTGAGTACATACACACAACTCAAATATCCCATGTACATACATCTCACAATGATTATGAGAATCAATAAGACAAATTTTTATTAGATGCCTCACTTTACCTTCTTTGAATAAATACTATGAGAGCCATATGTTGGCTGTAGTGAGTTTGTCAGACGTGCCAGGAGGTATTGTTACACAACAGTGAATCCTTTACCAGAGGGATTCTTAAGGATCTCACAAACCCCAAATATTGCTGTATTAAGAACCTGGAAGTGAAATTAACAAATGAAAGGGAAACTGATTTAACTGATTTTCACTGAAGGAAATGAAAAAAGGAAGTTGCATAAGGATTTAAAAGCAAATAAGATATATAAAAGGTTTAGCTTTTTCTAGTATTTTTCACCTATTAGAAAGAATACTTCAGTTTTGATCTACTTAAACTGTGTATTCCAACTCCTACATTTACGTCAAATTACTCTAGTCAGTTTGATACCACCATCTCTTCCTTATTCTGTTTAAGCTAAATTATTCTACTTTTTAGTTTCTCCTTGTACGCAAAATCTTTATAGACCTTTTCTATTTCTGTTCCTAGATGTCCTCAGAGATGAAGTGCTATTTAGTTCTCAACATCAATTTTAGTTCACATCATCAACAATTTTAGTTCTCAACATCAATTTTAGTTCACAACAGCAGCTCTTTTAACCAGGGATCCTTATGGACTCTGTTACATATCATTTGACAGTTGTCCTTTTTACCTCAGAAATAATTCAAAGCTTCAACATGTTTGCCTAAGTTGACATGGCAGAAATCTGTAGACTTGTACACTCCAGTGTACAACAGACGATGGTAATGCACTCTTCAAGCCTCTCCACAACTCTGGATCTAACATAGCACCAAGGACTCTTCACTAACAGAAATACTAACCGTGCAGTGGTTTTTAATTCTTTGAAGATTGGTTGCCAATACATCTTAGGTTACGTTTTCAGAAACTAATACAAAAGTACTGTCTTACATTACAGCCTGTTATTTAATTGAACAGCTAATTCTTTATATAGGGCCTTATTTGCACCTTGAGATATATTTCCTATCCCCAAAATCCACCTACAGTGAGTTACGGCTGAGATTTTCACTTTTGTTCTTCACCTTTATAATAAGCTTCCTTTGGGCACTGAAATGCATATGGAGTGATTTCAGAATATTTCTTCTCTCTTTGGCTTCTGACAATCAGTTGTGCTCAGTTTGTCATTGTTGCTTGGAGAAGCTTGCTTTATAGGTTTTGTAAGGAGTAAGATTTTATATTAGAAGACAATATCCACCTTTAGAAGACAATTTCATCAATGCACCTATTTTAGTTTGATCTTTAAATGCAACTTTACAACATAAATATGAAAACCAGAGTACAGATGCACTGCAGCATCTGTTCAAAGTGAAACAGTTCATCTGTCAATCTTCCATGTGTACACAGCCACCACTACCGTTCCACATCAAGGATCTATATAGCCACCAACCAAGACCCAATTCTGCAATAAGTGCTGTGCAAGTGCACCACTGTGCTAACAGAACCCCACTGAAGTCAATGGGACACCTCACAGGGGTCTGCACATCCAGAATTATTGCAGTACCATGAGTCAAGCAATTTTCTACATTTGCTGCTCAGATAGAAGCTTTGCAGTCTTCTGCTGATTGATGCCAGTATAATAATTCCTCTTCTCAGGCACAGAATGACATCCATATTCCCATTATGAAGCCTCTCCACTTACCCACTCCCAGAACTTAATATCGCATAAAGCCAACATTGATAAAGTTAGGATTCCTCCACTGAGCATGCTCAAGTAATCAGACATCCAATTAGAGCAAGGGTGGGCAAACGTTTTGGCCCAAGGGCCACATCTGGGTATGGAAATTGTATGGCGAGCCATGAATGCGCACAAAATTAGGGGTTGGGGTGCAAAAGGGATAAAGGTTTTGGCTGGAGCTGCGGATTTTAGGGTGGGAATGAGAGTGCAGGAGGGCTGGGACTGAGGGGTTTGAAGGGTGAGAGAGATCAGGGCTGGGGTGGGGGTTGGGGCACAGGAGGGAATCAGGGATGCAGGCTCCAGGGCGGTGCTTACCTCAAGCAACTCCCAGAAGCAGTGGCATGTTCTCCCTCCGGTTCCTATGCATAGGCGCAGCCAGGCAGCTCTGCACACTGCCCTGTCCGCAGGCGTTGCCCCTGCAGCTCCCATTGGTGGTGGTTGCCAGCCAATGGGAGCCATGGGGACAGTGTGCACAGCCCCCTGGCTGCTACGCGTAGTAGGCAGAGGGAGGATGTGCCGCTGCTTCTGGGAGCTGCGCAGAGCACTGGCATGTGCGGAGCAGTGCAAGCCCCCAATTCCACTCCCGGGCTGGAGCGGGGCAAGCCGTAGACCCCACTTCCCCGCCTGGAGCCTGAGGGCTGGATTAAAAAGTGCATGCAGCCCCCAGACCGTAGTTTGCCCACCTCTGCATTACAGGGTGTAGTAGGCTTTGCAGGAGCTAACTAGCAACAAACCTACAGCTGGCCAATATGTTGATTGAGAACTTACCTCTCAGACAGATACCCCTTCATTATGCACATTACTACATCTTTCCAGACCGAGATATAAATCCCGCCCTTTAAACCCATGTTTTTTTATTTAGTTGCTCCAAACCTTAACTAGATGTTCTGTTTCCCTGGAAAATTTTTCAATGCTAAATATGTATTCCATTTCCAGCACTATATAATAAAGTCACCTAATGAAAACATGCAACCTGCCTACTCACAACTGAGGTTGGGACCCTACAGTGAGTTCCATGTGGGAGATGTTCTGCTAAAAAAAACGTCCTGGGACCCCTTTTTGAGAAGCCTGTACATGCCCAAACTTAATCTTGGGAGAGCAAAGGGAAACTAAGAATTCAGACATGAAAAATGGGACCAAGGAGAGGGGGGAAATGCTCATAGCAGAATAGGCTAGTGTTTCATTTAGTCAAGTATGTGATCTACAGATGAGGCGGAGTCAAGACAGGGAAAAAACAGGTTGCTATTGTATCTTGTAAACTTGAAAGAGCTAAATTCTCAGCAGCTGAAAAACGAGACAGGGATCAACAAAAAAAACCTGACAATATAAGAGAGAGGAAATTGAGAAAAAGTAAATGAGCAGAAAAGGAAACAAATGGAAAAGCGAGTTGGAAACAGAATTTAGATTAGTGAAAGTTTCCTTTGTACAAATGCCTAAGTGTTATGTTATTCTTTGGAAAGCATCCTACAGCTCTTAATCTGAAGGAAAAGACAATATTAGACAGCTAGTGCAATTTAGCCTGAAGTCAAATGGTTGCCTATTGTTCCTCTTGGGCACTGCAGATTAACAGGCAGCTGCAGGTACATTAAAAACCTAAAATGATAACAATGCAAAAGGCTGAGGGTTGTGTATTAATTAGGGCTCCAAGAAACTGGTTTTAAAATGGAGACAAAGTATCTGTTTACAATGACAATGCTATGGGATGAAAGCAGAAGTAAATTAATCATGTATGTGCATGGCATATTTTGCGGTGTCTTTGACATTTGGCCAAACGAAGGCTATAATAATTAAGGAGTTTAAAATCACAACAAACAACAAAAAAGACCATTATATAAAAAGATTCTAATTAAAAAAAATCAAATTCACTACATTCATTTTGATAAAGTTGTCATACCACATATTTTTTGTTTTTGCAGATAATAGCAAAATATTTTTCCATTAAAATTTAATATCTAAGAAACCTGTTTTTAATGTTGTTCCACCTAGCATCATTTCAGGAGACAAGAACCAAAAATCCTGCACATTTTACCTTCATGCTTTGTTCAAATACATTCATTCAATGAGATATTTGCTGAATAAGGCCTGATGTTTGGATTTTAAGATGTTGCACTTTGGGCTGCATGAGAATTTTGAAAATCAGGCACTAGCACAAAATGCAACTGACTTAAAAGCAAGTGTAAACAAAGTGATTTTGCCACTTTATTCCCGTTGTCTAAAATTTAAAGTATAAGCTTAATAAATTGGCTGTTTTAAAAATTCATTATTAATCTTAGTAACAGGTCAGGAAGCTTTTTAATAAGCAAACACATTTTTAACCTGACAACATACATAGGAATTATGTTGTGGGTGTTCTATGCCCTGTGTTATGCAGGAGGTCAGATTAGATGATCACAATGGTCCCTTTTGGTTTTCAGACTAGATCAGTGAATCTTTACATTAAAAATTATTAGCCAGATAATCCACAATACTGGATCCTGACTACATCCTAGAATTAAATTTTAGTGTTTTGTAAAAACTGGCATATATGTGAAGCCCTTTTGGTGCCTCCTTCTATTCTTAAAATAGCATGCTAGAACTCCAAGCTCTATGTTTAATGTTGAAGAAATGACAGTCTATGTTTACACATTAGATTTCTAGATTCAGAAAGTCAAGACAAATAAAAAGTTACAATGGCCTCACATAATTCTGAGCAAATATATTTTAGGAACATGGATAATTATATTGTTTTTAAACTCTTTTAATGCCAATACAAGGTAGTCTTCACTTCTTGTCCGAACAGCTGTGCATGTGCTATTAAGCAGTTGCTAGGTTTCAGGAAACTGCATTCAGTACTACTAGCCAAAATATTTTCTTTACAAAGAATTTTTACAGTCAGTGAAATTTGTAAGAGCTTTGATATCCCAAAGCAGACCAAATCCTGCAAAAGCTTATCACATGTAAGCAATTTTGGCTTCAGCGAGAGACAAGTCTGCAGGATCAAGCCTAACAATGGAATTCTCATATCAAAACAAATTAATAGGCCACCTAGTCTGTTGTCACAGATAACAGCTAATACTCAATGCTTCAGATGAAAGCATTCGAACACCATAATGTATCTAATTATGTAATACCACTGGATATTGTGGCTCATTGACCCCAGCTGGTGGTGAACTTGTGCCATAAAGTATTATAGCCTTGGGGGTTTTTTAGGCTAGACAGAGTAAGTGTAAATGCTACTATCCCTATTGATATAGACGCCTAATCCTTTTTAATCTTTACAACACAATATTCTACAGTAGTGTATTCCTTTAGATTAGTTATACATTGCATTAAAAATGTTTGCTCATTTAAAATTTTTCCTTTTTTCAGATTAAATGCCCTCAGAACATGTCAATCACCATAGAGTTTCTTATGTTGCCCTTCCTAATTCTCTAGGATTTATCTGAAAAGAGAAACCACTGAAGTGGTTGGTTCTCCACATAATGCAATGCATTCAGTAATTTATCTTCCAATCAATGCATCTTCCCCTTAATATCTTCTTATAGGCTACATTATGTGCTAAACAGATTACAACACAACATAGTGTTTACTCCCACCTGGGATCCCAAACCTTCACATGCCACATTCCTCCCCACATATATTTTTCAAATGACCATTCTCACCCTTCCCCCCGGTTGCATGGGAGCTCAGCTCATCACCACCTGAGCAGTCCCACAACCTCACAAAAGGAGCATCAGATACTGGCAAGGGAGAGGGGGACAGGGAGAACCAGAGTGAGAGGTCATAAAACCAGAACCGACACTTATTGGCAAAAAAACCCAAGAGAGATGAGGAAGAGAAACACATAAACCAAGGGCAAAGCCAACTAATGCCAAATTAATGCATCCTCAGAGGGAACAAAGACACACCCCTCCACCCAACCACACACACCCCTCCACCCAACCACACACACCCCTCCACCCAACCACACACACATACACACACAATGGCCATGTCTATATATTTTTAATGTCTTAAGACAGCAGTGTCCAGGGGAGACTGAAATACACATTTTAAGGAACAGCAGAGTGCACAGGGCGGGAGATTTTACCTTCCAGCGGGGAGCTATCGGCCCACGCCAGCCATCTGGCAACCCCGCAGGATGCCCCTTTGCGCAACCCAGTCGCCCCAAAAGGCGGACACGCCGCCTGCAGCGCAGAATACAAGTCTGCACCTGCGGGCTGGGATACCCGGGTCTAAGCCTGGGGGGCTGGGTTTAGTGCAGGGCTGCTGGGGGGGGGGGGGAGGAGGGGTCGGTGAGTTTTGATGTACAGGGGGTCAGAGGAGAGGATCTGGTCCTGTCTTCTGGCATGACACACACACACACAGGGCACACACACACACACAGGGCACACACACGGCACACACATACACACACACACACACAGGGCGCACACAGGGCACACACGGGCAGGGCACACGCACGCGGAGCCCCCGCCTCAGCACGGGACGGCCCGGCGGGGCGGGCACCCACCTTGTCCCAGCTGAGCCACTGCGCGACCGCCTTGTCCAGCTGCGCGTCGCCGGTGCTGCGGGCGATGAGCAGGTTGGAGTTGACGTCCCCGTCCCCCATGGCGGCGGGTCGCAGGGGCGGCGGGCGCTGGGGAATCACCTGCCGGCGCCCCGCGCGGCCCAGGGCATCGCCCGGGAGGGGTGGGCGTGGCTCGGGTGCCTCAGCCGGGGACAAGGCGGCGATGGCGCAGGGGGCGCGCCCCACCCAGTGCAGTCACCGGCCGCCGGGCGCCCTCGCGCCGCCTCAGAGTAACGGTCCCTCCGCGAGCCGAGCACCAACAACACCACCAGCCGCAGCCCCGCCCCTCCTCTGGCCCCGCCCCAACAGTCGCCGCAGCGGCGTTCCAGGCCCCGCCCACCCAGAGCAAGAGGCACCGCCCCGGCACGGGCGCTCCTGGCGCCGCGCCCCGCCCGCCTCCGACTCCGGCTCGCGCCGCCCGTCCCTGTACTGCCGCTCTCGCGGTGCCCCACGGGAAATGTAGTTCTCCCTCCCTTCGTGGGTCGAGATGTGGGCGCAGCATAGGGAGAGGAAGGGACTCTACTTCCCGGCAGTGCCTGACATCAATGGCAAACTCCACCTGGATGGCAGTGGGATGGGGCCCAGTGCACACACCACCAATGATGTGCGGCCACCTCTGGGGTGGGGAGCAGCTGCTGAGCACTAGCCAAGAGTTTAGGACAGGAAGTGCAAGTCACAGAGCAGCTGAGTGGGCTCAGCACTTGGCAGGCAGAATTCCAAGAGCCCATCTGCTTAAAAAGGAAAGCCGGAGGGTTTGCCATAAGTAAATCATAGCTCTTCCTCTCACAGGCACACCTGCCCAGAAGGTGCCATTAGCCTGGGTATCAAGGGGTGGAGGGGGTGTGATAGAGTCTATGAAATCATAAATGATGCGGAGAAAGTGAACAGGAAAGTTATTTAACCCTTGGCATAACACAAGAACCAGGGGGCACCCAATGAAGTTAATAGGCAGCAGGTTTAAAACTAACATAAAGAAGTACTTCACACCATTCACAGTCCAACTGTGGAACTTGTTGTCAGGGGATGTTGTGAAAAGCAAGACAAGAATAACCAGTTCAAAAAAGAATTAGATAAATTCCTGGAGAATACAGGCTTCAATGGCTATTAGCAACCCCATGCTCTGGGTTCCTAAACTGTCAGCTGCCAGAAGCTGGGACTGGACACCAGGGATTGGATCACTTGATAGATTGCCATGTTCTGTTAAATCCTTCTGCACTATCTGGCACCAGCAACTGTTGGAAGACAGGATACAGGACCATGGGTCTGACTCAGTAGGCCATTCTTATGTTTGGAAAATCCACATATTAAACAGAGAAAATCCTCTCCGATTGCTTCATCATTCCTTCCTTTTATGTTGGCTCAGAACACTCAATAGCCAGGTGCTCAGAACACTCAAGGAGCAGTTATTGCCAGTTACACTGTCATCTGTTCTACTTGCAAATCCCTAGAACATCTCTAAAGAAAGCGAGGAATACTTGTAGCACCTTAGAGACTAACTAGTTTATTTCAGCATAAACTTTGGTGGGTTTATGAAAGAAAGAAAAAAAATTGTACATTAGCATACCAATTCTAAGAGAGCTGTTAAATGTAGATGAGCCATTATCAGCAGGAGAAAAAAATACCTTTTGAAATGGATTTTTTTCTTTCTTTCTGTGTGTATAAATGCATCTTACTTCTGTTCCATTCTATGCATCCGATAAAGTGAGCTATAGTCCACGAAAGCTTATGCTGAAATAAACTAGTTAGTCTCTAAGGTGCTACAAGTATTCCTAGCTTTCTTTACAGATGCAGACTAACATGGCCGCTATTCTTGAACCTAGAACATCTCTGTGATCCAAAGAGGCTGTTCATCTCATCCATTTCCCAGCAAGTGAGGAAAAAGCCCTTCATCTAAAAACGAAACCCTTTGTTCAGCAGCATTTCCAGCTGTGCCTCAGCGGGAGTTAAACCACCACAAAAAGAAAATAACTGATGTCCCCTCTGCCCCCGCTCAGGTTGAATTTGCTCACATGCCCTATCAATTCCCCACTAAGCCATTGTAGTGATCACATCTCTGCAGCACATCCTTGCTTCTGTTTCCATAGTGATAGGAGGCACTGACTGCAGAGAAATGTGATGGTTTCAGTCTCTGGCCAAACCATCGGTGAAGGAGGCGGGGAATGTGGTTTATGAGCTGTGCAGGAAAACAAAAGCCTGACCTGGTAATGTCAGTCTAAGGACTAGTTGTAATCAAGGGAGATAAAAAAACAGTGGGGATATCACAGTTGTGGGTATAAGAAATTCGGGGGGGAGGGGCTAGAGAATGAGAGGACCAGGGAGGAGAGACAATGGAGGGATGCAGTGTGGGTGGAAGAAGAAGGGAACAGGACCAAAAAATGTGAGAGACAACTCAAATGGGAGGCAGGCAGTTTCAGTTAAATACTATGTACCAGGATAATAACAGAGGTTATTTAAAAGCTTAAGGTAGAGGAGGGAGCTATCCATCCCATGAAAAATGTTGATCTAATTTTACAGTGGTTTGGGCCAGTCTCAAGGATTTTGAGTCAGCTTCCTGAGACACCCTGTTTTCTGGCTGCAAGATATAACTGATTCCCCTTCAAGGCAATCGGAATTGATACCCTGTGGCAACAGAGTTAGGCCTGAGGATTTTGGTCACTTATAAATCCGCCACACACACCCTGCAACCAACTTGACAACAGTTAGGCCGCTGCTGTGCTGAGAACATTGCTGTCATTCTGACTTCTTGTGCTCCTCGTCTGTTTATATCTAGCTGTTGTCTCTTGTCTTGTTCTTAGACTATAAGATCCTTGGAGCAGGGACTGTCTTTTTGTTCTGTGTACTACAGTGGGGCCCTGGTATATGACTAGGGCTCCTAGATGTTACACTAATGTAAATAATAATAATAAAACATACCACTGTAGGAAACTCCAGAAATCTAGACCATCCCTTTCCCTTGATTTCTTGCTCACAGAGCCTGGGGTGACACACCTGTGCGTGACAATCACCTGGAAAACAGCATGTCATTTATAAATTTAAAAAACTCAATGGAAGAGTTTATTTTTACTTCCTCCGTGAACATCTGGGTCTCACAGCACTTACCGGTACAGCACTGGCCACAACATCTAGGGTCATGTTTGGAACTCATGGGAGCCATCCAAGTGTCTCCAATACTAGAATATGGCCCTTGGCATTGTTAATAGAGCAATGGTTTCTTTTTCGAGAGCTTTGGATGGGAAGGACTGTGCACACTGTGAGGCTCGTTGGTAGAAAACAGATAAAAGCCATCTGGAGGGACTCCAAAGCAAGGCAATAAACTAAAAGGATTACAGGCTATAGTGGTTGGACATGATTAAGGGAATTTTATATGTTCATCCTAGAGAAAGGACGACAATGTGGGACATGACAACTGGCTCGATATATGTCAGGGTTCATAGCACCAAAAAGGGGAGGAATTGCTGATGCTGGCTAAGGGGAGTAATGCAAAGAAGGTAACCTAAGGCCAGATTGCATCTGTCCCTGTGTAGGTGTACAAGAGAGACGAGGATGTAGCATTCCCTCTGTCTGCCTTGCCCTGCATAGGGGCCAGACACAATCACAGTCCTTGCACTCAAACAGGACAAGGGCTGCCTCAGGCTAGTGACTGCATTGGTATTAGCCTTCCCAAGCAGGGAAGAGATCCTTGGCCCCTGATCCTTCTCCACGCTAGCCAGGGACTGACCGTATTCAGGGCAGAGCATATGCTGCCCCCTGTAAAAAGGTGTAACAGAGGCAGCCTGGAAGAATTATTCCTATAAGAGGGGGAGGAGTCAGCCAGAGGGGACCAGTGCTGTGCAAAAAGGGCGATGCGGGTCAGGTAGGACATGTGGCTGAGGGGGCTGGGATAATGCTGTTTCAGTATATCTCTGCCACAGCTTCCACCAATGGAGCTTCAGCAATAGAAAGACCCCCTTCCCCTCCCCACAGACACCTCCCCCAGTGTGGTGGGTGAGGTCAGTGGTGCAACTGACTCTCATTTTAACCCAGTGTTGCAAACTTTCATGGCTTTAGCTGGAAAAACAGAATGCTAAATGCTCAGAAACCAAAAGGCAAGTAAAAAGAACCCAGTTTTTATTATTTTGGTAAATGTGATGATTTTTAACTTAATCTTACAATTTTTGGAGTCAGACTCATGGTTCTGAATGTTGGAGATTGGCAATACTGTACTCTAAGCTTGTAGAGCTGAAGCAAGCCCTAAGGGCAGGCCTGCACAACTCGGAAAACATCCAGGGCCATATTACTGGAAAAAAACCAGCTGCGGGGTGAAAAGCCCCGCCCTCGCCCCGCCCCCATCCGCTTCTCCCCACCCCGCTTGGCTTGCCCCACCCCTATTCACCCCGCGATGGCCACACAGTGAGCCCATGTGGGCCGCATGTGGCCCCTGGGCCGCATGTTGTGCAGGCCTGCCTAAGGGGAAAATGTAACAGTAGAGTCAATTGTCCAACGGGACAAATAGCCGAGAAAGACCAAGGAAGCAACATCACTAGAGATAAACATGAACTGACTAACTGGTGTGAGAAGGTTTGTGCAGCCTGCCTAGTGTTTCGGAAAGTAGAGGTGAATTGACTCTCTGTCCCAAAGCAGAATATACAGCTGCCTACTCGCATTCACCAGGAATTCCAAGGAGCAAAGCCACAGAGAACTGTAAAAAGAGCATGGGTGACGTCCTGAATTCTGTGTGTTTGGATCACCCTGGTACCAGGCACCCTATGGCTAGCCATTGTGATGAAAAGGGAACCTGGCTGGCTGAAAGGAGCCTTTTCTGGATGTTCAGCACCTCTAAAGCTTCTCTTTCCACTTGCGCGACAAGTGGCTTGTCATGAAGCTAGGAGTGGCCAGTGGGTGTGGCATATTGACAGCTGCAAAGAGGTAGGTGACCACTGTTTAGGCCAAAAAAACTTGTTTATTTTAAAATGCAGAGGAAATAATCTCTTTGAAAAATTAAAGCTAATGTGTCGTTTAAAATAATAAACTTCAGGATTTGCATGTCTATGATCTAGTGAACAAGAGTTTACTGCTGTTCCTCAATGGGAATTTTATCATGCCGTCAGTGGGACTACAATTAGCCAAAAGGTATCCGCGTCATATAACTAAACATTCTGAATAGTGATGCGTCATTTTTTAACTTTTTTAAATGTATTTTACTTTCCAATAAGTGTAATACGTCTTCATGACTCAGTGATATGGTCATTAGTCAAACTGCAGTTGTACGTGCAAAATCAGTTAGTGTAATCCAACAAATCATTATAATGAACTGGATCCCTACATCATCTGGTATAAATTAGGATAGCACCATTGACTTTAATGAAGCTGCTCTGGTTTACATTTACAGCTGAAATTCTGGTCCTGAATTTACTAGGTACTATTTTTTTTACAGTATGGCCAGTGTTTTCATTATACTTTCATTATAATCACTCTGCAGGTCATTGATTCCAGATTCTTTAAATCCTATTCAGTATTGGCCTCCCATAATGTTTCCATTTACATCCCTTCCCACCTTCAGGTTTTCTTAGCAATCAAGATCATGCACGATATACACAGTGGCTCTCTTGAGAATTTACCTGCCAGCAAAGTCAGCAGTACTGTACATATCCAGGCCCTTGTTCAGCCGTGCTCCTTTTGTCTCATTATTTATTTAGCCTGAATGCCCCAGGATCATTCTGTGCCTCTCAGTTTACCTGGTAATGATACTGCGGTAACCCAATTCCGTTATTTGTCTCTCTAACAGTAAGGTGTTTCCAGAAACCCAGGGCAACCGTAAACCCATTCAGTAACAGCATCTCAGCCAAATGACTAGCGGACTGCAGGGAGGAATGATGTCACTTGGTTTCTGAATGAAGCTTCCAATCTGATTTGGGGTCAGATCATCTGTGCTTTGTCTCGATGAACCAGCAAAGGGCTGGAGGGTGCAGAACAAACAAAAGGAAGAGGCAGGGAAATGTGAAGGGCTCTATAGAAATAGGCAGAGGGATTAGGAAACAGCTTTAGAATTCTGCAACTTAATTCTAATGTTATTGATGTCAGCCTAGTAGAGGACTAATCCTGCCCCCAGACTGAAGCTAATGATAAATACCCCCTGACCTTGCTGAGAACAGGATTGGGCCCTAAATACACAGATGCAACAGAATATACGTTCTGATCCACCCATTAATATTCTGCCACCAGATTGCAAGGAGGGTTGGGATGATTTCCCTGCCTCTGAGTCAGTCACATCCACTTTCTAGATACTGGTAATCACCCTGCCAGAGAGGACATCTCCTGACAGCTCATACCAATATTTCTCAGGAGAACTGGATTTTTTTTTCTTTTTCTGTCAAGTGATTTGCCGGAGGAAAGACACCGGGAGTTACATTCTTCTCTCATGTCCATACACCCAACCCTGCCAACAACAGAATGTGACCCTGACTTATCAGGTTAAGGGAATTTAGGACTCAGGATCTCCCTGCCTCCTAATCCTGTGCTCTAACTATTCGAGTAAATGACAATTTATAGGTTAGTGTGACTGAGTACTTAATCTAGGCTTTAATCAGTGGCCGCATACATGAACTAGAAGTATTTACAGGGAGTTAAATAGTACAGTAGGCTAGTGTGCTAGCTGTTCACCTCTGGAGACCTGAAAGAAGACTTGGTTTAGGTCACAAATGAGTCACACTCTTACTAGCAACCTCGTTCCTAATGGCTGTTTTATCCACATCACAAATACCACACAGTTCAGCAGGAGACCCAGTCTCTGCTGAAGAGTCCGAGGAGTGGAACGGCCGGGGGGGGCGGGGGGAGTGTAGGTTACATGACTGAGGTGCATAGACAGAGCAAGGTGGAGTTTTAGAGCTGGTTGGTACAGATCATGGTTCAGCGATGTGGAAAGGTGATACAATACGTTTTCCCTTCCTGCTCCGTTTATCTTCTTCCCCTCACTCTTGGCAGTGTGCCTTTTGTCAGACTGCCCCTGTGCACAGAGCAGTCTCCTTGGATTCATCTGACTAGAAGTCTCTTTCCTTCAGCAAATTCCTCCCTAAAACCTAGCTCTTCATGTAATCCTTCCCGTCTCCTTGTCATCACCAATAACCCTCACACCCTCCCTCACCTGCACTGTTGTCCATTGTCTTCCCCTCTCCCTGGCGAGGAGGCAGAAGGCCCTCCCTCCTGGGATTCTCTGCAATCTCCCACTTGTGGGAAGTGTTCTGGGCTCCATAGCCAGGCTCCACTTTCTGTCACTGAAGGAGATGATGCAAAAGAGAAAAGAAACCACCCGGGTGGGGAGAGATTCACATAGAGGGATGTATGAGGGGGCAGAGCGGCACTGCTAGAATAGCAGCAATGCATAATGGCTTGGAACCAAATACATTCCCTCACTGCCCAAGTCAAGAGGGGCAAGAAAGGCTACTGAGAAAGCACATTCAGCTTCAGCATAGCCATTCCATGCATCAACTCCCTGGGGAAGCCTGCTTCACTAAGTATCTTTGACAGCTTTAGATGCCAGAAGGAATGATCTGTCAGGCATTTCCAGTGTAACTGGTTTCCCCATGCAGGCTATTGCATGGACAAGCTTCTGGCAATATTATACGCTGCAGGGTGGGGGGGACACCACTTACGTCAGGCATAGAAAACTTAGTTTTCATAATTATATTTTCCATCATGCATTTAGAAACACTTGGACAGCTCTGGCTGTGATGTGGCTTGACCATTTTAGTGCAAAATTGTGTCCTAGATTAGAGGTTCAGAGGAAGGTGAGGAGAATAACCAAGGGCCTGGAAAAACTCTCATATGAAGACAGATTGAAAACAGTGGGCTTGGTACCTTAGAAAGGAGATTACTATGAGTGGGCACGATAAAAATCTATTAAACAATGAATGGCCTAGTGAAAGTAGATCAGGAACTTCTTTCCCCTATCTCCATAACACAAGGACAAGGGGACATTCAATGAAATTAAAAGATGGGAAATCTAAAGCTGATAAAAGGAAACACTTTTGCATATACTGTGTAATTAGACTGTGGAATTCATTGCCACAGGAAGTCACTGAGACCAAGAATTTAACAGGATTCAAAAAGGATTGGACATTTATATGGATAACAAGAATAGCCAGTTTTCTTGTGATTCTCCTGCAACTCCCTTTTTGGCAGGACCCCCAATTTGAGAAACATTGGTTTCTCCCATGAAATCTGTATAGAATATGGTAAAAGCACACAAAAGGCTAGATGTCACAGCGGGAGACCAGATTTCACAGTCCTCTTGGTAATAGTGACCATAATATAGTTAAATTTAACACCCTTGTGGGGCAGGGGAACACCACAGCATCCCAACACGGTAGCATTTAATTTCAGAAAAGGGCGCTACACAAAAGTGAAGAAGTTAATTACACAGAAATTAAAAGGTACAGTGCCAAAAGTGAAATCACTGCAAGCTGCATGGAAACATTTTAAAGACACCATAATAGAGGCTCAACTTAAATGTATACTCCAAATTAAAAAATACATTAAGAGAACCCAAAAAGTTCCACAGTGGCTAAACAACAAAGTAAAAGAAGCAGTGAGAGCCAAAAAGGTGTCGTTTAAAAAGTGGACGTTAAATCCTAGTGAGAAAAATAGAGAAGAGCCTAAACTCTGGCAAGGGAAGTGTAAAAATATAATTAGGGAGGCCAAAAAAAGATTTGAAGAACAGCTAGCCAAAGACTCAAGAAGTAATTGCAAAAAAAATAAATGTTAAGTACCTCAGAAGCAGGAATCTTGCTAAACAACCAGTGGGGCCTCTGGACGATCGAGGTGCTAAAGGGGCCCTCAAGGACGATAAGGGCCATCGCAGAGAAACTAAATGAATACTTTGCACAGCTCTTCACGGCCTAGGATGTGAGGGAGATTCTCAAATCAGATTTTAGGTGACAAAGCTGAGGTAACTGTCCCAGATCAAAGTGACGTTAGTGAAGGTTTTGGAACAAATCGATAAACTAAACAGGACCAGATGGAACTCACCCAAGAGTTCTGAAGGAATTCAAATGTGAAATTGCAGAACTACTAACTGTAGTCTGTAACCTCTCATTTAAATAAACTTTCTGTATCAGATTAGTGGAGGATAACTAATGGATGGCAATTTTTAAAAAGGGCTCCAGAGATGATCCCGGCAATTAGAGGCCAGTAAGTCTGAGTTCAGTACCGGGCAAACTGGTTGAAACTATGATAAAGACCAGAATTGTCAGACACATAGTTGAACATAATGTGTTGGGGAAGAGTCAACATGATTTTGGAGTCTTTCCAGTTATTTCAATGGGCTTTGAATCAAGCCCTCCGGAGCTTCTTGCAGAGTAATTTACTACTTAATGTAGTAAATTAGTGTGACAGATGTAGTAGAGGGTGGCATAATTGGGCTCTTTGTGAGGACAGGAGATGATAAAAGCCCTGATATGAGCAGAAAATGATACATGCGGAAAATACATATGAAACAGAAATAAAATAATAATAATGGGCCACATCTTCAGCTTCAATGGAGCAGCACTGATCTGAAGGTACGAGTCATAATCTCTAAGGCAGGAGCTCGCCTTTTTTGCAGGTGGTTGAACAGTGCCTCGTACTTTGAGGGAGCTACTAGACCCATAATGTCAGACATACCCATATGCCCTGAGTGTCATGCCGTTCCAGACGCACACAGCAGCTTTAAACCTGGTTTAACCAGCCACATGAAGGTTCTCAGTGTGCCGGGGAACACTTGGGTCATGCAGATGGACCATAATAGCTCCTAGTCCTGTGCTTGGTGTACTGGAATAGACGGCCTCACTAAGAATCACCGCCCCCACTGGGTGAACAGGCTGATCCTCCCTCAGCGGATTGGACAGACCCTAAGTTTGTTGGGTGCAGATTTTATTGAGACATTTACTGGATTTTTAGATCCGTCCTTTAACTAACATTGGATCGACTTGTTGTTTGCTCCTTTAGCTAATGTGTTTCAATTTTGTGCTCTCAGAATTCTGAGTGCATTTTATCAACCTATATAAATAAACAAAAGGACAGGACGTTGGGATAAATTTGTCCCGACAAAGGAAAAATGGATATTATTACTATTGTTACACGCCCATCTGTGTGCCTGGCACTTTCTAGAGTTGGAGTGTTGATTTAAAGGGCCAGCCAGACAAGCTGGTGTCATAACCAGTTCATCCAAGTGTAGCAGGGTGGTTACCCGCTCCCAACCAGAAGGGCTTAAAACAGCCCAGGAAAGGCCTGGGGCTGGGAGCAAGCAAGATCCAGAGCTGATTGGGAAGCAGGCTCAGCTGGGTGGCCAGGCCCCAAACAGACCAGCAGGCCCTTATAAAAGGGCTGAGAGGCAGGAACCTGACAGATAGAGTCTCGTCTTGCTGTAGAGGTAGACAGGCCTGGCTGCTGGGGAGCTTGACAAGGTACCCAGAGTGGTGCAGGGCTGGGGCAAGGCAAGAGGGGCTGGGGGAGCTCTGGCCTCGAAACCCCCAGGCTGCAGGGCCTAGGGGACGGCCCAGCAAAGGGTACTGAGATTGCAGGGGACAGACCATAGATACAGAAGCAGCAGGCCAACCCCCCTTGCTGGTGATGAGTGGCAATGATACTGCAGTCTGCCCTAGTGAACGGGGGTAAGTGGTGACTGACAGTTGCCCAGACTGAGGCAAGGCGGGGGTAGGGGGTGAGGGTTCCCTGGGGAGGGGAGACCCTGAGATTGTGGGGGTACTGCAAGGGTGCAGCACCCCAGGTAAGAGAGTACGAGGGTCCGGGAGGGACACGGGGCACAGTGCAAGCGGGACCTGCAGAGGGCGCTTCGGACGCTGGAATGAGCTAATTCCCTGCATATACCAGCAGGAGGCACCACAAGGTGAGTCGCCACACTGCTACACCAAGACAAAATAGCCAGCATCAAGAAACGTGAGGGCTAGCACCTCATGGATAATGGACATCGGCCTGGGAGACTTCAGAGAAACAGCCAGAATGCCTGGCAGGGAGAAGGATGAGAAGCAAGGGCCGGCGTGACTGATGAGAAAATATTAATCTTGACCATTAACATGACTCCACCTGAGCTCTGTGAGGATGGGTATGAGCCACTGTTCCCTCTAAGCTGTGTGCATGTGCGCGCACACACAGACCCTAAACCCCACACAACGGCAAAACACTGCACACACAAAAATTTGCACAGAGGACATTTTTTGCACACATGGCCTGTCAAAAATTAGAGGGAACATTGGTCTGAGCAAGGAGTTAAAAATATGAAACAATTGTACTTAGCTTGAACTCTCGGCCAAAGACAAAGACAAACAAAACTGCTATGAGGAGACCAATTATACCACCCTTGCTCACAATGATAGTGTCGTACTAAACAAGTATCAGAGGGGTAGCCATGTTAGTCTTTATCCGCAAAAACAATGAGGAGACCGATGGCACCTTAAAGATGAACAGATGTATTTGGGCATAAGCTTTAATGGGTAAAAAAACCACTTTTTCAGATGCATGGTTCAAATAAGGTGCTACTGGACTCCCTGTTGTTTTTCTACTAAACAAGTTATCTTGTTGAAAGAAATGGAACTCTGGGTAGTGAGGTTCTAATTCAGAGACTCCATGATGTCTTCTAGGGACTCTGCAGTTGTTATTGATTTTACATGGAAGCCACTCAGATACTATAGTGTGGGGCAGCAGTGTAAAACCAGTAGTTAGCTAGATAATCAGCGTGAGTGAAGGTTATACAATTAAACCATAGTTAAGGCCAAACTTTCATTACAGAGGATGCTGGAAACGTCTGGTGGAAAATGAAAGATCAGATTTAAAACTGAACAATCTGCCTGAAGACCAGCTAGGATTTTCACTACTAAGCTTCCTCCTGAATCGCCCCTCTGATATATGGTCTGTATTACCATATATCTCCAGAGGTGTGTGGAGGGTCTCCTATATTTTCAAGGAAAACCCAGCTATATAGAGATGCTTAACACTGCGTGTCCATTAACTTATCAGTTCTATCAAAGATGGACAAAGCTGTTTATGTTTGTATGTGGTACACTCATACAGTACACATGCATCTGTTATATAATAAATATTATATGAAGCTACAATCTAGTATTGCATTAACTTTGCTTGATGTCCTGTGTTATCTTCTCTCTGTCTTTTGTAATAATGATCTTATTTCGTTCTATGTGATGTCTGTTTTTATAGAAGCTGTGATGGGGTGTGTAATGGTCCCTTGGTGTTATCTGGTCTGATCTGCTAGGTGACTCCAATCCTTGACTCTGGGAACCAGCCTTACCCTGCTCTGCTGTGAGAACCCTACTCCCGGATTGTTCATGCACAGCCTCTAGCATGTAAGCTGCTCCCAGCTACGTGAATGAGCACTTTTGGCCAGCTGCTGCTTGGATTGTGCAACCGAATGACACTAGCCAATATCTCCGGTCCCAAACACAACCCTAGGAACCTCTATCTTGCAGTTATGTTCACTGGACACTGCAAGCTTATATGAGTTTGTCAATTTAACAAAGAAATTGATATGTACCAGGCTTATCTCTGACACACTTCAAACCAAATGAACTGCTTCAGGTAGAACAAATTTATTAACTAGAAAAGATAGATGCTGAGTGATTATAAATCAAAGCACAAGTCAGATTTGGTCAAATGAAATAAAAGCACAAACACATTAGAAGCTGATCTTAACACTTTCAATACCCTTACAAACTTAGATGCTTTTCACCACAGACTGGTTCTCCCCTTTGATCAGCGCTTCAGTCGCGTGGTGGTATGTCTGTAGTGTAGATGGAGGTGAGAGAGAGCATGGCAAACGTCTCTCCCTTTTATCATGTTCTTTCTTCCCTCTTGGCTTTGCCCCCCACCCCCACTTCAGAGACAGGTGAGCATTACCTCATCGCAGTCCCAAACCGACTAAGGAAAGGGGGGTGACTTGCTCAAGAATCCAACAGCTCCTTTGTTGCTGCCTAGGCCAGTGTCTTTGTTCCTGTGATGCTGGGCTCGGTTTGTCCCATACATGTCTTGATGAGGTGTGAACTGCCCCTCTGCTCTTGGAGAGTTTTTATCTGGGCCTCTGCTCCTGGAGAGTATTTCCTGGGCTTTTTTAAAGCCATGACAACACATTTTCAGCCTCATAACTATATACATGAAATTACAACCTATAACATTACTATAACAACACTGCTCCATGCATCATGAACCTTCGGAAGATACCCGACATGACAAACTTTTCATTGGATACCACATAATCATATTATAAGGATGAACATGGGATGTAGGATGTTCCTCCGAGGTATAGAGCGTCACAGGGTGTCTGCCCTCTACAAGGCCTGAAGGGGTAAATTAGGCCAATTAACCTATATTCCACATCTGGAGGAGATTCAGGGAGTGCTAAGGCCTAATTTGCTGATAAAGTCCAGCTGGGGGAGGAGCTGGGCTAGGTTTATAAAGCCAGGAAGTTGGCAGCCAAAAGTGGCTACAGGGAAGGAGTCCCTGGGAGAAGGGAGGTCTGTCTGAGATCACAGAATTCAGTAGTCTGTAGTTACTCATGGGAGGAGGGAGTTTGAGCTGTTACACCCACAGTGGGAGGAACCAGAAATGGTAGAAAGGAGTCCGGGGGAGGAGCAACAGGTCTGAGGGAAAGCAGACGGCAGTTGCCCAGTGCTGGTTTTCTGGACTAGAACCTGGAGTAGTGGGTAGGCTTGGGTTCCCCTGCTAGCCATAGGAGAGGGGGGAAGTGACACTCTCAGGGGAAGACTCCTGAGATCGTTCGTGTGGAAGAACTTTGGTACCCTGCAGGGGAAAACTGCTGAGTGACCTGCCTGGAGGGCTAAGCCACCAAGAGCAGGCTGCAACTCCTGGAACCAGAGAGGAGCCAGAGGCCCACAGAGAGAGGCAGTGAGACTGCATGCAACCGTGGGAAGGGGGGCATTGACCTCGTGAAGCTAATCCCCAGAAAGGCCAGAGGAGGCGCCATTCTAGTGGTGAGTCGAGCGCTCCATCCTAGAGGCGTTGAAAGTGACTGGCCAATCTGATTATTTCTGAGAAGTACTGACTGAGCTCCTCCTGGGGATGAGTTTTTTCTCCCCTGGCTCTGGGGAAAGTAATAAATAATACACGAATAACATAAATACTCTTTTGCACTTCTACAGCAACTTCCACCAGGGTTTACAATCAGCATGGAAGGCAGCCGCACAGCGCCCCATGTGATATAACAAAGTGTTATCCCTAAGTCACAGATGGGGCATCTAAGGCACAGAGACACTTTGTGACTTACCTACGGTCTCCTAACAGACTCAGGAACAGGAGCTGCATCTCCTAACTCCTGCATGTGCTTTGTCGTAAAACCACCCCTATCCCACAGAGGTTTTTTTAGTGGGCTTTGGTCAAAAGTTGAGCTCAGCTCTTTGGCCATGCCAGAGAAAACCAGCCGATATAGAGTGGGGGCACTGAGCGATATTGCTGCAAGGTGAAATGCTCTGTTGCACCAGGGATGTGCCTGGTGCCACCTTCCAGCCAGTAGTGCCACCTAGAGGTACTCTACAGAGCTGAGCTTCTGAAAGACAAAAGCTGAAGAATTTTGCATCCATTGGGAAATGCTGCCTTTGGGCTGCTTTAATAGTTCATCTAATCACTACAAACCAGACTGGAGCCCACCCTTACATGGCTATCACGGATGTACTGGGTGGGAAGCAAGACCCTGGCCACACTCCCACTCCCCTCTGCTGCCTTTCCACATTACAGTTGAAGGCACGGGAGAAGGAGAGGAGTTGCACACCTGGCATTACACCTCCACCCCCAGCCCATGCAGGTGGATGGGAGAAGGTGAAGAGGGGTAGGAAACGGGTGGAATCTTGGCTTTGCTCCCCCACCCCAATACAACATGCTTAATTATTCGCTCCATTTAACTTTCTGGGTACTGAATTTAAGATGGCCTCTGCTGTGCATATAGGAGGGATTAGGGTTACACTTCTTTCTGGGGAAAGCCTATACTCCACTATGTCTTCCAGAGAAGTTTGCAGCTGGATCAAATGCACAAGCAGACATCTCAGGGTCCAATTTACAAGCATTTAACTCTGCTAAGACATGGATTGTCATAGACACAGCCGATGTGTCTTCTATAACCTGAACATCTAGAAATGCATCTACTGGCCTACCCCTGACATCAAGATAATACATGCAATGACTTAATACTCGATGCCCTTTTGCATCGGTGCATTCATCAGACATGTAGGCACATTTTTTGAATGTGGTAAGAGAGTTCTTCACTTTTTCCACTGCTGAGTCTTTCAGTGCATGATTCTAACCAGTCCACTGAGTTTCTTGCAGAAGGATAGTGCGGATTTGCTGGTCTTGGTCGGAACCAGTGTCCAACTTCAGGGTTAACAAGTGACAATGCATTGACCTCCACTTGTAGCATGTGGTAGCTTTTGCTTAACTAGAAAGTATGATACAACAGCCATGTTTGTTCATATAAACTGTGTTGTGCCTCCAGCATTCTTAACAGCCTCATTAAGTACTTCTGGCAGTGACTGGCTTACAAGGCTTTTTGCAGGTTTGATGGTTTGCAGCCTTTTCATGTAGTTTGTCAGCATTCCTTGCTGATCGGTCCAGCAAACCAAGCTCCTCCAGTTTTACCAACTGCAGCCGTGGGAAGCTTTCCTTCTTCATAAGTTTTTTTGCAAGAGGTGCTCCAGCAGCCATGTTTTGTAACTTCAATAAATGAGAAAAGTTTGACCGCAAACATCGGGAATTACCTTTAGGCTGTGGAGACTTTCTTCAGTAGGTAGCTGTATTTGTGCTTCGGTCTGTTTGGATGTTTTGAACTTGCAGAGGACATGTTGGTATATTCTTGGGTCTTGGTATGTTCTTCATCTTGGTTGGTTTGACCCCAGGGTGAGGGGGGGATGTTTTGCGGGGGAGCGGGAGGGGGTGTAGGGAAATCCCTGGTGTGGCTGGAGAGGATGTGGAAGCTGCTGGAGGGCATTGAAATTTATGCTTCTAAGTGAGAGCAGCTACAGAACTGTTTCGACACTGATGGGGTAATGCTGGATTCTACGAGGAAAAGGCATTATCGGTAATGTGACTCCAGAGGACCCAGATTCTCTGAGTTTGGTGCATCCATCTATCATAGAATCATAGAAGATTAGGGTTGGAAGAGACCTCAGGAGGCCATCTAGTCCATCATTGTGTACACCATCCAGCTGGATGGAGCATCTCCAATGTCTATGAGCAGTACTGTAGAGAAGCCATGAGGCTGGGTTGTGTCTGGGTCATAAGTGTCCATTTGCAGAACATGCTAAGAAATTTTGGGGACAGATTTTATCAAGTATCGTGATTGTTCCAGATCCTGATAAGGTCAAAGCATTCAAAATTCCCATCCCACATGGTATCATGACAATCCCAAAGGAATGTAGGTAGCTTCCTTCTAAATGAAGCACCACCCAGACTGATGTATAGCTAAGTCCACAAGGTGGTTTGCCTAGATGTTCAGTTTACATCCATCACTGGCACTCTTATTGTGCCAACACGGCTTTTGGCGATCATATGATCACCGGCTGTGTCACAGCATTCCCTTGGCACTTTGTCATTCATTGATGTTCTATCTTAATAACGTGCCCCATCAAGAAAGCTGCCTGGTAGCGAATCAGTGATGATTGAGGTGGTTGGTGGTTCAGTTATAAATATCCTCAATTCTGATCTTGTGCTGCCACTTAATATGTAGCAGCTGCTGAAGACAAGAATCAAAAACGTTAGTCTGACACTCTTCAGCCTTCCTCCATGGCCACAGCCATACAGCAGAGTTGGTATAACACGATGACCCCACAGAGGTCACCGAAGGGCCCAAAACATGGCATTAGTATTGCTGTACAACTCTCCACTTCTTTCAAGCATGCCCACAAGGTAACAAGGATGTTAAGTCCTTCCGGGGGCTGGATGTTTATTACCAAAGATTTATATCATGACTCACGCACTTGACAAAGCCAAGACACTGGACAGAACATGATACAAACTATGTTTAATTTCAGAAAGGGGACCTCCACAAAAATGAGGTTAGTTGAACAGAAATTAAAATGTACAATGTGAAATGTAAAATCCCTGCAAGCTGCATGGAAACATTTTAAAGCCACCATAATAGAGGCTCAACTGAAATGTATCCCCCAAATTAAAAAAAACATAGTAAGAACCCCAAAAAAGTTCCACCGCAGCTACACAACAAAGTAAAAGAAGCAGTGAGAGGCAAAAAGGCGTCCTTTAAAAAGTGGAAGATCATCCCAGTGAAGAAAATAGAAAGGAGCCTAAACTCTGGCAAGTGAAGTGTAAAAATATAATTAAGAAGGCAAAAAAAAGAATTTGAAGAACAGTTAGCCAAAGACTCAGGAAGTAATAGCAAAGAAAACTATAAGTACTTCAGAAGCTGGAAGCCTGCTAAACAACCAGTGGGGCCACTGGATGATCAAGATGCTGAAGGAACCCTTGAGGACAATAAAGCTATTGCAGAGAAACTAAATGAATTCTTTGCATCAGTCTTCAGGGCAGAGGATGTGAGGGAAATTCCCAAACCTGAGCCATTCTTTTTAGGTGGCAAATCTGAGGAACTGTCCCTGGTTGAGATTTTGTTAGAGGAGGTTTTGGAACAAATTGATAAACTCAACTGTAATAAATCACCAGGACCAGCTGGTATTCAGTCAAGAGCTCTGAAGGAATGCAAAGGTGAAATTGCAGCCCTGTAGTCTGCAACGTATCATTTAAACCAGCTTCTGTACCAAATGACTAGAGGATAGCTAACATGGAGCCAACTTTTTAAAAGGGCTCCAGAGGTGATCTTGGCAATTACAGGCTGGTAAGCCTGACTTTGGTACCAAGCAAACTGGTTGTAATTATAGTAAAGAGCAAAATTGTCAGACATATAGATAAACATAATTTGTTGGGGAAGAGTTGACATGGTTTTAGTAAAGGGAAATCATGCCTCACCAATCTACTAGAATTCTTTGAGGGGTTCAACAAGCATGTGGACAAGGGGGATCCAGTAGATATAGTGTACGTAAATTTTGAGAAAACCCTTCCAAAGGTTCTTAAGCAAAGTAAGCTGTCATAGGATAAGAGGGAAGGTCCTCTCATGGATTGGTAACTGGTTAAAATATAGGAAACAAAGGCTAGGAATAAATAGATTTCAGAATGGAGAGAGGCAGACATCCTCTAGGGGTCTGTACCGGGACTAGGGCTATTCAACATATTCATAAATGCTCTGGAAAAAGAGATAGTGAGGTGGCAAATTTGCCGATGATACAAAACTGCTCAAGATAGTTAAGTCCCAGGCAGACTGCAAAGAGCTACAAAAGGATCTCTCAAAACTGGGTGACTGGGCAATAAAATAGCAGTCGAAATTCAATGTTAATAAATGCAAAGTAATGCACATTGGAAAACAATCTCAACTATACATACAAAATGATGGGGTCTAAATTAGCTGTTACCATTCATGAAAGAGATCTTGGCATCATTGTGGATAGTTCTCTGAAAACATTCACTCAGTATGCAGCGGCAGCCAAAAAAGCAATCAGAATGTTGGGAATCATTAAGAAAGGATGACAAAAAATATCATATTGCCTTCATAAATCTATGGTACACCCACACCTTGAATATTGCATGCAGATGTGGTTGCCCCATCTCAAATAACTTATATTAGGATTGGAAAAGGTTCAGAAAGGGGCAACAAAAATGATTAGGGGTATGGAACAGCTTCCATATGAGGAGAGATTAATAAGACTAGGACTTTTTAACTTGGAAAAGAGATGACTAAGGGGGGGATATGATTGAAGTCTATAAAATCATGACTGGTGTGGAGAAAGTAAATAGGAAGTGTTACTTACTCCTTTTCATAAATCAATCTTTCTCTCAATATACTGAGGTTTTGGAACCCATGTCCCTTGCCTAGCGAGTACTACTTAGGTGAGGGCAAGTCAAGGACAAGTACAGTTCCATTGTCCTTGATTTCCATGACCAGGATAACAACACTTTATTCTTCCTATCCCAATAACAGAGAGACTGGGGATTCCACAGTAGCCAAAGTGACCATTTGGGCAAGCAGTCCTCGCATGCTAGGCAGGGTGGGTGTGCCCATGCAAATGAGATCAGCCCCTGAAGTTCTTTTCCACAACTCCCACAGCTTACCACCAGATGTCAGTGTAGAGCTCATCCTGACTCTGACAAGCGATCTCAGCACTTTAGGAAGCGTCAGCATCTCAGTGCTGATCCACACGGCTGAGTGAGTTGTGTTGTGGGTCACTTGGGCTCCTCACACTTTTCACATATGACATACCTTAGTCAAACTCACAGGGAAGTGAAAACGCCACTTACAGTACACACCCTCTGCTCCTCCACCCATAACCTTACTGTTACCACAATCACCATACTCCATAGAGCACGCTCCATGAGCTGAACTCTCACCCCCTGGATGCAGCCCTTGACTAAATGATTTTGCCCTAGTAGCTGTGGATATTTGTAGTAGCCATCGGTTGTGTTGGGAGAGGGCAGTTTGGTAAAGGGTTATGTGCAGGAGGGTGGTTCAGGAAGTGATGGAAGGCTGGTATCCATTAGGGGTAAGAGTAAAGGTTAATCCACACTGGTTAACCACCTGCTCATAGGGAAAAACAGGAATGTATACCCCATTTTAGACAAAACCTTAGCTGGATTCATAACCAGGCACCTCCATGATACTTGAGTTCCTTTATATGGTTAACATCCCTTGGTCCTTCCTTTGTTACCTGCCCGTGTTCATGGCAACAATGACATAAGTGCTACAGTGTGACCTCACTATTCTGTGATTTGATCACTGGCTCAGTTGGTCCTCAGTGTCAGTTGCTTTTACTTTGACAGAAGGAGAGGCTGGGTATTGTGCTGGCTAAAGTCGATTTCAGAACGAAGATCTAATCTATGACTGAGGGGGAAAAGTAAGTGGGCTTTCTTACTGAGTTGCTTCTCCCTATGGCTGTCCGGCCTCTGACCAACAGAACACTTTGCTTCAGTTCTGTTTGGAAAGGGGCACCAAATTTAATTGTGGTTTTTTTGGCCCAGAAACTCAAAGGTATTTAGGTACTTAACTCCCACTGAAATCCATGGGAGTTAGGAGCCTAAATACCTTTGAGAATCTGGGCCTTTTTGCCATTTTATGTCTCTCTCACTCTGATATGAAAAGTGCCATCCTAACAGAACTCAGGAGGGAATCCAGCTGTCTGATCAGGGGCTACTCCTGCCCTGCCCCTCTCTCACACTCAATGTTTTAGTTCAGCTGTAAAGATTGTGGCAGAGAGGGTATAACTGAAGAGTTGATAAGGCTGCATGTTAAGGTTCCATTTTGTTACCCCAGCAGGGATTTGCAGAGATCACTGAGATCCCTAGAAAGACCCGCTGCCTTGCGGCGTCTCTTCCGCTGATCCCTCTCTGGGACCCTGCTCTAGAATCTCACTCAGTGCCCTTGGCCCTGAAGTGGGGAATGAACGGAAGTGGGTTCTGTTCCAGGCCTCCATTCATCTGAGAGTAGACGAGCGCCATACGCATAGACCCCAGAGGGCACAATACGGGGAGTCTCCCACTAACAGGGGTTTGGATCAGGCCCCAAAATAGGCACAATAAAAAGATGGCTCTTGCGGACCCTGCACAGAGTGTGACCAGGAGAGGCTCTTTGCCGTGACATTATTCCTTCCAAGTGCAGAATGGACAGTAGGGGATTTCCACGTCAGTTCCTGGAGATTTAGGGAAGCTGATCCCCATTCTGTGGCCTCCCCCTCACCGCTGGCATGAGAGGTAGCAAATGGGCGAGAGACACGGCCCTTAAAATCTGCCTTCAAGTTGATTCTCCAGGATTCCCCATCTTGGATGAAGAATAATATTCCCTTTTCCCATTATGGCAGATCATTTTGGTTGTGCGCTGCCCATTTCAATGTTTAAAAATTTCCAGCCTTAGGAAGGAATGGGGAGATACATATACATGCTCTTTAATTCTTTTGGAGGTGCAATTTGCCCGTGTGCTGAGGGTCAGCAAAAAGTCATGTACCTCTTCCACCCCACCTTAACCCAGAGCCTTGGAGCGTGCAATGGAACTTTGCAATGAATGTGAAGAGGTGTAATTTTTTCTGCTGTCTCCCATGGAGCACAGGCATGTAGATTAAGATTTAAATCTTTGACATTGTAACATTGGAGCACAGTGTGATATTCTGAATACAGCTAAACTTTGTGTTGCCCAATAGACTAAGAAGTATATTATGATATAGATTGATGACCATCAAGCCTGTAATCTTAGCTTTGTGAACTTCTTTCTCCATCTTTGTTCAGAGCTCAAGTATTGGAGGAAACCAATGATTGTGAAATTAGTTAACAGTCCTGACTTCTAAAGCAAATAAACATTTTAGCCTTAAAATGTGTTAGGTTTTAGGGGCCAGATCTTCAGCTGCTGTAAATGGTCAGCTCCATTGACTTTAATGAAGTATTCTGATTTACAGCAGCTGAGGATCGGACTCAAAAACCGTATTATTCAAACAATACGCGTATGCAATGGAAAGTATTCAATGTGGGGTTTTTTTTAGAAGCACCATAAGTGAATTTTGGGCTGGTAAATATTGTGATATTATGTGTTTGTTTGGATTTTTTTGGTGCTTTATTGGTGCCGTCATTGTGTCAGATTAGTTTTGTTGCCTTTTTTTTTCTTTACAAACATTAACTAAGTAACCTTCCTCATCCCTGGGAAGTACAGGAGGGTCAGTATCATCCCTTTTTTGTACATGGGGAAACTGAGGTACAGGGCAGGGACGTGAGTTGCCCAGCATTCCCCGGTGAGTGTGAATGGCAAAGCCAGGATGAGAAATCTGTTTCTGGTTTCCAGTTCCATACTCAAACCATTAGACCACACTGCTTATCCTTTGCATTGTTTTGAGTATATGTATTGACTTTATTAAAACAACAAAGTTCCAAAAGAAAATCCCAAACCTTTGCTAATATACAGTTTGAATTGAGGATTTATTTCTGTATTTAAAAGAACTAGATTCATTACAATTGAACACTTACATACTAAAAAGTAAGGCAATTCTCAACGGAGGCACCAACCTTTAATCTGGCCCGGCTGCTTCTCATCATGTAGAACCACAGAACTGCTGGGCTGGACAGCTCCTCAAGAAGTCACCAAGCCCAGCCCCGTACATTAAGGCAGGACCAAGCAGGGAGCGATTCCCAGTTAGAGGAGACATCCCTGCGCTAGCGTTTTAAATAGCAGCTGGGAATCCCAGCCCCAGCTGCAAGTGTAGAGATACACTGGTTGGGGGATTGGTCCCAGGCCCAGATCTTCAGAGGTATTTAGGCTCCTAACTGCCATTGATTTCCATGGACGTTAGGAAACGCCATACCTGTGAGGATCCGGGCCCCAGTTCTCAGGCTCTGCTGTCTGTAGCCAGAGGACGACACACACATTCTCACTAGCTTCAGACTGGAAATTTTCCGTGGACAATAAGATCGACTGAACCAAAACTGGCAACCCGTCCTGACTTGTTGCAGAATGGACGTGCACAGCTTGCCAGGGGAGGAGGAGGAGAAGGATGTGGCTGCTGAGGGAACGTCCACCATGGGAGGAGCGGAACATTCTGGTGGGAGCCAGTGGGAGCGGGAGCTGGCTCGAGAAGACACTCGCATTGGCCTGGCCAAGGTCGTTCCTAAGCAGAGTGGGCCCATCCTGAGGTGTCTAAAGCGAATCTGCCAAAAAGCAAAGAAAGGCAAGACGCGGTGTCTCCGAACGGTCACTGCAGGTAAAAGGAAAGGCTCCCTTTGGAGCTAAAGGGGTGGGAATGAAGAGAGGCAAACTCAGCCTCAACCCCCGTGTGCTCAAAGATTTGTGGTGATCCCAAAGGCTCCTGGGTTTATGTTCCATTTAGGGGAAACTGAGGACAAGGCACAGAGAGTGGGGGAAAAACATGGAAAAGGTGGAGGAGGGGAGAACAAATCGATGTGGTGTCCGTCCTGTAGAGCGGCTACATGCTTGTGCCCACACACCTTTGTTAGGGGGTGGACGGTGCTCTTTCGTGGCTGTGCCTGCATGGAGCTCGAGGGCAGCCCTCTGATCTGCATGGGGTAGAGAACATTGCTGGGGCTTGGCACAGAAATCATGAGCTAGCAGGAATCAATCCCAGTACTAATCATCCCGGAATCCCCCCGAGACTGGAATGACGGGAGACAGGGTTCCTGAATCCGGACCAGTTTGGTAAATGCTGGATCTCCATGAGGTCCCTCCGTCCCCAGTACGAACACAACACTTACAAGCCCTGGTATAAACACTAGAACTGAGTGACTTTCAGACCCCAGTATTTCTAAGGCTCTCCTGCACAGTTGGAGGTGATGATTCCCCGAGAGCCTGTATTCCTCTGGGAATCTGTGGCTGCTGGAAGAGGAAGCGCAGCTTCTATTTCTCTCCATCACATGCTGCTCCCTCTTCTCTTTCTTATCCTGGTAGTGAAGTCATTGCTTGGAGCAGGCAGAACAACACAATATGAGGAATGACTGACCAGCCCAATACCTGGGTTGGAATGGGAGTCCTATTTCTGGATCCTAGAGCTTGGTTCTCATACACTAAGGCCTCTTCCCACTGCTCTGGCAGGTGTACATCTCTCTCAGCAACCATAAGGAAGAATGGGGAGGGAGTAAAATGGGGCCTAGCTGTGGCCACGCCTCTGCACCCAGAACTGTGCAAAGGAGACACCCTCACACAGGCTCTGGGCCTAGCTGTGGCCTCTCCACAACAGGCCCTGCTCTTGGAGGGTCTGTAGGCCTTGCGGTAATAAACATTTTAAATAACAGCTAGAGCCTTACATTGGTTTTAAATGAAAGCTTAAATGCTGCAGAACAAAAAGGCATTAGAAAAAAGAAGCCAACATGCCAGGCCACTGCGGCCCATCCCATGCTGAGCCCTGGTTTAGTCCAGTCTAGTTTTAAATGTTTTTAGCCAACGTTTCTCAAACCGTGGGGCTTGACCCCGGGTGATTACATAGAGCAGACAGGGGGAGTCAGGAGGCATTGAAAACTGTATTATAATTTAAAGCAAAAATAATCTGGCTCCCCCACTCCGTGAATCCCCTTACCCTTCAAGGTCAAATATTCTTGGCCAACCTCTCAAGACACACGTGCCAATGAATTCTGTAGGGCTACTGTGATTAGCAATGACACATTTCTAACTCTCAGAGTGAGGGTAGAGGTGAAAATCTTTGAGTTTGAATAAGAAGTGCCAACCTGAAAATGATAAAAACTACAGACAAGCAACAGGGCTTCCACCACTTGCCTTGGGAGGATGTTATCCTGGTTGCTCCACCCGTCATGAGCTCCTAGCTGCTTTTCCATGCTGCTGATGATGGCGAAGCTGGCTATGTGAACTGAATCCTAATCGCCAGAGCATCAGCCAGTCCTATTCAACCATATTTGGCTGGCTGATGTTCATACTATCGGACAAATCTATTATTTGGTAGGTCCTATACAGTACAGTCCTGGTATTTCTTTTGGTCTGTGCTCATTCATGTCCAATCGGAGAGCACAAGATATTTATTGTGTAATGAATCCATAACATTTATCCAAGAAGTAAAGGAAGTAGCGAAGGTGACTGAATCAGGAGAATTATCTTCTATTCCCAGCTTTGCCAGTGACCTGCTGTTTGACTGAGTTAGTCACTTCACCTCCCTGTGCTGTGGTTTCCCCAGCCATAAAAATGGCGGTAATAATACTTGCCCACCTTTCAAAGTCATTTAGAGATCCTCTGCTGAAAAACTCCATAGACATGCAAAGGAGTCTCATTCTGGGTCTCTCTTGTCTTGTTTTTTTTTTTAAAAAAAAGAATCCCCAATTTGATTCTTATTTTGATCACACCAATTACTCTCGCTTTGAGAATCAGTGGCTTATCTCACCAGCATCACAGTTTCCTTCAACTCTCCCCTGATCAAGCAGGATATAGATGTCTAACCCTACCCAAAACAAAGGGTGGGAATCAAACCAATCAGTCAACAAACAAACGATAACCCTACCCAGAGCACAGAGATCTTACCCCCAAAAAGGGAGACATGCCAGTGACACCAGGCTTTCCACTAGGAACTTTGCTATTGCTCATTGATTTTAGTTGGATACTAAATGGTGATGGGCAGCAGCATACAACTCCAAGATAGACAGATCATGGCCTTTCTTTGGTTTAAATGAACTCGTTTGGGCACCAATCGGTCCATGGGTGACACCTCAGGGTGCGTTCATTCCCCTTTAACCAGCAATGACAGTAATTTCTTTCTTTCTTATTAGTCCCAGATATCTTGAGCATGGAGACTATTTGGGAGGCGGATGAAAGTGGATGTGAGCTGCATGGCTGTGCTGTGGAGGGAGCCATGATCTTGTTGGAATCATGGAGAAACACTGTTGACTACTTCAATAGTAACAAAGAGGTATAAGCCTTCTCCATAGAATCTGTAAAGTAGTGTCCCCCCCACATTCTCCGTCCCACCTGGCCCAGCCTGGGACATCCCAGAAGGTTTATCGCATAGGGGCTGTCTTCTCTTCAAACCCATGGCCTACAGCACTCATCCTTTCTTCTTCCATTTACTCCATACGATCTAGCCTCTGGATGCTTTTCTCCTATTATACATATTAGTTACCTTCTCCAGATACATCCCACAAACCCTGTGATGATCCAATGCCCTGTTTTTCTGGGGTAGCCTTGATTTGTAGGGATTTCCCACCACCCTGAGCTTGCTTCAGTAGATTCTTGCCTGACTACTCCCCTGCCTCACACTATCCGTTGGACTCAAAGATGAAACATTTGCACTCATGGTCTCCCCTGGCGACTGCTCCTCTCTCAGACCTTCACTGACAAAAGAAATGGGTCCAGCTTTGTCGTTTATACACATGGTCACGCTACATCTGGCTACTTGTCCTACAGAAAACAGGCCCTGTGTGGAGTTCTCCACGTACAGTCGTATTGCTCCTCTGCTTGTTCTCTTCGATCCAACCCTTCTCTGAACAAATAGCTCACACAGTGAGGTCCTACACAATCCTCATTTCTGCTGGAAGCCATTAGAACCCTTCTTAGACTGCCAACTCTTGGGAGCTGGGCCTGTGTCTTCCTTTTTTTGCAGATGGAGCCCAGTATATTGTAGGTGCTGCCCGGATACATCATCATCCTCAGCTCACCTCGATTTCTGAACCTGCCTATGCAGGAAACAGTGTGATATTAGGGGAAAGAGACTATTAATTGCTCTGCAACATCATTAATTCATTTACCAGGTGTTCCATGTGGAGGGGTTTTGAATGAATGTATCATATTCTACCCGATGATGTTTTCTATCTAAATCCTTCTCATCCTGATATATATATTTTTCTCGTTTTGGTTTAGGATGACATTATGAAAAAAAGTTTCTTAAGACTCTTGTCTGTTCTCAGCAAGAGCATTGACTGGTGTAACATGCCTGACTTTTTTATTCACAACTTTGCATCAGACACTGTGGGAGCCATAGTGGTGAGTAAATAATATACACAGGGTCCATGTTGTTGGTTGGAAAAGACTGATGAACTGTGGAGAATACTTAGCTCTTAAATCCACACTAGGGCCCATGGAATCCGGAGAGTTGTAAAGAACTTTGTTGTAGACACTGAAGCAATTATTTCAGTGTGTAAAATTGAGGTCAGTGCTGATTGACTGGAAATATTAGTGTGAATGGACAGAGAGAGGATGCTAGTTGGTGAGAAGTAGGAGATGAGTGGACAGAGATGGATGAGGAAATCGGTGAGTTAATTTGTGGTTTGGTAGAACCAGATGAGATCCCTTTGGACACCAACACTGGCTGAGCAGCTTCATGATTTGGGGGCTCCTCAATCAGAAAGCAAGGTCCTGGGTTTTGGCTGGGCAACTTGTTAGTTTTGGAATATCTGATGTTCTTGTAGCTGGGGATTTACTGGAGACTCCAGAGAAGCCTGTGGCTAATTTAGCCTTTTTTGAGGCCTCCAGAGTTCGCTGTGATGCCAAGGCTTTGTATAACCTCCTCCATGAATGTGCGAGGGGGTAGCACTGACAATGGGAGCACTTGAGTCTCATTTACTATGTTTGCCTCCTTTGTGACTTACAGGAGATGATTAAGAAAGAACCCCGGGACTCTCTCTCCAGCACCATACGTCTCCAGGCCATGGCCACAATTGTCGACCTGAGGTAACGTGACTTTTCATTTAACTGCCCAGCCTTCACACCTGGCTTCTCACTCCATGGTCGGTGGGACCAGAGTTGCCAATAGCAGTCCCTCACCTCGTGCCTTTTTCTCTTTAGATGCTGAAGACTCTTTGGGGAGGAGCTGGGGGACTATTGCATGGCTGACTGATGATTTTCTGCCCAATAACATTGTAATCCTCTTTACTCCACATGTGTATCAAAGCCAAGAGCCTCGGTAGACATTTTGAGGTTATTTTCTTTCTGGAGATGTCAGCTGAGTCATTTCCTTTACTCTTTTGTGAAGCGTTTCTGAGCTGGATTTACTATTCAGGTTGCCTGTCTCTGCCCTCCCACGCTTTTCTTGTACCCTGTTACTCTTTGCCAGGGTCTTACTCTTCTACATTGTCTTGTTCTCTTGTATAGTCCAGGTGTCTCTTAGCATCACGCTCCTTCAGCTTAACCCTCAGTTCATGTCCTCACCATCTGATGCCTTCGTTATGCTTCAGCACCTCAAATTCCAATCCAGGCTTCTTCCTTTTACCAGCAAAAAGCATGTGTTGAAGGCCATGGGCTCCCACCAGAAAAGGGTCCTGCTGAGAACATTCCTCAAGAGCGTGTTTTCCCTGCCACTTCTAACAACATTGCAGGCGCAAGGAGTAATCAAGGCTACAAGCGCCCAGTACACAAAGGTAACTCAAGAATGGCTTCCTGTTACCTACTTTGGGCCCATATTGGTGATATGTGACTACACTGTCAGTGAACTTTCTCAAGGAACGACATTGTGGAGTATCAGTTGGGGACTTTAGCCCTGGTGACGTGGTGCTGGTCATTCGTCCCATGTGTACAGTAAGTAGCTGCCACATTCCCAGTTATGAAAATGAACTGTCCATTTTCAATTAACGAGGGAACTACTTGGGATCCCAATCTGGGTGGTGAAGCAAGAATGAGACATGTTGACTGAGGAAAATGTACTTAGTGCTTGCCCCAGAAATGAGGCTGGCTATTGTGTGATCACTGACCAGGTATTTCTGGTGTGTTGCACCACAATCCCCTCCCACAGCTAGGTCCCCCTGCATGAAGGAGCTGAATTAAGTTGGAGTCATGCTACACTCGATACAGCCACATTTTCACCCTGAACTTAACTTTAGGTCCTACTTTTGACAAGCAATTATTTGCAGTTACGCCTTAGTTCACATGGAAACCTGAAATACCTGATTTCACAAGTAAATCCAGTACTTTGGCATCTAAGGGTATGTCTTCACTACCCGCTGGGTCGGCGGGTAACGATCGATCTATCAGGGATCAATTTATTGCATCTCATTTAGTCACGATACATCCATCCCCAAAGGCACTCCCAGTCGACTCCAGAACTCCAGCTCGCCAACAGGCGCAAGCGGAGTCAATGGGGGAACCCGCTGCTGCTGTGAGGATGCCAGGTAAGTCGACCTAAGATGCGTCAACTTCAGCTACATTATTCACATAGCTGAAGTTGCATATCTTAGGTCGACCGCCCTCCCCACCCCACCCCCGCTAGTGTAGACCAAGCCTAAGTGATGGACTTGACAGATGAAAAGAACAGCAGGAGCAAAACTGCCTACAAATTGTGGGTGTAAACCTGGTGGCAAACCTTTAAACATCTGACCCCTACTGTCCAAGCTGCTAAAGTCTGTCAGTGCCTGCACTTTTTAATTCTGAAAAGCCACATATAGCCCTAAAGTTGAGGGGAGCGAAGTTACAGACACTGGACCAAATTCATTACCAAAGTCAATAGAATTTCGAACACTTAATTTGCCTCACATACTGTATGCTCTCAGAAACCAAATCATTGCAGTGAATAGTATCTAAGACCTAGAGGAGTAAAGGGCAAAGACAAGGTGATATATTTATTAAGTGATATTTATTTCCAATGTTAAAAAAAACCCTCATTTCAATGTAGGACTTTCTTTTGCAATAAGATTTTCCTGCCTCTCTGATAATGGCTTTGCTGCATGTTATCTTCCCAAGGATGGCACTGATGAATTCATTACATCAGGTTTTGGGGATGATTTGGAAGATTAATTGTAAGAAAAGGATCATTTATACTGCAGATGTCTTTCTGTTACTGGTTTCCTTTGGTTTATAATGGAAATGAGGCTAGTGAAGGGCTATAATGATGCATCTGGCTTTCTGGGTGATTGTCAAGAGCACAGCTTTGAATCATGTCTGGCCAATATCAGTTGAAACACGAGGCTAGTTTTCTCCAGATTCTTGAAGGAGTCTACCCAGAACAAAACTACATATGGTTTCTCTTGCACTCATGGAACCCATATTATTAAATAAGCAAAGTAGCTAATTATTTGGCAACTATGCTGTACAGAAGTATGGGCCAGACCCTTAGCTGGTATGAATCAGCGTAGCTTCATGCCAGCTGACGGAGCTATGTCAGTATGCGCTCATTGAGGATCTGTCCTTATTTTTATAAACACTGCCCTAAGACAAAGTCTGAACTGTAAATTCTATTTGTCTATGACTTGGAAGCCAGAAAGGACCATTAGATCATCAAGCCTGACGTTGTGTATAACACAAGCCAAAGAATTCACCCTGTGATTCTTGCCTCAAGCCCATAAAATAAATTATTTGTATAATCCCCAGCTCTGGGGCACTGAGTATGACGGTTCCCCCTCCTTTCAGGCTCTCTTCATTGGAACATTTCAGACCCTCAACGAGATGCTCCAGAGTCTGATGATAGAAAATCCAGTTCCGTCGGAGCTGGAGAGGATCTTGCAGGTAAACGGGATCTGGAGATGCAGGCTGGAGGATGGTAAGGTAGGGAGGAGGTACAGGAAAAGCTTAAGAGCTGGTGAGGGAAAGGAGAGTTAAGGAAAGAACAGAGTGCCCCATCTCCACAGGGTTCTCCTGAGTGGAACCCTGTTTTCTGCTCTTTAGGGCATCTGTGACAAGGTTCATGTAGCACGGGGGGGGGGGGGGGGGGCGTCTTCTGTTTCCATCTGTGAGATCTGATCATCTCCTCCAGTGTTACCCTCAGTTTCTCTCCTGTCTCCTGGTGGCCCTTCCATCACAGTGTCTTTTCCAAATGAGAACGTTATTCCCTTTACTGCCCATCATTGCCACTCCTGATGCAATTGGACAGTAGCTGCCAGGAGGACTCTAATCCCCTGTGAGGGCTGGCACCCGGCCTCCACAGAACTCCCAGCTCCAGCTATCCCAGAGTGAGAGTCTGCAATGGGAACCAAGACAGCCACTAACTACAGAGCATGAGGGCTGGCCCAAAGTCTGCAATCATGAAAGAACAGAAGTGTTCTTTCATCTGCTCTTATATTGCTGAATGAAATGCTGGATTGGTTGGCTTGTCCAGATAAGACTTGGCCCTTCCCTTCTTTACATAGGGCCCAATCCTGCACCCATTAAAGGCGCGATCCAATGCTCATTGAATTCCATTGACTTCAATGGGCATTGGATCCATCCCTAGATCAATGTCAAAACTTTCATTGACTTCAACGGGTGTGTGACTGGGGCCCTTAGAGAAATGCACTTTGTTTTCGTGCGAAGAGAAGATTTCCACGAGTGTTTCAATCTGCACAGAGGCAGCCTGTATCTGTAAGAGTGAGATGATCCAGCCAGGATAAAAATGACCCTTTGGGGATCACTTGTATACACCCCTTTTCCTTGTTATTTTTAACCTCTCTTGTTTTTCCTGCAGCTCATGGGCTCCTGGATGCAGTCCAGGGAAGACTGCCTGAGGGAGAGGGCTGTGTGGAGCAGCATAGTGCTCCTAAGCTTCGTGGCTGCAAATGTCAAACTGGATGTGAGTAACTCGTGACTTCTAGTGACCTGATTACAAACTAGTCTCCCACACCAGAGAAACTTCCTGCTTAGAAGCATGTTGATGGGCCCCACAATGCCCTTCTGACCTTAAAGTCTATGACTCTATGACTCTGTGCAGTGCTCCCTAATAGGCAGAGGAAAAACCATCTCCTTGCTCCTCCACCATCCTGACTGAGATGAGTTGGTGTCTGCTGTGCTTGGAAAATAAATCCAGTGCCCTGGAGGAAGAGGCCACCTCTTTCCAATGCAGGAAAGGCAGCTAACAAAGGGCACAGGAATAATGGGTTTTTCTATTGTTGGATCTCATGAATTTCAGAGAAAAGAGATTTCAAAATCCTAGAGACTGAATGAACAATTTCAATAACTCTTCCTTGAAGACAGCAGCCTGATTTGGCCTTGATCAGAGAGTTCAAGGGCACCATGCTTCTTCCTTCTTGCTCATTAATATTCCAGTAATTTGGGGCAGAGGTTTCATCCCCGGGTGGTTTCCTGTTTGCCTCCATTCCTCTCCTGTTTCCTCTCCATTCCAGTCCACCTCAGCCATTACAGATCAGTATGATCCTGATCTTGCTCCCATTGAAGTATGTGGCAAAACTCCAGTGGACGTCTGTGGTGCAGGATCAAGCCCTATATTCTTCTTCTGGCTCCCACGCCTCTTCTGAAGAGAGGGAGCTGGGGATCACGCCCCATTCCTTGCCTAGGAAACACAGCCCACTTTACCTGCCGTGTTAATGACTTCCTCCTCTCCTCTTCTGGACACTTAGGAAGCGTCTCCGTTCACCAGGCTCGGACACCTGGTGGCAGTGCTGGGGATCCGCTGCGGGGATCCCGTCCAGGCGGTCAGATGGAAGGCAGCAGAGGGCGTTCATCACCTCGTCTCTATTGCGTGGCGCCAAAAGAGTAAGAGAAGCACTGGAGACAATGAGCATCTGAACCTCTCTTCTGGGAGCTAAATCCTAGAAGCTTTCCTGGGGCAAAGCTCCCATTCAGGATAGTGCCTGAGTAAGGAGTAGAGCATCTAGCTCAACATTTATTCCTTTGAACAGAGCGCTGTTTTTTCCTGTGGATCTAGAAACAAGCGCCTGACAGTCATCCCGTAATTCTAGCCCTGACTTTCAAAGAAAAGAAAGAGCAGGGAGGGAGGGGGAAATACAGAGAAAGGCAACACAAGTTATCGCAAACTGAGTCTGGTAGAGCTCATTGTATCAGTGGGAGTGGGAAGGGTCAGTGGGACACCATGATAGGGGCTTAAATGCCATCAGACCAATTAGATCAGTTACAGATGCCAGTACCCCGAAAGCCCCAGAACTTTGGTGGCTGTTGGAAATCTGGATCCAAATCTGGGGCTTGATTCATGACTGTGTTAATCCACTTCTGTGCCACTGAAGACTTTCAGCTACATTCCAGTCACCACTTGCTAGAGCCACTTTCCTCTGTCTATAGTGGCAGGAGAATGGCTGATTTTTCTCTGGGAATGTGTGTCAAGGCTCTGATCTAGCACAGCTTTTAAGCACATCTGTAACTTTCATCAAGTGAGTATCCCCACAGAAATCTCTGAGATTATTCATCTGTTTAGAATAATGTACGTGCTGAAAATGCTTTGCTGGATCAGGGCCAAACGAAGGGCTTTGTCCAGTAAAGAGGGATGAGAGCAGAAGCCAGGAAGCAGAACGCGAAGCGGAGAGTGTTATTAGCATGTATTCACGTGTTATTAACATGTATTAGCGTGTTATTAACATAAGAACATAAGAACATAAGAACGGCCATACTGGGTCAGACCAAAGGTCCATCTAGCCCAGCATCCTGTCTACCGACAGTGGCCAGTGCCAGGTGCCCCGGAGTGAGTGAACCTAACAGGTATGATCGAGCGATCTCTCTCCTGCCATCCATCACCCCCCTCTGACAGACAGAGGCTAGGGACACCATTCATTACCCATCCCGGCTAATAGCCATTTATGGACTTAGCCTCCATGAATTTATCCAGCTCTCTTTTAAACCCTGTTATAGTCCTAGCCTTCACAGCCTCCTCAGGTAAGGAGTTCCACAGGTTGACTGTGCGCTGTGTGAAGAAGAACTTCCTTTTATTTGTTTTAAACCTGCTGCACGCCAATTTCATTGAATGGCCCCTAGTTCTTCTATTTTGGGAACAAGTAAATAACTTTTCCTTATTCACTTCCTCCACTCCACTCATAATTTTATATACCTCTATCATATCCCCCCTTAGTCTCCTCTTTTCCAAGCTAAAAAGTCCTAGCCTCTTTAATCTCTCTTCATATGGGACCCGTTCCAAACCCCTAATCATTTTAGTTGCCCTTCTCTGAACCTTTTCTAGTGCCAGTATATCCTTTTTGAGATGAGGAGACCACATTTGTACGCAGTATTCAAGATGTGGGCGCACCATGGATTTGTATAAGGGCAATAAGATATTCTCCGACTTATTCTCTATCCCTTTTTTAATGATTCCTAACGTGTATTAATGTGTTATTAACGTGTATTTCAGTTGCACGGTTGGACAGAAAGAATGCGGAATGCACAGAAGAGGAGAACAAGGAATTTCTGGCTGCTTGGAGGCCCTCTGCGGTTCGCAACAGCCCCTCCAGGATCGCAGAGGTAATCACATCCCGGCACTAACAACCATTCTACATTGGTGTTGGTGCAGAACGGTATCGCACAGCTCTGAACTACTTCCTGTCCCTAGATCGCCCATCTCTATTGTGAATGGCTTACCCAAGAATTACAGCTCCTGCCTTACTCAAGGCTAGAAGTGACACACGCGTAAAGAAACAAGATGGGTGAGGTCATATTTTTTTATTGGACCGACTTCTGTGGTGGAAAAGGCAAACCTTTGAGCCACACAGAGCTCTTCTTCAGACAGAGACAGAAGAGTTCTGTGTAGCTCAAAAGCTGGTCTTGCTCACCACCAGAAGCTGATCCGATAAAAGATAGAACCTCACCCGCCTTGTGTCTCTAATATCCTGGGACCGACACGGCTACAACAGTGAAGGCAACAGGTGCTCATAGAGTGCTCTACTCTCTAGCAAGTGGTTCTCAAACTTTCCAGACTATTGTACCCCCTTCAGGAGACACTGATTTCAGCCCCAGGTGGAGAGGTTCCGGCTTCAGCTTGAGTCCTGGGCAGTGCTAAAGTGGCCAAGTGCCCAGTCTTCAACTGGAAAATCTGGTCAAAAAGGGGACCGGACACCACTAAATGCACATCCTGACATACGCGGAGCACTCCTAGGTGGGGCACTGTAATGGTTTAACTAGTCCTCTTGCCTTACTGTGAGTGACGTGGTTTCGCAGCAGAAGTCATGTCAGCTGCTGGGGCCTTGAAATAGAAAGGAATAAAACAGAGCTCCAGAGGAGCTGCAGAGAACCTGCAACAGCCCAGATAGGACTTTCTCTGGGCTCCGGTAATTATCCGCCCCCAGTGGAATCAGGAAGAGGCCTTTTGTAAATGACACTTTTTCCTGTTTGCTTCAGCTCTTTGGAGTCTATTTCAACCCACGAGAGAGGACAGATTTCATTCTGACTGTTCTGGATGGCCTGACGGACCACTGCAACAATAACTGCCAGCCAACTGCAGAGGGATTGCTGTCTGCCATGGTGAACAGCGGTGGGACTAAGGTGGAGAAGGTAGGAAGTACCGCTGCTGAGATGGATGGAAAAGACTAGAATTCCCAGTGCTGGGAACGGTCAGACATTCAGAGAGTTTAAGGCCAGAAGGAACCATCAGATCACCTAGTCTGATTCCTGTATATTGGAAAACAGATTCCAACTATACATACAAATTGATGGGGTCTAAATCAGCTGTTACCACACAAGGGTGGAGTCATCATGGACAGTTCTCTGAAAACATCCACTCGGTGTGCAATGGCAGTTCAAAAGGCTACCAGAATGTCGGGAAGCATTAGGAAAGGGATAGAGAATAAGACAGAAAATATCATATTGCCTCTGTATAAATCCATGGTCTGCCCACACCTCAGATACCGTTTGCAGTTCTGGTCACCCCCTCTCAAAAATGATATATTAGAACTGGAAAAGGTACAGAGAATGATGGGGGGGGAGGGGGGTATGGAACAGCTTCTGTATGAGGAGAGATTAAAAAGAGACCGGGACTGCTCATCTTGGAAAAGAGACCACTAAGGGGGGAAATGATAGAGGCCTATGAAATCAGGAATGGTGTGAAGAAAGTAAATAGGGAAGTGTTATTTCTCCTTTCTCACACACACATACACAACACACACACACACACAGAGAGAGAGAGAGAGAGAGAGAGAGAGAGAGAGAGAGAGAGAGAGAGAGAGAGAGAGAGAGAGAGGTTAATACAAACCTAAGGAAATATTTCTTCACACAACTCGTAACTCGTTGCCAGGGGAGTTGTAAAGGCCAAAAGTACAACCAGGTTCAAAAAAAAAAAAAATGAGATCAGTTCCTGAAGGATCGGTCCATCAATGGCTATTAGCTGAGGTGGTCAGGGATGCAACCATGTACCCAAGGTGTCCCTGCGCCTTCTGATTGACACTGGGACTGGATGACAGAGGATGGATCACTCGATAAATTGTCCTGTTCAGTTCATTTCTTCTGAAGCATCTGGCACCGGCAGAAGAGAGGATATGGGGCTAGATGAACAATTGGTCTGACCCAGTCTGGGCATTCTTATGTTACCCCATATCGTGCCTAGACAGGACTCATCTCCTTTGAGCCATTGATATGTGGTCTTTGCGACAATGCACCTTGGAAGGCTCCGAACCGAGCCCCGGCAACAATATAGGAAATGGTGACTTCTAGGCAAAACCTAGAGGCTAACCCTGCTTCCCCAGGGATGCTGAGGTTCCCTCTGGCCCCAGCTGCAGGACAGGAGGAGAGTCTTATCCCATCTCATCTGGTTCCCTCCCTCTCTCAGGCAGCAGACCTTGTGGCTGGGGTTTGCAGCCGGTTGGACTCAGTCCAGCAGCCCAGTTCCAGGACACTGATGATGAAGTTAGTGGGCCTGCTGGCTGGCGAGGCGGAGCATCAGGACACCGTGATCTCATGCCTTCTGGACTACTCCTTCCCTACAGCCAGGTACAAAATGCCTCCACCCTTCAGGCCTCACGCCAACCTGTGAGGCCCTATCTGAGCAGCTCCCCACTCAACCCATTGCTTCATTGATCATTAAACACACTGATCATTGAGGACTGAATCTCCTCACCCCCTCCCTCCCCGGAGTGGGGCAAAGTACCTGCCTTCTCTTCCTGATGGCTCTTCTCTTTTCAGCCACAAACCACAAAATCCTCCTGTCAGAGATCCCTCTCCCCCATCACTTGAATGTGCAAGGCAGGAGCTTTCATGCCCAGTCCCCTTCTCCTGGCCCCTTGGACTCGTTAGCAATCTGCCTGTGGAAGGGGTTTTCAAAAGCACAGTCCCCCCCACCTATGGTCACCGCTGGTGGGAATGGGTTCTGGAGCGGTGGGTGGATTTATGTATGTCTTCCTGCGTTCACTATCCCTGGCTGGCAAGCACAGAGCTCATTCCTCTGTTCTCCTTCATCGGAGTAGACAGAGCGTTACCCGAGGGGGCGCCATTGCTGTCCGAAGCACATTCGTGTTTGGGCAGGAAGGGCTGAGCACTAGCGATTCTGCAAAGCGTGGTTTTATGATGGATGATCCCACACAGTGAGTTCCCAAAACAATCCATATCAGAGGACTCCACTGAAACCCTCCCTCCCCCCACAGCTGTGGACTGAGCGCTGCGGATGTCTGAGCCACGCTGCTGCATCCCCCCCCTCCCTCCCCTTTTTTAAAGGGGATGTCATGCCGGTGGAAGGCGCCCCATTGACACCCATGGACAATGAAGACCTCAGCTGCAGGCCAGGAAGTGACGATAGACACGTCCTCCATGCTGCCCCTAACAATACTCTGAGCTCATCGCTGAAGGGGCTGCTGGCTAGGCAAGAGGAGCTAGTTCGGCCTCCATGCCCCGTTCAATCCCTGAACCTACCAATAAGGGCCAAGTGTGGTGGCTGACTCTGTCCTATGGGCAGCATGCACTGGGGACTGGTCCGAGATCCTTAGCTCATTTCATAGAGGCCATCTGCTGCCAGAGCGATCTTACGACTAGGTGACGTTGGTGAAGAGGTTTAATAACTTTTCTCCTAAGCCACCCAGTCCCTCATGTTGCCGTATCTCTCCATTTCTAGCACTTCGACTGAGCTGTGGCAGTTCCTATCTGCTGACCCAGCCCTCGGAGGACAGGTGATGGAGAACCTGGTTGTGAAGCTGCAGGGTCACCACAGCTCTGAGCACCGAGCCTCTCACACATCTGCCGCCGTAAGTCACAATTCGAACCTCCATAGCCCCATACAGTTAAATCTATCCTATGTCCCTGTGTCACAGGGCACTGCCAACGCGCCTCCTCATGCCAGGACATGATGTTGCAGGGCTTATTCCAATGGGTGAATCACAATCTTATGAGAGTCTTGACTCAGAAGAACTTGAAAAAGTATGTAAAGAAAGGGGGGTATCTGTTAAGAAGAAAGCCCCAGAACACAAAGTGAGAGATTTGCTCATGGACTTTGACCAAAAAGCAGGGTCTCAGCTTCCCCCACCCCCATCCCAGATGCAGAAGAAATGGCCCCTCTGAGGCACTTGGAAGCCAAGAAACACTGCAAGCATGAAAGAATGGCGGTGAAAGCCCAAACGAGGGAGAAGAAAGATGCCGAGGAAGCAGATGAAAGAGCCACTCTTCTCTTCATTAATTTATTCCCTCCCACTCTTAGTCCCATGAGGCATTGCCCCCACCCCCAGCCCCAAGCATGCTCTCTCTGCGGCCCCTGCAGGTCGGGAAGCTCTGCGAGATCCGAAATCAAAGCTAGGTCCCCAGAGTGGCAATGCAGCCTCGTGTCACCAGGCTCCACAAGGCAAACTCTTCAGACGGCCAGTGCCCAGCTTCCCCTGCCCTGCTGCTCGGGGCAGTTTAGCTCAGTTTGTTTCTCCGTGAATCGGGAGAGTTTCATAGCACATAAGCGGGGAGTCATGAGAACTGACGCAGGAGGGAGGAGGGTTTCTAAGTAAGCTTGTGTCTGTCTTGTGCCCTCTTCAGGCCACATGCGCCCTCTATGAGATGATCTCGATGAGCAAGTCCAAAGATGCCACAAACCGCCTCTACCCTCAGCTGCTAATGGCTCTTCTTGTCGAAGTCCATTTCAGCCTGGGACAGAGCCGGCCAGGGGATACGGTCTCCGGACGGGAAAGCAGCCAGCAGAGCATCCACACCAGGTACTGCGCCTACTGTAAAGCCCAGGGTCTAATTACATGGCCAGTCATAGTTCTCGTCTCCGGCGCTCATTTGAACCCTGCACATTTTCCGTAACTCTAATTCAGAAGGAATTAGCAGGCAGGTCCTAAGTTGCAAGGGTGTCTCTCAGGGTACGTCTATACTACCCTCCGCATCAGCAGGTAGTGATCAATCTATTGGGGATCGATTTATCACACCCAGTGTAGACGCGATAAATCGATCCTCGAGTGCACTCCCCGTCCACTCCAGAACTCCACCGTCGTGAGAGGCAGAAGCGGAGTCGACGGGAAAGCGGCAGTGGTTGACACGCCACCGTGAGGACGCCCAGGTAAGTCGACCTAAGATATATCGAATTCAGCTACGCTATTCGCTCAGTGTAGACCAGGCCTCAGTGGTAAATGACATACTCGCCTATGCACTGCAGAGGAAGTAGAAAGACTATCCCAGCAGCTCTGGGGAGAAACTAGCGGGAGCCAGTTTTCCAGTGTGTCAAAGGAATGTGGTTCCGACACTGAAGGGCTGAGGTTCTCCTGTTCTGTGACACTGACATGCCCCAGTGCTGATGTGCAATCGTCTGTAGGGTTTGCTCAGAACTCTTTATCCTCCTTCATATTGTTAAATTGCATCACTATAGTGCCTGGGAATCTGAGCTCTATTGAGACCACTGAGCTTTCAGTCAAGTGGATCCGTCACTTCCTGACAGACCTACCACGAGGGGGCTCTTGGCACTCGGTCACGCCGGTGTGTTGTTTGAATCTAGCTCTGCGGTGGAGGCTATAAAGATGCTGCTTCTCTCTGTTGGCTGCCGTTTCGAGCTGAGTGTTATGGAGAAGGAGCAAGGCTGGATCCTTCTACAAAGCCCCAAAGATCACCTCCGTGGGGTGAGCCTGCTGGCCAGGTAATACACAAGTGCTTTTCCATGCATTCGGTCCTGCTAGTGGGGGCAATTCCAGAATGAAACGTTCCCCACTTCTGGGCTGCCATGTGGCCCCAAGGTGACACCCCCACACACACCTTGTTGTAGAATGTGCTTCCTCCCTTACTAACAAAGGTATTTCTGCTTCATGTTACAGATCCATGGCACACTCTGCTTGCCCTGAGACCACAAGGATGCTGGACCTAGTGATCCCGCTCCTCCATAGAGGTGATGAGAAGCACAGGCTGACCACGATGGCCTTCTTTGTAGAGGTAAGCGTCATTAGCGGATAAGAGCGATAGGGTCTCATTGCCAGGTGTCCATGCAGCACTGACTAGCCTCCCCCAGTCCTGTCCCAGCATGCTCTGCGCTCAGTGTAAATTCCGAGACGGATCCTTGAGGGGATCTATGGTTGCTCCAAAGTCGTGGTCAGGTGCCTGATGGGAATATCCAGGAAATTAAGGTTCTTTAGAACAGCATCAGGCTGGGCTCTCCCGAAGGGCAGCTGGGTCTCCTGTCGGCATCAGCCTCCCTGCAGGTCCATGAAAGGTTCCTCCTTGCAAAGTCACTAAGGAAAAGCAAAGAGGGGCATTGAGAGTGGGTATGGAGGAGAGAGGATCATGGTAAAAGCTCCCCCCACAGATGCAGGATCATTAGCTATGAATATGGGGAGCAATCTTTAACCTTCTCTATTGGCTGGGTTAGTTGGAGGCACATCACCAGGAATGAGGTGGCTCTATACTCCATCGCTAGGTTTTCTTCCCCATTTCCATGGTTTCTGACTGGCTAGGTCCTATTGACAATTTTCATGGATTGTCCCTTCATCTAACTCACTAAGGGATGGGGTTTAATTCTCTCCTCACCAGGAGACCAATCCTTGGCCCATTGAGATCAATAGCAAAACTTTCACTGACTTCAGTGGGGTCAGGATTTCAACTCAGGGGTTTGATTTCTCAGTGTTATCTCAGAGTGTCTTGTTCCTTGAATGAGGAGTTCGGCTGCTCTTGGCAAACCCCCAGATGCACAGGAGTCTGCCATACAATCTGTCACTGAACATTTTGTTGCCCTGCCTAGATGTTCTCCTAGTGGGTGGAGCCACTCTGCTAGCTGAGTCAGGTGCTAACGGCCAGTCAAAGCCCCAGGAAGTGAGTGGGAGGACTGGGTGTCACACAAAGTGGGGCTGATGTATAGCAATGGACGGTACAACCCAGTGTCACCAGGTTATGCTGCCTCTTCACAGAACCGACACACAACGTTCTCTAGTAAGCACCATGCTGCTGACTCGCTCTTTGTTTTTTTCAGCTTCTCCGTTACAAAGAGGCCGAGAAGCTCCCACATCCAGACACTCTGGATTGTCTCGAGGAGTGGACAAAACACCCCAGCCCAGTTTTCCGTTCACTTGGTCTAAGAGGACTCGGCATCCTGGCAACCCAGCCAGGGAAGGTGAGAGCCCAGACTTGGTTAATTGGAAAATGATTAGGTGGCTGTGATCTAGTGGACTGAGTTCTGGGCAGGCAGTGAAGCCACCTCTGCCGCTGACTTAGAATCATAGAATCATAGAATCTCAAGGTTGGAAGGGACCTCAGGAGGTATCTAGTCCAACCCCCTGCTCAAAGCAGGACCAACCCCAACTAAATCATCCCAGCCAGGGCTTTGTCAGGCCTGATCTTAAAAACCTCTAAGGTAGGAGATTCCACCACCTCCCTAGGTAACCCATTCCAGTGCTTCACCACCCTCCTAGTGAAAAAGATTTTCCTAATATTTTCTGTCCAACAGACTAGAAATCAGAAACAGGATATTCTGTCATTACCACATCTCCCCTTCGGAGCTCACCTTCAACAATGATCCCACCCTGTCCTTACTAAACATAAGAAAACTTAACTTTGGATCCCTTCCTGAGCACCCCTTGTGCAAGCTCTTTGCCCCAGGCACTGCAGAGCTGCTTCCCAAGCCTTCCTCCCCGGAGGCCCTTCCCCCAACAGATTCCCCTGTCTTCCCTCCCAGGGAACTCTAGGAGCCACTCGCTCCCCCCACCCCAGCTCCTGCTTCCCCTTCCTTCCTGACAGCCTCTGATTAATGCACGGGGCTGGCTGGCCCCAAAGTCTCTGGCCCTGAGAGAGGCAGAGCACGGTCTTAAAGAGCATTTCTGACCCTGCCCCAAATGATAATTCGATTCCTTACATTGAGTTTCAAGTTTCTCAAACTTTGCAGAGGGTTCAACTCTCACCTAGGACTCCCCATGGGCCAGGTTTGATTTTTCCCAGAGTTTCACCATTTAGGGGATTATCTGCATGGAAATAAAAGGTGGCTAGAAGTTTTGGTTTGTTTGTAACTGGAAAAACTGTCCTGCCGCTCAGAGACGGCTGAAGGGATTTTGCCCAATCTCCCCAGAAAAAAAATCACAATTGCCTGGGGAGACAGCATGGGAAATGTCCATCCGAAAAGGGAATGTTTTTAGGAGCGTACCAAAAGGAGCAGCTCAAATGGAAACTGTGTACCAGCCTTAACACTGGAGATTGCTGCCAGCACCTGCTATAATAATAATTAATAATATTGCGCTGAAAAGAGAGAAAAGCCCTGAAGCCAATCACACCTTTGCCCCCACGACACCAGAACGCCCTGGGGCTGGGTTAGGACTCACTGGTTGCCTCGACAGGCATCCCCATCGATTCTAAGACACCATGCCTCAAATAGTGGAGAATGAGCTTCTCCCTGGCTTGGCGCCACGGGGTGGAATAAAAACAGGGGACTGTGGCTTGTACTCACGGGAGGGCTGGAGGATCGGATGAGCCTTCGGGTGTGTGTTTGTGTAGGTGGAACAAGTCAAGGCCCTGCTGCCTGCCATCCTGTGGGGCTCGGAAGAGATGGATGATGGGAGTATTCTGGAGGCCATCTCAGCTGTTCAGAACCTTCTGCAGAGCCTGGATGGGAATGAGCTCACCAGCGTGGCCAGGAAGCTCATCCCCTTACTCAGTGCTGTAAGTCGGGGGCTATTGACCTGCGCACCCCCGCCACGCAGTGTCATGACTCTGGGGTCGTGGTGGTGGCATATCTCACCTGATCAGTTCCCAGCCATTGCCTGGGCCTCAGGCACTGGTGACACCTCTGCGTGTGGCATGCAGTCGAGTTTGGTCTCCTGAGGACTGATATGCTTCAGTCTAACCCAAGTTAATGGGCTCAATGGAGTGGTCTTGGAGTGAAATGTAATGTCCCATGCCTTGCAGGACAGCCGTCTAGATGAGCGAATGGTCTCGTCTGCCCTTAAATGCCATGAAACTAGGAAAGTGTTGAACCCACTTAAGAAACCTTCCCAAGAGCCCTTCCCTGGAGTCAGCACTTACAGGAGGCCTCTCTAGGGAAATTTAGGAACCACTGTCCTAGCATGTGTTGTCTGCCCCTCCCCCAAACCTTTCTGCAAATGGGTGCTCTCTCAGTGGGTGAACAAAGGAGTTATTAGCCAGAGTGGCCCCTGTCTGTGGTTTGCATTGTGCCAAGATCACCCCGTAAGGAGAGCGTAAAGCTCCCTCGGCGAGATCCCCTCGTGGTTGTGTGTCTGTCACAGGTGAGACCCCCGGTGCGCTCAGCTGCCATCGGGCTCTTTACGGAGTTGCTTAAAACAGTGAAGAGGAAGCAGAAGCACCTGCTGCAGGAGGAAGTGACCCGCAGCCTGGTCCCACTGCTCCTTCACTTACAGGACGAGGACCCTGACGTGGGCAAGGTGAGTCCCACTGCCCTGTGCTCCCTGGGGCAGCGGACCCAGATTGCTCCACCTCTCCGGCTAGATCCTGTCTCCAGGGCCACCTCCCAGAAGTGCAAAACCTCAGCCCCACCCGCTTACGCACCCAAGTTCCCCGGCCTTCAGGGACACACACGTGGAGACGTTTTATGGCTCCCAGCAGCCGCTTCCTAAGTCACTGAACTGCGGCCACCATGAAGATCACATGCCAGGAGCCTCCATTAATAGGAACAAAGAGGCACCAAGGCTCAGCAGGATACCATGTGACCCCCACATTCCTCTCCCTCCTTGACCATTTCAGCTGGCTTTTCACTGCAGAGGGACCACAGATTCCAGCTCTTTGTATGGTACAAGCCCTCCTTGTCCCATCTTGTGTTGCAGAGGTGTCAGAAAGCCTTGGCTGGGTGTTTTCAGCTCCTGGGATGGCCTTGGTCTAAGCAGATTAACAGCAGGAAGGCTTGGCATAACCATCCCCATGTGGTGGACAACATCTGCCAGCACTCTGTAAGTGAACGATCAGCTTCTCGTGAGTGCTGCTTCTAGATCTGGGACGGGAAACGTGTTTCCTCTCAGGCCACATCTACACTACCCGACGGATCTATCGGGGATCGATTTATCGCGTCTAGTCTAGACACGATAAATCGATCCCCGAGCGCTCTCGCCGTCGACTCCGGAACTCCACCGCCACGAGAGGCAGAAGCGGAGTCGGTGGGGGAGCGGCAGCGGTTGACTTGCCACCGTGAGGACGCCGAGGTAAGTTGACCTAAGATATGTCGACTTCAGCGACACTGTTCACGTAGCTGAAGTTGCATATCTTAGGTCGACCCCCCCGCCCAGTGTAGACCTGGCCTCACACTCGCTGCTCTGCCTGCATGTCTAGCACTAGCCCACTGCACTCTGGCTTCCTCTTAGAAGCACCCAGCTCCCCAACTCCCCCCAGTGCCCATCAGATCTGAACAGCTAGCCCTGGCCAGGAGTTCAGTATGGAAGTGAAAGCTCAGAACGTGAAGAATCAGCTGATGGCAAAAATGTCTTGTGACTCCTGCAGGAAACTGGATTTCCCCATTTTCCACCTTACCCCAGCCCATTGGTCACTTCTGCACTGTATTTCTTATGCTCTGCACCCTCTCTAATGTCCTCCCCAGACGAAGCCCATACCAACCTGGTTTCAGTGTTCTGTAGTGCCAGGCTCCAGCCCTGCAGTGGCAGCGGCTCAGACATCAGCCATGTGTCTGGTGACACTTTGAAATGGTCATTTGATGCCTGCCTGGCAGGTAGATTGTCTGACCCCAGGATACATGGGGATGGGAGATGCTTGGCTTGGAGGGGTGGGAAGAATGCAACTACATGGAGATGAAATCTCTCTTCTCCTCACCCTGCAGCCCCGGCAACAAGACCCTGTCACCCATCGCTGGTTTCTGTTCCTAGGTGCTCAAGCTCAAGAACATCTCTGACATCCTGCTCCAATGTCTGGATCACCTCCAAAACCCCCAGGCTCCAATACGACAGGCAGCAGCCATCTTTATCGGTAACTACTGCTTTTATTAGGCAACTTCTGTCCGAGACGTCCTCCCGTGTTCTGCTTGGAGGGCAGCAGCAGCAAGAATTAACCCCCTGGGATCCTAGCGTCTTGATTTCCTGCCTTTGAGGGAGTTGGGCTGCGGATTACACAGCTCCACTGACTGGAATCCCTGTGGGGCTGCAGCAATACCATATCCATTGGCAGTCAGGCTCTCTGTATCTTCCAGGCCATGTGCCCTCTTTGTCTTGGAGCTTGTGGACTTGTCTGATTATCCCAGGGACCACCGGAACGCTGTTTTTGCTTGTTGGAAAGGCTGACGTTTTAAAAGGTAGCATCCCGCGAGATTCATTTCCATTGTACGTTCCAGGTTGCACTGTTCAAAGCTCGGAGCCCGCCATGGTCAGGCGACAGAAGGAGTTGATACTGCAGGGTAAGTAGCTGGCGTGTGTCTGTGATAGTCGGTCTGTGTTTGCTTGTGGAAAGGCAGCTCACGCTCATGTCCCAAACTCTGGGCCCTTATAGCTGGGCCCTAATTGACCCCGCCCCAGCTGTGGCTGCTCCGCCCCAGCTGCTTTCACTTGCAGCCCTCTGCTGAGCTGCCTTTCCCGCCAGCCCTAGCCTCTGCAGGGCTGCTTTTAACCCCCTCAGGGCAGGAGCCGGGTGGTCACCCTGCTACAGAGTCCCAGGGAGCCTATCAGGGGGTGGAGGGGTGGATAGGGGTTGGGGAAGTCAGAGGGGGTGGATAGGGGGTGGGATCCTGCGGGGTGATTAGTGTTGGGGGGCTCTCAGGAGGGGGAAGTCAGGGGACAGGTAATGGGAGGGGGTTGGATAGAGGGTGGGAGTCCCAAGGGGCCTGGCAGGGGGTGGGAGTGTGGATAGGGGTTGGGGAAGTCATGGGGGTTGGATAGGGGGTGTTATCCTGGGGGGTAATTAGGGTCGGAAGGGTCTTGGGAGGGGGCAGTCAGGGTGCAAGGACTGGGGGGGGGGGTTTGGAAGGGTCAGGGATTCTGAGGGGGGCAGTCAGGGAACAAGGAGCGGGGGGGCTGGATAGGGGGTGGGGTCCTGGAGGGCATTTAGGGTCAGGGGGTCTTGGGAGGGGGCGCTCAGGTGACAAGGAGCGAGGGGGGGTGGAAGTTTTGGGGGTTCTGAGGGGGGCAGGAAGTGGGAAGGGGTCAGATGGGGAGCAGAGGCCAGGCTGTTTGGGGAGGCACAGCCTTCCCTACCCGGCCCTCCATACAGTTTCGCAACCCCGATGTGGCCCTCAGGCCAAAAAGTTTGCCCACCCCTGGGTTATCAGATGGTGATGACCCTGGCGGGTCCAGAGCCTCGGGGAGGAGTTAATTGCTGTGGAGGATACAGAAGCTCATTGTGCAGGTTCTAGGGCATGCGAATACCACAAGTGTTTTGACCTGAGCTTCCTCTCCCTGTCTCAGCTCTCGATGGCCTGCAGCAGGATCCGGATTCCTCTGTCCGTGCCAGCGTCTCACGGGCCATTCAGCAAGTGCAGGATGCTGGCAGGAACCAGTCACCTCATACTCTAAGAGCTAGATTCGGGAACCTGCTCTACTGTGTGACTGGCCAGGAGGAGAGGGAAAATGCTCCTGACGAAGATCTCTTGGGTGGCCCAGGCCCTTCCCAAGCCCCCCGTGGGACTCAGGAGGGCCCTGAGTTCCCACAGAGAAGTTGGTGACTGGAGGAGGTCAGCTAAGCCACCACACCAGGCCCAAAGCCAGTGCGTGCATGATCCTGTGGTAATTACCTGCATTGTTTCCCATGAGATGTAGGCATCTGGGGATGAGTTCAAGTGACCCCACTACTCAGCAGAAGGACGGCTGCTGCCTCCAGCTAAACAAAAAGGTGACAAGACTTCTAGTGTAAAACCAAGGGCATTTGCTCTCACGTCTGTCTTCCTTCCATAAGGGAACAAGTTGCATAAGGGGGCTGGTTTATTTAGGGTGACCAGACAGCAAATGTGAAAAGTCGGGACAGGCCGTGGAGGGGGGGTAATAGGAGCCTATATAAGAAAAAGACCCCAAAATTGGGATTGTCCCTATAAAATCAGGACATCTGGTCACCCTAGGTAACAAAGTCCTGTGGCACCTTAAAGACAAACTACAGTGGAACCTCGATTTAACGGACTAATTCGGGCGAGGGGGTGTCCGTTAAAGCCAAAAGTCCGTTATTTAATAATTTTTTTAAATTATTAAATAACAGGACTTTTGGATTTAACGGACACCCCCTCGCCCGAATTAGTCCGTTATATCAAGGTTTACCATCAACCCGCCCACCCGGGTCCCGGCTGCTGGGACCCGGCGGCAGTTAGCAGCCCACCCGCCGGGGTCCCCGGCTGCTGGGACCCGGGCGGGAGCTGTCAGCCCGCCCGCCCCCGGCTCAAACCGCGGCGGCCGCTGCAAGCGGGCAGAGAGCCCGCAGGGTCCCGGCTCCCGGGACCCTCCAAGGAGCCTGCAGGGTGTTGGGGGCCGGGCGGCAGCCCACCCCCGGCTCAATCTGCGGCGGCTGCCGCGCGCAGGCTGAGAGCCCCGCAGGGTCCCGGCTCCTGGGACCCTGCAAGGAGGGTGAGTGCTGCCGGGGGCCAGGCGGCAGCCCGCCCTCGGCTCAATCCACGGCGGCTGCCGCGCGCAGGCAGAGAGCCCGCAGGGTCCCGGCTCCCGGGACCCTCCAAGGAGCCTGCACGGTGCTGGGGGCTGGGCGGCAGCCCACCCCCAGCTCAATCTGCGGCGGCTGCCGCGCGCAGGCTGAGAGCCCCGCAGGGTCCCGGCTCCCGGGACCCTGCAAGGAGGGTGAATGCTTTCACCTCCGGCGGCAGCACAGAGCTGACACTCTGTCCGCACGGGTCCCAGCTCCCGGGACCCGCCAGCAAGTCCAGCTGCTGCAGGGAGCCGGGCGGCAGCCCCCCCGCAGCTTCCACCTCCGGCAGCACAAAGCGGACACTCTGTCCGCACGGGTCCCGGCTCCCGGGACCCGCCAGCAAGCCTAGCTGCTGTGGGGAGCCAGGCGGCAAGCCCCCCCCACCCCCTGCTTCAGCCTCGGGCAGCAGCAGGGAGCCCACAGCCAGCCCTCCAGAAACGGACTTCGGATGCATCAGACTCTGAAAAATTTTGTCCGTTGCATCCGAAGTCCGTTAAATGGAGGTCCGTTAAATCGAGGTTTCACTGTATAAAGTTTTGAAGCATGAGCTTTCATGGGCTAATACCCACTTCGTCGGATGCAAGCAGTGGAAGTGTCCAGAGGCAGGTACAGAAAAGTAGGCAAGAACCAGGTGGGAGATAAAAAGGTTAGTCCAATTAGGCTGAACTAGCTTGTTATCTCCGATCAGGGAGGGTGGGTTGTTCTTCTAGTATTTGAATGGGGGGTGTGGACATGGAGAGAGGAGAAACTAGTTCTGTAATTAGCGAGCCATTGTAGGTCTTTGTTCAATCCGAGATTGTTTGTGTTGAATTTGCAAATGAATTGCAGCTCTGCAGTTTCCCTTTGCAGTCTGGGCTTGAAGTTTTTTTGCTGCAGTATGGTGACTTTTAAATCTGTAATTGTGTGTCCAGGCAGGTTGAAGTGTTCCCCTACAGGTTTTTGTATATTGCCATTGCACTGATTTGTGTGCATTTATCCTTTTTCTTAGGGACTGTCCAGTTTGGCCGATGTACATAGCAGAGGGACACTGGTGGCATATAATGGCATATATGACATTGGTTGATGTGCAGGTGAATGAACCAGTGATGGTATGGTTGATCTGGTTAGGTCCTGTGATGGTGTTGCTGGTGTAGATATGTGGGCAGAGTTGGCATCGAGGTTTGTTGCATGGATTGGTTCCTGAGTTGGAGTTATTGTGGTGCAGTGTGCTGTTGCTGGTGAGAATTTGTTTAAGGTTGGCAGGTTGTCTGTGTGCCAGGACTGGCCTTCCTCCCAAGGCCTGTGAAAGTGAGGGATTATTGTCCAGGATGGGTTGTAGGTCACTGATAATGCGTTGCAGAGGTTTTAACTGAGGACTGTAGGTGATGGCCAGTGGTGTTCTGTTGTCACCCTAGGTTCATTACATCAGCCACGGCATTAATGACCTTTTCCCTTTCTTCTGATTAGCCTCCGATGTCTGATACATTCTTTGTGACCGGGTAGGAAGAGATGGAACCTGTGCATTAGCTCTCTCATGCTATGGTGCCACGGGAAGGTTTGACAGCAAAAGTAGATGCAGTGTGGACTAATCTAATAGGGACTAACAGGTACATGCCATATGATATGTTCTCTATCTTATCTGCAAACTTGTTCGTTGGTCCCCTTATCCTTCCCCAGCTCCTCTCCATCCTCTTGTTCTATGCAATCCAGCCCAAATAGGGATAATTCTCCTTCACTGGCCTCTTATTTTACGTAATCTAACCTTTTCCTAGACACTTATCCTACATGATAGCTAAATTCAAAGCTGTCTGTGAAAAGTTACAGAGGGATTTCTCAAAACTGGATAACTGGGCAACAAAACGGCAGAAGAAATTCAATGTTGATAAATGGAAAGTAACGCAGCTTCCATATATTCCTGCATATTTTATTTGTCAAATATATTTGTCACAATATAATGACACCATTTTCAATTATTTGCTGACACATTTTTTAAAAATAAATTACCAAAATAATTAGGGATGTTGATTAAATGCAGTTAACTCATGCGATTACCTGAAAAATATTAATTGCACTTTAAAAAAATGAATCGCAGTTTTAATCACAATAGAATACCAATTGAAATGTATTAAATATTTTGGATGTTTTTCTACATTTTCAAATATATTTATTTCAGTTACACCACAGAATACAAAGTGTACACTGCTCACTTTATATTCTTTTTATTACATATATTTGCACTGTAAAAATGATAAACAAAAGAAATCGTATTTTTCAATTCACCTCATACAAGAACTGTAGGGCAATCTCTTTATCGTGAAAGTGCAACTTACAAATGTACAGCTTTTTTTTTGTTACATAACTGCACTCAAAAACAAAACAATGTAAAATTTTACAGCCTACAAGTCCACTCAAAGAATGGCGTTCACCAAAACATCTTGTGGCATAATCGTGGCATGTCCGAAAAGCATAAAATGCCATCTGCAGACAATGGCCCCATTGGTCTGTAGACCCGAGCGATGGTAACCATCTGCATTACAAATGAAATTGTTCCACTTTATGCTCAATATACAACGTTGGCATTTTGTGTGGAAAGCCTCCAGCTTGGCACAGTGTCCATGTTTCACAACCATACAGCAGTGTCCATGTTTCACAACCGGAGAGGATACAGCTCGACTAGATCCTGAACTTGGTTGTCGTGTTGAGATGAGTTTGATTCCGTATTCATTGTAAACGACCCATGGCAGAGTCTGCAATGCCACATTCAGGCACCTACACAAATGACCTTTCTCAAATGCTGACTACCAAGACCTGCTCACTCCGAAGCCACGGCTGCTCAGCTCCTCTGACAATCCACTTGTTTAGGTGCCTGAATATGAATGTTAGTGCCAGACTTTGGACAGTGACATAGGAAGACATTGGCCTGAGCCTATTCACGGACTCTCATTCTACAGTCCAGCCTCTCAACAGAGACATCCCAGTTTCTGATTGTGAGCCATTCAGCTACTATTAACAACGCCTGGATGCTATAAGTTCAAGAAGCTGTGTTAGTCTGTATCCGTAAAGAAAGCGAGGAATACTTGTAGCACCTTAGAGACTAACTAGTTTATTTCAGCATAAGCTTCTATGCATCCGACGAAGTGAGCTATAGCTCACGAAAGCTTATGCTGAAATAAACTAGTTAGTCTCTAAGGTGCTACAAGTATTCCTCGCTTTCTTTATGGATGCTATAAGTGAATTTAACATGTAATGACAGATAGATAGATTAGATAGCTGGTATAAGCTATTCTTTCTACCATCTGACGAATGGGTTTGCTCTGTACAGCTTGCTGTCCCTGTTACTCATGAGTTCCAGAGCCCTGCATCACTGTGCTGGCCATGAGAAAGGGAAGGATTTCGAGAAGAAGCACAGGCTTACTTCAGTTGCCTTCTTTGCTGAGGTAAGTTTTGTTGACTTGTTGAACCAAGACTGGAGAGCGTAGCTCAGTCCCATAGTCTCACAACTGGTAGTGCCCCATATGTATGCCTGGGACATCTTGTATCCTGATTTCTTGACCTGTAAGTGGGGTGGCCTGGGGTTTATGTAAAAGGTAGGAATTGTGTTGAACCCATAATCATAGAATATTAGGGTTGGAAGGGACCTCAGGAGGTCATCTAGTCCAACCCCCTGCTTAAAGCAGGACCAAATCAATCATCCAACTGATTTTTTGCCCCATGTCCCTAAATGGCCCCCTCAAGGATTGAACTCAGAACCCTAGGTTTAGCAGACCAATGCTCAAACCACTGAGCTATCCCCCCCAAATCAGCCAGATGCTGCTGAGGAAATCCCCCTGGAACAGTGGAAATAGCATAACATTTGCCCATCAGTCCCTCAGTCATTTCCCAGATTGTGACTGCATTTGATTTCCCGTAAGAAATCTTGAAAGCTGCTCTCTTTGTTGAGAGGCTGAAGCGCTGAAAGTTAGCCCTGGAGAAGGTAAGCATTAGCAGGAGAGCCCCTGTGTTAATTGCCTAGGGTGCACTGTCCATCACGCCGGCAGACAGACCCAGATCAGGAGGCCCAGACATAAGTAATATCCTTAGGCTAGTTCAGTGAGGAAGCAGCGATCCCAGGGCGTGGGTCAAGGAGATGGCAATGGGGAGGCAGAGGCCCTGTCATGGCACCAATGGGGTCTAATTTGTACTGTGTGCTTTGGTCATCCACTGTGTGATGATCCTCTTCTGTAATGGGTGCCGTCGGACTATTGTAATGGTTCCAACACCACCCTCCTCCCAGTCTCAAGGGAGAAGGGGCATGGCTGCGAGGGCTTTATGCTGGGGGCTGGTCCAATGGCCAGATGGCCTCCAAGTTGGTGGAGGTGGATCACAAAAGCAGCTTTCAGGCACATTCCCACACAACTGCCAGGATCTGCATGGAGCCTGGATCTGCAGAACTGTATCACAGGCTGGCCCTCAAATCTGGCAGGTTGGTAGATGCTGCCCTTAGCAGCAGAGTTACTCTGTATCCTGAGTCAAGAAGCTTTTCTGCTGCTTGGCTGAGCCTGAGAGGTAAATGGGGCAGGAAGATACACCCGGTTAAAGCAAAGACACAGGAGGAGCCCTGGAAATCCGTATTTCCTGGTGTTTAGTCAAAGAAGATCAGGCTAGGGCAACATGACTTGACAGTCCTCAGGAAGGACTCAGGAGGTGGGGTGTGGGGGATACTGGGTACAGCTCTCCAGATACATTTCCTCAATCAGCATCTGAGTGAGGGCGAGACCAGCCCATCAGTCAAAGGAAATAGTGGACAGTGATGGTGATAGACTAAGCCTAGAGATGAAGGAACGTGTCCAACACAGTAAAGCCCCTTCTACCTCTTTGTTCATGATGGCTTGATCCAAACAAAGCTCACGGAAGTCAGTCTTTCTGTTGTCGTTCATGGGCTTTGGCCCAGGCCCATAGAGAAGCGAGTGTGTTCCCTGAGCCCTACAAAGGACAAAACATTTCTCATTCATCGTGTGGTGATTGAGCTGGGATAAAGCTAATCCACGATTCCCCTTTCTCTGCTGCTACGAAACGTCTTTTCTCCTTGTGGATCCCGCAACACACGAACTGCGGGTGCTGGGCACCACCAAAATCCACAAACACAAAACCCCGTCTTACACAAAGGCCTTGTCTACACTTACGCCGGCATGTAGGGCACATGTAGCTACATGTGACAGGCTGTGGGGGGGGGGGGTAGCTGCCGGTGCCATTCCCCACTCCCTCCCCACTGCCAGAGCCTTTCCCCACTGGAGCCTTTCACTGCGGTGGGGAAAGGCTTTGGCAGAGGGGAAGGGGCAGGACCCTCCCTACTAAATGTAGCAGCATAGACATGGGGCGCACTGCATGGGCATGCAGGGTGCGTATCCGGAGGGGTCAAGCGTCCTTTTACTCGTCTAAGTCCCCACCACCGACACTGTGCTAGCAGGGGAGAAATAGCCAAATGTGTATCCCTACCCAAAGCAACCACCTCTGTTCCCGGAGGCCTTATTGACTGCGCTTGAAGAGCCTTGCGGGTTGTAGAGGAAGGCCAGTTCCAGGTTAACACCCTACCCCAGCAGCAGCCCCTCTGGTGGGATCTCTTTGTGGGCTCACAGCAAGGAAACAGTTCCCCCTTAGGACTCTGTATTGTTCTTCCAAACAATGAGTGCTGTTCCGGGGAAGGCCGAAACTAGTCATGTCAGCCACTCACCACAGGGTGGCGCTGATGCTTTGCCTCCCCAACGTTTTTCTCCTAGGTCCCTTTGCAGGGGATTAGCTTACAGCTGGTCTCTGGGCTCATTGACACAGTGGGCTGGGCTGGTACGTAGATTAATCGTAGAATCATAGGACTGGAAGGGACCTCGAGAGGTCACCTAGTCCGGTTCCCTGCGCTCGTGGCAGGACTAATTATCTAGACCACCCCTGACAGCTGTTTGTCCAACCTGCTCTTAAAAATCTCCAGTGATGGAGATTCCACCTCAGAGGTTACGTGTTTGAATGTTTAATCCTTCGCCTACCTGTTCCAGGCCGGAAGGGCTGAGGTGCTGTTTCCCGAGGAGCCGTCCCAGGACTAGCTAGGTAAGCCAAGACATGGGCTGTGCACCACAGCTCTAGGTAACACCTGTGGCCCTAGAGGGACAATAAAAGGGGCCCTTTCTGGTGGAAGCAATGCTATTTTTAATAGTGTGGTGTGTTTAGATGCATGCTGGATGGATAGAAACAGAGAGTTTGGAAGATCAATATATAGCTGAAGATCACTGTTTTTATGATGGGTTTTTTCCTCTTTCATAGGAGCCTTTCCAGGCATCACAGAAGTACAGTCCAGAGTTAATTCGCATAGAGCGGTTTGTTGCATAATAAAGCTGCTGCTGATTTCTGTGTGTGTGCCGCCTGCTTTCCTCACTGTGCACTAGGCTGCGTGTAGCCATGTGACTGAGAAGTTGTCCTTCTCTTTTCAATTGCAGAGGAATCTTCCTGGCTGCAAGCATGCTGACTAGGGTTGCCAGGTGTCTGGTTTTTGCCCGAAATGCCCGGTCAAAAAGGGACCCTAGCGGCTCCGGTTAGCCCTGCTGATTGGGCGGTCAAAAGGCCGCTTGGCATGTGGCTGGCAGGCTCCCTGCCTGGCTCTACACGTCTCCCCGCAAACAGTGACTGCCCCTCGGCTCCTAGATGGAGGGACGGCCACAGCCCGGGGGCCTCATGCGTGGCACCAGCTCTGCAGTTTCCACTGCCTGGGAACCATGGCCAATGGGAGCTGCAGGGGCGTCACCAGAGGGCAGAGGCAGCGCGCAGAACCACCTAGCCGTGTCTCCGCCTAGGAGCCGAGAGACAGGTCACTGTTTCCTGGGAGCTACCTGACTTAAGCACCGCCCGGAGACCATACCCTGAAATCCCTCCCGCGCCCTAACTCCCTGTCCCCTCCCCCACCCAAACTCCTTCCCAGACCCAGCACTCCCCTGTATCCCAACCCCCTACCCGAGCCCCCCTGCATCCCAAGCCCCTCATCCCTGGCCCCACCCCAGAGCCCGCACCCCCAGCCGGGACCCTCATCTCCTGCCCCTCCCCCACCTGCCTGCCCCAGCACTGAACCCCATCCCCCACGCATCAGCCAGAGCCCTAACCCTCTTCCACATCCCAACCCCCTGCTCCAACCCTAAGCCCCATCCCCCACCCAAACTCCTTCCTGAAGCCTGCGCCTCACCCCCGTGCCCCCACTCGGAAGCCCTTGTCCCCAGCCTGGAGCCCGCACTCCCAGCTGAAGATTTGACCTCCACACTCCACCCCCCTGCCCCAGCCCAGATTCCCCCTCCCACACCCTGAACCCCTCATTTCTGGCCTCACCCCAGAGCCTGCACCCCCACCCCAGAGCCCATACCCCCTCCAACACCTCAATCCCCTCCCTCAGCCCAGAGCCCCCCTCCCAAACCCCAGCCTGAGACCCTCCCACACTCCGAACCTCTCATCCCCGGCCCCACCCCAGAGCCCTCACATCCCTCCCCTCACCCCAACCACCTGCTCCAGCCCGGTGGAAATGAGGGAGTGGAGTGAGGGTGGGGGAGAGGGAGCAGGGAATGGACTGAGAAGGGGCGGGGGAAAGGTACTTCCTCCTCGTGTGTTGCCAATTTCGGTTGGACGTATTCCTGAAGATTTCATAGCGTGACAGAATCGTTAATTAAAGCTTCATCTCGAATTCCTGGAGTCTTGGCAACCCTACCTGCAGCACAAGCTGCCTTCTCTCAAGAAGAAACACCAACAAGCGGTGTGGGGGTTTTATCATTCCATCCTCATCACAAATCACCCTTTTCCTTGCCCTATCTAGTCCTCTTCCCTGCACATCTCTCCCCCTCCATCTCTGTTCCCACCTCCTTCCTCCCTCCCTCTCTTATTCTCCCCATCTTCCGCTTTACCCACCCTTTGCTCATTCCCTTCCTTCAAATTTGGCCGGGGGGGGGGGTAACCCCCCAACTCTGGCAAAAAGGAGTGTGGGATCTTCAGCAACCACCCCTGCTTGGGATCTGAGTTTTCCGGCAGGTGGTCCAGCAACACAGCGCCCCCTACCCTCACTGGCTCAGTACTGACACTAGAGCAGCTGCAGCTCCTGCCTCCCAAGCAGTGCAGGCTGGAAGGATCATAGCTGGCTGGGGGAGGAAATCTGAGTGACATTTGATGAGGAGATAAACAATCATGAGTTAAAAGCTCTGGCAAAGACAAATCCTCAGGTGCCCGCAGATGCTCCTCCACATTGGCATTCTCTGACATCACAGCCTCGTCCTGTTGCTCCTCCTGTTCATTTGTAGATAAAAGCCTGAGATGGGTGGAGAGCTTTATTTTCCTCTGCCCCAGGCTGCAGGATAAATGATCCACCCCTGTTTACTTCTCTGTGGGAAAACCACACCTGCCCTGCATTGCTCAAGCCACGGGGTGACTCATGGGAATGCCAACGTCCTCACTGACCTCCTGAGAGCCACATCAAAGACGGAGCCATGGCAGGAAACAGAGCAACCAGCCTGTGGGTCACTGCAAGTTTGGCTCTCGACTGCATTTCACCTGCAAACTATCAACACCACAGGCAGCCCCAGAGGGAGTGTCACAAAAATACCCCTGGTTCAGCTCTGCGTCGACAACAGCAGCTCAGGACACGGACAATAACAGATCCAAAGCTAGGTTCTTGACACCACTGGTCCCCTGGGACGTAGGTTTCTGGCCCTGTGACCAGTGCAATTCAAATCTGTTGTTGTTTATTTGGATTTCAGTAGGACCTAGCAGCCCCAGTCCATTGTGCCGGGTTCTGGATATGTGTTGTTATTTGTATTACCATGCTAACTAGGAGCCCCAGTCATGGACTAGGCCATTGTGCTAGGATGAAGCTATGCCAATTTATATCAGCTGATGCCAATTTATATCAGCTGAAAATCTGGCCCCGTGACGCCAGTGGAGTTACACGAGGGATGAATTTGACCCCAAATCTTTAGTCTTACACAGAAGACTGGACGTCGCACTTCTTTCCAGCTACAAATTTTAACCGCGGTCTACAAAAGCAATCAGCATTCTAGCAAAGTTTAATAGCGTAATAAACAGGTTAGCGCATGCATGTGCACTGCTGCCCTCTACTGGATGGAATCCAGACTACTCGACTTTTCCATTATTAAAATTCATTATTTCAGGTGTGGCCATTTTTACATACTACCTTATTAAAAAACTCTTTGACCACTGCCCTGGTGCTAGTATTTTTAGTAGGAAATGCCTTCACTCGTTCTGAAAAGGAATTAATTATTACCAGTAACTCCTGGAATCTTTCCTTGCTTCTTGGCAATTTATTAATAAAATCAATTTGAACCCCAGGCCATGGCCCAAGCCTTCGTTGGTGCCTCATGGGTTGCCAGTGCGGAGGATGAGCCTTGTCCTGAGCACACCGCACACAATTCCACACCTAGGTTTTAATATTATTCTTTATACACTCCCATTGTGCTACTTGCTTGAGCCTTTTTAAAGTCCCTTCCACTTTTTCATGCATAAACTGATGGGCTACATTAAGTAACGTCTGTGTTTTCAGAACTTGGTGAGGGTAATTTGTAGCGCCGTTTGTTGGCTCAGATGTGTCAGCAGAGACATTCTTTTTTTGACTTTTGGTTACAGCTGCTATGTTATGCTATGGGGCTCTTGTATCTACCCGCTTATTCCAGGTGGTTTTTATACCCGTTTCTTTACTCTGCGCCCTTACATGTCGCACTGTTTTGGGGCTTTTGCTACCCACTCGTAAATCTATTTTTTTTTTAATATGCAATTGTTTTTATTTACTGCTTGTTACCTGTTCCGATACCAATTACGTATCCAAAACTTGAACAGCCTCTTAGAATTGGTATGCTAATGTACAACTTTTTTTTCTTCTTCTTCTTTCTGTGTGTATAAATGCATCTTACTTCTGTTCCATTCTATGCATCCGATGAAGTGGGCTATATGAAAGTTTATGCTGAAATAGACTGGTTAGTCTCTAAGGTGCTACAAGTATTCCTCGCTTTCTTTATGGATACAGACTAACACGGCTGCTATTCTTGAACGTATCCAAAACTCTATCCCCGTCGCACAAAAATCAGTCAGCATAAATATACATGGGCATGTTGAGCCGATCATGGTCTAAATGTTCCTGAATGACTTCCTCTTCAAAGTTAATGGCAGCGTATTTTACACAGCTTTTCCCTTTGCACTCCCATCAGTAAACCAGACGTGCTTTTCTTGGCCCACGGGATCTAATTCTTCCAGGGGGGGGTGGGGGGGAACGGGTTCTACCAAAGCAATTCTTTGCTCTAGTGACCTCTAGATAGTCATGTCGGGTTTTTGGTTTTTTTTATTAGAGCTTGGACCCTGTTTCTGTGGTCACCCCCGTTAACTAAAAGAAATGTTCATTGAGCCATTTGGGTGTTTGAGACTTTGCCTCCCATCAATCTTCCTGATAAAATGTACTTGAGATAAGTGTGGGTGCTTCCAACCGGTCTTCCAATTTTTTTTATTTGTTGCCTGTCTGCTTGGCTGGACCTGATCCTGCTTTCCTCACTGATCTGTCCCTTTTCATAGACACAGGCTTTGTTCCGCTCCCGATTTAGTAAGGAGGATGGACTCCTCAACTAGCCCTCACACCTCCTGGTCCCTTTTCTTAAACATTTTGTTTAATTGTGAAATCACAACAATATCCCACACTCCCATATCCTTCAGAGTGAGGTCTTACAGAAATCTACTACTTCTTTGCCCATGTTTGTGCTGGGACTTACGAAACACAAAAAGTCTGTACCCGCTAAAAACTGCCTGACAGAGCAGGAGGCAGGGAACACTACGCCCCCTATCTTTTGGGCTCGATCCTGCTATGACTGAGGCCTACGCAATGTTTCCCCGACAGATGGATAGGAGTGAAGATTCTAATCCTCCCCCTTATGGACCAGCACCTCTACGACCGGGGGTGTATAGACCGTTTGTATATATCGTATTTGTATAGTTTTCCCCGACAGACATTTCAGAGCGAGGATGTATAGACCGGGGGTGTATAGACAGTTTGTATAGACCGGGGGTATATAGACAGTTTGTATAGACTGGGGGCGTATAGACAGTTTGTATATATAGTATTTATATAGTTTTCCCCGACAGACATTTCAGAGCGAGGATGTATAGACCGGGGGTATATAGACAGTTTGTATAGACCGGGGGTGTATAGACAGTTTGTATATATCGTATTTATATAGTTTTCCCCGACAGACATTTCAGAGCGAAGACTCTAACCCTCCCCCTATTGCCCAGCACTTCTGCACACCTGAATGATGGATCACTTTATATGTATGGTGTTCCTTTTAGCAATATTTAGCAGTATGTTCAACAATCACAGTGCACGTCTTCCCCCTTTCGCAATTATCCACCCAAAACTGTTATGCTTATAAGAAGCACACAAGATCTTTTTCAGGGGAAAAGGAATTATGCCGTATTTATTGAAGATGCAACAATTAGCATATGCATTCAATCACACCACACACACTGTCCCGCCAGTCAATGTTATAGTTACCAGTTTAGGGTCCGGATCAATCTAGTGCCAGCTAAGTTGAGCACAGGTAGGAGGAGCCGGGTTCTGTCGGTCACAACGCAATGCTCCGGGGAAGTCTTGGCAGGACGAACTCCAAAGTTTCACGGCAAGGCACCTGGTTTATATAGTGATTTTCCTTTATTGGGACCAATGAGTTTTGCACCGTCATGCTGTAATCAATTGTTGTTTGATGAGTGCTTGTTTTCTTTAACTGTCCTTCTTCATAAAAAAAAAAGTGAGTTTTTAGGGAATTATCCCAGGCTGGTTTTGATCACAGCTATCTTGTCCCCACTGATAGGCGCCTGTCTCATTTTTAGAGTTGTTAATCTGCCCTCCTCTGACATTTCAATAGGGGCGTGTTGCATCCTCCGGGAGCCCTTGCACCTCTCTTCAGTTCCTTCCTAAACCATCTGGTTCAGCGATGGCCTTCACATCTTACCACACACCTTGCTTATTTACACACAAAACAAAACTGATTTACACCGAACATTTTGAACAGGAACCTCCAGTTGCAATGCAAAAGAAAAACAATCCTGGCGTTCTTTTATTTATTTTAAAATGCTAAACCTACAACAAAGTGGTGACCCTCAATGGTCTGCTACTGCCTTGAAATCAGCCCAGACACAGATTCTGGCTGATGCATCTTTACCCAATGGCCCCTTAGGCCATTGCTTTCTGCTGTTCAAAAAGGGTGGCTGGCAGGATCCGGTCAAATCATACATCAATACATTTAATACAGGCGCCATTATTCTTCTTTATCCTTCACTTTAAATTATACAAAATACAAACATACAATCCTACTACTACAACTGGATATCCTAGGCCCTATATGGGTAACAAGTCTCTTTCAGCTACAAATGTAGAAGCCGGTGCTTTTGGAATAGAGGAGGAACTGAACTCTATCTCCGCTGTTCCCAGGAAGTTCTGAGTAGCCAACAAGTGTGTGCACAACATGGCCATGGATTTATTAAAATACACGACAGTTTACCCAGGGCAGGGAAGACAGCGTGGCTCCCTGTGGGGTATGGACCCGCTTGGCCTTCGGGACAGAGATCAGCGGGAGTTGCGTGCGCTCAGCCCCTCTTGAGATCAGCCCCACTGAACGTTTTCCCTTCTTCCAGATTTGTTCTCTAGCTGCTGCCCTGAGATTGGGAGGCCTCCCTCTTCAGAGTGCCATTCGACTCCAGGCCACACATCCCTCGGGAGAGGCTGACAGGACATGGAGGGACAAATTAAACCATCCGATTGGCTCATCCGCCAGCCATTCATCCTCTGTTCTGGTGACAGAGATATCTCCACACACCAATGCCACGTCACAGCACCAAAGTTCTGGACTCTAGGTGGGGACAAGAGGTGCCCTCCCCTCGTGCTCCCACCCAGACCCTGAACTGTGTCATGCTCTGCCCGACCCAGGAGCCCACTCGCTGTTGAGCTGCGTGCACCGTGCACCTGGATCTCCGCATCCATTCAGCTACCATCTCGTATGGTGTCCAACATCACAATAACTAAGAACTTGCAGTGCTCACACACATCCCATGCTTCTTTGCGCTGGAGCAAAGGATTCTGGGATACATGTAAGACCTTCCATCAGCCTGTTCCCGTGCCCTTTGGCATGAATGGATATGCTCATGAGGATATGCTCAGGATATGCTCATGAATGGATATGCTCAGGACGAGGTTGGCGGGAACTTCACAACTGGCACAGCGTGATCCAGGCCGGGCCGGCTGGTGAACGTCCAGAGCCATCACATGACTATCCTGCGGCCTCTCAGACCTGGCGTTCTCTGCCTGTGTGCAAGATCACGCCTGCCAGTGCTCGGCTGCACTAAATGTGTCCATGTGGCTGTCTCTTAGCAAGACAGAGCCGTGCACTGGCCCTGCCAAGAACAGTTTGACTGGACCAGGGAAAAGGGCTTCTCCTGCCACAGGAGGCAGATGCCGGTAGCTGTGCATGTCCTTGCAGCAATGTCCCTGCCCTGCTCAGATCATAGACACCCTGTTCTTAATGTACATGTGGTAGGGATCGCTCCGCTTGTCCACCTTCCCGGACTTGGTGTACCCCAGAATCAAACTCCCCACCGTGGCGGCAAACAGGATCATCACGAACAAGATGTACATGTAGGAATAGTCGTACTTGCTGGCTTGACTGCCATTTGTCCGTCCCGTGGCCTGGGCTGGTGGGCACAGGATGGCACCGTGAAGTGTTTGGTTCAGGGCCTTCAGCACTGAGTGCAGGCTTTGGTACCATGTCTCTGTCAGGTTCCCCAGCTCCATGTCCTCGCAACTCCCAGGAAACTTTCTGTCGGGATAAAGGTGTAAAAGTGACTTCAGTCAGGCCCCACTTGGGAGGTTAGGGGGTGACGTACACAGTGAAGAAAGACCCACTGCAACGAGTCTCAGAGCCCAGGTGAACTCCATGGGATTGCACTGCCAGGCGACATACAGTAGTGTGGACGTCTGGGCTTGGGCTGGAGCCTGTCTTGTGGGATGAATGGGCTGTTTAAACAGCTAGAAGACAGAAGAGCTCCAAAGGTAGACAAGTGTCTGGGACTCTAATTGGGCAGCGATCACATGTCCAATAGATGGACACTGCCTGAGGTGGAGTGTGAACTGCCAGATGCAGCCAAGTCATCTCTAGTCGCAGGCCAGGAGCTGGTCCTTAAAAGGGGAAGGTGCCATGTGCTCTCTCTCTCACAAACTTGTACCTCCCAAGAAGGCCCTTCACCCGGACCGCCTGGCCAGTGGTTCACTGAGTTGTATCCCATCTGCCTCAGGAAGATTTACCCTCATCACACCATCCATTGTGACGCGGCAGAACACTTACCCTGAAGGATCCTGACATCTCCAGTGCTGTGCCTGTCCTGGGAGCGTGAGTATGCGAGTGTGATCTGCCCCCACTTCTCCTGCCCCCCTTCTTTGGAACTTAGATATCAATACATATGCTGCTTTCTGCCAAACTCTGGTGGGTCATTAATCCTTCCTAAGCTTACTAGCTGGCCCAAATTTCAGGTAACAGTAGGGTGCTACTGGGGCAGGAGGGTCTCCGATCACATGGATCCACCAGCCCTATGCCCTGATGTACAAGCGGCTGGCGGGGGGGGGGGGGGGTTTGAGCCCACTGACAATAACTGCCTCTTTAGGCCTGGTGGGACAGGAAGCTATTAGGGTTCAGCACAACTGGAAGGATTCTCCCCCCATCAAAAGTGCTTCACGTCTGTGTCTCCCACCCTGCGCTACACCAAAGCTCTGGTGATCCCTCTGGTGGGGGCCTCGGCAGAGGTTCTCCTCGTGCTTCTGCTCCCTGCTTCGCACCACCCCTCTGGAAGCCGCCCCTGGGGACTTTCCCTCGGCCAAGAATGACAAGCTGCAGATCAGTCCCTTCCCCTGGAGCAGAGCGCAGCACAGAGGAGACCACCCAGCACGGTCTACACCTCCATCCACGTGGCCCCTGGAAGTGGGTGATCTTCAGTGCCGACAGCAGGCTCCCTTCATTGTACTCCCAGCCGGGGAGGGGCACCCGGGGAAGACCCTGGCTAGACAGACCCACAATCAGCCCCTGTCCGCGGTGTGCTGGGGCAGGCAGAGAGCAGTCATCCCTGGGGGCCTAGGCCCATGTCAGGTAAGCCAGGGTAAATTCTTTGTACTTACACAGCGTCTTCCATCCAAAGAGCGAGACAAAGGGGCCATGTGGTGTTGGCATCCGTCTCGCTGTGGAGATGGACAGGTAGAGATCCCCCAAGGTCACACAAGAAGTCACAGACGTCCACAGACAGGCCCCCTCGGGACAGTCACTCTCAGAGAGGCCGGAGACCGTCTAGTAGTGCTCTACCTTCTGCCCATTGGTGGGGTGGGGCGGAGGAGCTGGTACCGTCGCTGCCTTCACGGGGCCCGTCCTGTGGACGGACAGAGGATGAGTTTCCAGGGCTGTTGATCAGGCACGTCTCACTGGCACTATCATTCAGTTAAACTAAACATTAAATGGGAGAGCTCTCTGGGGCAGGCACCAGCTACTTGGTTCTGCGTCTGTACAGCACCGAGCACAACGGGGCCCTGATCTTAAACTGGGGCCCCAGTTTAATCCATGCCAGGTATGGCTCTCTGCTCCCCTCTAGTGGCTAGACCACAGAGATTTCTGATTGTGCTACAGCCACTGAGCTAACGGATCTGATCATCAATCCCAGCAGACAACCCGCCTGGGACACTATCACGTGAGGCACCATTGTAATGCAACAAACCAACCACCTGATCAAACTTCCCGAGATTTCAGAACAGCTTTCAGCTTGGTTGGGGGCTATGCCAGGGGTCTCAAACATGCCGTCCGTGGGGTTATTTTCTGCGGCCCGCCAAGCTCCCCTCCCCCTGCTCCCCTTCCCCACAGCGTGCCACATCCCCGCTCCTCAGCTTACCTCCAGGCGCTTCCCGACGCCAAACAGCTGTTTGGCGGCACTTAATGCTTTCCCGAAGGAAGGGAGGAAGAGCGGGGAGCTGTGCGCTCAGGGGAGGCGGCGGAGAAGAGGCAGGGCAGGGGCAGGGATTTGGGGAAGGGGTTGGAATGAGGACAGGAAAGGGGTGGGAAGAGGCGGGGCCTCACGGAAGGGGTGAAATGGGAGATAGGGATGGGGGCAGCAGGGGGTGTGTCAGTGATGGGGCTCTCGGGCCAATGTAGTCCTCATGTGGCCCTCCTGGTGATTCAAGTTTGAGATCCCTGGGCTACACTTTGAGTCTGCCTGGGTTCTAGCTGCTCAGGGATGTGAAAAATCCCCACATACTGACCTAGCTCCTCTTGTCGACAGCAATATATCGATGGGAGAGTTTCTCCTGCCAACATAGCCACCGCCTCTCGGGGAGGTGGATTAACTACACTGCTGGGAAAAACTCTCCTGTCGGTGTAGGAGCGTCTTCACGTAACCGCTACAGCCGCGCAGCTGTGCCAACGCAGCGTTTTAAGTGGAGACCAGCCCTCAAAAGTGCTGCAGGTTTTTATTCCAGCACGGGGGCACCGTGTTCTGGCTGGCCAGGCATCTGTGTGAGAGCAACGGGGGCCCTTGTGCAGCTGCCCGGGTCGCACAGACCCACGACGGTCACTGCTGCTCTGGCCGAGATTCCCCTCCACCACACAAAGTCTGCGCCCACCAGCTGATCCGCACAGCATGGCCTTGCAGCTCAAGCACAGGATGGGGGCTCAGGAGACCTGGCTTCTATTCCCAGCGCTACCACAGAATGTCCCAAAGCAAGTCCTGTAGCCGCTCTCTGACTCAGTTTCCCCATCTGAGACCCAGGGATAACAATACTTCCCTGCCACATTGGGGCACAGCGAGGCTTAATTCACTGGTGATCGGGAAGCGCTTAGAGCTCCTTCAGTGGGGATCAGCCAAATTGAAGCGTGATGTAAGCAGCTGTAACTCCGTCAGGCAGAGGCTCCCAACTGCTATACTGCTGTGAGGCGATAGCTTTGGCTGATTACACCGGGGTGGAGGGGCGGTTAAGACCCCCTTTAACCACCCGAGGAGTTTTACCCACTCGCACTGATGCTGCGGCCCTTTGTTCCTTCCCAGACAAACCAACTCCAGAGAGTGGTACTGGAGAGGGAAAAAAGAACGCAGGGCAGAGCACAATGCCACTGAAATAGTCAAAAACTCCTGAAAAAAGGCAGGAGGAAAACAATGTCTGTGACCTATTTGCACAAATCCAAAGTAAAAAGCAGCTGCCCTTCGGGGACTATATTTAGGGAGTACAGCTTTGTGGCAAAGCCTGCAAAATTAAAAAAGAAGTGCAAAAACCAACCAATAAGCTTAGAGCCCCTGAAAAAAATGTCACTTTAAAAATAATTAATTAAAAAAAAACCTTGCAAGTTAAAAAAAAAGCTTTTGGACAAATAAACCCTGCTGAATGGAGAGGGAATTAAACAGCTGGGGGTTGTGAAAACGTTTTAAAGGACGTTCAAGCGTTAAAGAAGAGAACGCTCGGCTTAATAATGAAACCCAGCTATGGCAGCAAAACTCTGTGCAGTCACGTCCGGTGACACCCTTAGTAATAAAACAAATTATGCAACACAACGGGGAGGTCAAGTGGTGACACCTACCACCACTACATGCTTTTCCCCCCGAAATGCCTTAACAGCCGTTCTGAGGGAAACGGGCCCTTCCCAATGAATGTGTCTGGAAATAATTAATTGCGCTGGCTGCTGCAGGCGGAGTGACAGTCCCATTTGAGTTACTGGACTATAAGTAATTCAGCCAAAATCACTAAAAAGAAAAGAGGGTTTTCGGTATGATTGTACTGCTTCCAGGTATACTAGTGAAAATGTAACAAAATCAGACCTAAAAATAGAATTAAGAGCAGTGCAAAGGACATTCATCAGCTCAACCCCCAGATTATAAAAGGGGAGAAAACACCTAGTCAGTTAAAAAAATACATTTATTTTTTTGTGATGGGTGATAAGTGTAACAATCAGGTTACTGATGCCTCAAAGAGCAGCACTGCTTCCACTCTGCCAACAATGCCAGCCTCGAACGTTTCTGCTACTACTGGCTGGAATTATTAATTATTATTAATGATCATTATTATTATTTTGGCTGATTTTCAACCACATTACAGAGCTGGTCATATTTTGGGGAAAATTAAAATGTTGGTGAAAAATATTCAGCCCGATTCCAGCTGCTACTTTCTGCTCCTCCAAAACCTTCCTTAAGGCCCATCCACACTGCAATGCCTGTAAGAAGCCATATGCGGGTTAATGGTAGATCCAGGAGGTAAACCCAGACTGTGAGTCAAGCAATCTGGGTTCTCCTCCGCCCCCACTAACCTGATATGGGACCTTGAGCAAGTAACTTCACCTACCTGTGCCCCTAGGACCATCCCTCGCTAAGTGTTTGTACACAGCCCGGCGCTATGAGGCGGTTTGGATACTACGGCTGAGTCAGGCGGTAACTGGGCTGTGAGAGTATGGAATGTAAGGTGAGGCTAGATGTCATTGTGCGGCTCTAAAATGCTGGACTGGAGCCACGGGAGTGGGGGGTTGTTATGAGAACCTGAATAACGATTGCTACAGAAAATTGGGTGGCTTTCCTGCAAACTCTGACTCTGCAGCGGGAAGAAACGCAGGCAATGTGATCTGTCCTACCTGCGTACCCTGTCCTGTGGCTAGCTCCGTGGATTGCTGCCATCCACTCTCTTTCAAACCGAGGACTGTAACCCCAGAGCCCTCGCCATAATATATTTAAAACCTCCCATTAAATTCCAGGGCTGATCCTTCAAGCCTGGACTGTGCTGGCAGAAATCAAGCGTGGAATTCCCCAGTGTCCCCGCTCCACTGGTGGGAGCAAGGATGGAAGCCACAGTGTAGACAGGGCTCAGCTCCCGGTATGTCTAACACCGCTCAGAGCAGGGTTAGACAGCAGAGGGGTTAGGAACAGCTGAGCCCTGCCTAGGGAAGCGCTTTCACTGTTATTACCATCTATGGATCTACACCGCCAGGGAACCGCGGGGTTTATTTTTGCCAACCCAGAGGCAGACTCTTAAACTCTGCCTCAGTGATGACCCCAAACTTGTCCTAGAGCTTCACTCCCGCAGGAGTTTGACAGAAACACCGGAAAGATCCACATTCTCCCCCATTCTCCCACGCGGAAACTCAATTTTGCATCTATCCTCCTATGGTGATTTCCCCTCCCCAAACCCCCGATTGTGACTAGGTGGGTGGACTCGCCCTCCTGGGAGAAGCTGTGTGTTGCCGATCTCCCTTGACGAACACACTTTATTGGAGGTCCTCACCACCCAAGCAAGTGGGTCCCATCCCAGCTCACATGGACGCTTTCTCCCCTCGCTTCCATTCCTGCTGGTGTCTAGCCATAGTTCCTTTTCACCACCCTCTCTCCATGACGGCTACTGCAGAACTAAACATGGCAGGGACTTGAAACTGGGATTTTTAACCCTCCCAAACATCACAGGGGTTTGAAGGCTGGGGATTTTGTTTAAGCCACTTACTAATGCACGTGGTGTCAGGCTTTACATGCAGGTGAGCATTTCATCATTAAAATACACAGTTGATTTCAAGGGGTAGCAACGCACAGCGGGGTAGGTATCTGCAGAATCACCTTCAGTAACCCCTCAAGTCAATCTTTGTCCCCCTCTTTTGGGTGATTGACAGAAAGAGTTGAAGAGTCTGTGGTTTCTAATCGAGGGTATAAAAGGCCTCTCTTTAAAGTGAGTTAGCTGACACATTTTAAAATGTCCTGCTGTGGACAGGACAAGTTGTATTTTAATGGGTGTTAGCTGGAATTGTTAAAATTCCTCTTGTTCGGTCCACAACAGCAGGGTTTGAGAACAGGTTGGCTAAACTGCTTTAACCAACATGTTTGGAAAACACACCTTTTAGCTGAGCCTAGACAAGCTCTAAGGGATTTCATTCTTTACTCCATTGTTAGAGGCTTATGCTTTCGTTACTGAAGGTCCCATCTAACTCACCTGATTGGTTCAAGTTACATGTGCCCAATATAGCATTTCCAGTCTCCTGTAACAAAACCATAGTCACGTAGGATTTCCCACGACCCTGCACACCATGGCTACTTAGAACTTCACTGTGACATGCGAAAGCCCAGATCCTCCTGCTCCCCACACCACTTTTTATTATTATTTGTACATGATAGTGTGTAAGAGCTTTAGTCATAGACCACGACCTCATTGAGCTAGGGGCTGGACAAACACAGAACAAAACAGTCCCTGTCCCCAAAGAGCTTAAAGGAGACTCTCCATTACCCTTTAGCAGCATAATGTTTATGACCTGATTGAGTGCTTCTCACTCCATCCAGAAGAGGGCAGTCCTGCATACACTCTAGACAAGACATTCAAGTAACACTAATAATTATTCAACCAATTTCCCCCCTTCAAACTTAGCAGTGCCTGCACACCTAGGGTTACCTCTTCCCCGAGAAAAGTCTTCAGTGCAAAAAAATACCTCCCCTGCCCTGCTACTGGTGGCTAAACAAGGCTTTGTCATGCTCCCTCAAGAGGACATTCAGATTTCAGGAGCCAACAAGGATGACAATATTTTTAGCACAAAGGTTAAAACGTACTGCAAAGAAGTTAAGCACCTGAAAAGGTGCTTTTGTTAGGATACACTCCTCACCCCAGCATCACTGTCATCCATACCCACTCTGGCTTTGTATCGCCCCAGTTCCAAAGCAAAGGCATTCTCCACAACACACACAGGGCCAGAACATCTCAATTAGGACACATCTCCCTTCTCCCAGCTCACACACACCAGATCTGTGTCACCCCTGGGAGTCCCCCTGAGCAGGTTGGTTCTCCCTGAACCCCCAGTGCCTCCTGCAGCAAAAGGACAGGGGAGCCGGGGTGGGAGGGATTTGGGGATAGGTGAGGGATCCTGGGTCAAGACGTAGGTAGCAGGTGAGGTCTGAGGACAGGGGATAAGGGAATTTGCGGTAAGGCAGGCGGGTTTGCGCAGGGGGGGATGTGAGGGAAGGTGCAGGGAGTTTGGAGGGTCCCCGGGACAGGGGATAGGAACTCCATGGGGAAAGTGCGGGGTCAGGGGTTTCCTGGGACAGTGGAGAATCAGGAATCCCCTGGGGAAGGAGGGAGAGTCAAGTAACCCCTGGGACACCAGCTGGGGGCTCCCTGGGGAAGCTGAAGAGAGGCTCAAGGGATCCTGTAGGATATGTATGGGGGTTCCCTAGGGAAGAGAAATGGGGGTTCCCTGGATGGGTCGGGGGAGGATGGAGGTTCTCTGGGGGGGTCCCCGGGAAAGGGCCCGGGGGCTCCCTGGGGGGGTTCGGGACAGGAGACGGGGGTCTCCCGGGAGGAGCTTCGTGGGTCCCTCGGAAAGACCCCGCCCGGGGATTTTGCGGCACCTCTCGAGCCCCGGCTCCGCGCAGCGCCTTCCACCCCGTCCCGCTCCCCGGCCGCCCCGCACTCACCCTCCGCTCGCTCCCGCCGGCCGGCTGCGGCTGCGGCACGTGGGGGCCGCGCTCAGAGCCGCTGTCCCGGTCCCAGCCCCGCCCGCTGCGCCGCGTCCCCCGGCGGCACCGCCCGTCCCGGGGCAGGGCCACCTGCTGCTGCCCCACACTGCCGCCGGGGGGAGCCTCTGCCCCAGCTCGGGGCCCGGGGCCCCCCTCCCCTGATCGGGGTCCTGCCCCTCCAGCCTCTGGCAACGAGCTCCGGGCCCCTCCGGGACCTCAGCCCGAGGGGCACCCCACACACCCCGGGTCCCACTGGCTCCCTGCCACGTCCCCTGGACCCGGGGTCCCAGCTCCCTGCCACGTCCCCTGGGCTTGGGGTCCCGGCTCCCTGCCACGTCCCCTGGACCTGGGGTCCCGGCTCCCTGCCACGTCCCTTGGGCTTGGGGTCCCGGCTCCCTGCCACGTCCCCTGGACCTGGGGTCCCGGCTCCCTGCCACGTCCCCTGGACCTGGGGTCCCGGCTCCCTGTCATATGCCCACAGCCCACCCCTTGCTTGGCCAAAGTCCTCACTAGGACGGATGCAAAAGTCTCGGGGAAGTCAAGAGGAGCTAAAAGGGCTGGCCCAGCATTTCCCACTCCTGTCCTCAGTCTTTCCTGTTCCTTGTCTCCCTGCCAGATCACCCGTTGCTGCTGCCTCCAGCTTTGGCACCCTTTGGCCTAGCGGGGTCTGTGACACCAATTGCTCTTGGTTCATGGAATTAAACGAGTCCTTTGTGCACTACGGCAGCTGGCAGCCCTGGGAAGTGTGATCGTCAGAGGGCAGGGGCCAGGCAGCCTGCCCCCACTGCTCATAGATCTTGTTCCACGCTCCACATATCTCCTTAACCCCGGTCCATCTGGGTGCAGAAGCCAAGCTGCACTGGTGGTGTTGGCCTGTGAGCATTCCCACAAAGAGGAGGAGAGAACATACAACACATGCCAGATGCTAGTTGCCTTGTTTAATGCACTATGGGGAGGCGCTCAGCTACAACGGTGGTGAGTGTGGTATCAGAAACTTTAGAGAATAGAATTAAGATTAGCAGCCATGTTAGTCTGTATCCATAAATAAGACAAGGAAGACTTTGTAGCACCTTAGAGACTAACCAGTTTATTTTAGCATAAGCTTTTGTGGGCTATAGCCCGCTTCATTGGATGCATAGAATGGAACAGAACATCTTACTTCTTACTTCCATTCTATGCATCCGATGAAGAGGGCTATAGCCCACGAAAGCTTATGCCGAAATAAACTGGTTAGTCTCTAAGGTGCTACAAAGTCTTCCTCGTTTTATTTAGAGAATAGAATGTGTGTCCCAGCTGATTCTGGGTGATCTCTTGGGTGCCTTTGCTATGGTGAGTAATGAGGGATGGTTGGCAAGGGTGTGTGGTCCTTAGCAGGAAGAGGTGAGACAGCTCAGCAGTGGCTTCACTCCTTTTAATACAGAAGGACCCAGGGGGTGATCAAGGGCAATTGACTATCTAAGACAAGGGCTCTCATTTGAAGGATACTGTACTGTCATGCAGTATGTGTATACTAGGTGGATTATCAAGGAGATCTGGGTCAGGCTATCTGCTGTGTGTGGAGAATAACTATCTATATGGCTCCGGTATGGATGATCCCACTGGTGGAGAGGGCTGGCTACCTGCTGCCTCCTAGGGACTGGGATTGGGGTGAGGTCCCATTGGGTGAGGCTCAGTCAGAACCAGACAGAGATAATATTGTTAGGGTGGGGGAGGTAGCTAGAAGAACGGAGTGGTTTTTGATCAGATCTGCCAACTGATGGTGACTGGCCACTGTATGTGAAAGTGGTTAGCAGTTTACAGGTGACTTGGAGCTGCTGCTGGGGGCTTAGATAGCTAAGGGCCTTGAGCATTCTACAGGAGAGCCCCCAAGGCTCATGGGGGGATTTCATACAGGAATGGACCTAAGGATGGTTATGGGGGACAGTGGCATTGGATCTAAGCTATTTAATCATAGGACTGGAAGGGACCTTGAGAGGTCTCCCCTGCATTCGGGGCAGGACTAAGTATTATTTAGACCATTTCTGACAGGTGTTTGTACAACATGCTCTTAAAAATCCCCAGTGATGGAGATTTCACACCCTCCCTGGGCAATTTATTCCAGTGCTTAACCACCCTGACAGGAACTTTTTCCTAATGTCCAATCTAAACCACCCTTGTTGCAATTAAACCCCTTGCTTCTTGTCCTGTCCTCAGAGGTTAAGAACCATTTTTCTCCCTCCTCCTTGTAACAACCTTTTATGTACTTGAAAATTGTTATGTCCCTTCTCGGTCTTCTCTTCTCCAGACTAAACAAATCTGATTTTTTTTTTCAATCTTCCCTCATAGGTCTTGTTTTCTAGACCTGGGGAGAGGGATAGCTCAGTGGTTTGAGCATTGGCCTGCTAAACCCAGGGTTGTGAGTTCAATCCTTGAGGGGGCCATTTAGGGATCTGGGGCAAAAAATCTGTGAGGGGACAGTACTCGATCCTGCTAGTGTAGGCAGGGGACTGGACTCGATGACCTTCAAGGTCTTTCCAGTTCTAGGAGATTGGTATAATCTCCATTTATTATTACCTTTCATTTAATGTTATAGTTACTTTGAATAAGGGAATCTTGTAACCCATCCCCCAGCTTGGGATGAGCCTTTCCGGTTAGCTGTGGTTTATAGACCCAAATAAATAGGCACAGTCCCCCTCCTTCCCACTACAGTCTTTGTGCACATGGGTATCAGGGTTTTTCCCATGTGCACTTGGAACTTGATCCTTCAGGCCTGCCCCGAGTGATCCCAATTGACTTTGGTATGCTGTGAGAAGGACTGCTGCTACCCTGGTAAAGGTTGTGGGTTGGGGTATCCAGGACGTTGCATGGGAAGTTCTGTGCACATAAGTGTTGGCATACACAACGGTCTAGAGTTTGGGAGTGGGTGTCTGAGAGCACCATTATTTAATCTCTTACTAGAGAAATCAGCATTTCACAATCCTGGCTTCAGGCAAAGGAAGAGAACAACATGTGAGTCTCTCTCACTCCCATTGAAATTGAGGTCAAAACTCCCATCAGCTTCGGTGGGAGCAGTCTGCACTGCATTATTTGTGCTTTGTGGCATGATGTAATCCAAAGTCTGATTTCTATGTACCCTAGCTCATTAATAGACAAGAGCTATACGTGAGTTACACTTCAGACAAGGTGTAACCCTTCTGCCAGGTGGAGCCGGCAGCAACCAGGGTTGGGTTCAATACCTAAGAGGGTTTCTTTCCAACAATACAGCACAGAACCGACTCGAGCTCCCATCCGCTATCCTGACAAAATTACACTCCACTCCTTGGGTGCCTCTGAGAGGCAAAATTTCCCCACTCACAAGCACAGAGTCTGAGTGTAGAAAATAAACTTTTAATGAAAGGCGGGAAGTCACCTGACATTAATTAGGGGAAATGCCACAAGCAGGATTCATAAACATAAAACTGTGAGCAGGAGACCCACCCCAGAGTGCGTGGGGCAGAGTCTTCCGCCTCGTGTTCTTGAGTTCTACAACCAAAAGTTCCTTTTCTGTGCCCTGCTCTGCTCCCTCAGCCCACCCCATTCACAGTGGGTGTCCATGGGTCAGTGAGGACCCAGGATTTAGAGTTGCATCTGTGTGAGTTCATCTCCCACCTGGGGAAGAAGGTGCCTTGCTTGCTCCGCTACCTGAGCACTTGCTCTGGCTGGCCGCCCTACCAGTTGCAGTTTCTCTCCAGTAGCCCTCCCACCAGCCACTTGTTTGCTGCTGCCACAGGCTGACTGTTAGTTATCTTTTGCTGCCACCTGCCTCTCTACTGTGACCCCTTAGTGATTATCAGCTCTCTATCAGTGATTATCAGATTTTCAGCTTTTTGCAGGCTGGGGAGAAACACTGCCCCCTCAAATGATTTCAACTCTCATTTAAGTACTTAAAATAATAAAGGCTCTTAATTTCACTCTATCTTTGAACAGTGACACGGTCAAACCAAAGACCCTGAGGAAGGAAGGGTTCCTAGGTAACGCACCTGGCATTCGAGCTCCTGGCTTAATGAGTTCCTTTCAGCTGAGGGTGACCTCCTCATTTGGGACAGGTTAAGCACAGTTCTGCTCCCCTTTATTCATACAACAACATTGACAACTACATCTCATTACCTCTGCTTTCAGGGTTAAAATTTTTATTAAAGCTAATGTTAAACATGAAAACATACACAGATTGAGAGTAAGGTACTGGACATCTGGAGTCAGGCTGGGGTTATGGGCGATTTTAGGTAACGGGTACAGGGTTTACAAGGTACGTGCATATCACATAACTAGCATAGATCCAGATTGGGGTGTGGGAGTTTTTTAAAGCGTCAGTGTATAAGTGTGTTCAGGTACGCCACCCATGGGGTATAGTGAGAGTCCAAGGGTCCAAAGGTCCCATGCGCCCAGGGCTCCTACAATCAGGGCGTGGAGCTGCACCTCATAGCCCTGCGCTCTCAGGGTGTCAGCCAGCGGGGTGTACTTCAGCGCCTTCCATGCTCGGGCCTCGTGGAAGGCCGGTGATCGGTTTTCGAATGGCACCGTGACATCCACTATGTGGACCTTCTTTGTCTCTGTGTTGGTCACTACGATGTCGGGTCACAGTCGGCTGTCTGTCCCAGGGATGGCAGAGTTGCTGGCTAAGTTCCAGTTTGTGTAGTTAATGGTCATTTGTCTCCTTATATTTTCCCTGAAGTTTCATATGGCTCCAGAATTCTTTCTGTTTCCTGTTCTAAAATGTTAAGTAGTTTTGCCCTGTGCTGTGAAACAACTGCCATGTTACACTGCTGTGTTTCGGTGGTGGAACTGATACCTGCTGTTCATGCCGTCTAGAAAGCTCTTTGGATTCTTTGAGCAAAAGGGAACAGTTATTCATAAACATTCTTCCCCTGATGGCTATTGGTCAAACAACGACAGGTCAAAATTGCATTGGTGCTTTAAGTAAGCTGAGGCCATAAACTCATTTCACCTGTGACCTCTGCCCAGTTGAAAAAACTGGGCCATCTATTTCAAAGTGAGTGTGAGAACAGAACAACACATGAGCAAAGAATTAAACCAAGGTGAAGGAATCTATTGAACTATATTGTCTCCTAATGATTTTGTTCTAAGCAAGCTGTTTGTGGGGAGGAGAATTTGGTAACCTGTTTTGAATAGAAACAAAAATGAAAGCCTACATGTCAGGACAGGGGGAGCTGGAAGTTGGCTGGGGCTGTTGGAGGACGTCAGGCCTGATAGCTCAAATGAATAATGCATCATCTGTCTTGTAAGACAAGTACTCATGGGTTAATATCAGCTGACTTATGAAAATCCCTGATGCCCCAGCTAACTTCTGCCTAATAACACAATAAGAATCCTGTGACCACCCAGGATATGTGGCCGTAGATTTGTTACACTGGTAGGATGGTAAAAGCCAGACTCCGGAGCACAAGTTTTTCCTAAAAAGAGGAGTGTGCAATGAAATAGCTAGTATGTATAAGTACCACTGTCTTCTATGGGATGGAATTGCTCAACTCTTTGTCATAGGCCCTATACTGCTAACATTAAGGGAGATTCTCCTTTAGTGGAAGTGGAAAGGGCCTGTGCTTTACTATTGAGCTCTATCACAGTTGTCACTGAGGTATCTCAGTGCTCCAGGTGCCTTGCACAGTGACCTAGACAGACATGGATTTGCTACAGTCAAATAGAATAATTTGCAAGGGGGATCACTGTCATACCACCACCTGCCCCAGCAATAATACATATGACATGTGCTTCCTGTCCCCACTGGGAACCTTTTTTCCATACTGTAACTAGTGACCATGATGCCAAAGTAAGGGAGAAGTTCAGCTCTGTCCAGCTTCCAGGGGGCTAGACTCATAGCCCCCCTGCTTCTCTGGTGAGAGCCAACAAGTTGACACTCAATCCTCCTTGGGAGCATCATGAGCTGGACTCTGTGCTCCCACTCATGATTGATTAGCTTGTGCTGGGCCCTGCTTTGTTCTTTTGCCCTGGGGATGTTTGACGCCGTGCTGCAATAGCTGATGAACTGGCGCCAGCACAGAGATTAGAGCGGGTAATAATTGCCTACACAGTAACAGAGCCGGGCCAGAAATGCTTCTAATTGGGGAAGCTGTCGCCTTGGGCCTCTGACCCGTGCTTTCTGCTCGGCGAGCTGTGGAACCTCCTGAGGCATTGTTGGTTTGTCCCAGATAGGAGATGAGGCCCTGCCCTGATTTGGAGTGATGGTACCTGGGGGGCGTCCTCCCCTGCCAGACAGCAACTTGCCCTCAGGCGTAGCAAAGGGGTCCCCTTTCCCCCATTCCCAGAGAAAGAGGCATACTTGATCTCTCACGGTTCACGTGCACCTCTCAGTCGCAGTCACATCTGTGCCCAGCTGCTCCAAGTAATCCCTCCACCACTCAGCACAGCTACTCTTCACACGGCCAACATAGCTGGAGTGCATGCAAACAAATGCTACAATTCAGATCTATAGAACACAAACCACGGCATGTTCTCTTAGTCCTTCCTCATATCTACAGGAAGTAGAGTTATAGATTTCATGTCAGTGATCTCCTGTATATCACAGGTCAAAGAATTTCACCCAGGTGTGCACATATTGAGCCTAATAACTTATAATGATTAAAGCATCTTCCAGAAAGGCAACTGATCTTGATTTGAAGACATCAAGAGACAGGAATCCACCACTTCCCTTGGTAGTTTAAGTTTGGCATCCCTCTAACTGCACCATTCCCACTGGTTATTGCCAGCTCGGGGGCGGGGGCAGAGTTAAGGTTACACTGCGAGGGTGACATATACCTTAACTCTGTATTTCCTGGTTTTCAGACGTTTTTAAGTTTGGTCACTCTCCACATTTTGGAAGGACACAAGGCACCACCATGCAACTTGAGCTCTGCACAAAGTTTTGGGGCATTTTCCATGGGTGCAGCTGGGGTTGGCTGGCTACAGCATGTCCCTTTGAGTCACCCAGTTACTATGACAACAGAGTGCCTAGAAATCCTCTTTCTGCACATGTACATTTGACTCTGTTTAGTTCACACCGACTGGGAATGACAAACTTTACCCTTACTAGCTTTCTCACTATGACTTCTCCAAGGGAACTGTGGGGGACCATGCAGTAGTTGAAGTATACCCTGAATGACTGAGATCAACGGGGGAAGGATCAAAGCCGTAGCTAGAGCCCCCGGTGTGTGCAAAACACACACACAAAGTTTTTAAGAAAGAAGATTTTGTAAAATGCTGTTTTCTTGCAGGGGCTGCACCTCAGGAACCCCTAGCTCAAATGACCCCAAATTTGGATGACTAACCCTAGCCAGTGCCCCCAGGAGGCATGGCAAATTTCAAGACAATCCACTTCAGCATATGGCTTGTGGAGCACTTAGAATACTCCACCTTTAAAGAGGTAGCAACCCTCAATCTTAACTGCAACAGAGCTGGTACTCTGCTATAATATGGTTAGGGATGGGGAGGATTGGAATAAATGTGTGAATCACAGAAGATCAGAGTTAGTAGACACCTCAAGAGGTCGTCTAGTCCAACCCCCTGCTCAAAGCAGGACCAATCCCAACTAAATCATCCCAGCCACGGCTTTGTCAAGCCGGACCTTAAAAACCTCTAAGGATGGACTGTGGCAGGGTGGGCTTGAGCCAGCCCTGCCGCCCCTTTAAGAGGGAGAGAGGCCCTCTGCAAAACCCCGGTGCAGGAAGGCTAATTAGCCACCTGAGGTGCAGGCCAATCAGCCTGCATGAGTTGCACCTGGCAGCCTCCTCTGGGGGATATGAGGCTGCCAGGAACGAAGCCCAGGGTGGTGGGGATGGTATAGAGTGAGGTGGTGGTTGGAGCTATTCAGAGCTGTGTATTTAGAGTTGTAAACTGTAAGCTGGACTATATAGAGTCTGTAGAGCTGTAAGCTATAGAGCTGTGAACTGAAGAGTTGTATGCTGGAAGACTGTACAAAGCTGTATATATTGGTGGTGGGGCCTGCACTGTGAATAAAAGAGCACTGTTTGAAGCAAAGAAGGGTTTCCTGCCTGTGTTCCTGAGAGGGGTGAGAGAGCGGTCCGTCACAGGACATTCCACCACTTCCCTAGGTAACCCATTCCAGTGCTTCACCACCCTCCTAGTGAAATAGTGTTTCCTAATATCCAACATATACCTCCTCCACTGCAACTTGAGACCATTACTCCTTGTTCTGTCATCTGCCACCACTGAGAACAATTGAGCTCCATCCTCTTTGGAACCCACCCTCAGGTAGGTGAAGGCAGCTGTCAAATCCCCCCTCAGTCTTCTCTTCTGCAGACTAAATAAGCTCAGTTCCCTCAGCCTCTCCTCATAAGTCATGTGCCCCAGTCCCCTGGGGGGTGGGGGGGAGGGAAGAATTGGATGCATTACTCCAGATGTGGCCTCACCAGTGCCGAATAGAGGGGAATAAACACTTCCCTTGGTCTGCTGGCAATGCCCCTACTAATGCAGCCCAATATGCCATTAGCCTTCTTGGCAACAAGGTCACACTGCTGACTCATATCCAGCTTCTCATCCGCTGTGATCCCCAGGTCCTTTTCTGCAGAACTGCTGCTTAGCCAGTCAGTCCCCAGCCTGTAGTGGTGCATGGGATTCTTCCATCCTAAGTGCAGGACTCTGCACCTGTCCTTGTTGAAGCTCATCAGATTTCTTTTGGCCCAATCCTCCCATTTGTCTAGGTCACTCTGGACCCTATCCCAATCCTCCAGCGTATCTACCTTCCCCGCCCCCTCCCCAGTTTAGTGTCATCCCGAACTTGCTGAGGGTGCAATCCATCCCATTATCCAGACAATTAATTAAGATGTTGAACAAAACTGGCCCCAGGACTGACCCGTGGGACACTCTAGACCGCTTTCTATCTACCTTATAGTCCAGTCATCCAATCCATACTTCTTTAACTTGCTGGGAGGAATACTGTGGGCGACTGTATCAAAAGCTTTGCCTAAGTCAAGATATATCATGTCCACCAGGTTGTCTAGTTTTATTCTGTCCTCTCGACAGTAAGTTGGCAGTACCGGCAGAAAATAGCCCACCCTTGCATACTTTGTGGTCCTTCACCTCACAAAGGGGAATTCACCTCATGCCAGCTATATAGTCTTGAAAGTCTCAAAATCCTTTAAGCATCCCAATGCCCCCATGACTTCTAGGCATTATCATTGCCACGATCCAGAAGCAGAGGGCCAAAGTGTAACTGACTTAGTCAAGGCCATGGAGCGTATCACTCCTCCCTTTGACTGCACTGAAGAGTAGGTTAAAAGACCATGAAAACCCGGAGAAAACAAAGGCCGAGACTATCAGGGCCACCTGAGATGCCCAAATTCCATTAAAATCAATGGGAGCTGAGCATCCCCTAGGCAGTTTGGAAAATGTCAGCCCGCACCCCCTCAAAGTTGCCCATTTTAAGTGGTTATCACCTGGGATGGGATCAAAGCTTGAGAGTTTTAATGCTGAAGCTCTGCTCACTTCAGAAAAGAATTCAGCCTCCACTGAGAAAGAATTTTCTCCCCCGAATTCATTCCGGTGGTAACGTCCTCTTTGTTTAAATCTCTCCCTTCCAATAAATCAGAATGTTAGTAGTTGGTTACCAAAGGCAAGAACCCTGAGAGACTGAATTCCTCAACTGAATCACACCTAACAATGGGAGAGGAAAACAGATTAGCGAGAAAGCTTTTAACTTGTTTTCAAACCAAATATTGACCTTGGACTGGGTCAGTTCAAACCACCCTCCTATTTTCTGCTCACTGTGTTTTTCTGCCACTCTGCCATTTTTCCTTTTACGTAACTTTCCCACCATTTAGCATTGCTAGTGGAAATTTTTAATCACCTTTTCCAGATATTTATCTGCCTTTGGCACCATTTTTCAGCCCATTCTGACAACATAATATGAATCCTTTGCTTTTCAAAGAAACCATAGGAGTTTCTTTGGACGTACAATAAAAACAAGGTATTATTCATTCAATACGTTCTCAAGGGCTTGGCTGATGGCCTAAAGGTAAATACACAATGTATTACGCAAACCACCAATCCTAGACTTTGTGTCACTAGACAAGCAAAATAATACCTGCTTCTTTACTTGTTTTATTATATTTAATCTTATTTTATTACTGTTTTATCTTGTTTTAGAAGCAGGTGAAGTAATGAGACATTAAAAATGTGACATTTTTCTTCTAAGGTTCCCCCGGTGCTGTCTCCTGCATTTCTGAATAAGCCCTTCAACATTATTATTATAATTAATTACATGTATTACTGTAGGAGCTCTCATAATAGACCAGGACAGGGTTATGCTGGGTGCTATACAAACACAGCACTAGAAGATGGCCCCTGCCCAAAGGAATTTACAGTCCAGGGATTAGGCTATACTTAAAACTCTGTTGTAGCTGCACTGCAGTAGAGCTTCAGTGTATATACTACCTATACCGACAGGAGAGGTTCTCCATCGGCATAGGTGGTTGCTAGGTCCAGCTAGACCTAGCAATCTACATTGTGGGTTAGGCTTACACAGTTATGGCTCTTGGGGTATGGATGTAGCTGTACCGATGTAAGTTTCTTGTGTAGATCAGGCCTAGGTGTAGGATAAGAGACAACACATGAAGAGAGATGGGGAGTACAGGGTAACAATAAGACACCACTGGTCAACATGACAGACAGTGATCTCAGCATACAAGCAGCCTAACTGTTGTCAAATATTTAATAGACATCATGGAAAAGGAGAATTTTAAGAAGGGCTGTCAAGTAGGAAAATAAGTTAGTTTTGCAGATGTTTACAGGGAGGTTTAAAAACTTAACAAGAGGGCAATTGTGACAATCTGTACCCTTATTTTTTACCAGCCTATGATAAACTTTGCACAAAGTATGCCTTCTGAGGTATCATTTGAAAGGTATCATAATCTGCTGAACATTATTGTCCTGGTAAATATGCATTGCAACATTGTATGTAAAGTTATAAAGATTCTACTGTAAGACTTGACTGAGACATGCTCCAGGTTAGAAAAGCAGGCACAAACCAATTCCTCAGAGACCAAAGGCAAACTGATGCCTCAGCCAGGTATCAGTATAATCAAATGGACTGTCACCTAGGTAAGTGGCTATTCTTTGGCAGGAAGAAGGATGTGAGCAAGAAATGTACATCTTGGCAATGGAACAGCTGGAGGTTCCCATGCAGACAGGTTGTTTGCTACTTGAACCCCAGCTGGAGATGATTCTCAAAAGAGGAAGAGGCATAAAAATAAGGAACAGAGGCCCCAACCCACCCCCTCTCCACCCACGACTAATAGACAAGGAAAGGAATGGAACAGAACAGAACATTGGATTGGGAGAGGGCTCCTGGCTGGAAAGCATCCAGCCAGTAATACTGTAAAAGAACATGTGGTGAGAGAGACTTTTGCTTTGAATTCACTTTGCTTGTTAAGTTAGGTATTTGTTTGTGTTTTATCTTTTACTAGCGAAAATACCTGGCGTTGCTCGGGTCAGTCGGAGGTGGGGAGGTGGCAGACAGCTGAGCGAGTGCGCGGTCCGTTGGATGGGGGAGAGAGCAAACCTGACACCCCCACCTCACCCCCCGACCAAACCCAACACCCCCACCTCACTTACCCTCCGACCAAACCCAACTCGGGTCCGTCGGAGGTGGGGAGGGGCAGAGAGCTGAGCGAGTGCAGTGTCTGTTGGAGGGGGTATTATGACATCATAACTATGTCACAGAGAGCAGCTGCCCAGCTGATGTGATTGGCCTTTAAATAATTTCACCCCTGGGGGGCGTCAGAGGTGAGATTTGAAAAATTTTCGACTCTTACGGTCATTAGGACCCCAAGACCTCTAACTGTACCAAATTTCAAGTCTCTAGCTCAAACGGTGTGGAAGGAGTAAGCTTACGTACATACATACATACATACATACATACACCATTTGACTTTTATATATATAGATAACTAGCGAAAATACCCAGCGTTGTTCGGGTCAGTCGGAGGTGGGGAGGGGGCAGACAGCTGAGCGAGTGCGGGGTCCGTTGGAGGGGGCTGAGAGCAAACCTGACACCCCCACCTCACCCCCGACCAAACCCGACATCCCCACCTCACTTACCCCTCGACCAACCCTGACTCACATTTTAACACCCCCACGTCTCCCCCCTACCAATGCCAACACCCCCTGACCAACACCCACACCTCACCCCCCCGTAGACCAAACCTGACACACCCACCTCACTTCCCCCCTAACCAAACCCGACACCCCTACCTACCACCACAAACAAACCCGACACCCACACCTCACTTACCCCCCGTAAACCAACCCCGACCCCCCTCCTCACCCCCCCAACCAAACCCAACACCCCCACCTTACCCCCCCCCACCAAACCCAACACCCCCTGACCAACCCCAACCCCCACACCTCACCCACCCAGACACCTTCCCACCCCCCCCAGACCAAACCCGACACCCCCGGCTCACTTACCCCCCGACCAAACCCGACACCCCCACTTCACCCCCCGACCAAACCCAACACCCCCACCTCACTTACCATCCGACCAAACCCAACTTGGGTCCGTCGCAGGTGGGGAGAGGGCAGAGAGCTGAGGGATTCCGGGGTTCCATTGGGAGGGGGGAAGGGGCAGAGAGCTGAGGGATTCCGGGGTCCGTCGGAGGTGGGGAGGGGGCAGAGAGCTGAGGGATTCCGGGGTTCCGTTGGAGGGGGGAGGGATCAGAGAGCTGAGGGATTCTGGGGTTCTGTTGGAGGGGGGAGGGAGGAGAGAGCTGAGGGATTCCAGGGTTCCGTTGGAGGAGGGAGGGGGCACAGAGCTGAGGGATTCCGGGGTTCTGTTGGAGGGGGGAGGGGCAGAGAGCTGAGCGAGTGCAGTGTCTGTTGGAGGGGGTATTATGACATCAGAACTATGTCACAGAGAACAGCAGCTGCCCAGCTAATGTGATTGGCCTTTAAAGAATTTCACCCCTGGGGGGCGTCAGAGGTGAGATTTGAAAAATTTTCGACACTTACGGTCATTAGGATCCCAAGACCTCTAACTGTACCAAATTTCAAGTCTCTAGCTCAAACGGTGTGGAAGGAGTAAGCTTACGTACACACATACATACATACATACACCATTTGACTTTTATATATATAGATTTCTTTGTAACCAATTGTGACTTTTTATGTCTCATTACTTGTAATCTCTTAAAATCTTTCTTTCTGTAATTAATAACATTGTTTTATCTAAACAAGTGTGTGCTTGAAGTGTGTGGGAAGCTCCATTTGAGATACCAAGGCTCATGCATATCACTTTCTATTAATGAAACAATGGACTTTCTCTGAGTTTGTATTGTCCAGGAAGGCACTGGGCAGTACAAGCAGCACATTTCTGGGGACAAATTTGGGACTGGGAATTTTCTGGTGTTGCTCTGAAATATAATTCAGGAGTGTCTGGCTTAGAGCACTCATATAACTCAGCTAGCATAATTTGCACTAGAGGTTGGATATGAGAAGGCCAGGAGCGGTTGTTCTCACAGCAAAGCAGTGTAAAAGGCACCCAGGTTGTAGAATTGAGAGGACACAGTTGTCCACCAGTCCAGCATGTAACCTGGGGAACATCACTACGATGAATATCATAGGCATTGACATCTCTGGTGAATGAGAGATAATAGTGTGAGGATAGGCCTTGAAAGTGAAGACAAGTAGCTTATGTTTAATAGACAAAGGAGAACTAGTTGAGGGTGACTGGGCACTTCCTTAAAAGTCTTCTATAGAAAATCCCAAAGAAAACTATAGCAGCCTTAACCTGCATGCACTACTAAATTTAGATTCACACTAAAAATACATATGCTGTTAAAGATGACAGCAAAGAACGAGGGAAGGGAGATTTTTTAAAAAAATATGCAGTTGGGTGGGGGACCTGCTTTTTTCTTGTTACTTTAGGTACCTGGAAAGATAACAAAGCCATACCATGTTTGGAAAAGCCTATTCAAAGAGCCATTCTCAACGGTTCACAGTCAAACTGGAAGGGGACATTAAGTGGGGTCCCACAGGAATCTGTTCAGGGTCCAGTTCTGCTCAATATCTTCATAAATGATTTGTATAATGGCATGTGGAATACACTTATACATCTGCGGATGATACCAAGTTGGGAGGGGTTGCAAGCGTTTTAGAAGACAGGATTAGAATTCAAAATGATCTTGACAAACTGGTAAAATGGTCTGAAATAAATGCGATGAAATTCAGTAAGGAATAATCAATTGCACAAATACATAGTGGGAAATAACCACGTAGGCAGGGGTACAGTACTGCAGAAAAGGATCTGGCTCTTAGTGTGAATCACAAATTAGACATGAGTCACATAGCCCTTCCTGTTTTAATTTCCAGCTTACTTCTTCGGGGAAGCTCTGTTCAGACACAGCATCTAGTTCGTCAATTAAATTCCTGGGCTTTATCCCTATTTATACTATGATTTACACTGCTCTGGGACTTGAAGTGGGAGTAAATTACACCTGCACCCACTTTAAAGCATTGTAACACCACCAGAATGGTGTAAAGGGGGTTTATTGTAAAGGAAAATTAAACCCCTTTGGGGGTTTTTTGCCCTGTTTTGTATGTCATTTTATCATTAAGACAGAGAGATCTAGGTGGCCAAGATCAGTGTCAGAATGCAATGTATACTTCAAGACACAGCAGCTCATTTTTACAAAAGCAAGAAATGTTTCAAATGTTGGGAGTACAGTTTGTTACATATATTTAATTGCTGAAAGGAAAATGGAACACCATGAAAGCACCAAAGAATATTCACATTTCCACAGGTGAGGCATTGGGAGCACTTTATCCCACAGATTCCTCATGGGAAGTTAGGGTGCACTGAAACACTTCTTCAAAAGCGTCCAGAAAAGGTTCAGTGATTTCATCAACTGTGACATGTCTCTGGAGTTCTTCGCTCAGGGAGGTGACACCCATCCCTTCGAGTCCACAAGGAACAATGTGATCAAACCACGTGAGGTCTGTGCAGCAGTTCAGCGCCAGGCCATGAGTGGTTATATGCCTTCCACAATGGACACCTGAAAAGCAAAACATATGTCACCTCATTCAGTGCTATGTACCACGCACCACCTCTCCCCCAAAGGCATCTTATATGTCAGATTCCAAGGCCAGAAGAGACCATTGTGATCATCTAGCCCACTGGTTCTCAAAGTGGGGGTCGCGACCCCTCGAGGGGTCACGACCCGATTATGTGGGGGTTGCGAGCCCCTACTGCCGGCAGCCGGCCCCGACCCCTGCCGGCGGCACCCCAAGCCCCAGACCCGGCCCTGCCACAGTGGGCTGCTGGCGGCACCCTGGGCTCTGTCCCGTGGTTGCTGGCACCCTCCCGAGCCCGGCCCCTGCCCCGGGGGGCTGCTGGCACCCCTCCTTGAGCCCAGCCTCTGCCCTGGGGGCTGCCAGCAGCCCCCAACCCCGACCCCTAAGGGGGGTCACGCTTAGAGGCCTGGTGTCCGAAAGGGGTCACCAATAGAAAAAGTTTGAGAACCACTGATCTAGCCTGACCTGTATAACACAGGCTATAGAACTTCCCCCAAATAACCCCTAGATCAGATCTTTCAGAAAAAAACATCCTGAATTTAAAATTACCAGTGATGGACAATCCACTACAGCCCTTGGCAAGTTGTTCCAATGGTTAAATTTCTCCTTCACACTAAAAATCCCATCCACCTTGCCACATAGGATGCCCAACCGATGAGGCAACAGTGCTGTGATGCTTATCAGCAGCTAGGGTGCTGAGACCATAGCTTATCACATTCACCAATATGGTTTCAATGATTCCTTGTACTTCCACCCTATCTGTCAACTGCATCTGTTATCTTGTCTTACACTTCAACTGCAAGTTCTTTGGGGGAAGAGACCCGTCTCTCTTGTGACTGGGGTTCCCAGGCCCTATTATAATACAAATAGCAAATAATAAGTAAGCTAGCCCAGGGCACTGGGTTCGTTGTTATTGCGGAGACATGCATGCATACTGTGCAGTCCCTCATAAGGAAGCAACGTTCTTGTAAATATCTGCTTGTTAGCCAGGCAAATCCTGCCTATTAGCAGGATTGGCTCTGGTAGCAAATGTGGACAAAGGACAGCACGATGTGCAATTGTTCACAGTCATACATAGTAGAGTGCTGATTTTACTGCTTTGCAGTGCACAACAGGAGAGCTGGGATGCTACACTACTGTGACTGTTGTTTTTAGAGAATCCTAGAGCATTTCAGTGGCAGAAAATTTCCTGGAATTATTAAGGCCCACGTCCTGAAAGATTCACACATGTGCACAATTTCAATCAGAGGAGTAATCCAATGAGACTACACACACAAGTAATGGTACACATGTGCCTACATCTTTCCAGGACTGAGTCATAAAAATGTAGTTCCTAGTGATTTACAAGTTACCTCTAAAATTATTAGAATTGAGATTAGCATTGGGAAGCTGGGGAATCTCTATTATTCGACTGTGTGGATTGCCTTTAGCCATACTCTATATATAATCAGTTCACTCTACCTGCTATTTCCATGCATCTTTCTCACAGCAGCACATGAAAGGAAAAGCAGTTTAATAAAGGCCTACGGCCTTGTCTCTGCTAGAAAGAATGTTAGTGTAACTATACCGGCAAACCATCTTAGTGGAGATGCCGTTTATACCAGGAAGAGAGTGTGTTTGCTGGCATAACTTATAGCAGTTCCCTATATGAAATAAACGATATCAGAAAAAGCATGGATTTGTTTGTACAATAAAACCTCGATTTAACGGACCTCGATTTAACGGACTTCGGATGCAACGGACAAAAATTTTAAGCAAGTCTGATGCATCCGAAATCCATTTGTCGAGGGCTGGCTGCCGGCTCCCTGCTGCCGCCGGGTTCCAGCCGTGGGCGGGCTGGCTGGCGGGTCCCGGGAGCTGCCGGGGTTCCAGCTGCAGGCGGGCTGGCTGGCAGGTCCCAGCAGCCGGGACCTGGGCGCGCTGGCTGATGGCTCCCGCCCGAGTCCCAGCAGCCGGGACCCGGGCGGGCTGGCTGACGGCTCCCAGCTGCCACCCGGGTCCCGGCAGCGGACGGGCTGCGGAGCTGCTGCCCTGACCCTGTGGCGGGCGGGCTGCTGCTCCGACAGCTCGTTTTTTTAAAATTATTATTAAATAATGGACTTTTGGATTTAACGGACACCCCCTCGCCCAAATTAGTCCGTTAAATGGAGGTTTTACTGTATAACTAAATCTACACTTGTGCTTTTGTCACCACCACCAGGTCAGTTATGGGGTGTGATTTTTTTCCATGCTTGATGACATAGCTACACTGGCAAAAATGTTAATGGTAGACCAGGCCTCTGCTAGGAGCTATACTGTCAAAAACCTCTACTGTGGACATATTCATATTGGTATAAAAGTGCTTATTGGATTTCCCTGACTGGGATAAACGACCCCAGTATAAAAACAGTTATAACTCTGTCTACATTACCATTAGTAAAAATCACACCCCAAACCAACACAGCAAAGCCAGTAAGACTCATTAGACCAGACCAGGTGAAAGAGAAAAACCTGGCCCTGATCCTGCACTGAAAACCCTGTGGGTGGATCCCTGCATCCATAGTGAGCCCCACTGGAATCTGTGGGGTTCACTGCAGCATCAGTGCTTGTGATCATAAAACCACAAACACTGGTGGAGCACTTGGGTGGGTGGGTGCAAGACCTAAAACTACTCTTAACTCACTCAAGGCTGCTCAGCCACATCTCCTAAAAACTTCCTAGGAGTTCCCCAAGTCTCTGTTTGTCCCCTGATCCTCTCTCTCTCTGCTGCCCCCATGACCTCTTCAGCCCTCCTACCTTTTCCTCAGGGACTCCCTGAGCCCCCAGAACTGGCCCCATTTCGCCCCCACCCCTCTTCCGGCCTCCTCCACAGGGACCCTGAGCCCCCCATATCCCCCACCTCTCTCCTGCCCCCCATTTCACTCCCACCCCTCTTCCAGCCTCCTCCACAGGGACCCTGAGCCCCCCATGTCCCCCACCTCTCTCCTGCCCCCCATTTCACTCCCACCCCTCTTCCAGCCTCCTCCACAGGGACCCTGAGCCCCCCATATCCCCCACCTCTCTCCTGCCCCCATTTCACCCCTACCCTTCTTCCAGCCTCCTCCACAGGGACCCTGAGCCCCCCCATATCCCCCACCTCTCTCCTGCCCCCCATTTAACCCCCACCCTTCTTCCAGTCTCCTCCACAGGGACCCTGAGCCCCCCATATCCCCCACCTCTCTCCTGCCCCCCATTTCACCCCCACCCCTCTTCCTGCCTCCTCCCCAGGAACCCCAAACCCCCCACCTCTCTTGCCTCCCATTGTGCCCCCCCTTCCTGCCTCCTCCTCAGGCCCCTCCCCCCATCCAAAACGCTCCCTCTCCTGCCCCCCATTTCACCCCCATCCCTCTTCCTGCCTCCTCCACAGGGACCCTGAGCCCCCCACATCCCCCACCGCTCTCCTGCCCCCCATTTCACCCCCACCCCTCTTCCAGCCTCCTCCACAGGGTCCCCGAGCCCCCCATTTCACCCCCACCGCTCTCCTGCCCCCCATTTCACCTGCCGCCTTCTCAGGGACCCCGACCCCCTCCACATCACCCCCTCTCTCTCTCTCCTGCCCCCCATTTCACCCCCATCCCTCTTCCAGCCTCCTCCCCAGGGACCCTGAGCCCCCCACATCCCCCACCTCTCTCCTGCCCCCCATTTCACCTGCCTCCTCCCCAGGGTCTCCGACCCCCTCCACATCCCCCACCTCTCCCCTGCCCCCCATTTCACCCCCGCCTCCTCCCCGGGGTCCCCGAGCCCCCCCCCGGGCCCGGCGCTCACCCAGGGCGCAGACCTTGCGGCCCCGCAGCCACACGCCGGTGTAGGGCGGCGGCAGGGCGCGCGCGGCGGGCAGGCCCAGGCGGCGGCAGAGGCCCAGCGCCGCGGCCTCCAGCGCCCCCACGTAGGCGCGCAGCGAGAGGCCGAGGCGCCGCAGGTCCAGCACGGGGTAGGCCAGCAGCTGGCCCGGGCCGTGGAAGGTGAGGAGCCCGCCGCGCGCCGCCCGCCGGAACTCGGCCCCCAGCGCCCGCAGCCGCCGCGCCTCGCCCGCCGGGTCGGGCCCGGCCCGCAGCCCGCGCGTGTACACGGGGCCCGCCGGCTCGGAGAGCAGCAGCCAGCCCGCCGCGCCCGGCCCCGCCGCCGCCCGCTGCCGCCCCGCGCAGCGCTCCTGCACCGCCAGCGACTCCGCGTAGGGCACCCGGCCCAGCCGCAGTAGCCGCACCGCCGGCCGGGCCCGCATCGCCCGGGGGAGCGCGGGGAGGGGGCGCGGCGGGGGGCGAGCCGAGGCGGGGCGGGCTGAGGTAGGGGTCGGAGGTGGAGCCGGGGGTAGGGTAGAGGAGGGGGGAAGGCAGGGTGAGGTGTGGGTCAGAGGTGGCACGGGGGTGAAGTCTGAGGTGGGGAACGGAGGCGGGGGAAGGCAGGGTGAGGTGTGGGTCAGAGGTGGCACTGGGGTGAAGTCTGGGGTAGGGTAGAGGAGGGGGGAAGGCAGGGTGAGGTGTGGGTCAGAGGTGGCACTGGGGTGAAGTCTGGGGTGGGGAACGGAGGCGGGGAAGGCAGGGTGAGGTGTGGGTCAGAGGTGGCACTGGGGTGAAGTCTGGGGTGGGGAACGGAGGTGGGGAAGGCAGGGTGAGGTAGGGATCAGAGGTGGCACTGGGGTGATGTCTGGGGTGGGGAATGGAGGCGGGGAAAGGCAGGGTGAGGTGTGGGTCAGAGGTGGCACTGGGGTGATGTCTGGGGTGGGGAACGGAGGCGGGGAAGGCAGGGTGAGGTAGGGATCAGAGGTGGCACTGGGGTGATGTCTGGGGTGGGGAACGGAGGCGGGGGAAGGCAGGGTGAGGTGTGGGTCCGAGGTGGCACTGGGGTGAAGTCTGGGGTGGGGAACGGAGGCGGGGAAGGCAGGGTGAGGTAGGGATCAGAGGTGGCACTGGGGTGAAGTCTGGGGTGGGGAACGGAGGCGGGGAAGGCAGGGTGAGGTAGGGGTCCGAGGTGGCACTGGGGTGAAGTCTGAGGTGGGGAACGGAGGCGGGGAAAGGCAGGGTGAGGTAAGGATCAGAGGTGGCACTGGGGTGAAGTCTGGGGTGGGGAACGGAGGCGGGGGAAGGCAGGGTGAGGTGTGGGTCCGAGGTGGCACTGGGGTGAAGTCTGGGGTGGGGAACGGAGGCGGGGAAGGCAGGGTGAGGTAGGGGTCCGAGGTGGCACTGGGGTGAAGTCTGAGGTGGGGAACGGAGGCGGGGGAAGGCAGGGTGAGGTAGGGATCAGAGGTGGCACTGGGGTGATGTCTGGGGTGGGGAACGGAGGCGGGGAAGGCAGGGTGAGGTAGGGATCAGAGGTGGCACTGGGGTGATGTCTGGGGTGGGGAACGGAGGCGGGGAAAGGCAGGGTGAGGTGTGGGTCAGAGGTGGCACTGGGGTGATGTCTGGGGTGGGGAACAGGCGGGGAAGGCAGGGTGAGGTGGGGGTCAGAGGTGGCACTGGGGTGAGGTGGGGCTCAGAGGTGGAGCTGAGTTTAGGCTGGTTTGCTTTCCCCACCATTGCATCACTTCTTATTATTTAATTTAAATGAAATTGATGCTTCCGGTGGTTTACATGGAAGGTCCTTTTAACTGACTCTGGTGAGTTAGCGTCACAGAGATAAAGGCAAGAAGGGACCCTCAGATCATCTACTGTGACCCCCTGATATCACAGGCCACCAACACCACCCAGCACCCGCATACTAACCCAGATGAGACCAAAGTATTCCAGCCCACTGGAGACTAGACTGGTATGTGCCTCCGGGAGACAATATAAGGGACCAAGATGCACCAGTGCCCGAGGCCCCAGCAATGGCAGGGACGTGATTAAGTGAGATAGACCCAGATATAACTTTGGCAAGTGACCCTCATTCCGCACTGCAGAGGAAGGTGAAACTCCCCAAGGTTGCTGCCAAGGACAGGCCAGACTGACCTGTTGAAAAATTCCTTCCCTAAACCACATATGGCAATCAGCACCTGAGGGAATATGCTTGGTACCGCACACCTCAGAGCCCTGGCCATCCCGGTGTCCATTTCCAGCCCTGGCCATCTCTGATGCTTCAGAGGAAGGAGACAAAAACAAACAAAACAATTAAAAAAAAACCAAACAGAAGATATTGGGTGGGGGAGAAAAAGAATCCCTTTGTGATCCCTACAGGTGGCTGGCTGAAACCTTGATGGAAGAAACATAAACTGGAAGTGAGCCCCAGGGCTGCTGAGCCCTGCCCCTGACCATCAGAAGCAATTGCACTCATAAATTTGTCCAGCTCTGTCTTAAAACTCAGGTAGTTCTTTGCCTCCACAACTCCTATTGGGAGTGAGCGGCCCTGGCGATTCTTATACAGTGCACAGCTCCTGTTCTGTGCTCCATTGCACATTAAAACCCTACAGAGAATGACCATCAAATCCTAAGAGCAACCTCAGCAGGCAAAACTTGTGGGTGCCTGGCACGTATCAAGTTATCACAGACTGCTGTTGGTACAGTGCAGGGCTTGTGACTTGTGCAATTGTATGCCCCGTGAAATACAGGTTTCATTTCAGGCAGAAGTAAGGAAAGGAGGTTCCCAGCCTGAGAGGGGATATTCCCTATGTGACATTTAGTATAGATTAATTAATACGTTTTTTTTTAGACGATAACAAAATATATTGTTTGAGTTTTTTCTTAAAACTGCAAGCAGCTCATCTCAGAGCAATAACTCTACAGCAACACTCCAGTGTTCCCCTTGCCCAGTATTCACAAGCACACTCCAGGAACATACCAACCTGTGATGAGTAACCCTACCATAACGGATCAGAGCAAACCTTCCCAGCACTCCTGAGCAGCCTTATAATAACAAACCCATTTGTGCAAAATGGAGCTAAAGAATTTTAGTAACAAAACCAAGTCTAGAATTATAGTATTTAAATTTACAACCAATTGTTGTAAATCATAGAATCATAGCAGATTAGGGTTGGAAGAGATCCCAGGAGGTCATCTAGTCCAACCCCCTGTTCAAAGCAGGACCAATCCCCAACTAAATCATCCCAGCCAGGGCTTTGTCAAGCCGGGCCTTAAAAACCTCTAAGGATGGAGATTCCACCACCTCCCTAGGTAACCCATTCCAGTGCTTCACGACTCTCCTAGTGAAATAGTGTTTCCTAATATCTAAGCTAGACCTCCCCCACTGCAACTTGAGACCATTTCTCCTTGTTCTGTCATCTTCTACCACTGAGATCACCTGAGCTCCATTCTCTTTGGAACCCACCTTCAGGTAGGTGAAGGCTGCTGTCAAATCCCCCCTCACTCTTTTCTTCTGTAGACTAAACAAGCCCAGTTCCATCAGACTCTCCTTGTAAATCATATGTCCCAGCCCCCGGATCGTTGTTGTTGCCCTCCGCTGGACTCCCTCCAGTTTGTCAACATCCTTTCTGTAGTAAGCGGCCCAAAACTGGACGCAATACTCCAGATGTGGCCTCACCAGTGCCAAATAGAGGGGAATAATCACTTCCCTTGATCTGCTGGCAATGCTCCTACTAATGCAGCCCAATATGCCATTAGCCTTCTTGGCAACAAGGTCACACTGCTGACTCATATCCAGCTTCTCATCCGCTGTGATCCCCAGGTCCTTTTCTGCAGAACTGCTGCTTAGCCAGTCAGTCCCCAGCCTGTAGTGGTGCATGGGATTCTTCCATCCTAAGTGCAGGACTCTGCACCTGTCCTTGTTGAAGCTCATCAGATTTCTTTTGGCCCAATCCTCCCATTTATCTAGGTCACTCTGGACCCTATCCCAATCCTCCAGCATATTTACTTTTCCCCCCAGTTTAGTGTCATCTGTGAGCTTCCTGAGGGTGCAATCCACCCCATCATCCAGATCATTAATAAAGATGTTGAACAAACTGGCCCCAGGACCAACCCCTGGGGCACTCAACTTGATACCAGCTAGACATGGAGCCTTTGATCACTACCTGTTGAGCCTGACGATCTAGCCAGCTTTCTATCCACCGTATAGTCCATTCATCCAATCTGTATTTTTTACCTTGCTGGCAAGAATACTGTGGGAAACCGTATCAAAAGCTTTGCTAAAGTCAAGATATATCACACCCACTGCTCTCCCCATATCCACAGAGTTATCTCATCTTAGAAGGCAATCAGGCATGGGCAGGCATGACTTGCCCTTGGTGAATCCATGTTGATTGTTCCTGATCACCTTCCTCTCCTCCAAGTGCTTCAAAATGGTTTCTTTGAGGACCTGTTCCATGAGTTTTCCAGAGATTGAGGTGAGGCTGACTGGTCTGGAGTTCCCCAGGTTCTCCTCCTTCCCTTTTTTTAAAGATGGGCACTATATTTGCCTTTTTCCAAGAAGAGTAAATAAGAGTTTTATTTGAAAAATCAGGACAAAGATCCTAAATGGGTTGAAATTAACCATGTCAGGCCTTTAAAGAATAATAAAATGATCCAGTCTTAGCTTTTAAGTACTACCCTGTTTCCCCGAAAGTAAGACATCCCCCGAAAATAAGACGTACTTCCAGTTTTGCCTCTCGCTGTAATATAATGTAATGTAATTTTGGGAGCAAAAATTAATATAAGACACTGTCTTATTTTCGGGGAAACACGGTATCCTATAAAACATTCAAATTTCACCTAACTTCTAAACGAGTCAATCATTAAAAACAAAATAAACTATACCCAGTGAGCTCTTGTAAAGCTGTTGTTTCAAGTTATCAATTAGATTAATCATATAAAAGTTACAATTCATGCATTTAGTGTTTACAGAGCAATCAGCTGGGTTAGTAAACTCTTACTTTATCACAAATCTTATTTTCTGGATATCACAAATTAGTTCTCACCTCAGCCAACAGCCTTTTTGCAAGTACTACCGTGTGGTTACTGTTGTACTGGAAAAATTGCAAGAAAGGCAGAAGTGGATGATAAGCGGCACTTTCTTCTGCTTACCTTCTCCTTTGTTGAAAAGGAGTAAAGGTAACAAAGGTCTAGAAGATTAGGGTAGCCTGGGAAAAAGCATCTTCAAATAAACACAGTTGTACTGTGCCGGGTCACGCTCGACCATATTCAGCCAATTTCCTTAAACAATTGCACTGGCTTGCATCCATTCAGTTCAGGATCCAGTTTAGTTCAGCACTGTTCTCTTTATCACCAATTCCTGATCTCACTAAGGGTACATCTATACTACCCGCTAGATCGGCAGGTAGTCGATGTATCGGGGATAAATTTATCACGTCTCATCTAGGCGCGGTAAATCGATCCTCAAACACACTCCCTGTCAACTTTGGAACTCCAGCTCCGCAAGAGGAGTAAGCGTAGACCAGGCCTGAGATCAGGATCTGGCTTGCTGTGTCTGCCCTTAGCAGAAGAGATTTGCATATTGTGCCAAGAATTTGTGTATGTCTGTATGTGTATCAAGTTATTTCCTTTTTTGTGATTAATCATCACATTTTTGCTGGACATCAAAGTCAAGTGCTCTTCCTTTTTGGCTTGCTGTGGTGGTGCATGCGTAAGATCAGGAAAATTGTATGTAATAGGTCTGGGATCCTTTGTAAATAAGAAGCCAAGAATTATCTTGGTTGTGTACTTACAATATTTACTGTCAATATCCGGCTTTTGAAGCTGAGAGGATATGGAGAATTTGCAGGGAACGCGGCAATAGATGGCTCAATGTTTCTCCAGATATAATGGCATAATCATTTTTACAAGGTAAAAAGCACGACAGGGAAAACATTAACAACAAGAACAGAACCTATACACATGCTAACATGGATTCTGGCCAGCCCTATCCTTCCATCCCTACACCGAGGATTAGAGTCTTCTGTGGAACAAAGGTCTTATCCGTTTTGCTAGATCGGGAAGAAGTCCCTGAATCCATTTTAACCCAGGTCATTTATCCAAAAGACTTCTCCCTGTCTCTTGGTCTCTGGAGAATCCAGTTTGAACTAGGATAGGCATATCTTTGCAGGGAGGTGGCTTCAAAGGGTTGGTAATGGAGGAAGTCCATTAGCATCCCCCTCCTGCTAGAGAAGGTCCATACAATGCCACAATAACACATACACAATTGCATTTTTAATACAGTGTACAAAGGTATTTACCCTAATTCAGTAAGGTTTAGCTTAATTCAGTAACGTTTGTTCAGGATAATATAGGATCTTGTCAGTCTGCCACAACAGAAGCAATGTTATTACCGTAGTGCCTTCATCTGAGTAGCACAAAGCACTTTACAAACAACCGCGCCTCTTGAAGCCTCTATACTTGTTTTTATTAAAGTAGTGGAGTCCCATGGTACTTTACAGGAAGCAGAAGTCCTTGCCCTGAGGAGCTTGCAATCAAATTCAAGACATGGATCTACAGAGTATAAAACAAGTAGGAAGGTGCAGGAGAGGGAGGACAAGGGGCACAGCAACCAGAACAAACATTAATATAGGCCAGCTTTATAAAGCAGGTATTATCCTCATTTTACACAGCTCTTAAATGAGACACAGAGGGTGAAATACTGGCTCCATTGAGGTCAATGACAGAACTCTCACTGACCTAAATGGGGCCAGGAGTTCACCAAAAGAGGCTGAGAGACTTATTCCTAAATCACCACGACTTATCAGCTGAGCCACAAATCGGATCCAGCAGCCATGTTTTCAGCCGCACAGATTTACCCCAGCTGAGGATGTGGCCTCATCCCCAGTCCCGTGCTCTAACCAGTAGGCTACACTTGTGCCACATTCCAAGCCTGGCAGAGATTTCAGTTGCTTCACCTGTCTCTTTATTACTATTTGTATTGTTTGTATAGCAGTAGCCCCAGACTTGGACTGGGCCCTGTTGTGCTAGCTGTTGTACAAACACAGAACAAGAAAAGGATTCCAGCCTGAACGAGTTACAGTTGAAGTTTATTTCCACAACCAGAGCATCTTAATCTTTTTTTCCCCTAGCATATTGGTAGCATGAAAGGTTTTGTATTATTAACCTTGGACTGTGAGATTCCTTTAACACACTTTACAACGGTGACCGTGTCCTGCTTCTCTCATCATTTCATGCACTGTGGTGCATTTCCTGTCTCCAAACTCAGGAACTGTTTATAGCGTGATGGCCTGTGAAGTCTCAGCATAATGGCACTTCTCTGCGAAGGACCCCATCTCCATTCATGGAGATCCTGAAGATACTGGCAGCTAGTTCCAAACACTGCTTTGGAAATTCATATTTTTCTCTATAGATTTAGGTCCCACTCCACAAAGGTTAAATACCTCTGTGGATTGGCGCTTAGCAAATATTTAACTACTTAACGGCAATTAGAAAAAACCATTTGGACTGAGAGCATAGAACACTTTAAGGAGCCTGGGGAGTTGTGATTAGAGCCAAAACCATTCTTGCTCCCTTTGTACCGTATATTAATTGACCCAAAAATACATTCCCCAGGCTGCGAAGGAAGCAAAGAAACACAAGGAAATCCACATTTACGGATGACCTCCAGTCCACACGCACAGCAGGGTGTATTAAGGAAGTAGTTAAGGAAATTCCCTGCTGTGGTTGGGGATTGGAGGTCATCCTTAAATGTGGATTTCCTTGTGTTTCTTTGCTGCCCTCATCACTACCACAGCATACTTTTGATTCACTTATGGCCCAATCCAGCAAGATGCTAAATTGCCTTAAATCACATTAAATGGGATCTGAGGGCATACAGCATCTCCGAGGCTCAGGCTTTTTGTGAATTTCATTCCGTGCAGGCATAAGGTTCACTGCTTTGGAGATTGAAGTAATTTCTTTATTCACCAAATAGATAGATAAAAATCAAAGAGCAAGACACCCCCCATCCCAGCCCTGTCAATGTGCCTCAACAATGACCAAGAGTTACCCACTGTGCAGTCAGAGGGGAATTCATGCTCCATATCCAAAAGCCGTCCAGGGTACTGATTATTGCTAACTGTGGTGGTGTTTCTGTGATAGGTGCACTTGTCTGCATGGAACTAGAGTGAGACCCACCAAACTGGTTTCCCATATGCCACACTACAGGCCAGAGTGGGGTTCAGATCCAACACCTGCTGATGAAAGGCTCTGTACCCAATGACCAATTCCCTGAGCTTTCCCTTCCCACATACGTTTACACTGATGACATGTAGCATATCTTTTAAAAATGACTATTCCCAATGTAATTAACGAGGTCTATTCTGGTCTTTGGGCTGAGGGATTGTTATTATTACTTAATATTTTTAGATAGCACCATAAGTGGGGATAGTGATTTATAAAGAGAATAAATATATCCCCCATATTTCTCTGCACTTACAATCTAGGATCCTGATGATTCCAAAGGAATCCCAACTATGTGTACAAAATGATGGGGTCTAAATTCGCTGTTACTACTCAAGAAAGAGATCTTGGAGTCATTGTGGATAGTTCTTTGAAACGTCCACTCAATGTGCAGCCCCAGTCAAAAAAGCAAACAGAATGTCAAGAACCATTAGGAAAGGGATAGATAATAAGACAGAAAATGTCATAATGCCACTGTATAAATCCCTAGCATGATCACACCTTGAATACTGCATGCAGTTCTGGTTGCCACTTCTCAAAAAAGATATATTAGAATTGGAAAAGGTACAGAGAAGGGCTACAAAAACGATTAGGGGAATGGAACAGTTTCCTCATGAGGAGAGATTAAAAAGACTGAGACTGTTCATCTTAGAAAAGAGACGACTCGGGGGGGATATGACAGAGGTCTATAAAATCATGGATGTTGTGAAGAAAGTGAATAGGGAAGTGTTACTTACTCCTTCACATAACACATGAACTAGGGCCCACCCAATACAATGAATAGGAAACAGGTTTAAAACAGAAAAAAGGAGGTACTTCTTCACGCAACGCACTGCCCAGCTGTGGAACTTGTTGCGAGGGGATGTTGTGAAGCCCCAAAGTATAGCTGGGTTCAAAAAAGAATTAGATAAGTTCCTGGAGGAGAGGTCCATCAATGGCTGTTAGCCAAGATGGTCGGGGTGCAGCCTTATGCCCCGTGTGTCCCTAAATCTCTGACTGCCAGGGACTGGAAGACAGGGAGTGGATCACTCAGCAAATTGCCCATTTTGTTCAATCCCTCTGAAGCATCTGGCACCGTCCATTGTCAGAAGACAGGATGCTGGGCTAATGGGACCATGAGTCTGACCCAGTCTGGCCATTCTTATCTTTCCCCCTGTTGACTATAACGCAGCCCAGTTGCAAGATCAGGTTTTAAAAGTGCAAGCGTCTTCTCAGGCCCCGCACATGCTCTGCAATGTGGAGGCTGCTAGTCTGGAGCTGGTGCTCTAATGACAGACCCCTGTGTGGGTATTTCAATTGTTCCCTTTCGCTCAGTACTCAGTAAGTGGAATTCAGATAGGGAGCAGTTCAAAGTAGGCAGGTGTTCATTTACCTCTACTTTAGATGCAGAATGTCTGGTCTGACTACAGTGTATCAAGCTCTAGCAGCCAGATATCATTGTGGGGCTGATCCAAAGCCTGCTGAAGTCATAGATGCATCAAGTGTAAGGCCCCAAAGGACCACTGTCAATGGGAGTCTCAATGGACTATAGATCAGACCTTACTTTACCCTCCAGTAGTGGGGACCTTTCTCTGTCATTGCAAGTAACTTGTATCTTGGCCTTCTGACTCAAATATCTCAATATAATCAGACTTCTCAGAGCCAAGCTGCAAGCGGTCCTCAGATTATAAATCGCCAATGTACTTTTCCCATGATCGCAGACTCAAGGGAGACAAGCACAGAAGGCTTTGAGGCAAGTTATTCAACTAAATGCTCACGTAACTCTAATATCCTGAATTGAAACGTACCCATAAAACTAAGGAGGATTCCTTACAGACTCTTCAGTAGGATTATTGGCATGAGTAAGGTTTGCAAGGGCTGGGTGCTCCCGGCATGATCATGTAAATGTGCATGTAAGTAACTTTACTTACATGAGTAGTGTCATGATAATCAGTGAGATGACTTACATGAGTAAAATTACACACACATTTGCAGGATCCTTATAGCTTTTATTTACATATCTATTTTCTATCCATTATTATTCATTCTTAGTATTTTATTTTCATTTGTATTACAATAGGTCCAGGGAGTTCCAGTCATGGATCAGGACTCTGTTGTGCTAAGTGCCGAACAAACCCTCTGTCCCAAGAAGCTGAAAATTTAAGTACAAACCTACAGATGGATACAGACAAGTGGGAGAGAACAAGGAGACAATGGGACAGTGTTCTCCTACTGGTTTTCAAATGTTATGATTCCTGATGTCAGATTTGTGTCCATTTATTCTTTTGTGTAGAGACTGTCCAGCTTAGCACTTCAGTCTCTCTGGGCACTCGATAACAGACTTAAAAGTGGCAATTCTTCAACAAAAAAACTTTCAAGAACAGATTCCAACGTGAAACAGTAGAACTGGAATTAATTTGCAAACTGGACACCATCAGATTAGGCCTGAATAAGACTGGGAGTGGTTGGGTCATTACAAAACCTAAACCTAATTTCCCCAATACTTATTTTCCACTGCTGTTACTCACAGCTTCTTGTCAGCTGTCTGAAATGAACCACTTTCATTACCACTCCAAAAGTTATTTTTCCTCCCTTGGTATCCTGCTGCTAAGTGAATTGTCTCATTAGACTCACTTCACATTGTATAAGGCAACTCCCATGCTTTCATGTATTTATACCTGCTCCTGTATTTTCCACTCTGTGCATCCAGTGAAGTGGGTTCTAGCTCATGAAAGGAGTATCATTATTATTAGAATTCCAAAGGAATTGGTATTTTCTTCCAAAGGAAGATGTATCGGGGATCGATTTATCACATCTCGTCTAGATGCGATAAATCGATCCCCAAACGCACTCCCGGTTGACTCCGGAACTCCAGCTCCAAAAGAGGAGTAAGCGGAGTTGCTACGCAAATACTGTAGCTGAAGTTGCTCATCTTAGTTCGAACCTCACCCCCCCGCCCAGTGTAGCCCAGGCCTTAGTTTCAGGATGATCACACAGTCTGGCAATCCTCACTCCATGGACTGTATCACTTCTAATCGTCCTGTCAAAGCACAAACCAGGACAGATTAGCGCTGTGAACATTTTGGACCTAGCCTGCAATGTGCTGGGAACCGCTGTGCTTGAGTCAATGAACCAGGGATTTAGTTTTGCATCTGCCACCGACTCGTGTGGCTTTAGCAAGTCATTTAACTTTTTGTGCTGCAGTTTCCCCATCTGTGAAGCAGGGATAATTCTGCCTGCCTTCTTTTGTGGAGTGCTTTGAGATCCTTGGATGAAAAGTGCCTTAGAAATGCTAATTGTGGGGGCACTCAGTCCCTTGTAAGATCAGGTCCTTATCCTAAATCCACTTCAAGAATCTCTCCACCCCCACTTTCTAACCCCACTAGAGACTTGATTCTTCTTTCATTTACACTGGTGCAAATCAGATGTAACTTCACTGGAATCACTGGAGCTACCCCACTGGAGTAATCGGGGCCTGTTTCTGCATCTACTCCTTTCCTGATCGTTTTGTAAAAGAAGTGTTCCGCAAAATGACTTTAAACAAGTTCGTTCCTGCCTTGAAAATCATTTGCAAAACCAAGAGAAACACTGCACAATGCGTTAGGTGTAGAAGCAGCTTTGCACCTACCAGGCATGTTTACCAAGGTCAGGCAATCATCCACGAGGCCCAGAACAGGACATTTAAAAGAGGAAAAAACAAAAAATGAAGAGGCCTTAAAAAGAAATGATGAGCAACACGTTAAGATCCGAGGATTCCTTCCGTAAACCAAGCTCCCGCATCAAGCCAAGAGCAACATTTCTTGATGCAAGTATAATGCCAATATGGTTAAAAAACAACAACAACAAAAAAAACAGAGCAAGAGCAAGAGCAAGAGAAAGGCAGTGGTAGGAAGAGGATGTATAAAATTTTATTACCAGCAAAACAAGCATGATGCCAGCTGAGTAATGGATTTGTTGTGGCCAGCAGGAAGAAGAACCATTCTCCAGCATGCTGTGGGGTCATGTGCGTCATGTGAGTTTATTTTTAAGTCCGGCCAAACTTCTGTAATTTCCTTCCCTGCCTCACTAGGTAAAAAAATGACGCATTAATGCTAGAGAGCCGCATCCTCTTTGAGTTCTCATGGAGTGACATTCATCCCTGTGCCGATGGCATCCCATCTGAATATGGCCTGGTCATAGGTCAAGCTTCCTTTATGAGTCCTCTCCTGACATTTTTAGTCCTTTCAAGCTCCACTTGTTTTAGAGTTATGCAAAATAATCAGTAAAGTGTGGGGGCAACTGTGACGGAGTAGGAATACTGTGTCGGTGTGCCTCAGTTTCCCCTTTGCATTTCTTAAGTGTCTATGTGAAGGAATAGGGGCTGAGAGTGCAAGCAAGCAGGCAACACCCTCTCCCCTCTCTGAAGGTATGCATACCTGAAGCTGTAATCTGACCCTAAGTGTGGGGAGGGAGGTCACCTGACCTGGCTGAGCCAGGGGGGAGGAGGGGCTGGTGAGAGTTTGGGAGTCTGCAGCTGGCTGGAGAGAGGTTTTGAATCTGAAGCTGGGTGGGCAGAAGGGAGGCAGGCCCAGGCCTCCCTTGGGCTCCCAAAATGGATCCAGCTGAGGAGTTCGGGTGCCTACAAGCTCAGTGTTAGACCATGTACCTGTCGACGAATAAACCTCTGTTTTACTGACTGGCTGAGAGTCATGTTTGACTGTGGATTTGGGGTGCAGAATCCATGGGCTCCCTCAGGACCCCGCCCAGGCGGGCTCGCTGGGGGAAGCACACAGAGGGGCAGAAGGTGCTGAATGCTCCAAGGTCAGACCCAGGAAGGTTGAAGTGAGTATCCATGAAGCTCCTAGCCTTGGAAACAGGCTGTGTATGGAGAGGGGACACTTCACCCGAAGTCCTATCTGGCTTCCTAGGGAGTGGTTCCAGACCATCACCAAGGCACTCCTTGACAGCAACTCACCAAGGACAATGGCTGTCTGCTCCTTTTCGAAGGAGCTGGGGAGGGACTAACAACATCTAGGTTGATCTTTCAATTGTTCTGTCTTATTCTTCCCCCCACACCCCACTACCAGCCTGTAAATGATACTCATTTACATTTGAATGGACCCTCATTTTCCATGGGACATTACAGCTTGAGGGTCTGCTTAGCAATGGTCTCTATCAAATATTTCTTGTTGAAGAAGTGCTGTGTTGTGTTAGTTTTGTGATGTGGTTTATTTTGAGGGAACTCCTTGCAGGCAGGAGGAGAGTTTGCTCTCTGCCTATGGGCTGGTCTTCACTATGGGGGGGAGGGAGGGGGATCGACTGCAGATACGCAACTTCAGCTACGTGAATCACGTAGCTGAAGTTTGCATATCTCCAGCGAGCCGACTTACCTGCCATCATCACAGCGGCGGCAGTTGGCGGCGCGCTCCCCCGTCGACTCCAACTTGCGCCTCTCGGGGAGCTGCAGTTCTGGAGTCGACAGGGGCGCCGCGGGCGATCGATTTCTCGCGTCTTCACCAGATGCGAGAAATCGATCACTAACAGATCGATCGCTACCCGCCGAGCCGGCGAGTAGTGAAGACAAGCCCTTAATCTGTTTGGGGCAGAGTTGGTTCCTGGGAAGTGGGCACTGGTGCTTTGGCTGAGTTTCCCAAAAGAAGGGATTGCCTAAATGTTGTTTGCCTAGGCTGCCTCTGTTCAAGGACTGGGGTGTATCATGTAAACAGACAAGTTGCTCCAAGAGTACACCCAGGATCTGTGTCACTGACTTCTTCTCCTGACATCTGCTTCTCCCGACATCTTTCACTATCCTGACATCTGCTTCTCCCGACATCTGCTGTCACTCGGCAGAGGGGCATCCAAAGGATTTTCTTCCAAAGGAGCATCGGGTCTGGGGGTGGAGTGCCTAACTCCCTGACGTCACGGATTCACAGAGTCCCTCTAGGTCCCAGCCGGCTTGGGAATGACTCAGTGTGCGAGACCCCCAGTGTCCACAGTTCCACTGGGGCAGGCCCGCAGGCTCCATGACTCCAAACCTGGGCCAGTTATCCCTGTCTCTCTGGGTCCCTGCAAGGAATCCAACCTGAGTCAGACTCCTGCTGGAGGCCCTCAGTAGCCATTTGCAGTGAGACTGTCAGATGTGAAAGTAAAATTTCTCCCTTACTGGTATGGGGGCAGCTCTCCCACCCCAGCCCCACCCCTCAGAAGGGGCATGGCCTTGGATGGAAGGGGCGGGGCTGTGGGGGGTCAGCATCCCCCTGCCAGCCCGTTCCCCCACGTCAGCGGCTGGGAAGGGGCAAAGGGGGTAGGGATGTTAAAACACTGTCGCAGCAGCACTTTAAGCAGGGGCCTTGCCGTGGCAGCACTTTAATGTTGCTGCTCTTTTTTGCACCCCCCCCCCCCCCAACAGCGGCCCTGCTGGGTCCCTACAGGCAGGGCCACCAATGGGGGGGTTGCAAAAAGAGCAGCGACGTTAAGGTGCTGCCATGGCAGTGCTTTCAAGTAAGGCGGTAGGGGCCAGTACAGGCAGCTACTTTTTACTGGTACGCCGTACCGGCCTGTATCACCTTCCTTTCACTCCTGGAGACGATGCAGTCTTTTATTGGTCACCTGGCCTGCAGAATCTGCAAGGCCTTTGGTTAGCACAGAAAGCGAAGTTTAATACAGGTTCAGACTGGCCAGAGCCATGTCTGTCTTGAGCGTTGGGCAGAAGAAACCATCTCTTTGCTTCCTTTCTCGGTCTCTGCCCCTTTTAGACAGACAAGGTGGGGGAGTAATTAATCTATTTTATTGACCAACTTCCATTGAGAGGAGAGACAAGTTCTCGAGCTCCAGAGAGCTCTTCTTCGGGTCTGGGAAAGGTCCTCCGAGCGTCACAGATTGTTTAGCACAGGGGTTCTCAAACTGGGGGTCACGACCCCCGTGGGGGTCACGGGGCAATTCCTGGGGGTGGGGGGGGGTCGCGAGCTCCCGTTCCATTCAGCAGCATTTCTGCGGATGCTCCGAATGGTGGAGTGTGTCCGCCGAAAAGCCGCCGAGTGGAACACTTCTGCTTTCAGCGGCATTTCGGCGAACACAGCTCGGGGCTGCGGCGCATGCCGAAAACCAAAAAGGGGTCTCAAACTGAGGAAGCTTGAGAACCCCTGGTTTAGCATAAGTAGCTACCACATATTCTAAGGGACCATTCCAGGAGAAGTGGCCTGTTAACACCCCTGGACCCACAGGACAAAAAAGTGGGGTTAGTGGGTTCCAAAGGGTTGTAATCTATCTATATAAAAGTCAAGTGGTGTATGTATGTATGTATGTATGTACGTATGTATGTATGACTGCGAACTCCTCCCGCACCGTTTGAGCCAGAGACTTGAAATTTGGTACAGTGAGGGGTCTTGGGGTCTAGATGCTAGTAAGGGTCGAAAAAATTTCGGATCTCACCTCTGACGCCCCCCAGGGGTGAAAGTCTTTCAGGGCCAATCACATCAGCTGGGCGGTTAGGTGGTGATGATGTCATAATACCCCCCTCCAACAGACACCTCACTCGCTCAGCTCACCCCTCCCTCCTCCAACGGAACCCCGGAGATCCCTCAGTTCTCTGCCCCTCCCCCTCCCAACGGAACCCCGGAGATCACTCAGCTCACTGCCCCTCCCCCATCCCAACGGAACCCCGCAGATCACTCAGCTCACTGCCCCTCCCCCCTCCCAACGGAACCCCGGAGATCCCTCAGTTCTCTGCCCCTCCCCCCTCCCAACGGAACCCCGCAGATCACTCAGCTCACTGCCCCTCCCCCCTCCCAACGGAACCCCGGAGAGCCCTCAGTTCTCTGCCCCTTCCCCCTCCCAACGGAAACCCAGAATCCATCAGCTCTGTGCCCCCCCCCCCACCTGCAAAGGTCCCCGGAATCCCTCAGCTCTGGGTCCCCTCCCCCCCTGCGACGGATCTGAGTTGGATTTGGTGGGACGGTAAGTGAGGTGGGGGTGTCGGATTCGGTCGGGGGGGTGAGGTGGGGGTTTCGGGTTTGCTTCGGGGGGTGGGAAGGTGTCGGGGTGGGTGAGGTGTGAGGGGTGGGTGTTGGGGTTGGTCAGGGGGTGTCAGCTGTATGCCACCTCCCCACCTCCGACTGACCCGAGCAGCGCCGGGCACTTATGCTAGTAAGCTATAAATCCTGTGACCTTATTCAAACCAGGATTTTAAGTGTCTAGCAGAAGTTTAAGCTCCCAAGCTCGTCTTGATGTGCTGGTTTTCGCTGAGGATGAGGACAAGGACTGAGCATCAGCGATGGAGTGATCGTTTTGTGAAGTGTTCTGTGCTTGTTGTCTGCCAGTCCTAGGGAGAGCCTGGTGTCTCTGAGCTCCTAACACAACCACTGGACACCCCTTGTCTGTTCTCCTGCCGCAGCCAGGCTGTGTCCACATCATCAGCTGCCTCTGCAACTAGGTGTTCATCTTTGTCCGTTGGGGTTCCCAGTGTCTCTGTAGAGCAGTGGTCCCCAAACTGTGGCGTGTGTCCCCTATGGGGGTACAGAGGAATGTCTGGAGGGGAGCAGTGGGGCCCAGGCCAGCCACCATGGGGGGGGGGGGGGGGGGGGCGGGAGCACCATCTAGCTCCACTCTGACCCCAGTTCCACTCCGGCCACACTCCCAGCCCCTGCTCCCGGTCTCCAGCTTCCACCCTCGGCCCCCGTTCTTGGCCCTGGCCCCTGTTCTTGGCTCCCAGCCATGTCTCCACTCTCAGCCCACAGTCAGGCCACCACTCTGCTTCCAGTGTGGGGGGAAGGGTGTGTGTGAACACATTGCATTGTTGGTAAGGGGAGGGGCATGGGAGGAAAAGTTTGAGCACCACTGCTGTAGTGTCCTCCATTACGGAAAACATCCACCTGAGGCCCCTTTGAAATCCCAGCCCTACACAGGACTAGCTGAACATTATGGTTATAAAACACCTTTCTTCCTGGAGGTTCTCAGAGGAGAGACAATTCAGGTACTACTGAAATGCAGCCACTTCTGTGGAGCAACAAAGCGGTCATTTAACAGCCTGCAGATTGCACGTTTGAAGTTAAGCAGGACAATTATCTCCTCTGCTGTTACAATAAGTGGCAGCAGCGTTTTAACAACCACCTGTATAACTGGCAGGCAGGCAGCACAGTGTTAAATACTGCCACCTGCTGCCTGAGAAAGGTATTACATTAGAGCCTGAAATTTGGTGGGGAGATGCCCAGAACAGAAGGCCGTGCAATATTCCATCTCTGATCGCACTGTAGTTCGACAGAGCGGGGCTGTTACCTCCCCAGTTGGGACACAATGTCCGCATGGCCCAAAATTGCATTGGTCTTTGTTGCTGTAATATCCCATTACGAACTCAAGCCTGATTCTCGGACTCCGATCACCACTCCAGTGTGTCTGTGTCAGCATTACTGTTTCTTGATGCCATTGGCCAGGTGCGACTGGGTTATTTCCCCCCAGAGCTATTAGTCTTCTCTTTCCCAAGTTGGATCTCAGTAGGAGTTAAATTCTGGCAGCTTGTGATGCCTGTCCACACAAGTGTGTTAGCGAAAGTCAGAGTCCCTGCTTGGGCTACCCATACCTAGGGTCTAGGTTCGCTGGAGAGAGTACATATTGTTTGCCCCTACTCCTCCCCCAGCTAGAGCAGGGAGTAGCTGGAGCCTTGCTTCTGTCCCCCTGCACACACAATGGACCTGATGGGGAGGAAGTTGGAATTTGCTGCTGATACAGTATTGGCCAGTGGCAAACTGCTATCCCCCCAGAACAAGGAGGAAACAGGGAGGGAATTGTGCTTCTCCAAGGCATGGCTCCTTCCCGCCAACACTCCTGGGATAGCACAGCTATTTGCTGCCCCGCTTCTGCTTTCCCCAGGATTTCCTTCCCTTTATCAATAGTTATTTTTATGAGATTTTCATTAATTCCTACTTGTTCCAACTTCTCTTCTTAATTTTTCTCGTTGGAGCCACATTTTCAAATGGAGTTCGAGATTTCTGACTTATTGTTGATTCCACCTTCTACTAGCCTTGCTCCTGGTATGTGGTCCCACTGATTCCAAACGAAGTCCTTGTGGAGTAAGTCACTTCTCCCATTTAGTGCTTTGCCTCTTCCAGCTCTTGTTTAAAAGCTTGTCTCCCCAGGGAAATTAACCAGAATAAAGATTGTGGAATGCCATTTTGACCTTGTTATAAGCTACTAGCATAAGTGCCCGGCGTTGCTCGGGTCAGTCGGAGGTGGGGAGGGGGCAGACATTTGACACCCCCCGACCAACCCCAACACCCACCCCTCACCCACCCTGACAGCTTCCCACCCCCCCTGACCAACCCCAACACCCCCCGGCTCACTTACCCCTCGACCAAACCCGACAACCCCACCTGACCCCCCAAAAAAAACCCAACACGCCCACCTCACCCCCCGACCAAACCCGACACCCCCACCTCACCCCCTGAGCAAACCCGACACCCCCACCCCACCCCCTGACCGAACAGTGTATTTAATAATCTGTGTGCTACACAGTGCACCGTGAGCCGGGGGGGGGGTGTCGGGTTTGGTCGGGGGGTCAGGTGGGGGTGTTGGGTTTGCTTGGGGGGGTCAGGTGGGGTTGTCGGGTTTGGTCGGGGGGGTAAGTGAGCCGGGGGGTGTAGGGTTTGGTCTGGGGGGTGGGAAGGTGTCGGGGTGGGTGAGGGGTGAGGGGTGGGTGTTGCGGTTGGTGGGGGGTTGAGGTGGGGGTGTCAGGTTTGCTTGGGGGGATGAGGTAGGGGTGTCGGGTTCGGTCGGGGGTAAGTGAGCCGGGGGTGTGTCGGGTTTGGTCTGGGGGGGTGGGAAGGTGTCGGGGTGGGTGAGGGGTGAGGTGTGGGTGTTGGGGTCAGGGGGTGTTGCAGTTGGTGGGGGGGTGAGGTGGGGGTGTCGGGTTCGGTCGTGGGGTAAGTGAGCCGGGGGGTGTCATGTTTGGTCTGGGGGTGTTGCGATTGGTGTGGGGGGGTGAGGTGGGGGTGTCAGGTTCGGTCGGGGGGGTAAGTGAGCCAGGGGGTGTCGGGTTTGGTCTGGGGGGGTGGGAAGGTGTCGGGGTGGGTGAGGGGTGAGGTGTGGGTGTTGGTCAGGGGGTGTTGCGGTTGGTGGGGGGGTGAGGTGGCGGTGTCGGGTTTGGTCGGGGGGTAAGTGAGCCGGGGGGGGGTGTCGGGTTTGGTCTGGGCACCCACCCCAACACCTTCCCCCCTCCAGACCAAACCCAACACCCACACCGCACCCCTCACCCCCCCCCGACACCTTCCCACCCCCCCAGACCAACCCCGACACCCCCCGGCTCACTTACCCCCCGACCAAACCCGACACCCCCACCTTACCCCCCCAAGCAAACCCAACACCCCCACCTCACCCCCCGACCGAACCCAACACCCCCACCTCACTTACCGTCCCACCAAACCCAACTCGGATCCGTCGCAGGCGGGGAGGGTGCCCAGAGCCGAGGGATTCCGGGGACCTTCGCAGGTGGGGGGGGCACAGAGCTAATGGAGTCCGGGGTTGAGGTGGGAGGGGCAGAGAACTAAGGGATCTCCGGGGTTCCGTTGGGAGGGGGGAGGGGCAGAGAACTGAGGGCTCTCCGGGGTTCCGTTGGGAGGGGGGAGGGGCAGAGAACTGAGGGATCTCCGGGGTTCCGTTGGAGGAGGGAGGGGTGAGCTGAGCGAGTGAGGTGTCTGTTGGAGGGGGGTATTATGACATCATCTCCACCTAACTGCCCAGGTGATGTGATTGGCCCTGAAAGACTTTCACCCCTGGGGGGGGTCAGAGGTGAGATCCGATAATTTTTTGACCCTTACCAGCATCTAGACCCCAAGACCCCTCACTGTACCAAATTTCAAGTCTCTGGCTCAAACGGTGTGGGAGGAGTTCGCTGTCATACGTACATACATACATACATACTGTGACAGACCGCTCTCTCACCCCTCTCAGGAACACAGGCAGGAAACCCTTCTTTGCGTCAAACAGTGCTCTTTAATTAAGAGTGCAGGACCCCACCACCAATATGTACAGCTTTGTACAGTTCCCAGCTCTACAGACTCTATATAGTCCAGCTTACAACTCCAAACACTACTCTGACTAGCTCTTCACACTCCACACACTATACCAGTGGTCGCCAACCTTTTGGTCCTCACGGACCACTAAAGTTGCGTGGCGCCCTCCCCCCCCCCCCGCTCCACTCGCCCGCCCCCGCTCCAGCGGCATGGCTCGGGCCCCTCCCCCCCCTCGGCTCCAGCAGCGCAGCGCGGCTCGCCTCGCCCCCTCGCCCTCCCCCCCAGCTCCAGCGGCTCGGCGCGGCTCGCCCCGGCGCAGCTAGGGCTCCCCCCCCCGGCTCCAGCGGTGCGGCGTGGCTCGCCCCCCCGCCGCCTCAGCGGCATGGCGCAGCTCGGCCCCCGCACCCCCGACTCCAGCGGCGCGGCTCGGGCCCCCCGGCTCAGGCAGGAGCGTGCCAGCGCTTGCTGGCCGCCGGGGACAGGGCGGGACAGGCGCCGCAGCCTCTTGCCTGCCCGGAGGGGCGGCCATGAGGGAGCCCGGCGCCGCGGACCACCAGAATTTTCCTGCGGACCACCAGTGGTCCGCGGACCACCGGTTGGCGACCGCTGCACTATACCATCCCCACCACACTGGGCTTGCTTCCTGGCAGGCCTTTTATCCCTCTGAGGCTGCCGCCAGGTGCAATCCCTCCAGGCTAATTGCCCTGCAGCCCAGGTGGCTGATTAGCCTTCTCTGCAAGGGGAGGTTTGCAGGCTTCTGCTCCCTCTTAAAGGGCCAGCAGGGCTGGCTCAGGCACTCTTGGCCAGCACCCTGCCACACACCTCCCCCCTTAGCCTAGCCCCATCGGGCTGGCTCAGACCCTTCAATGTTTCCCAATTATATCCAATAGGGCCCTTGAACCCTTTCTCCTCATTTCTCTCACCATAGTAGCATGGTCCTGAGGCTTTGGGGTGTCATGCCCGGCTGTGGCAGAGAACCCCACTGCCTTCACCTCTTTCACAGGCGCCGCCTGGGCAGGGGGTTGTGGTACTTTGCCCCCGTGCTTTTCGGGGGGGAGCCTTGTCCACTCCTCACACTGCAGGCAGTAGGGTGGAACTGACCGTCCCTCTGCCTCAGTTTCCCCCATGCTCTCACAGGGGCCCAGGGCCTCCTCTGTGGAGCTTACCTCCTGCTCTGGCCTCAGCCCTTCCTGGCTGTCTAGGTCCTTCGCAGGGTTAGTGGGCTGAGACCCGCCCCTTCTCTCGGCCGAACCCCCCGTACGGGTTCGCATGCTCGGCCTTGGGACAGCCCGGGGCCTCGTACTTCCCACCGGGCCCCAGTCCCGCCCAATGATTACGGGGCACAGCAACCCCGCTGGCACTCCGACCCGCTTCCAGCAGAATCGGCCGCTTATTTCCAGGGGGACCTGGGCCACCCGACAGGTCTTCCTGTCCCCATGGACACATCGCAGGTCCATGGTAGCCCCCGGAATTAACCACTCGGGGCGTACCAACGCTCTACGGACGAGCGTACAGGGGGAGGCTGAGTCCACTACCCCCGGTTGGGACTTCCTCCCCACCTGCACCCACAGGGTGGGCACCCCCTTCCGCGGCTTCCGCCCCCAAACCTCGGTCCACCCACACCAATCGGTGTAGCCACACTCCATGGCTGGGCAGTCCCTCTTAATGTGCCCTGGCTTCCCACACTGCCAGCAGGTAAGCCGGGCCACTCTTCCTGGCGCCCCCCTGGGCTCCCCATCAGTCCCTTTGCCTTTAGCTGGGGGGGGGGAGTCCATGGGCCGACGGCCCAAATCCCGGACCCGTCGTGGTCGGTCTTCTCCCCGAGGTCCCTCTGCCTCCACGTACTCCTCGGTCAGGCGCACCGCAGACTCCACCGTCTCCGGCTGGTGCCTCCTTACCCAGGTACGGACAGTCTCGGGGAGGCTGAGCAAAAACTGCTCCAAGACCAGGGAGTCCATGATTTCCTCCCCAGACCTGGCCTCCGGCCTCAGCCAACGCGTCGCCCAGTCCTTGAGCCTCTGGGCAAACGCCCGGGGCCGCACCGCCTGCGTCCAGCGGGCCACCCGTAACTTCTGCCGGTACTTTTCCGGTGATAAACCGACCCGGTCCAAAATGGCCGCTCTCACAATATCAAAGTCTCGGGCCTCTGCATTCCCCAGGGCCATATAGGCCGCCTGGGCTTCGCCCGCAAGGTAGGGAGCAAGCCGGAGGGCCCAGGTGGTCCGCTCCCACCCGGCTGTGGTGGCTACCCTCTCAAAAGTGCCCAGGAAGGCATCGGGGTCATCCGCCGGGCTCATCTTACAGAGTCCCCAGCCCGGCGGCCGCATGTCTTCTCCTGCCCCTGGACTCACCAGCAGCTGCAGGAGTTTCACCTGGGTACTTGCTTGCTCCTGGATGAATTCTCGCAGCGTCTTCTGCTGCTCTGCCTGAGCCAGCTGCATCTCCTGGTGGATTTGCTGCAAGGCGTGCATGGCCTGCTGGGTCAGCTTCTGTTGCTCCACGAGCCACTGTAGGGTTCCCTCCATTTCTGGGCCACCAGTTGAGTTGCTGGTGTAGCGATCCCACCTCTGACACCACTTGTGACAGACCGCTCTCTCACCCCTCTCAGGAACACAGGCAGGAAACCCTTCTTTGCGTCAAACAGTGCTCTTTAATTAAGAGTGCAGGACCCCACCACCAATATGTACAGCTTTGTACAGTTCCCAGCTCTACAGACTCTATATAGTCCAGCTTACAACTCCAAACACTACTCTGACTAGCTCTTCACACTCCACACACTATACCATCCCCACCACACTGGGCTTGCTTCCTGGCAGGCCTTTTATCCCTCTGAGGCTGCCGCCAGGTGCAATCCCTCCAGGCTAATTGCCCTGCAGCCCAGGTGGCTGATTAGCCTTCTCTGCAAGGGGAGGTTTGCAGGCTTCTGCTCCCTCTTAAAGGGCCAGCAGGGCTGGCTCAGGCACTCTTGGCCAGCACCCTGCCACAATACATACATACACCACTTGACTTTTATAAATATAGATTCATTAATTATAATAATGCAGTTCTAATTATATTATAATTGCACATAAAATCATAAAAATGTAGGAGTGAAAGTGACCTCGATAGGTCATCTAGTCTAGTCCCCTTCACTCAGCAGGATTAAATATTATCTGGACCCTCCCTGACAGGTGTTTGTCTAACCTGCTGTTCAAAATCTCCAATGATGGAGATTCCACAACCTCCCTGGACAATTTATTCCAGTGTTTAACCACCCTGACCATTGGGAGGTTTTTCCTAATGTCCAACCGAAACCACCCTTGCTGCAATTTCAGCCCACTGCTTCTTGTTCTGTTCTCAGAGATTAATGAAAACAATTTATCACCCGCTATATGACAACCTTTTGTGTATTTGAAAACTGTTATCATGTACCACTCCCTCAGTCTTTTCTTTTCCAGACTAAACAAACACATTTTTTTTTTATCTTCCCTCATAGGTCATGTTTTCTAGACCTTTAATCATCTTCTCTGGACTTTCTCAATTTGTCCCCATCTTTCCTGACATGGTGCCCAGAACTGGACGCTGTACTCCAAGCTGCCTTATCAGTGCTGAGTAGAGCAGAAGAATTACTTCTCATGTCTTGCTTACAATACTCCTGCTAATACATCCCAGAATGTAATCCTCAGATCTTCTTCTGCAGCAGTCCTTCTTAAACAGTCATTTCACATTTGTATTTCTGCAAATGTTATTCCTTCCTAAGTCGAGTACTTTGCATTTGTCCATATTGAATTTCATCCTATTTCCTTCACACCATTTCTCCAGTTTGTCTAGTTCATTTGGAATTCTAACCCAGTCCTTTAACACACTTGCAACCCCTCCCAGCGTGGCATCATCCGCAGACTTTATGTGTACTTCTATGCCATGATACAAATCATTTGTGAAGACATTAAATAGAATTATTGAAGTAATATAAATGATACTTATAGCATTTCTAATTAACATATACTTAATCCTCCCTCAGTGCGGAGGGGTGGACTAGATGACCTCTTGAGGTCCATCCCAGCCCTAGCCTTTTTGGAAGCACACTGGTTAATCTGGAAGAGAGTGATTTCTATACTGGAATAGAGGATCTGTGTGGTGAGTTATTGCAAAATAGCTCATTCCACAATAGTTGTTCTGTTCAGTTTCCCCATGAAGACGAGCCCTAAAGCCGGGTTCAAAAGGTAACAGATGTCTGTTCTGATTCTGTCTGTTGCACACTAGGAGGCTGATGTAGGTGAAAGTGACTGATGGTAACTCCTCCAGCTTGTTTGTTGCTCATTTCATGCATTTGGGAGGAAGGAGGATAAAGTCCTGATTCTCATTTCACTCACACCAAACCAGTGTTAAACCAGTAAAACCAATACTAGAAGGACTCCATTTACTTCCATAGAATTCCTCCTGATTTACACTGGCGTAGGTGGGAGGAGAATATGGCCCTGTGTCTCTATTTGTGCACCAATCCTGTGAGTTTCATTTGTTAATTGAAATCCTTGCCTGTTAGGTGGAACATATTTTCCCCAGAACACTGGATCTCTTCAGCAGCCTCTAATAGATGGCTCATGATAAGGTCCAGGATGAGGTGATTCATCAGTACCGATAATTAGATCCGCTCTGGGCAGATTTAATTAGCTGGGCTTTGAAAGGAGGTCTCCTCCCATGCCCTTCCTTCATTCTGCTCAGATACTGGTAGATGTTTTAGGATATCTCACCATGGAATATGAATTAGAACGTTAACAGAACCCAGCTACATAGACTCCTCCCCAGGGTGCTCTTTCCCAGCTGCTGTATATAACAAGGCTCCAGGGACACTCGCCACTCAGCTAATCTTCAGGAAGGTGTCCACGACAAGGCTGTCACCATGAGGAGCCCTTGGGTTTTGCTTCTGCTGGTGGCTCTGAGCATCGGTAAGTCCCACGTTACCATGACTTTATCGGAGACGAGAGGAAGAAAGTTGTCTAGTGATTAGAGCAAGGGCTGGGGCCTCCTCAGTTTCTTCTGTGGAAGCTGTTCCACTCTGCATCAACATTTACATCCTCACTGGGGACGAGAGAGAGCGAGGACTCGGTCATCCAGGGGTGAGGGCACCCACTTGGGACACCAAGGGTCCGGTCCCCAGGCTTCAATTCCTCTTTCAATAGTTATCCAGAGGGGCCCAGCTTCAACAGGCAAGGCTGAGAGTTCCCAGCATCAGAATATGCCATAGCTCAGGGGTTAGAGCATGCTCCGGGAGGTGGGAACCCCTATTCAATTCTCTTTTCCCCTTCCAGCAGAAGGGGGACTGACCCTCAGTATCCCACCTCCCAGGTGAGGGCACTAATCACGGGGCTAAACGTTACATGCTGAGCTGCAGCACTGCTGCCTTTGTCTGCTTTTCTGTGGAGTGAGGTAGGTGCCTAACTGACCTCCCGTCCCCTGCGAGAGGCACTGTAGGTGCCTAAGCTCCCTGGCTGCAGGAGATGGGTTCCCGTTCCCTATCACAAGGCATGTGTCTCTGCTTATGAACCGCAAATGGGAACCCGTCCCCGGGACTCAGGCAGCTTAGACGTCTATTGGCTGGCTTAGGTGATCCCCTGCTGAGCATGCTGGACTACACTGTAAGGTGCCTATCACTCCCCATTCGTTGTATAGGAGCCTAGGTGCCTAACTCAGGCTTTGTGGATCACAGGGTGTTCCGGTGAGTTTTCAAGGTGCCTAAAAGGGGCTGTAATGCTGAGCATTGCGAGGTCTTTTCTTCATGAACATTTAGTTGGCAGGAAGCTTGGGTCTGAATCTACCCTGCACTATCCTGCTGTCAACTAACGGACTTTGCTGATGCACCCTACCTGTTTGTTAACGTGCTTTGATCTAGTCCTCGTGGACACAGGACTATTAACCTGCCTCAGGAAGGTTCATGTGGACAGTTCAGCCTGGTCTACACTAGAAAATTAGGTCAGTTATAACTACATTGCTCAGCGGTGTGAAAAACTGACCTAGCCCCTGGATAGAAAGCACTTGGTTGATGGGGGAATTTTTCTGTTAATCTAGGTACTACCTCTCGAGGAGGTGGATTACCTACACCCAAACCTCTCCCATCGACATATAGCATCCTCACTGAAGTGCTGCAGGGTTTTAAGTCTAGACAAGCCCTTAGTCCATGTCAGGCTAATGCAGCATTGATTTATGCCCCATCTTGCTGCAAGCTAAATGTTCATGGAGACAAGCCCTCAGTCCCTTTGTGGAGCCAGACCTTCAAGCCTCAGTTTCCTTATCCATAAACTAGGGATAATGCTCCTGTGTTTCTCAGAGCTTGTGTGTCAAGTGGTTAGCTAACGTCTGTTAAGTGTTCTCCCATCCTTAGAGTATCACAGCAAAACCTGCACAAGAGATCACCCTGCTGGGCAACGGAAGAAAACGCCCCCGCAACTATTCCCAAATGTATACTGTATTCAGCATTTACCAGGAAACAACTGTTATACCACCAATTGTTGCCAGGCCTTTGAGTGGTCTCTTCAGACTGGTTTTACTGTATTCCTGTGAGCTCATCACTTTTCTTCTCACTGGATGTGGCTTACCTCTGAGAAAGATTTGTAACACGTTGAGTTCTCATTCAGAGGAAATATTGGGGATTATTAGGGGAGCCTGTCAGGGGATATGTTCACTGCTAGGGTGCTTCCTCCTGGCTGCTCTGGGAATTAACTCCATCCAGGAACAACACCCCCCTTCTGTCACTCACTCCTTTGCCCTGCTGCCTCTCTCTGCGACTCAGGGTGCTCTCTCTTCATGGCTTGGCCCTCTGGCCAGGTCACTAAAGTTCTCCCCTTCAAGGGTAGCAAAATCCTATCAGACAACAGTCCCAGGCAGCCTTCTGCTCCACTGCCCCAGTGACTGGAGGGAACCTGGGCCCACCCTCTACTCCACATTCCAGTCCGGGGATCCTAGGTCTTCTTTCTCCCAGACCCCATTGTTCTTCTGGCTCCCCGCTCTCTGGGTTTACCAGCCCAAAGTCCCTGACTATGTATCTCCATAAGCCCCAAACATACCTCCCTGCTCCGGGGAGTGATTGCAGGCTATTCCCCTGCAGCCCCTTTCTGCTGCTGACTTCCTGCCTTTATGCCAGCCCCACCCATTCCTTCTCTGCTGAGCTCAGTCTTCAATCAGGCTTTCAAGCCCCGGCTCTCCCCCAGGTGCAGCCTATCAGGTTAATTAACCTAATTTAACCTGCTCTGCCCTGTGTGGGGTGAACCCCCCATCACAGAACCATATAGGAAATGTGATATTTTGCCCGTCGTCAATCACATCAGGTATAGATAGGCATCTCATTGCAAACAGTTCTGGGAAGATATTGTCACTATAAAGTGGGGACATGTAATCTAGTAGTTAGCACAGATGCCTAAGAGCTAGGACTCCTGGGTTCTATTCCTGGTTCTTCTATTGACTTTATTCTGTGAGCTTTGGCAAGTCATTTAACCTCGCTTTGCCACAATTTCCTTATATGAAAAGTGGGGACAAAAGCACTAACTCCACAGGGATGTGGTCATACTTAAATAGTACGGGGTTCATAAAAGAATTAGATCACCATGACTACACCCTGCTCCCATGCATGGGGTCAGAATCCTATAGCGCAGAATCCATCACCTTGCAGGATGAAGCAAGAGCAGAAGTTAACACTGATGGGGGCAGGGGGATGGCTTCCTGGAGGCTAGGTCCATCAATGGCTATTAGCCAAGATGATCAGGGTTGTGACCCCATACTCTGGGTCGCCCTAGCCTCCAATTGCCAGAAGCTGTGAGTGGATAATGGGATGGATCACTTGCTTATTGCCTGTTCTGTTCATTCCCTCTGGGGCACCTGGCACTGGCCACTGTCAGAAGACAGGATACTGGGCTAGATGGACTTTTGGTCTGACCCAGTGTGGCTGTTCTTAGGTTTATGGTCTTAATTGCTATTTGTGAAGTTGCCTTATACAGTGGAGATAACCAAGAAGCGTGCATTCCCCATAGAGCGCTTTGGAGACCAGAGCTGCCAATTCCTCAGTCCAGTGCTAAATTTACTATGGGACAGATGATGAAATGTGACAAATCATCCCCCTGCCCCCATCAGTGTTAACTTCTGCTCTTGCTTCATCCTGCAAGGTGATGGATTCTGCGCTATAAGATTCTGACCCCATGCATGGGAGCCGGGTGTAGTCATGGTGATAGGATGGTGGAGTGGTATTTTTTGCACGTGCAACCCCCAATGTGGCCCCTCGGCCCATCTCTAAAAGATCCTGTATTGCCTCTTTAAGGACCAGACCTGCCACTGAAGTCAATGCCCAAACGCCCCTCGATTTCAGTGGGAGCAGACGCAGGTCAATGAAGCTATGCTGATTTATACCAGCGTATAAAAGACTTCCCCCCCCACAGGCCCAATCTTGCATTATTTACTCCCACAAATAGCCCCACTGAAATGAATGGACCCATGGCAACGGAATCACACCAGGCCCGGTGGGACTAACGTATGAATCAGGGTTGCCCCTTCAGGCCCTAAAATAGCAAGTAGACGTATGAGGGGAGGGTTTGTATTTTTGTGCCAGTTGCAAGGAAATGCTTAAGTGCCTGTTTTTTATTTTTCCAGGTCTGGGTGTCGGCACTGGAAACTGGGGCTGTGCCAGTTACCGGGGTTACTGCCGGGCCGCCTGCTTTCCCCAGGAGAAGTCTCTGGGCCCCAAGGACTGCGCCGAAGGGTTTGTGTACGTCTCCGTCGATATAGCTCTCCTCTTTGTACCTTCTTGTTCTGGCCCTTCCCCCAAAATGGAGAGCTTAACATGCTGAGGGTAGGCCAGAGCCCCCACAAGCTACTGGCAATGCGCTGAGTGCCTGAAGCTAGATCTGATTATGATCAAATGCAGCAAATTTCCGCTAAACTCAGTGTGAACGTGGAGGTGCAGCCTGGGAGACTGCAGGCCCTAATCTGTATGTCAGGGTTGCCACCTTTCTAATTGTTGGTAACTGGACCCCTGAAGCCCCATCCACCTCCTCCACCTCTTCCCCCCAAGGCTCTGCTCCTGCGCCACCTCTTCTCTGGAGGCCCCACCCTCTTCCACCTCTTCCCAGAAGCCACGCCCCTTCTCTGCCTCTTCCCCTAAGGTCCCTTCCCCATTGCTCACTCCTCTGTTCCCTTCTCCCCCGTCACTCACTGGATCGTCTCCACCTCCTTCTTGCCCTAAGTAGGGCTCCCTCTGCTCCGGGGCTGGGACAGGAGCTGCTGCAGCCTGATAAGGAACCCGCCTGCAGATAGAAGGTGGCCCTGGCTGAGCAAGGGCTGGCGTGGGTTAATGACCGGGCCCCTCCCTCCACCCACGTCAACTGGACAGTACTGTACATCTGACCGGACACTGCCAGTTCCCCTTTTCGACCAGACTTTCCAGTGAAAAACCGGGCATCTGGCAACCCTCAGTGACACCCGGACACAGAAGCCAAAACCCGGAGAGGAGGCAACCCTAATGTATGCTATGGGCTGGGGTAGTTTTACGGTCTGCCACTTATGGGAAACATGAGTCACAGTAATCCAGTGCATTACATGCTCCTCTGTTAGAAAAGCTTATCCTGAGGCTATGTCTACACTCCGACAGCACAACTGGGATGACACAGCTATGTCACTGTAGGGTAGACACTTCCCACAGCGTTGGGATGGGTTTTTCTGTCACTGCAGGAACTCCACCTATCCAAGCAACAGTAGCCAGGTCGGCGGAAGCATCCTTCCACCAACTTAGCCGTGTCTACACAGAGGGTGAAGTCTTGATGCCCAGCCCTGAGCACTAGGAGCCAGTGGCCAAGAGACTAGTGCTCAGGGCTAGGCATCAAGAAACCTTGGTTCTAGGCCTGACTTCACTACTGACCTTGGGTAACTCACTTAAACCATTGGTGCCTCATTTCCCCTTCTCTACACGGCTATACCAGAGGTCTCACTGGTGCTACCAGTAACTCCCTTTCACCATGTGTCTTGATTTTGGCACAATCCCCCAGGACATTCCCATACACATGTAACCCTTCTGCCCATCAGAGTTGGCAGCAACAAGGGCCGGGTTCAGTATCCAGGGGTTCCATTCTAATGACACAATACAAAACTGGCTCGAACCCCGACTCAGTGACCTGGGACAACCATATACCACCCTTCTGGGCACCTCTAAGAGGCAATACTTCCCCTCTCGCAAGCACAGAGTCTGAGTGTACCAAAACCCTTTTAATGACAGAGAGAAACACTGTGGCATTATATTGGGGAAACACCACAACCAGGATTCATAAACCAAATCATAAACCAGAATCCCCCTCCCCAAACAAATGGACTGTGTCCTTCACCTTTGGTTCTGGAGTCCCACAAGCCCCAAAGTCACCCAAGGTCCCAAGTCCAACAGCCCAAAAGTCTCTGCAGAGTTCAAAAGTTCATTAGCAGAGTTTTACCTCCCTGCCTGGGTGGAAATGGGGGGGAGGGGTAGGTTAAGGGGCATCTTACGTGGTCCCCGCCTCTCCGTGCAGTTCTGCTGCAGTCCTCACCATGAGCCGTTCCGTCAGCTGGCCAGGAACTGCTCTGCTTCACCAGCTGCTCTGCTCTGTCAGCTGCTGCACATCGCCAGCCACTCCGCTAGCGGTCACCCAAACTACTCTGCTCCATCCACTGCTGCTGCACATCACCAGCCACTCTGCTAGCAGTCAGTCAAACCGGTCCACTCCATCAGCTGCTGCTGCACATCACCAGCCATTCCGCTATCGGTCACCCAAACTGCACCACTCCATCTGCTGCTCAGCAATACAATTTCAGCCCCCCCTACTCAACACAGCACTCAGTGATTTCATCCTATAGTGGGCGGGGGGCTTAGTGGAAATGTCCTACAGGGGCCAAACTGAGTTCAGCTTAGCAGACTGAACCTAGACTCCTCATGGAATCAAACATTAGCTCTGACATTCTACAATGGCGAGAGACAGGGTGCTCTTTCAGGCTTTTGTAGGGCCCTCAAACAAGGCCCACACCAAAAGGCAGAGAAACCTGCCCATTGCCTCTCTCTATTCGGGGTTTTTTGAAACCCCTACCCCTTGGCCAGTGAGTGCTACCTAGTGATGGTGAGTCCCTCCATCATGACAAAGGCCAAGTACATGTCCCAGTCCCTCATTCACGTAATCAAGTTAACAATATTTTATCATTCCTGCCCCAATAACAGAGAACCTGGGGATCCCACAGCAGCCGAAGTGACCATTTGGGCTGCTGTGAGCTCAGACTAGGCGCGGTGGGTGTGTCTATGCAAATAACATCAGCTGAAGTTATTTTCCACAGCTCACCACAATTCTCACAAGTGCCCACCAGATGTCAGGGTGGAGCTCATCCTGACACTGCTTACACACACACACACAAGGAAAATGTCATTTGAATGGAATTACTATATGGTGGATGCACAACTGGTTGAAATACCATATTCAAATAGGAATTATCAAGTGTTTGCGGTCAAACTGGGAGGCCATATTTAGTGTGTTCCACAGGATTCAATCCTGGATACAGTATTTTCATGAATGACTTGAATAATAGGGTGGAGAGTATGTTTATAAAATGTGCAGATGACACCAAGAAGGGAGCGGTTGCAAGCACTTTGGAGGACAGGATTAGAATCCAAAATGACCTTGACAAACTGGAGCATTGGTCTGAAATCAACAGATGAAATTCAGTAAAGATAAATGTGAAGTACTTCACTTAGGAAGGGGAAAGCAAATGCACAGCTATAAAATAGCGAATACAGGACTAGGTGGTAGCCCTGCAAAGGATCTGGGGGTTATAGTGGATCCTGTTATAGTGGATCACAAATTGAATATGAGTCAACAATGTCATACAGCTGCAAAAAAGGCTAATATCCTTCTGGAGTGTATTAACAGGAGTGGCGTATGCACAAAGGAGGTAACTGTCCCGCTCTACTCAGCACTTGTGAGGCATTAGTGCAACTACCGTGTCTGGTTCTGGGCACCACACTTTAGGAAAGACCTCGGCAAACTGGAGAGAGTCCGGAGGAGAGCAACAAAATAATCAAAAGTACAAAAAACCTGATCTCTGAGGAAAAGTTAAAAAAACTAGGCACGTTTAGGGCTGAGAAAAGAAGATTGAGTGGGGGACTTCAAATAGGTTAAAGGCTGTTGTAACGGCGTCGGTCACTCACCCGGCGGTCGTCTGGGAATTAGCTCTTTTTGACCCTGGAGCGCCCTCTGCCGGCCGACGTCCGCTTCTCCACACTGGCCCCGTGCCCTTCCCGGACCCCGGAGCCCCTTGCTGAGGGTGCTGCACCCCTGCAGTACCCCCCTGGTCTTAGGGTCTCCCCTCCCTGGAGAACCCAACACCCACTATCCCCAACTCGCCTCAGATACGGCCACTGCCAGTCACCACTGCCTCAGTTCCTCTGCGGCTGACTGCAGTCTCATGGCTACTCATCACCGGCAAGAAGGGGTTGGCCTGCTGCTCTAACCAGCCCAGGGCTGCCCCCTTGCAACCTCCCAGTACCCCGTGGGTCGGGCCTTCCCTAGGCTCAGCAAGCTGGGGCCCTCTCACTAGAGCTTAGGCTCCCTGGCTCCCAGCTGCCTCACCCACGCCCTGTCCCAGTCCGAGTACTTTGCAGCCAGGCCCTGTCTCCTGCTGCCTACAGAGTAGACTGCCCCCTTGCAACTCCCTGTACCCCATGGGTCGGGCCTTCCCTAGGCTCAGCAAGCTGCCTCGCCCACGCCCACGCCCAGTCCCGGTCCCGGTCCCGGTCCCGGTCCGGGTCCGGGTCCCGGTCCGGGTCCCGGTCCGGGTCCGGGTCCGGGTCCCGGTACTTTGCAGCCAGGCCCTGTCTCCCTCTGACTACAGCGTAGACTGCCTCTCTAGCTCCTGCCTCCCAGGCTTTTATACAGCCTGGAATGTTTGGGGCGTGGCCACACAGCTGAGCCTGCTTCCCACTTAAGCCTGCTAGCAGGCTCCCAGCCACAAACCCCTTTCCTAGGGCTATTCCAGCCCTGGCCAGCAGGGAGCGGGGAGCACCCTGCTACAGCTGTTATCAAGAGAACTTGGATCAATTGCTTTCCATATCCATTGAAGGTAGGACAAGAAGCAATGGGCTTAATGTGCAGCAAGGGAGATTTAGGTTAGATATCAGGAAATGCTTGCTAACTATGGACCAAGCATCCCAGGGAAGTTGTGGCATCCCTGCCAGGGGAGAATTTTTTTGGAACAAGTTAGATAAACACCTCTTAGGGATGGCCTAGGAGGCTCACTTGACCCTGCCTCAGCATAGGGCACGGGACAAGATGAGCTCTCCGTGTCCCTTCCAGCTCTACCTGTGTATGATTCTATGATCTGCCTTTTATTTTACTATATCTTCTAAATGATTTAAAAGGAGGAAATCAGTAACAAATCATTTCCTTTTCTTTTGCTTGCACGTTGTAATTTTTATTGATTTTTTTTTAAATCAGCTGCTGTGTGTCAGGTGCTTTTGGGTAAGAGTGGCCTAGCCCGAGGAGTTGATGGTACACGAGATGATGCCCCACGGAGACTTTACTGGCATTGGGAAGAACACAAGGTGCCAATGCCAACGCGCAAAAATTATCAGCAAGTCCTGGAACCTGGACAGAACCTTCAATTTCAATACAATGAATAGCCTGTGGATAATTTTGGTCTTGATCCTTCCCATTGAGATCAATAGGAAAATCCCTATTGACTTCAATGGGAGAACGATGGGGTTGTTTCTCTGCCTTCTGTAACCACATTTATCCAGTGCAGCAGCATAAGGACCAGATTTGCCTTTATGATTTTGGGAACCTTCTGTGAGAATATAACCTGCAGGGCGCACACCCGTCTCTGTTCTCTCTTTTTAACGTTCATCCACAATCTATCCCTCCTCCCTTTTCTCTGTCAAGTGGGCACATAGCCTATAGCAGAGGTCTCAAACATGCGGCCCGCATGCGGCCTCCAGAGTGCATTGTTGCGACCTGCCAAACTCCCCGCCCCTCCTCCCAGCCTCCCCAGCAGTTATTTCCTATGGCCACTAAGCTCTCTGCCCTCACACCCGCACGCTGCTCCCTGCTCCTCTACCTACCTCCAGGCAGTTCCCGCCTCCAAACAGCTATTTGGTGGCTTAGCAGTTTCCAGAAGGGAGGGGGGAGAAGCCACATGCACAGGGGAGCAGGAGAGAAGAGGTGGGGATTTGGGGGAGGGGTTGGAATAGAGGCGGGGAGGAGACAGTATTGGGGTGGAGACTTTGGGGAAGTGGTTGGAATGAGGCCAGAGAAGGGGTGGGAAGGGGCGTGGCCTCATGGAAGGGGTGGATTGGGGGTGGGGCAGAGGGCAGCGGAGGGAGGTGTCAGTGATGCAGCCCTCGGGCCAATGTGCTAGTCCTCGTGTGGCCCTTCTGGTGATTTGAGATCCCTGGGCTATTGAATATCGAAATGTGCTCAAAAATGAAGCGGACTCAAAATCCCCAAGTTCGTTATGGGATTGTCCTGCCAACTGGGTGGCTCTAGCACACTGGGATGACCCGAAAGTTTCACATATTCCTAAATCCAACCCAGATAAGCTGTGACAGGCCCTGTTTCTTTAGTTTAGGGATCAATCCAATACAGTGCTGGACTGATATTTCAGGAATCACTACAGAACCTGCACCAGAGAGGCTCAATTATGAAAAATGAGGTTTATGATTGTGCTTTAGATTTCTAACAAATCTTGTCAGGGTGGACTGAGGGCTCATATACTGTGGTGATGGGTGCCCCTGTAAGAACATAGATAGCTAGATTAGATAGCAAGAAAATGTTATCCTGCCTTTGACAATGCACTGCATACAAATTATTATCATGCGAGTTCAATACCTTAGACTCACAATGACTGGCAGACTATATGAGATACAATATTTCACCCATTCAAATCCAACCCCATGTCAATATAACCATATAAGGACTCTTCAGTGAAATGCATTGGTGAGTCTCAGTATAGATCTTATTGGGAAGGTATCCGGATCACAAATGCCACCCAAACTGATACAAACCTATTCCCTTCTCTGCAATACCAGCAAAAAGACCAAGGTTTGGATATTCGTGAGACAAGATGGGTGAGGTAATATATTTTATTGGACCAAATTCTGAAAGCTTGTCTCTCTCTCACCAACAAATAAACAATGTTACCTCACTCCCCTTGTCTTCCTAATATCCTGGGACCAACATGGCTACCGGTGCACAGCATACAAGGTTTGGATAGACATGGAGACTGAACTCACCCCTTGAAGTGGTCTTTCTGAATTCTCTTCTGACTCTTAGAAGTGTCTTCTCCAGCTTAGGGGTGTGTCAAGGTCTATTTCCCCACTCCGAACTCTAGGGTAAAGATGTGGGGACCCGCATGAAAGAAGAACTAACCCCCCAAGCTTATTTTACCAGCTTAGGTTAAAACTTTTCCCCCAAACTTCTCCAGCTGGGGCTTGGAAAACACTGCCACCACCAATTTGAGCCCTCAAAACCATGGGTTAGGGTAAATTGGAACCCCTATTGTAACACCCCCCAAATTTGCCCCCCCTTTACCTGGGAGAGATTCGAGAACAAAGACCACAAACCCTCACTTGCTGTGAGACGTGCCCGATCCAAACCAGGATCAATCCGATGGAAACAAACAGATTCTTAAAAGAAAAATTTTAATAAAAGGAAAAGAAAGATCCTAACCCCCTTGTACTGAAATCAACAGAAGAACAGCTCACTGGCATCACAGAGTATAACTGACCCCTCCCCCCTTTTCTGTGAATTCTTCCACTGCTACAGCTTAACAGCAAAGAGACACCGTGGACCAATTATCAAGTGATACAGTTCAAGTTTACAAATCACTTACGGCTGGACTTGGTTTTCTTAGAAGATTATAGGAATGTAGAATAGAAACATAAGTGTGATTCCTCCCATAGCCAGGGGAACGAACAGACAGACCCCGAGCGAGCCAAGGAGAGAATGAAAGAGCGGGAGAAAGTGAAAGTAAAAACCTATTCCTTTGTTCCCCATCGATTACGTCATCTCCCTCTCTGGGTTGCTTCAGGTTAACCCTTCACAGGTAAAACAGTAATTCTAAGCTACTTTATACTTATGACAGGGTGAGACATATTTGAAGAGGAAACTCACACGGATGCTGCCCGGATAGCTGCAGATACCACAGTGATAGGCACTATATAAAAGCCTGAATAGAAGAGATTAGTTCCGTTCCCCAAATAGAAGTCTTCGGGCTCCAAGAATTCGTTGCTCCGACCACTAAGTACAATTAACTCCCAGTGAAGTCAAGTTGTTATTTGTATCCAGTGGCAAAAGAATTTGGGCTCCAACAGTGTTAGCTTGCGGGCCCTTCACCAGCACTACATTTTCTTAGAGAAGAGCGGTCTTTTCGCTCATCATGTCCATCTCTCTGGCTAATGCAGGACTGCTCTCCACAGTACTGTATATACTTGGGCACATAATCAATGAATGACCAACTTGTAGGTGACATCTTTTCATTGGACTAACTGGAAGGCCAAAAGGAGTCAAGCGTGTGATTGTTTACAGCTGCTGATTTATTATTTCTAGTTGGGATGATAACTGGATATTATTGGCTACAATAATGGGATGGGGAGAGGGAGTTATTTTTTTGACAATGTAATCAATTGTGTACCTTACAGAGCAGTGAAAACCTTGCTTGAGAATGTCTCTGGAGTATTTCTAGTGGGTGCATAGGGTGACCAGATAGCAAATGTGAAAAATCAGGATGGGGCTACGGGATAATAGGAGCCTATATAAGAAAAAGAAAAAGACTCCAAAATCAGGATTGTCCCTATAAAATTGGGACATGTGGTCACCCTATGGGTGCAGGTTAAAAATATCTGAAATAACATCTCTATTCTCATCTCTGATTAACTGGATTGCAGTTTATTGTTCAGGACAAATAAAGGTTGTTTAACTGGAAACTGGCACCCTGTATCATTAAAGTGTCTGTGTAAGAGTAGTTCACCACTGAACTGCAGTGTCATAACTCCTCCAATTAATATGCAATTTAGGGTTAATCGTGTGTTAAAAATTGTTCAATCCAAAACTGTACTTGTTCTGAGTGTACTGGGGACATGATGCGGTATCCTATGCTGTAATGAATTGATCCACGTGTCAGAATCAGACCTGTGTAACTGGGTGATGGGTCAATCTATTTAGTTCTAGAACTAAACTGCACTGGCATCTTCGAACTCTCATCAGTAGTGACAGATGGTCCATTATAATCCATAATTTTCATATGTAGATGTAAAGTTGCAGAGTAGAAAGCAAAATTTTGGAAGTGAATATGAACATTCCTGTCATCACAATAGGATTGGGGGCATTTTACTGGTACTGTAATGTTGCATAATGTCAACAAACCCATACAACGTTGTTTTGAATGCTGTAAAACTTCCTAGGGTTTCTATGTTGTATGCATGTCAGCATTTAATAAACTTTAATATTTTGTCATCTTCCAAGGGAAGAATTGTAGTTGTTAATTACAGTACATTCTTGGGGAAGAAACCAAGTTTCTTTGGAAATAGAGAATTCAATACTCTAAGGTTAGTAATAAATAAATAAATAGATAAATAAATAAAGTCCCAAAAGTCCATAGGCCTCAACTTCTGAAGGAGCTCAAGTATGAAGTGAGTGATGGCTCACAGAAATATAAAATCTCTCATTAAAAACATCCACCATTCCAGACGATTGGAGAGTAGCAAATGTATCTATATTTAAAAAATGCTCTAGCACTGGTCTGGAAAATTATAAAGCAGTAAACTTTACACTTGCACTTGGTAAACTGGCTGAAATGATAAACAGCATAACCGAAAACCGGGAAGATCAGATGATATGGCCTAACCAGCAAGGTTTCTGAAAAACAAAATTGTTTTTCTCTTATGTCTTAGAATTCTTTGAATGTGTCAATAAACTAAGGAATAAAGAACCAGCTGATATAATATATTTAGATTTCCAAAAGAGTTTGACAAAGTCCTACACAAGTGGGCTCCTAATGGAGCTAAGTAGTCATGGCATGAAAGGAAAGTATTGTCTTGGCTCAAAACTGTCAATGAGGGAGAAAGGAAAGGGTAGGATTAAATGGTCAATTTTCTATAAGGCAAAAGGTTAACAGCAGGCATGTTAAGGTTCTGTACTAAGTCCCATGTTGTTTAATAGATTTATTAATTTATTAATGATCTGGAAAGGGGCTAATGTGAGTAGTGAGGTAGTAAAATCTGCAGATGACACACACATCCGACGAAAGCTTATGCTTCAAAACTTTATAGTTAGTCTTTAAGGTGCCACAGGACTTTGTTACCTCTGCTATTCCAGACTAACACGGCTACCTCTCTGACAGTTATTTATGTCAGTCAGGACCACATTGGTCTGCAAGGAACCCGAGAGAGACCTAAACAAGCTAGATGAATAAGCAACACCATGGCAAATTAAATCTCATCAACTCATAGACTCAGAAGGGACCACTATGATCATCTAGTCTGACTCCCCACACAACGCAGGCCACAGAATCTTACCCACCAACTCCTGCAATAAACCTCTAACCTATGTCTGAGCTACTGAAGTCCTCAAATCATGGTTTAAAGACTTCAAGGTGCAGAGAATCCTCCAGCAAGTGACCCATGCCCCATGCTGCAGACGAAGGCAAAAAACCTCCAGGGCCTCTGCCAATCTGCCCTGGAGGAAAATTCCTTCCTGACCCCAAATATGGCGATCAGCTGAACCCTGAGCATGTGGGCAAGACTCACCAGCCAGATACTCAGTAAAGAATTCTCTGTAGAAACTCAGATCCCACCCCATCTAACATCCCAACATAGGCCATTGGGCATATTTACTGCTAATAGTCAAAAATCAATTGCCAAAATTAAGCAATCCCATCGTACCATCTCCTCCATAAACTTATCAAGCTTAGTCTTGAAGCCAAATATGTCTTTTGCCCCCACTGCTTCCCTTATAAGGCTGTTCCAGAACTTCACTCCTCTGATGGTTAGAAACCTTCATCTAATTTCAAGTCTAAACTTCCTGCTGGCCAGTTTATATCAGTGTCATCTACATTAGAGAGAAAAAAATTAAACTACTCATATATTTTACAGCAGGGATGCGCAAACTATGGCCTGTGGGCCAAATCTGGCCTGTGCGCCCGTCCTGCCCAGCCCTTGAACTCCCGGCTGGGGAGGATGCCTCAGGCCCATCCCCTGCTGTCCCCCTTCCCTGCAGTCACGCTGCCACGCAGGCAACACTCTGGGGGGTGGGGCAGCGCGTCAAACTCCGTCCGGCTGCCGCTCTGAGTGGCATGGTAAGGGGGTTGGGAACAGGGGGATTGGATAAGGGACAGGGAGTCCCGGGGGGCAGGAACAGAGGGACTTAGATAGGGGGTGGGGTCCCAGGAGGCTGGTTAGGGGCAGGGGTTCTCTGCAGGGGGCAGTCAGGGAAGGAGGAGTAGGGGGGCTTGGATAGGGAGTGGGGTCCTGGAGGAGTAGTTAGGGGACAAGGAGAAAGGGTGGGGGTTGGATGAGTTGGAAATTCTGAGGGGGGAAGTGAGGGGGTGGGAAGTGGGAGGGGGTCGGATGGGGACGGGGCCAGGCTGTTTGGGGAGGCACAACCTTCCCTACCCGACCCTCCATACAATTTTGCAACCCTGATGTCGCCCTTGGGCCAAAAAGTTTGCCCACCCGTTTTACGGGGTTCTAAATAAACTGAATCAGATCATGAAAGAAATCTGGGTATCACTCTGGGCAGTTCAGTGGGAACCCTGGCTCCGTGTATGGGTGTGGTCAACAAAGCAAACAATGTTCTGATGTGTATAGTCAATAATACAGAGACTATTCTAATGTCTTTATTTAAATCATTAGTGCATCTTCATTTGGATACTGCATGCCGTACTGGTGACCCCTTCTCAAAAAGGATACTGCAGAATTAGAGGGGGTTCAGAGAATGGCAGTGAGAGCGATCAAAGACCTGGAAACAATCTCCTACAAAGAGAAGTTGGACACATTAAGATTGGTACTTTAGAAAGGCAACGAATAAAGGGGCCCTGATACAAATATACACAATAATAAATGGTTTAGAGAAGGGAGATGGGGAATTTCTGTTCTGTCTCATAGCGCCTGTCTGTGACGTTCAAAGATATTAAAATGTGGGAAATTCAAAACTGCCAAAAGGAAATACTTTTTCACACGCCTCATTAGACTGTGGAACCCATTGCTACAGGAAGGTTAAAAAATTTAAAAGGGAAGTGGACATTTATAAAGATATCCAGTTATCATAACTAACACTAACAAAATTTTGAGTAGGGCTATTAAACCTCATGCCTCCTGGTGGTGGAATGGGGTTAGGCAGGGAGGAGAGGGCCTGGGATCATGAGGGTTAGGTGGGTGGATTTGGGGGAGGTTAGGGGGCTTGGGACTGGAATCACTAGGGGAAATGCTGTGGTGGTTTACAGGCCCTGCAAGGGGCTGGGGGGAAAAGGGCGGGCTGAAGGCAGGGCAGGGGCTGAAGGCAGGGGGGAGGGTGCTCAGAGCTGGGATAACTGTAGGTAGGCAGGGAGATGCTTGGGGCTAGGATCACTGGGGGTATTGCTATGGTAGCTTGGGGCCCTGCAAGATGCCCTGGCTGGGGGCATTTGGGGGGGGCAAGATTCAGGAAGGGGGTGCTGGGATCATTGATAGGAAGATGGGGGGACTAGGATCGTTGTGGGTGGGTGTGCCAGGGCTCTGGGCAAGGGGAACTTGAATCAGTGGGGGAGGCAGCGGCAGGAGTCACTGGGGGACGGCGGGCAGGAGCTCGGGTCATCTGGGCAACTTGGAGTGTGGGTAACTGCGGGGAGGCACAGTGCTGGGGTCACGGGGTTTGGGGCAAGGATCACCATGGGAGGGGGAGATCAGGGTGTCACTTGGGGGATCAGGGCAGCTCAGGCCAGGGGTCACTGGGGGCTCGGGGCAGAGATCACTGAGGGGCTCAGACCGGGAGGCTCAGGGCTGGGGTCAGTGGAGGGTTCGTGGGTGGGAGACTCGGGGCTGGGACCACTGTGGGATTCGGGTGGAGGGTTCGGGGCGGGGTTCGTGGGTGGGAGACTCAGGGCGGGGGTCACTGCGGGACTCGGGTGGGGGGCTCGGGGCGGGGGTCACTGTGGGACTCGGGTGGGCGGCTCGGGGCGGGGGTCACTGCAGGACCCGGGTGAGGGGCTCGGGGGTCACTGCAGGACCCGGGTGGGGGGCTCGGGGCGGGGGTCACTGCGGGACCCGGGTGGGGGGCTCGGGGGTCACTGCAGGACCTGGGTGGGGGGCTCGGGGCGGGGGTCACTGCAGGACCCGGGTGAGGGGCTCGGGGCGGGGGTCACTGCGGGACCCGGGTGAGGGGCTTGGGGCGGGGGTCACTGCGGGACCCGGGTGGGGGGCTCGGGGGTCACTGCGGGACCCGGGTGGGGAGGCTCGGGGCGGGGGTCACTGCAGGACCCGGGTGGGGGGCTCGGGGCGGGGGTCACTGCGGGACCCGGGTGGGGGGCTCGGGAGTCACTGCGGGACCCGGGTGGGGGGGCTCGGGGCGGGGGTCACTGCGGGACCCGGGTGAGGGGCTCGGGGCGGGGGTCACTGCGGGACCCGGGTGAGGGGCTCGGGGCGGGGGTCACTGCGGGACCCGGGTGAGGGGCTCGGGGCAGGGGTCACTGCGGGACCCGGGTGGGGGGCTCGGGGGTCACTGCGGGACCCGGGTGGGGGGCTCGGGGCCGGGGGTCACTGCGGGACCCGGGTGGGGGGGCTCGGGGCGGGGGTCACTGCGGGACCCGGGTGGGGGGCTCGGGAGTCACTGCGGGACCCGGGTGGGGGGCTCGGGAGTCACTGCGGGACCCGGGTGGGGGGCTCGGGAGTCACTGCGGGACCCGGGTGGGGGGCTCGGGGCGGGGGTCACTGCGGGACCCGGGTGGGGGGCTCGGGAGTCACTGCGGGACCCGGGTGGGGGGCTCGGGGCGGGGGTCACTGCGGGACCCGGGTGGGGGGCTCGGGAGTCACTGCGGGACCCGGGTGGGGGGCTCGGGGCGGGGGTCACTGCGGGACTCGGGGGCGGGGCTCGGGGCCGGGGTCACTGCGGGAGCCGGGGGGGGGCTCGGGGCGGGGAGTCACTGCGGGACCCGGGTGGGGAGGCTCGGGGCGGGGGTCACTGCGGGACCCGGGTGGGGAGGCTCGGGGCGGGGGTCACTGCGGGACTCGGGTGGCTCGGGGCCGGGGTCACTGCGGGACCCGGGTGGGGGGCTCGGGGCGGGGGTCACTGCGGGACCCGGGTGGGGGGCTCGGGGCGGGGGATCACTGGGGCTCGGCTGCGGTGGGTTCCCGGCCCGCGCACGCGCAGACACCGGAGCAGACACCAGGCGGACAGTGGGCGGGGCCAGCTACCGCAGAGGGGGCCGGGGCGGAGCGTGCGGCGAGTTTGGTCCCTGCGCGGCCGCCGTAGCACGCCCCGGGGGTTGCTATGGAGGCGGCGGGGCCCTGATCCGCGCGGGAAGCGGCCCGGCGGCGCCATGGAGGACGAGCTCTACCTGGAGAACATCGACGAGTTCGTCACCGACCAGAACCGCATCGTGAGAGGCCGGACCAGAGACCGCGGGGAGGCGCCCGGGAGCGGGGCCGGGATTCAGGAAGTGGGGGGGACACACGGGTTGGTGGGGGGCGGTGATGGGTGGGATGGGGGTGTAGGGGTTGTGGGGGAGGGGAGTAGAGGGGCGAGGGCACGGGTTGGTGGGGGGCGGTGATGGGTGGGATGGGGGGTGTAGGGGTTGTGGGGAAGGGGAGTAGAGGGGCGAGGACACGGGTTGGTGGTGGGCGGTGATGGGTGGGATGGGGGAGCAGGGGTTGTGGGGAAGGGGAGTAGAGGGGCGAGGACACGGGTTGGTGGTGGGCGGTGATGGGTGGGATGGGGGGTGTAGGGGTTGTGGGGAAGGGGAGTAGAGGGGCGAGGACACGGGTTGGTGGGGGGCGGTGATGGGTGGGATGGGGGGTGTAGGGGTTGTGGGGGAGGGGAGTAGAGGGGCGAGGACACGGGTTGGTGGTGGGCGGTGATGGGTGGGATGGGGGTGTAGGGGTTGTGGGGGAGGGGAGTAGAGGGGCGAGGACACGGGTTGGTGGGGGGCGGTGATGGGTGGGATGGGGGGTGTAGGGGTTGTGGGGGAGGGGAGTAGAGGGGCGAGGGCACACGGGTTGGTGGGGGGTGGTGATGGGTGGGATGGGGGGTGTAGGGGTTGTGGGGGAGGGGAGTAGAGGGGCGAGGGCACACGGGTTGGTGGGGGGTGGTGATGGGTGGGATGGGGGTGTAGGGGTTGTGGGGGAGGGGAGTAGAGGGGCGAGGGCACGGGTTGGTGGGGGGCGGTGATGGGTGGGATGGGGGGTGTAGGGGTTGTGGGGGAGGGGAGTAGAGGGGCGAGGACACGGGTTGGTGGTGGGCGGTGATGGGTGGGATGGGGGAGCAGGGGTTGTGGGGGAGGGGAGTAGAGGGGTGAGGACACGGGTTGGTGGGGGGCGGTGATGGGTGGGATGGGGGTGTAGGGGTTGTGGGGGAGGGGAGTAGAGGGGCGAGGACACGGGTTGGCGGGGGGCGGTGATGGGTGGGATGGGGGTGTAGGGGTTGTGGGGGAGGGGAGTAGAGGGGCGAGGGCACGGGTTGGTGGGGGGCGGTGATGGGTGGGATGGGGGGTGTAGGGGTTGTGGGGGAGGGGAGTAGAGGGGCGAGGACACGGGTTGGTGGTGGGCGGTGATGGGTGGGATGGGGGAGCAGGGGTTGTGGGGGAGGGGAGTAGAGGGGCGAGGACACGGGTTGGTGGTGGGCGGTGATGGGTGGGATGGGGGTGTAGGGGTTGTGGGGGAGGGGAGTAGAGGGGCGAGGGCACGGGTTGGTGGGGGGCGGTGATGGGTGGGATGGGGGGTGTAGGGGTTGTGGGGGAGGGGAGTAGAGGGGCGAGGACACGGGTTGGTGGTGGGCGGTGATGGGTGGGATGGGGGTGTAGGGGTTGTGGGGGAGGGGAGTAGAGGGGCGAGGACACGGGTTGGTGGGGGGCGGTGATGGGTGGGATGGGGGTGTAGGGGTTGTGGGGAAGGGGAGTAGAGGGGCGAGGACACACGGGTTGGTGGTGGGCGGTGATGGGTGGGATGGGGGGTGTAGGGGTTGTGGGGGAGGGGAGTAGAGGGGCGAGGACACGGGTTGGTGGGGGGCGGTGATGGGTGGGATGGGGGTGTAGGGGTTGTGGGGGAGGGGAGTAGAGGGGCGAGGGCACGGGTTGGTGGGGGGCGGTGATGGGTGGGATGGGGGGTGTAGGGGTTGTGGGGGAGGGGAGTAGAGGGGCGAGGACACACGGGTTGGTGGGGGGCGGTGATGGGTGGGATGGGGGAGCAGGGGTTGTGGGGGAGGGGAGTAGAGGGGCGAGGACACACGGGTTGGTGGTGGGCGGTGATGGGTGGGATGGGGGGTGTAGGGGTTGTGGGGGAGGGGAGTAGAGGGGCGAGGACACGGGTTGGTGGTGGGCGGTGATGGGTGGGATGGGGGGTGTAGGGGTTGTGGGGGAGGGGAGTAGAGGGGCGAGGACACGGGTTGGTGGGGGGCGGTGATGGGTGGGATGGGGGGTGTAGGGGTTGTGGGGGAGGGGAGTAGAGGGGCGAGGACACGGGTTGGTGGGGGGCGGTGATGGGTGGGATGGGGGTGTAGGGGTTGTGGGGGAGGGGAGTAGAGGGGCGAGGGCACGGGTTGGTGGGGGGCGGTGATGGGTGGGATGGGGGTGTAGGGGTTGTGGGGGAGGGGAGTAGAGGGGCGAGGACACACGGGTTGGTGGGGGGCGGTGATGGGTGGGATGGGGGAGCAGGGGTTGTGGGGGAGGGGAGTAGAGGGGTGAGGACACGGGTTGGTGGGGGGCGGTGATGGGTGGGATGGGGGTGTAGGGGTTGTGGGGGAGGGGAGTAGAGGGGCGAGGACACACGGGTTGGTGGGGGGCGGTGATGGGTGGGATGGGGGGTGTAGGGGTTGTGGGGGAGGGGAGTAGAGGGGCGAGGACACAGGTTGGTGGTGGGCGAGGATGGGGGGTGCAGGGGTTGTGGGGGAGGGGAGTAGAGGGGCGAGGACACGGGTTGGTGGTGGGCGGTGATGGGTGGGATGGGGGTGTAGGGGTTGTGGGGAAGGGGAGTAGAGGGGCGAGGACACACGGGTTGGTGGTGGGCGGTGATGGGTGGGATGGGGGTGTAGGGGTTGTGGGGAAGGGGAGTAGAGGGGCGAGGACACGGGTTGGTGGGGGGTGGTGATGGGTGGGATGGGGGTGCAGGGGTTGTGGGGAAGGGGAGTAGAGGGGCGAGGACACACGGGTTGGTGGTGGGCGGTGATGGGTGGGATGGGGGTGTAGGGGTTGTGGGGAAGGGGAGTAGAGGGGCGAGGACACGGGTTGGTGCCTGTGATGGGCAGGATGGGGGGCCTAGGGGGATGTGGGCGAGAACCAGCAGCAGCATTGGGCCCACCAAGCACCATTAGAATAAACTCATAGGAGTAAGACCTTCCCCCACGCCACCTCCCATGTGTTAGACCAGCTCTGGGGCAAGTTCTGTCTCCTGTCATATTTGGGAAGGAACAGCACAATTGCAACCTAGTGGTATGGGAATGTAGGTGGGGCAGGACTCTGATCCTGACCCAGCATCACTTACGAACACTGCCGAATAGCATTTCCAGCGGTGCTGCATGCCCATCATATAATGCAGAAACCCTGGATGGAGCAGGGAATTCCCTAGAGTTACAACCTTGGTGTCATCTTAGATAAAAATGTACTGCCACTTGTGCAGTACTTAACGTTGAAATGCACACAACTCAGTCAAATCAATACCAGTTTTATTGGAATAATTGAAATAGGGCACTTCTTAGGGAGAGCTACCATCCTGCAGTTTTCTTGTCAACTATTTTGACTGTAGAGAACTGTCATAACATTAATTTTGTTATAAAATATTTTTTGCAATTTTTCTTGCCCTCCCCAGTAGATGAACTATTTTTGCTAAAATCATTGTTCCAAAAATTACCTTACGTCAGAGACAAAGGTGGAAAAACTTCAACCCAAAAGGTGAAAGTTACAAGTGACTGAAATGAAATTTAGAATGGAAATAGCGATGCAACCTTAACTAGTACTCCAACAAATCCTACAGCTGATGAGTATGGCTATTATAATTTCCTTGTATTACAAAAATACTTAAGCCTGTTATGGTAGGCACTGTACAGAAACATAGTAAGGATTTGGCTACACACAGTTTTTGTACCAATTGAACTATATTGTTTTAGAAATATATTAGTTAAACTCAGCATTGTACAATACACTTAGGCAAATTACTTTCTCTCACTATTTCTTAGGCCAAATCTACACTGGGAGAGTGGGGCTGTCGACTTAAGATACGCAACTTCAGCTATGCGAATAGCATACCTGAAGTACACCTATCTTAGGCTGACTCATTTCGACGTCCACATGGCGGCAAGTTGACCGCTGCCACTCCCCCCTCGACTCCGCTTCCGCCTCTCACAGCGGTGGAGTTCTGGAGTCACGGGCAGAGTTCTTAGGGATTGATTTATTAGATGCGATAAATCAATCCCTGATCGATCAGTACCTGCTGATATGGCAAGTAGCATAGACGTGCCCTTAGTCTCCTCAAAGGCTGGTGGGATTTAGTAAGTCACTGCATGGGGCTTTGTGTGCATGTTGTTAACTCAGTTTGAAAGCCACTGCCCTGTGTAATTGTTTTTTCCTGTTGCAGGTGACGTACAAATGGCTGAGCTTCACCCTCGGGGTTCATGTTAACCAGGCTAAGCAGTGAGTATTTGTGTATCCTGCAAGCCTTTTATTTAGTGGCAATGCCTAATTAATTGGTATTTTTTTATTAAAAAATTAAATCCAGTCTTCTCCAGAAAGATGTAAAGTCCTGTGTTTTCTCTCACATACTTATTTAGGATTATAGTTAGCATGCCTTATTCATGCCTCACGTAAGCGAGTATTGTTTTAGAAAGAGATGCGTAATTAGGCCCTTTGTATAGCTTCATACAATAGGTGTGAATATTCATGTACAGAAATGGTTATCTTAGACTTGTATTCGTGTAGGAATGTGTATGGGTCCTCTCTTGTTGAAAGGTCCAAAAGCGTTTTACAAACTATGGCCCAATCCTGCAATTGGATCTGTGCAGATGTAAGAGGATGCCTCTGCATATCTGATCTCAGGATTGTGATCCCCTGTATGATGCAGCAGTAAGGTGGAAAATGTAAAATACAGTCAGGAAATACAAAAAGCCAATGACAGCAACAATAACTGATCCATACTACAAATAAATATTTGCAATCAGTATCCAGGGAGTTAAATGCACACTTCACTGTATAGTTACATTTAGCAGCTTAGATAATAACCAAAGCTAAATATCTGCAAGATGGACAAGTTAACTTTACTATCGGAACCCTTCGGCATTTCCAGACTTCAATGTAAATTTGTATCCTTAGTGTTGTAGTAACATAGCTCTTTGTACTTCATTTTCTAGGACTGTGAAAAGATGAAAGTAATTTACATTCCTTGAAGTACATAATTGTCCATTAAAGTCATTGTTGTGGTACTTACAGGATATGATTCCTTTAGGACAGGGGTGGGCAAACTTTTTGGCCCGTGGACCACGTTTGGGTTTAAAATTGTATGGAGGGACAGGCAGGGAAGACGGGGCTTCCCCAAACAGACTGGCCCTGCCCCCTATCTGACCCCCTCCCACTTCCTGTCCCCTAACAGCCCTCCTTAGGATCCCCGACCTATCCACCACTGCCTCCGCACCATCCACCTCCCCGCTCCTTGTCTCCTGACCGCCCCCTCCAGAGACCCCCCTGCCCTTAATCACCCCCCAGGACCCCACTCCCTATCCAGCCCTCCCTGTCTCCTGACTGTCCCGACCCCTAGCCATACCCCCACTTCCTGACCCTTGGGACTCCCACGCCCTATCCAACCCCCCTGCTCCCCATCCCCTGACCGCCCCCTGAGACCCTCTGGCCCTTATCCAACCCCCAACCCCATTACCACGCTGCTCAGAACAGCGTGTCTGGCTCTGGGCCAGACACACTTCCACGCAGCTCCGCCCCGCCAGAGCGCTGCTCATGCAGCGCGCTGAGGCTGCGGGGAGGGAGGGGGAGGGGAGTAGCAGGGGAGATGGGGAAAAGCTAGCCTCCCCAGCCGGGAGTTTGGGGGACTGGATGGAATTAGCCTGTGAGCTGGATGTGGCCCGTGGACCATAGTTTGCGCACCCCTGCTGTAGGAAGTTTGTTGGAAAGTGGTCTCTACATCAACTTCTCAGGGTAGGCTACAAGGGGCCAATGAGAGTCCTAGGTTCCAGCTTCCCATCATGGAGGGAGAGGTCTAAGGAATGGTCCAGAGATCCATTCCTAATCTTGGATGAATAGGATCTTGAGGCTGAACAGAGGATCCCATTTGTGTATTTACATGTTCTGAGTTCTGGGGGCTGGACCGTATTCTAGGGTGAATGAAAAAAGTTCTCCTTGGGGATGGAAGATTCAGGTGAAGAGGAGCTAGTTAGTATTAAAACATCTTCCATTTATGTTTTATCTATCTTATATAGATTCCATCACTTTGGTATCCTTAAGTATTCCAATAAATACAATGAATCATGCTGTGTGTGTGTATATATGACAGACAGACAGACACACACACAATTGTCTAAACCCAGTTTTGAGACATGAGGTGAGGGCATAGAAAACAGTAATGGGTAGTTCAGCATGTGTATTATGTGAACAGAGCTAGTAATATCCTAATGATATGCATGGTATAAATGTCTAGATAAAACTATGGGGTGTTGTAGCCAAGTCAGTCTCAAGATATTAGAGAGACATGGCAGGTGAGCTAATGTCTTTTATTGGACCAACTTCTGTTGGTGAGACAGGGTTTTGAGCTACACAGAGATCTTCAGAAGAAATAAACCTACTTAAGAGAGTTCAGAACATTTTACTGTTATTGATCCTATGAATGTCACATAAATCACTGTGAATTGGTAGATGATGGAGTGAAGGGTTTTTTTCCTTCCAGGTGGTTAACATTGGTTTCTTTTGTTGTACAGGATGCTGTATGACTATGTAGAAAGGAAGCGAAAGGAGAATTCGGGAGCTCAACTGCATGTCACCTATTTAGTGGCAGGAAATCTCATTCAGAATGGGCACGTTGTGAGTACTCAACTCCCTCAATTGTGTGTGCATTGTTTCTCTGTGTCCTGCCTTGTTCTGTAATCTTTGGTGCAAAAATCTATTCCTGCTTTTACTATTATTTATTTCTGGAGGTGCCCACAATGTGATAGATTTTGTATGACCATATAAGAAGGTGCAGTCTCTATCCAATCAGCTTGCAATCTGAGAGACAAAATGACAGAAGAAAGGAATTATACTGGAAGGAATTATACTGACTGTGTTTTGATAATACTTTGATAACAAAATAGGATGTGATTCTGTTGATATTACACTGTAAATTAAAATGCACAAAACCAGTGGTTTTTTGTTTTTTGTTGTAAACTGGTTAAATAAAATTACCTTAAATGTGCTGGATACATAAGGTGGTGGGGTGATGGGGTGGGGAGTAAGCCTAACATGACAAGCTTTGCTTTGAAAACTAACTAATATTTATTAAACAAAGGAATTATTAACTGAAGTTAGTGAATTGCAGAGTTGTGTGGTCACCCCTGGCCAGATTTGTAAAGATATTTAAGCACCTAAAGATGCTGATATCGAATCCAACTAGGCACCTAAGTAGGTTAAGTGCCTAACTCTCATTGAAACTAGGCTAGGAACCTAAATTGCTTAAGCGACAAAGAGTCCTGTGGCACCTTGTAGACTAACAGACATATTGGAACATAAGCTTTCATGGGTAATACCCACTTCATCAGATGCATGTAATGGAAATGTCCAGAAGGAGGTATAAATACACAGGCAAGAATCAGGCTAGAGATAACAAGGTTAGTTCAATCAGGGAGGATAAGGCTCTCTTCTAGCAGATGATCTGGAGGTGTGAACACCGAGAGGAAAATCTGATTTTGTTGTTGGTGAGCCATTCACAGTCTTTGTTTAATCCTGAGTTGATGGCGTCAAATTTGCAAATGAACTGAAGCTCAGCAGTTTCTCTTTGAAGTCTGGTCCTGAAGTTTTTTGTTGCAGGATGGCTTCCTTTAAATCTGGTATTGTGTGTCCAGGGAGATTGAAGTGTTCTCCTACAGGTTTTTGCATATTGCCATTCCTAATGTCTGGTTTGTGTCCATTTATCCTTTTATGTAGGGACTGTCCAGTTTGGCCGATGTACATTGCAGAGGGGCATTGCTGGCACATGATATTACATTATTATGCAATATTAATATACGCGTATATGACATTGGTTGATGTGCAGGTGAATGAACCAGTGATGGTGTCGCTGGTGTAGATATGTGGGCAGAGTTGGCATCGAGATTTGTTGCATGGATTAATAATAATAATAATAATAATAAATGGAGATATACCAATCTCCTAGAACTGGAAAGACCTTGAAGGTCATAGAGTCCAGTCCCCTGCCTACACTAGCAGGATCCCCCTGCCTACACTAGCAGGATTTTTGCCCCAGATCCCTAAATGGCCCCCTCAAGGATTGAACTCACAACCCTGGGTTTAGCAGGCCAACGCTCAAACCACTGAGCTATCCCCCCACCAGGATTGGTTCCTGAGTTGGCGTTACTATGGTGCATTGTGTAGTTGCTGGTGAGAATATGTTTCAGGTTGGCGGGTTGTCTGTGGGCCAGGACTGGCCTGCCTCCCAAGGCTTGTGAAAGTGAGGGATCGTTGTCCAGGATGGGTTGTAGATCACTGATGATGTGTTGGAGAGGTTTTAGCTGAGGACTGTAGGTGATGGCCAGTGGTGTTCTGTTGGTTTCTTTCTTGGGCTTGTCTCGCAGCTGAAGGCTTCTGAGTATGCGTCTGGCTCTGTTGATCTATTTCCTTGTGTAGGTATCATAGTTTTGAGAATGCTTGGTAAAGATCTTGTAGGTGTTGGTCTCTGTCTGAGGGGTTGGAGCAAATGAGGTTATACCTCGGTGCGTAGCTGTAGACAATGGATCGTGTGGTGTGTCCGGGATGGAAGCTGGAGGCACAGAGCTAGGTATAGCAGTCAGTGGGTTTTCGGTATAGGGTGGTGTTAATGTGACCGTCACTTATTTGCACCCTTTCCAATATGTCTGTTAGTCTATAAGGTGCCACAGGACTCTTTGTCGCTTAAATTCCACTTTAGATGCCTAAATATGTTTGAAAATCTGATCACATGCCCTTCACCCCATGGTTTTATCCATAGATTGGAAGAGGAAAACAAGCTTTGCTGCTTTTTCTACTTCTAATCAGTTCCTCAACTTTGAATGAGCTAGTCCAAATGAAGAAAATATTAATTCCGCTCCTGCTAGCTAAACTGAAAGCCAAAGTAATTAGGGCCAAAGCTTTTCTGTACAGCAAAAATTGAAAATACTTACATGTGAAAAAAATGTAAATACCAGGATTTGTTCTATTGTAAAGACTAAATAACTACAGCTATTTACTAATGCTGTACACAATGTTTTGACATATTTATAAGGCTTAAGATGGCCTTGAAAGTTAGTTAGGTTTTCTCTGTTTCTATATATAACTAATAAACCAGAATACGTTAATTCATAAATTTGAGGAAGACTCATTGATGCAGCATTTTTTTATTCATTTACATGGTTTGAATAGATTACAGTATATTTAGGGCATAACACAGATTGTAGGCTGTCATAATGTCAAATTTAGTTTTTAACCAAGTTTATTTTTTAAAATCAAAACGTATTTAATTTTAAATTTAGAACATCCATTTATAATTCTTCAAAAAATATTTTTTTTATCCATTCTGGGAGATATTAAAACATGTAATTTAGAATGACATGCAAGGAAGATAATACTTAGGAGCAGCATTTTGTAAGTACTGCGTGGGGGGAAATAAGAAGTTTTGAGAGAAGCGCAGAGAGGAGCTGTAGGAACTGAAAGTAAAGGCCTGGTCTTGGAAGAAGTGACAGGTTTTGGAATAGATGAGGCTTTATGTGACACAAGGTCATTTAATGTGGAGGAGACTAATGAGCTTGCGTCATGCATTTTAGATTAAACCTTGCTTCTTAATTTGAGTTCTTGATGATCTTGCAATACTCACTCCTCTCAGGAGGGGCCGCTGCAGGGCTGTAGATTTAAGACCGCAAGAATTACTTGAGTGGAGAGAGCTCTCTTCATAGTATATTATTTTATTCACTACGTGGTCCCTTTACTGTCATCATACTGCTCACCACCTTTTCCAACCCTCCAGGAATGGCTCAGACTGCTGCTTTTCCTGTCCTTGGCTCTTAGACTGTTCCCAGATTTCTCTTTCCTCCCATTTCGACTGCGTTTTTGTGGGTATTGAATGAACACACAATTGATTAATGTTATCAGACCCATGAATTCTGATATTCTTTGCATGGATTGCAGTTGTCTTTACATGAGAATTCAGCTGTACGCAATAAATAATACTTAGCTCTTACACAGAGTTTTTCATCAGTAGATCTCAAATCAGGAATTACATGTTTTCCTTGCATCCGACAAAGTGGGTATTAGCCCACGAAAGCTTATGCTTCTAAACTTTATAGTTTAGTCTTTAAGGTGCCACAGGACTCTTTGTTACCTCTGCTATTCCAGACTAACATGGCTACCTCTCTGATTCATGTTTTCCTTGATCTGGCTGTTGGATGAATGCTCAATCTCTCATTTTATAAGACCTTGTCTGCACTAGCCATGCTAACTGTATTGTATCAGTCATCTTAAGTGTTTACAACTAACATGGGTCAGTGCATCAGATTTGTTCCTGGCGCAGCCATATGTCAGCTACATTAGCTTGTGCACACGTATTGTGCTGCACAGTTGTTCTTGTTCTAATGCATTTGGGCAGCTCTTCCATTACTGCTTCATCTGCTGCTGTCAGAGATTGAGGATTGAGTGTTTCTCCAATGTTCTAGTGATTTGGAGGATATTGCCCCAGGAAAGTAGGCCTACAAGGCCGCAAAAGACTATTCTGACAAAGCCATAATCAAGTTTGGTACTACAATAAAGCTGCATCGAATATCCATTGACCATTTCTTCTGTTACCTTTACATTTCAAGACCTTGTTTTCTCACTGTGTTAAATTATCATTTCTTTACAGTGCCACAAGGTTGCAGTAGTGAGAGAGGATAAACTGGAAGGTAGGTGATTTGGGGAATTATGCTTTTGTAACTTTTTTTTCTCTATGAGGGAACAATGTCAACAAAGCTTAAAACCTTGCCCATCTATGCACACTGTCTTCAGGTATTTTAATCAAATGATTGGATTCAGCTGTATACTCTCATTAGCTTTTTCCTAGAACCTTTAGAATCTGAGCCCGCATCAGCATAACTTCTCAAACTTGTAACTTAGTAACCCATTTTTAAGTAGTACTTATTTTATGGAACAAGGCATCACTTCACCTATCACTGAGGCAGGCTGGAATGTAGCAGCAACACCTCACAACATTTTACACTGGCAAGGGAAGAATACTGTGAAACTACAGGGGAAGCTTAGGCAGAATCAGAACACTGGGGCTAACAGCCCTACTTTCTAGGAAATGCAATGGGGATCTTCATTAGTCATGAGTGTCTCATCTGAAAGACATCTCTATAGCATCATGTCCCATAACCCCACACAGGGATGTTTGATTCAGTACAGAATAGGAAGTGCTACTTACTAAACTGCTAACATCGTTTTCTGAAGCAGTTGGGGTCATTCACTGTTGGTTTGTCATCCAACTGTCTGAGCCTAACCCTGCTTATGAGATCTGATGAATCTCCGCCTACATGCTTAGGATTACAGGCCATTAATAATTTCCATCTGATGACTTTGGCATCAGATAATATACCAATATTTTTGTTGTTCAGTTGAGTCTGCAAATGCCTCAGTACTAATATTCCAGCTTCACTAGTCAGGCTCATGTCATTTCACTGTTGAAAATCAAAACTTAATAAATCTCACATGGGATTTTTTCAAAACTATTCCATTTTTGTACTTGCTCCTTACCATAGTAGTACATTAGACAATGTGACTAACATTGCCTCACGTTTTTTTTCTTTCTCTCATCCTCTCTCCACAGAGAGAGTTGTGTGTATGATGGAGTGTTTTGTTTGGGTAGGGCTTTTTCTGAAGTTGTCTTTTATGCGCGTGTTGCTATGAGTTTATATTATATTTATATTCAAAGCCACATTAGACCATCGTGATCAGATAGTCCGACCTCCTGCACATCACAGGCCACAGAACATCACACATCTGCTCCTATAATAGTCCCATATTGGGGAAGGCAGATCAAAAATATGCCTTGAACATGGAGTGGAAAGCGTTGAATCTTATGATGGTCCATAATTCTTATGAGAGTTCATTTCACAGCCCGGGTTTGGCCTCCATGACAGTTCAGTCTCGCATGCAGATAAACTTTATCCGTATGATAGAAAGTTCCATTGTGCAAGAGGAGAGCTGTCAACCACAGCCTGGAAGATTAGGATTGAGACTTTGGAATTTACTCAATATTCTGTGAGAAGCCACTGTAGAGTGGAGAACAGGTTTGATGTGCTTCCGGTAGCCTGAATTCTGAGTCAGTAGGTAGGTTAAAAATGGGTGGTACTAAGATCCAAGAATGCTTTCTCAAAGTCAGAACCCTGGTATCAAACAGACCGCTCTCCAGCCTTACTGCCGTCTTTGATTGAGGCTGGTGGTGCTAATGAAGGGCTTTCCTATTGATTTTCAGCAATGAAGTCTAAACTAGTCACAATTGCTAGTGTGCATGTCTACAGCATTCAGAAAGCCATGTTGAAGGACAGCGGGCCCCTCTACAATACAGACTATGATATCGTCAAGACAAACCTGCAGAACTGCAGCAAGTGAGTTAAGCGGTGCTATCATATGAACTTTCTTCTTGGACTCCCTTTTCCGTTTTAACATTGTTTGAATGTAAGGCTGATGAGCTGCGTTTATAAAGCTCTCTTCATCAGTAGAACTCAGTGTTTCACAAAAATGAGTCTGTGTTGTTACTCTGCCAGTCAGAAGGGCAAATTGAAGCTGATGTCCAGAAACATGCAGTGACATATTCAAAGTTGCCTAGTAAGGCAAAGTCACAAATAGAACCCAGGTCTCTTGACTCCCACTCCTATGCTCTGTCTGCTGGAGCATGCTGCCTCCCCTAAAAGCCCTTGAAAATTATATCCTTTGGTACAGAACAGATAGTCCGGGCAGAGGCAGTGCAAGCCTTCCCCATGCCTGATTGGGAAAGGGAACACCCTTGAATTGAGGGGAAATCTGGATCCATGGCTAGTTAATCCTTTTTCCTTTCTGAGATTGATAGCAGGGGGCCAAGTAATGCCAGTTGTGAAGGTGATTCTGGCGGGTCGGCATTTGTTCACATGGGACTGGATTGAGGCCACCAAAGTAACTTCAGATAGGCCTCCAAACAGCTATTAGATAATGACTCCACGTTTGAATCTCTTGTGGAATTACTATCTCCATTGTATTTATGCACCTCTGTTTTACAAACAGCTGTTGTGTACTTTTTTCTTTGTACACTTGGGCAAATTAGAGTGAATTTAGAGTGATAACTGATAGTGCCATGAAATCCACTAGGGACTTTCCTATGGCCAGTCTATTTTATGTGGAAGGCACTCAGCTACCAAAATGATGGGCAGAAGTACAAATCCTAAAATAGATACATAGCTGCCTTACAAATGCCTACATGAGAATGTTTACTATCCCAGCCAATGTTCTGTAGCTCGGGGCTCCGTGGGCACAACAGAGCAGAGGAATAAAATATTATTCTCCACATTATCATTGTAGCTTGTTAGAGTAAATTTAGACTGATGTTTCCTCATTCTGAAAATTGTATTAATGCAGTAGTTTTGGGTTTTATTGGGTTTTAATGCACACACAAAAAGCAGAAAATCTTACAGCTGGTTTTCAACATGAAAACAATCCCTGTGGACTTTGGGCCTGCTTCGAAGGCCATTGAAGTCAGTGGGTAATGGGTTTTAATTTGGGATAAAAATCATGCTGCTCCTCATTAAGGTATAGTGCAGATGCAGAGTCTTAACAGTGACCTCTGCAGTATTAAGGCAGATTAACTTCCCAAATATATGAAATGTGTGACAGTCAGATATGCTGATCCATTGATAATATAGAGGGATGAGAGTTCACTGTTAAAGTTTTGCATTTTGGTATGAAGTTGGGGTATCTATTACTTATGGGTGTCTGGAGATGGCAGTGAAAGCTTTATGGGGTGTTGGAGTGTGGTGGTGTTAGTTTTGGAGGCAAAATGAAGGTGGAAAGGAATGCACACATCTTTTTCCTTCTTATTTCACTGCTTGTAAGGTTTTGGGTGGACTCTAAGTCCTGTTGCAACTTTAAACTGTATTAATCACTATTTTGTTTGTTAATGTATGTTAGTGTCTACTTAATGTGAAATTAATCATGAGCTGTGCTTATATAATGCTAAGGCACAGTCGTGGAATGGGTACGAGATTTTGTTTTATTTCTTACATACACAAAAATACTCAATGATGAGTTAATTGTATAGATCAGAAAGTGCAGTTCTTACCAGCTCCCATAGGGCTTGGGTGTTTCAAAGGAAAATCAGGATGGGAGTTGATCTAGTGGGTCACATAGGGGAGAAGGATTCAGGACCTGTCAGTGAATTGCTTTGTAACCATGAACAAGTTATTTAACTACTGTGCCTCAGTGTCCTCTGTCAACCAAATTTCAGATCATATAAGGATGTGTTCCTTATATCCAAAATGTGCATAGAAAAAACTTTTGCGTACTGAGTTTCCCAATGTTTTGGATGTCCTCTGAGCCACCTGGATAGTATTGCTCAATCTATAATACTTACGTATTTCACAGAGTGGTTTGTGAAGCTTGGCTACTACGGTGAGGGGGTGCATTAGAAATTCTGAAAATAAGATCATTTATGTTGTAGACTGTCAGATGAAATATATTTACAAAATATTATTACATTTATATGGAAAACTTTTTAGCAAGTGATTCACTGGTAATACAAATGTAACCAATTTAGAATAAAATAGAGCTACTTTCCCTCCTCTTTTCCCATTGTGTAATGACAAGTGTTTTTCCTCAACGAAATTTGATCAGCTTGTTTTGTATTTTAATGCTTCAACCCCTGCTGACATGTTCAAATGATTGTTTCAGTGTGACGTCTCTCCCACTCTAACTCTGTGCTAGCTTTCCTTTGTATCCGTGCCTGAATTAAATTGCTCCTTTTCCCCATAACAGTATAATATAGAACCAGGAAAGTAAGACACTACTAGAAAGGAAACTGAGGTGGAAAATAAGACATTAAAGTGCTAATTAAATTTTTCACTCCATCACCCAGGTTTAGTGCCATTCAGTGTGCTGCTGCAGTCCCCAGGACGTCAGCTGAAGTTTCTCAAGTTCAGACGTCTGCACAGGCTGATTCTCAAACACCAAATGAGACACATGCTGTCAATGTGCCTACAATCAATGGTCATTTTTCACCAGCTGCTAAACAGCCCTCCCCTCAGCCCAAAGGCATCATGGGAATGTTTGCTACAAAATCAACTTCCAAATCCCAAGACACAAATAAAGAAACTAAACCAGAGTCCAAAGAGACAACAGTTGTAAGTCACCTCAACATCCTTTGGCAATTTGTCTGGATAATAGCCTTATTAACTTGATTTTTACTCTTCAGTCTAAATACATTTTGTCTGTGGCAACTCTCTCCCATTGCTTCGAAGTCTAGCCTCATTGTCGCCAGAGGATTCTTAAACCCTCTCCTCATTTAAGCTATCTAATGGTTTAGTATGATGGTGTCTGCTCAGTCATTTTTTCTGTAGCTAGTTTGTGCCTCATTCACTTATCTTTTCCTCAGGTGTTCTGTTTTCCAAGCTTTTTGTGGGGCTTTGTTTTGCTCTCCTTCAAACTCTGGGACAGATTCAGTGTAACTCTGTTGTAGTCAATGGAACTATGTCCATGTAAGAAAGAGAATTCAAACCTTAGTTAAACAAGTTCCTTGACTGATCACCCATATCACCTTTCTTTTTAAGAGGCTTGCATACTTGATCTCATTTTATGTCTGTGTACATTTATAACTAAAAGGCAGTATGAAATTTAACTGTGGTAGATGCGTACACCTTTTCACAATCTTAGTTAACAACTGTAACTTGTTTAGTTTCAAAGATACTTTACAACAAAACTGATTGGAGTGTTTTACAAAACAAGGACATCCACTGTAACTGTGACATGCTTTAAAGCTCAGACCCAAGGATGAATACTTCCTTACTAATTTGTACCCAATTTCAGTAATCAGTCAGCTAAGAAAAACTCTATTACTTATCAGATTTTTCCTCAGCTGTCAGCTTTCAGCTCACTGTTCATGGTTGACACTGCAAATGCAGGTGGAGGGAAGAACAGACCTCAGTGCTCTAGCAGGCAACCGGGATTGCTGTAAAATAGAAAATGACAGGAAAAGGTGCCTGTGCAAGATAGTATTTGATGTCACCAAGAGGATTCCTAGGTGGCCAGCCCAGGACCCCAGTCTTCAACCTTTCAGGTGTTTTTGGCTTTCAGAAAGTGATGTGATGAAGGAGACAGGTTGTTTTATCCCATTTCTGCTGCATGGTCCCACTTGGTTCCTGGTTTTGAATGGTGCTGCTTTATATAACCCTGTTATAGTCCTGGCCTTCACAAAATCCTCTGGCAAAGAATTCCACAGATTGACTCTGTGTTGTGTGAAGAAATACTTTCTTTTGTTTGTTTTAAATCTTCTCTATTAATTTCATTTAGAGACCCCTAGTTCTCGTGTGATGAGAGGAGTAAATAACACTTCCTTATTTACTTTCTCCACACCAGTCATGATTTTATAGACCTCTATCACATCTCCCCTTAGTTGTCTCTTTTCCAAACTGCAAAGTCACAATTTTATTAATCCCTCCTCACATGGAAGCCATTCCATTCCCCTGATCATTTTTGTTGGCCTTTTTTGAATTTTTTCCAGTTCCAGTATATCTTTTTTGAGATGCGGCAGCCACATCTGAACGCAGTATTCAAGATGTGGGTGTATGATGGATTTATATAGAGGCAGTATATTTTCTGTCGTCTTGCCTATCCCTTTCTTAATGATTCCCAGCATTCTGTTCGCTTTTTTGACTGCTGCTACACATTGAGTGGATGTTTTCAGAGAACTATCCACAATGACTCCAAGATCTTTCATGAGTGGTAACAGCTAAATTTAGACCCCAGCATTTTATATGTGTAGTTTGGATTATGTTTTCCAATGTACAATACTTTGCATTTATCAACATTGAATTTCATCTGCCATTTTGTTACCCAGTTTTGTGAAATCCTTTTATACCTATTTGCAGTCTGCCTAGGACTTAAGTTATCTGGAGTAGTTTTGGACCATCAGCAAATTTTGCCACCTCACTGTTACGGCTTTTTCCAGATCATCTATGAACATGTTGAACAAGACTGGTCCCCATACAGACTACAGGGGGACACCACTATTTATCTCTTTCCATTCTGAAAACTGACCATTTATTCCTACCCTTTGTTTCCTGCTTTTAACCAGTTACCAATCCATGAAAGAACCTTCCCTCTTATCCCATGACAGCTTACTTTGCTTAAAAGCCTTTGGCGAGGAACCTTGTTGAAGGCTTTCTGCAAATCTAAGTACCCTGTATCCACTGGATCCCCCTTGTCCACGTGCTTGTTTGACTCCCTCAAAGAATTGGTGAGGCATGATTTTCCTTTACAAAAATCGTTTTGACTCTTCCCCATCTATGGGTCTGTAAGAGGGGGTTACCTCCAGCCTCTATGCTCCTGAGTACAAAGGCTGGGCCTCTTCTATGCCAGACCAAGAAGTTCTTTTCCCCCCACACCCCCACCTTGCCAGTTGGGGTTTTTGGGGTTACCAATCGCTGCCACCAATCGGGTATACTTCCAAAACCTTGGAGGGGCCCCCGATCTTCCCCTAACCCTGACTTTGTACCCCCTCCCTGGGTTTTAAAGTTAGACACCTGAAGGCTGCTTTCCTTCACCCTGACCGGCTGAAGGCAGACTTCCCCCACCTCTCTCTCTCTGTACCTGAGAGGCAGACACCTGGAGACTGCTTCCTCCCTCCCCCGTCTAACCTGATGGTAAGGAGAGACAGTCTTCACACTCCAGCTAGGCCCCTAGCTGCCCTGGTTCCTATTCCCTTCCCTTCCCCCTTCCCAACTGGAAGCAGAGAAAAACCCTAAGGGAAATAAACCAGACGGTTTTATAACTAGAACATTTAATAAAGAAAAAGGTTAAAGCAGAGATACGGACACTTTACATTTGGGGTTCCCCACTTTGTTCTGAAAAGGAAAGGACACCCCAAAAGGCACGGCTTATTAGAAGAATCAAATGGTAACACTCACATTAGCTAAGTAGAAGTATAAGAGAAGAAAAGCTGAGTTATCTCCATAGCTAGAGACACACTCCTGGACCCTTGCCCATGTTGCCTGGCAAGCTCCCTGCCTCATGGACAGCCAAGATGGATCTCCCCTGGCCCTGGCCTCCTCCCTGGAGACCAGCCAAGATGGAACTGACTGTTTTGCTCCTCCCTTCTTCGTGGGCTCGAGGCTCCTCCCTCCCCCATGGCAGGGAAACTCCTACGTTACCTGTCTCAGATAACAAGCCCCACCCAGGCAAGGCACACTGTGTTAGATAACATAGCCCAACCCAGGCAAGGCACCCTTCACACTTATAACAGGGTCTGACAATTTTGTTCTTTACCAGTGTGCCTGGTACTGAAGTCAGGCTTGTTGGCCTGTAATTGACGGGATCGCTTCTGGAGCCCTATTTAAAAATTGGCATCACATTAGCTATCATCCTGTCATTTGGTACAGAATGACTCTTTGTGCAAAACATCTCGTCATAGCAGCCTGTGTAAGACAAGCTGGTCATAGCTGTTGGTACAACCACCTTAGGACACGCATTAAACACTGGATGGTTTGTCTGGTCAGCAACGTGCCTCCATAACTTACCTCGCTTTCCATGGGCCCCTCTGTGGTGCCTCCCTTGGCCAGCTTTGCTGTTATGCTTGCTCAGGTTGCAGTGCCTCCATCACCGCCCTGCTAGCTGCTGAAATGTCCAGATTTAAGTTCATATTGCTAATACAAAGTCCCTCTGCATTCTTGGAACTTACTTTAACAGTCCATTGTACAATTCAAAGTCACTTAAAGAACAGTTGTTCTCCAGTAGGATGGTACAGCGGTATAACCCTTCCAGTTCTTATTTTAACAACAGTGGTGGCACCTTTGCAAATATGGCGCAGTTGGGTCTGTGCTTTATCGATCCAGCACAGTTCTGATTATTCTACTTTGCGATCAAATGTCTTCATAACATACTACTTCAGTCTTTTTTTATTTGCGGCCTCTTTCAGCACAGATATCTTTCACTAACTTGATTGCATAAGGGATGGTGAAATATGCTAGCTTGATAGTCCTGGAGGCTGAGGGAATTGGGCAGTAAACTCCCATTGAAAGTCAGTGAGACTCTTGCATCTGATGGCCGTTAGCACTTCCAAAACTCTTCCCCTGCAGATTGGGTTTGTTTACAGAACAAGTATAGCATGAGCAGTGGAAGTGCAAGGTCCTTTACACTGTTCTGCCAGTGTGTCAGGGTAATGGGGTAGCTAAATCTCCATGGCCTGTTCAGTCTTTGGGTGGTCTTTTGTCAGTCAATGCAGATTGTGGTAGTGGTGTTTTACGATATGGACAGTTGTTCACTGCGAATTGCTCTGAACCCCAGCAACTTATTTAGTAAATGATGCTGAACAGCCATCGAATGGGAATGACTTTACGGTCTGGGTTGACCTTGAACCGGTGACCTAAGAGTGAAAAGTTCCAACCCTTTTAACAATTGTCTGAGACATTACCGTATTTTTCGCCATATAGGACGCTCCGGCGTATAAGACGCCCCCGAGTTTTTAAGTAAAAAAGCCGGATTTTAAGTAAAAAAGCCGGACACCAAAAAACAAAAAAACAAAAAAACAAAAAAAAACAAACCACCACCACACACAAAAAGCGCCTCGCTCTCCCGTCCCCGCCGCGCGGGCGGGCTGCTGGGAGCGCGCCGCTCTCCCGTCCCCGCCACGCGGGCGGGCTGCTGGGAGCGCGCCGCTCTCCCGTCCCCGCCGCGCGGGTGGGCGCTCCCAAGGGCCCCGGGGCCCGAGCTGCTCCCGTTCCCCGCCGGCCCCGAACACATGCGGGTGGGCTCGGGGGGGAAGCGCCGCCCCGCCCCGCCCGCCGGGCCACCTGCAGCCGCCCCAGCTCCAGCTGCCCGGTGCTTTTCATATATTCGGCGTATAAGACTAATTTTGAGATTATTTTGGGGGGTTAAAAAGGCGTCTTATACGCCGAAATATACGGTAAGTCCCTGCAATGGAGAAATTCCAGTCTTTGTTATCCTATAAACATGCTGTTGAAAAAAAATAAAAATCAGTTTGTTGTACTAATGAGTTTTATGTATCTAGAGACCGCAGTACTGTGTATTTTGAAGGCTGTGTGCGCCAGGTTTGGTGGAGGTCTTGTGTTAATTCTTGTTTTCACTAGAATTTTGATTATGTATTCAAAACTATCTTACAGTTTCTCTTCTCTTTACTTCCAGGCAACTGCAGTAAGCAGCAAAGCACCAGCCAAAGGGAATACAATGAGCAACTTTTTTGGAAAAGCCGCCATGAGTAAGCATTATATAATATACATATGTCTCCTGAAATCATTGTGGTAACGGGTGGGTTAATTGTGATAAGGAACTACTTTGGAACATTAGGAAACCATTGTTTTAGTAAAGTATTGAAGCATTTAAAATATGGATAAGTGTATTCTTTGCTATACAGGAGAGTTGTAAGTGGAATATTTCATACTAGAAACTTACTAGGTGGAGATCAATTGGGCTGGCACTTGTCATACAGATTTTTAATCCAGGAAGAATTGTCTAAATTGTATAAATTTATAACTGACTACTTGAAAATCGTTCCTGAAAACTGCTATACACAGTGTGTTAATGGTAGTGATTTGAGAGAAAAAGCAAAGGAGGAGGTAGCTAGTCTTGGAATTTAGATCATCTGTGGGATAATAAAGATCGGACAATTGGAATGAATGAGGGAGATTTTTCTAAGTGAAGTCATGTGAAGATTCTGAAAGGAAAGGGCTTGGGGAACAAATGTGTAAGACTTTCTTCAAATGTGCACCAGTAGCAAGAAAAGGAGGAGGAGCCCAGGAAGTGTTTCTGGAACAAAGTTGGGGGTGGTATTTGTTGTGTTGCTATGAAAGACATCTGTTGGATTTTGCACAGTGCAGGATCTGTCATTGAGCATTTAATTAATATATTAGAGTAGTGTCTGATCGTAGTGCTAGTGACCCACTTAGGTTTCCATTCTACATCCTTGTTTTGTTAAGGTATGACACTGTGAGGCGAGGAGATTGTCATCATAAACTTTAAAATTATATGGGCAGTTATTACCATTAATCCAATTAAATACTTAATATCTACAAAGAGCCCAAGATCAAAAGAACATGTTCTAAAAAGTGGAGACGCTGACATAAAATGGAAAGGTAATTAATTTGGAGTAAATGACTTCCTCCCTCTACTCTTTTGCCATGTGGGCTGTGCTGTGTATTACTCTGGTACTGAGCTCCTCTGACTACACCCCTTCAATGACCTTTGTCTGGTGACTGAAAGGATGAGGTAGCATTGCCAGGAAGAAGGGGGCCAAGAGAAATGGCTCTTGGGAATGAATATCTGTCTTCCCTAGCCTCTGAAATTTTATCTCAAGACTCTGACTTTTGCTGCTCAACATGCGGATGGTCATTTTGTGTCATAAGTGAGCTGTGTTACCAAGCTAGGATCACTGAAACTTTGCCAGTTGTTGAATACTTACTTATTCTTGCTCCTTGAAGTATCTAAGATGTGGGTTTTAGCTTGTCACCTCTCCTATTTAGTGCACACGTAAGGCTGCTGAGTGAAATCAAAGCATTGTGGTTAGGCTGCTGGTGTATAAGACCACTGCCTCTCATTCTGACCAATATTGTCCCACTGGTTCTTTGTACTCCTGTAGCGGGGTGACCACCCTCTCCCTGCCTCTTGGGAGGGGATCATGCCTGCCCCTTCATATGGAAGTGTAGGTGTGCCCTTTTTCTGGTATGGCTTGCAGTTGTAAGGTCATATAGGATCCCTTCATGCTTCTGGATGTAGTCTGTAGTGACTCTGTAGTGACTTCTTCCATCTGTGGCTGACTGAGACTACAACCTTCCTTTTTGTGTGCAGACACTGTGTATTAATTCCTTTGTCATTTCCAGTCCATGTTGAATAACCAGTGTGCACTCTTACTTTGTATTATTCACAGATCAGCTTAAAGTCAACTCTGAGTGTGAACAGCCAAAGGAGGAAAAAACAGTAGCCAAGCCTTCAGTTTCAGTAGTGGAACCAAAATCACCCCCCAGTGCAGCAGTGGAGAAACCTGGGAAGAAAATGGAGCCTGTGAAAATTCAGCAAAAGGACAAAAGAAGGTAGAGCAGTGGTTTTCAAATGCTGATCTATAGGACAGCTTGCTGGTGGTGTGCAGAGAGCTGCCTGGTCACATGGTGCTGGCTCAAATCCTTGTTTCCAGCAACATAAATTGCATTAATGACAGCTAAAAATATATTAAAATTCTTTCCTAGTATTTCTTTTCCATGTAAGCAATAGCTGTAGCTACAGTAGGGACATTATGCAATTGCAAACGGTAGGGTGGTAGTCCAGATAATCACCAAGTGTTCTACGAGACAATCTCTTTATGAAGTTGTGGCCGACACTGAACAAACTTGGTAACCTCTGAGAGCAATATGGAGAGCTGGCAAGAGCACCTGTATTGCAGGGTGGATTTATATTCCCAAGCTTGTGTGTGCAGACAGCTTTCAACATGTGAAGTTCTGCTTGATGGTTGGAGTAACTGATGTACTGCTGCTTTTTAAGACACTGAATTAGGTTGGAGGGTGATCCAAGTAAAATTTAAGTGCAGTCCTGTGTTTTTAATCCAACCAAAGCTGACAGAGCAAAACTCATTACAGCTCATGGCTGTTTGGTGGCCTGGGTATAATTAATTGGTGGTCTCATTCCATTTCCTGCTGCATAGGTATACACATCACCCAGCTCACTGTCACAGCTGCTGCTAATTGGCCTCCTTGTAGATCGTCTCATTTGAGAAGCCAAGGGCCTGGAAACTGCACGTTGGTAGTGCAGTGTAGGGAAGACTACTTGGGCTTACCTGTTCTATGAATATGCAGAGGCCTTCAGCCTCCAGGGCTTTTAGTCTGGCGTGTCGCGCCAGCTCTAAAAGAAGAAAGAAGCTGTTTTACTTTTCCAGTAGCAAAATGCGATTACATTAAAAAAAGTCTTTTAAAAAATGGCTCCAGAAATCTGAGACACTACCTCATAGTCAGTGGCAGGGCGTCTATCAAAATAACTTCTGAGTGGGTCTGCTAGGACACTAGTTCTTAGAAGGCTGAGCTGTGGTGACGAGGTCAGTAAAGCACTCCTGCCAGGCTACCTTGGTCAAGCAAGGTGAGGTTCTAGACAGACCCCTCTGCATGCTGCGCTGGAGGGGGGCTAGAGAAATTTTCACCATACGAAGAGCTGGGAATGGGTGAGAATGATGGCTTTTTTAAAAAAAATAAAATAAAATAAAATAAAAAGTGGTACATGTGTATCCACTTACGTACTTAGTTGTGCATTTTGGAGATGTCTGAGGTACTTGTTTTCCTTGTAATCTGGATTGTCATTAAGAAGATTGTAGTTACCTAACTCTGTCTTTTTTTTAATAAGCACACTAGAGGTGTGAAGCATGTTCAGCTTGTTCCTTTGTGCCAGTAGGGGAAAGAGGGTGGATATGTCAGATAACGAGGAGAAAGAGGGTGAAAATTTGAAGAAAAAGAGGAGGCGAATCAAACGACCTCAGTCTGACAGCAGTGAAGACGACGGTAAGAAGATGTGATTACAAGAAACTAACCAAGAAACCTGGGACAGGGGTTCTTGTTTTGACCGTATTACCAAGTGATACCACCCAAAGCTGTTACAGTCAACAGTTGAGGGAATAATTTGGAACACCTGAGAAGTATTTGTGGGCCCAGTATCCATGCCAAATGGCTGCAGTTTGAGTTTCCCTGACTACCCAAGCCACCTCAATGTCCATTTTGGAGGCTCCATGTAATTTGGTCTTATTGTAGCTTAGCTCAGACCTCGGTGAGAATGCTGCCAGTTGCACTAACTTGTGAAAAGTGGTTTCTTTGATATCTTGTGGAAGGTATTGCGCCCTCCTCATTGTCATAACCAGTATATTTAGTAAGTAGGGTGCCCTGGGAGTTAGTTTTTAGGATCTTCAGTATTTATAGAAATGGTTTGGATGGCAATACTAGAAGTGAGATTTTCAAGAATACAGATAACAGAGAAATGGGAGGCAAAACAAAACAGCCTGACCCAGCAACATGCTGAGTATTCTTGGCTCTCATTGACTTTTTGATAGATGCCAGATTCCACAAGATTTGGGTATTTGAGGTGACAGATGCCGTTCAGTGTTGCTAATTGGGAACCAAACTGGGGAATGCATGTTAAATGAAACAATCGTTCAATAAGCTGATCAGGAAAAGAATTGGAGGTTGTTGAAAAATGAATGAAACCATCATTCAGCGCACAGCAACAAGAAAAGGTACAACAGATATTGGGTTGCATTGGAAAAGGATTGGACTATAGAATGAGAATTGATACTCCTACTTTCTGAGAAATACTGTGCAGTATTCAAGAAACATTCCTAAGATGAATAGAGGTTGTCCTAGAAGTTAGAGGTGGGAAGGATCTGTTAGGTTATTTTGTCAATGTCCCTACTAATTCAGAATTGCTTTCTTTGTTCACGGTTTGTCCAATCTAGTTCTAGATGTCCCACATGATTGCACTTCCACCACTTTCCTTGTGAAACTGTTCCTCAGGCTGATAAATCTCCCAGGAACTTTTTTCTTGATGTTCCATCTTAATTTTCCCTTTCTTAATTTAGTCTCAGTATTCCTAAATACAACTCCTTGTACCACTGTTTTAAAAAAAACACAACAAAACCCTGCTCACCCTCATTGGTTTTTACATCATCATGTTATCTGGCCTTTCCCTTTAGTTCCCAAGCTGCCTTACATAGCTCTTATGAAGGAAGATTAAAATCAGCCCATCTAGCCATCTGATCATTTTCGTTGCTCTTCCGTGATTTTCTTCCAATTTGTGAATATAATTCTGGAAAGAAAGTGACCAGAACCAAATGCATTATTTCAAGTTTCCAGTAGAGCCAAAGAGAGAGACTATTCCATTGCTGTGCATGTGTAACCCAAAGTTCCATTGACCTCTTTTTTTTTTTTTCTTTTTTTTTTTGCTGCTATATTGCATTGCAAGTGCATCATATTTGCTGTACACCAACACTTTGGTGTCTCATCTACCTTGGAGTCCTTGAGGGGGGGGACGGGGGGAAGGCCCTCAATTGCCAAGGCTGGTCGGCCACTTGCTTACACTGTCTCTCTGCTTTGCATCAACTACACACCCTTATCCCTCCCCATAGACACTCAAGAAGTGCATAGGGGAAACTGAGGCATCCCCACCCTATCCAGAGGAAACATTAAGAGTATTCCTACTCTGTCACAGCTAGTAACTGATGCTAAAATATTCCAGTGGGAGGGCCTGAAGTGAGTGCCTGGTTTTTTCAAAGATGCTGAGCACACATCTACCCCATTCCGGCCTTTGAGAACTGGGGGTCTGTGGCACCTTTGACAATTTAACCAGTCACTTGGGGCAAGCATGGATTTAGATGCCTGACTTTAGGCATGCCACTTGGAACATTTTGCCCTGTCTTTAATAAGACAGCAACTTTACAGGAAAGGGCTAACTGTACTTAACAAATGCCATGGGAAAGGCTGGAAGCCCATATGGGGGCGCTGTCCCAGATGCCATCACTGTGTCCATCTCTTTCTTTTGGCAGATGTCTCCGTATCTCCCACACCTCAAGAAGCTAAACCCCCCTTGCCTTCTCCAGAGCCTGCACTGAAAATTGAACTAGACCCAGGAACCACTGAGGTAAAGGCACATTATGGTGATATGTTTTTTGTCTTGACAAAGTGGGGAAATCAAGGGTGTTTCCAGAAGCAGGGCTGGAGGGTGTGCTGGGGGAGGGAGGATGGTTTGTCAGATCTGACTTTGATAATGAGATTGACAACATTTGGCTCTTGATGATCATGCCCATAGAAGCTCTCTACACGTACCCTGCCTTAACTCTTGGTCCTTTGTGATACCCTTCAGGCTTTGACAGGAGGGAAGAAGCGGAAACGGAAGCGCGTGCTGAAATCCAAAACGTCTGTGGATGATGAAGGCTGCATGGGTAAGAATAGCTCGCGCTCTCCTGCACCCACAAATAGGGGCTCACTTTATCGAAGAGTCACTGGGTTTTTTTTGCAAGTTTTACAGACCAGACCTATCCAAGGAATGGAGTTGTGTTATTGACCGTCTCCCTCTTCATCGAAAACTTTTTGAATATTTTCTTTTGTTCCCTCTTTTCTACCATTATAACCAGCACTAGCGCTTTCCCTCCTTTTCAAAAACAGATACCTTTTTTAAAAAAAGGTCTTGGATTATGGGATCAGATTCATTAGTGACACAAAACAGGTAGAATGCTCCAGAGCAGCTGGATTATACCAATGAATCTGGCCATCAATATAATGCGGAATACCCCAAATAAACGGAGTGGGATTTAAAACTCTAGAAGCCAAATCCTTTGTTCTTCTTCGAGTGCTTGCTCATGTCCATTCCCATATGTGTGTGTGCGTTCCGCGCATGCCCGGTCCGGAAAGCTTTTCCCCAGCGGTACCCGTAGGGTCGGCAGGGGCGACCCCTGGAGTGGCGCCGATATGGCCATGCATATATGCCCCTGCCGACCCTCCCCCCGCTCAGTTCCTTCTTGCCGTCCTTGGCGGTAGCTGGAACAGCTTACTCCTCTGTCACAGAGCGGTATCTTGTTCTCTAGTAGTTAGGTATTTAGGTTAATTGTTCTTATTGTTCGAGTTCTTTAGTGTTAGATAGTTAAGTAGTTGTTAGATCTCTGACGCCGGGTTATGCCTGGGGCGTCAGGGTTCAAAACCTGTAAAGTTTGCGGCAAGCCCATGCCGATTAGTGACCCTCACTCCCGCTGTCTCAAGTGCCTGGGAGAGGGCCATCAAACCGAGAAGTGTTCAAGCTGCAAGAGCTTTAAGCCGCGTACTAAAAAGGAGAGGGATTTTCGTTTGAAGTTAATCCTCATGGAGTCGGCACTTCAACCACCAACGGAGCCGTCCGCCTCCAGCAGCGCACCGGCGTCGGTGCGCGGCACCGCAACCCCGAAGGGCCTGAAGACTCCTCGGCACCGGTCGCCACGGCACGGATCCTCCTCCTTATCTAGAAGGCACCGGTCTCAGTCGCCGGTCCCTTCCAAAAAATCTAGAGGGCGCTCCCCGGTGCGCAAGGGCACGGGTGATCCCTCGGTGGTGCCAGCAGCTCCGGGGCACGTGAGACGGCCCCGTTCTGAGCGCGCACCGATAGCGGCACCGGAGCCTATCACCATCTCCCCGGAGATAGTGCCCTCTCGGGAAATCGAGGTGCCGGAGTTGGAACCGCCCTCGACCCCAGAGGCGTTCGATGCGGCGGTGGATCTCATGGGTACCGCAGTCGACACGGCACCGCAGTTCGCCATCCCGGCACCGGTCACCCGCACCGTCGCTCCGGTCATTCCGCCAGCACCGGTGACTTCGGTACCGGCAAGCTCGGCTCTAGCGGCACCGGCAGCCTCATTGGCACCGCTGATACCCGCACCGGCTCCCACCGCACCGCAGGCACCGAGATTCCCCGGGAAGCCTGAAATGTACTCCCGGGGCATAGCACCGGAGGGCACCGCACCGCCCTGGTCGCAGTCCGACTACTCATCAGAGTCGGATGCTTCTTCGTCGCGGTCCAGGTCCCGCCATAGCCATAGCTCCCGGCACCACCATTCACGGCACCGTCACTCCTCCCATCGACGGCACCGGCAGCCATCAGTGGTGGTAGAGCAAGGCCCTCCTCAATGGCCTTTTTGGACCCCGTTTACTTACCACCAGGCCCAGGGACCTCCATCAGTAGCCTCTTGGCCTTCTGTGCCGAGGGGTCCGGTGTCTGCCACCGTCACTAGGCCTCAATCGGAGGAACATGTGGCTGACCATCTGCCTGGTACATCGGACACTCAGTCTGCACTCAGGGAGATTCAAGGAGCGGATCCCATCCAACCCCCCTTTCGGGAGGAGGTTCAGATGGAGAACCCCCAACCTGGCTCCTCTTCATCGTCCCCGGACGACGCAGTGGCGGGCTCCTCTTACAACCTGCCACCCATGGACATTAGGGGTCATCAGGACCTGCTGAGAAGGGTGGCGCAAAACCTCAACCTCCAGCCTGAGGAAGTCAAAGGGGATGAGGAGGATCCTAATGTAGACATCCTCTCATCCGACTCACCACCTCAGATAGCGCTACCCTTCATGCGCAAGGTCAGATCCACCATGGACTCCCTCTGGCAAACTCCTTCATCGCTTCCACCTACGGCTAGGGGAGTGGAGCGCCGGTACTTCGCACCACGGGAGGGGTACGAGTACCTGTTCACGCACCCACCGCCCGGCTCCATGGTTGCGGACGCAGTGAACCATAGGGAGCGTCAGGGCCAGACAGGACCTACCCCAAAGTCACACGACTCGAAGAAATTGGACCTCTGGGGTAGGAAGGTATACTCGTCGGCGGCTCTACAACTCCGCATTGCGAACCAGCAGGCCGCCCTGGGCCGGTATGCTTATAACACCTGGTCTGCGATGACCAAATTCGAGGGCACCTTACCCCAGGAATCGGCCCACGAGTTCAAGGCCATAGTGCAAGAGGGCAGGGTGGTCTCCAGAGCTGCCCTACAGGCCGCATTAGACGCAGCGGACTCGGCCTCACGCCAATTGGGCACAGCAGTAGCTATGCGCAGGGGGGGCCTGGTTACACGTTTCGGGTATTCCCCCGCCTGTGCAGGCAACCATACAGGACTTGCCGTTTGATAGGCAGGGGCTATTTGCCATGGACACGGACAAAAAACTACAGTCCATGAAGGACTCCAGGGCGATGCTCCGCTCCCTTGGACTACATACACCACAGGGCCAAAGAAGACCCTTTAGGGCTCCCCCGCCCCCGCCAGCCAGACCCTATCAGGCACCACCTTATAGGAGGGACCAGCCTAGAAGGGGCGGGAGGGGTAATAGTAGGGGTCGGCAACGCCCCTCCTCTCACCAGCCTCAGGGGCCAGGGAATAACCACCCTCCCGGGCCCAGGCCGAACTTTTGAAGCTGCGCCCGGGGACGCCGAGCCAGCCTCCGAACCCATAGCTTCCCTCCTGTTTGTGAACCGTCTATCCCATTTCTACCAGGCATGGTCCTCTATCACCTCGGACAAGTGGGTTCTCAGCCTGGTAGAAGTGGGATATTCTATCCAGTTCTCTGTTCCCCCTCCCACCCACCCCCCGTGCCCGTCCCTCTTCAGGGACCCATCTCACGAGCAACTCCTAGATCAGGAGGTCCATACCCTCTTGTCTTTGGGTGCCATAGAGGAGGTTCCTCAAGAATTTCGGGGCAAGGGTTACTACTCCCGTTATTTCCTTATCCCGAAGGCCAAAGGGGGGCTTCGCCCCATCCTGGACTTGCGAGGCCTCAACTCCTACATAAAGAAGTTGAAGTTTCGCATGCTCTCCTTAGCCGTCATAATTCCTGCTATGGATCAGGGAGACTGGTTCGCCGCCCTCGACTTAAAGGACGCTTACTTTCACATCTCCATTATCCCGAGCCACAGACGATTCCTGAGGTTCGTGATGGGCTCCCGGCATTACCAATTCGCGGTTCTTCCGTTCGGCCTTTCCTCAGCACCAAGGGTATTCACGAAATGCATGGCGGTAGTCGCAGCGTTCCTCAGACGGAACGGCATCCATGTTTACCCTTACCTGGACGATTGGCTCATCAGAGCAAAGTCGAGGCAGCTGCTCCTAAGGCAAATAACGTTCATCAAGGCCACCCTCCTAAAGCTGGGCCTTATCCTCAACATACCAAAGTCAACTCTCATTCCTACACAGAGGATAGAGTTTATTGGCGTAATACTGGACTCTTGATGTGCAAGAGCTTTTCTACCTCCATCTCGAGCCAAGGCTTTAGCGGACATTATTTTCCCGCTACTTCGGGCCCCCATGACCACAGCAAGAAACTGCATGGTCCTAATGGGCCACATGGCGGCATGCACCTATGTGGTGCCGTTCGCGAGGCTACGACTACGCCCTCTGCAGGCCTGGTTCGCAAAGGTGTACAACCAGCGCAGGGACCCCCTCGACCTGGTCGTGACTCTTCCAGTAAAGGTAAGACAATCACTTCTCTGGTGGCTCCAGCCCAGATCTCTGGATGGTGGGGTGCCCTTTCACAAACCCCAGCCGTCTATGACGCTGGTAACAGACGCGTCGGCTCTTGGTTGGGGGGCGCATCTAGAAAAGAACACGACACAGGGCCTCTGGTCTCAAGAAGAGCTGTCTCTCCACATAAACGTACGAGAGCTCAGAGCAGTTCGCCTGGCATGTCAGACATTCCAGTGGGATCTGAGGGGCAAGAACATCACGGTCCTAACAGACAACACGGCCGCGATGTTCTATATAAACAAACAGGGTGGTGCTCGCTCCTCTCCCCTGTGCAGGGAAGCCCTCGCCCTTTGGGATTTCTGCATCCCCAGGGGGATCTCCCTCACAGCGGCTTACCTTCCAGGAGAGCAGAATGTGCTGGCGGACTCCCTGAGCCACTCCTTCCGGGGCCACGAGTGGTCCCTCAGGCCCGATGTGGCCCACTCGATTTTCCAAAGGTGGGGGTTTCCCCATCTCGACCTGTTCGCCACAAGGGCCAACAGGAAGTGCCACAGGTTTTGCTCCCTCCTCAACCTCAGCCCGGGGTCCGAAGGGGACGCATTTCACACTCTGTGGACGGGGGGCCTGCTTTATGCATTTCCCCCGTTTCCCCTTGTTCACAAGGTACTGGCGAAGGCCCGTCAAGACAAAGCGTCGGTTATACTAGTAGCGCCAGCCTGGCCTCGGCAGCACTGGTACTCGACCCTGTTGTCTCTCTGTGTGGCGACACCGATAACACTTCCCCTGTCGCCAACACTGATCTCCCAAGACCACGGGAGGATGCTACATCCCAACCTACAGTCCCTCCACCTCACGGCGTGGTATATCCGTGGCTAAAACCAGCAGAGCTTCAGTGCTCAGATTCAGTCAGGGAAGTCCTCCTGGGTAGCAGAAAACCTTCCACGAGGGGAACCTATACTGCCAAGTGGAAGCGTTTCTCACTGTGGGTTCAGAACAAGGGGGTGGACCCCCTGTCTTGTTCAATCCCTACCATCCTGGAATACCTCCTTGAGCTAAAACAACAGGGGTTAGCGCTCTCCACGGTTAGGGTACACCTGGCTGCCATTTCGGCGTTCCACCCGGGTGCTGATGACATTTCGGTTTTTAGTAACCCTCTGGTTAACAGGTTTCTTAAAGGTTTGGAGAGGCTGTATCCGCACATACGTCAACCAACCCCCCCATGGGACCTCAATCTGGTTCTGAAGGCCCTAATGAAGCCTCCGTTCGAGCCCATGTCTTCCTGCCCTCTGTCCTACCTCTCATGGAAGACCGCATTCTTAGTGGCAATTACTTCGGCACGTAGAGTCTCCGAGATTAGGGCGTTCACTTCTGAACCGCCCTACACGATCTTCCATAGAGATAAGGTTCAGTTACGCCCACACCCGGCCTTTCTGCCCAAGGTAGTCTCGCCCTTTCATTTGAACCAGGAGGTGTTCTTACCGGTGTTTTTTCCCAAACCCCATGCGGATAACAGGGAAAGAATGCTTCATTCATTGGATGTAAAGAGGGCATTAGCCTTTTACATAGATAGAACCAAGTGTTTTCGTAAATCTCCACAACTTTTTATTTCAGTGGCAGAAAGGATGAAAGGGTCACCAATCTCTACCCAGCGCCTTTCGGCCTGGATTACGTCTTGCATTAAATTGTCTTATAGCCTCTCGGATGCTACTCCGCCAGCTCTGACGGCGCATTCTACTAGAGCCCAGGCCACGTCCACAGCGTTCCTGGCACACGTCCCGATCGTCGACATCTGTAGAGCAGCGACGTGGTCTTCGGTGCATACCTTCACTTCGCACTACGCCATCGTGCAGCAGTCAATGGAGGACGCAGCTGTGGGACAAGCAATCCTGTCAGCAGGTACTCATAGTACTCCTCACCCTCCTCCGAGATGACTGCTCGTAAGTCACATATGGGAATGGACATGAGCAAGCACTTGAAGAAGAAAGAACAGTTACTTACCTCGTAACGTTGGTTCTTCGAGATGTGTTGCTCATGTCCATTCCGAATCCCACCCGCCTCCCCTCTGTCGGAGTACCGGCAAGAAGGAACTGAGCGGGGGGAGGGTCGGCAGGGGCATATATGCATGGCCATATCGGCGCCACTCCAGGGGTCGCCCCTGCCGACCCTACGGGTACCGCTGGGGAAAAGCTTTCCGGACCGGGCATGCGCGGAACGCACACACACATATGGGAATGGACATGAGCAACACATCTCGAAGAACCAACGTTACGAGGTAAGTAACTGTTCTTTCCTAGCAGTCCTGTGTTCTTTTGCCCTTGGGAGCAGGCAGGTCTGATCTGGGCGCCAGGAATGTTTAAATTCTAACCCAGCTCTGATACTGATTAATTCGGTGATTTTGAGCAGGGCACCTATTTCCCTACCTTGCAAGAGTGCTGGAAGATTTAGGTAATGTCTATAAAGCTCTTTAAATTTGAAAACCTGGTGGAAGCATTATTTATGCTGAGCACAGTGTGTGCCTGATGCTACAAGGTACTGAGTGTCCTCAACTCCTGTTGATTTGAATGGAATCCAGGAAGATCGGCTTATTCCAGGAGCAGGACCTGGTCCTGTGTTTTATTTAGCTCCTTTAAAGAAAGCTAAATCTAGCAGGAAAGTAACTGGCTTCAATAGTAGCTGAAGCAGAGGTGGGCAAATTTTTTGGCTGAGGGCCTCATTTGGTTTGCGTAACTGTGGAGGGCCAGGGAGGGAAGTGCTGTGACTCCCCGAACAGCCTAGTCCCCGCCCCTTGACTGCCCCCCTCATCCACTCCCACCCCCCACTCCTTGTCCCCTGACCACCCACTTCCAGGATCCCTGCCCCTAACTGCCCCCCCCCCAACCCCACTCCCTATCCAACTCCTCTGCTCCCTGTCCCCTAATTGTCCTCCATAACCCTCTGTCCCTAACCAACCCCCCAGGACACCATCACCCCCTGCTCCCTATCCCCTGACTGCCCCAACCCCTATCCACACCCCCACCCCTTGACAGGCCCCCCCAGGACTCCCCACACCTATCCAACCCCCCCACCCCCGCATTCCCTTCCCAGAACCTCCACTCCATCCAACCGCCTCCTGTCCCCTGACTGACCCCTGGGACTCCCTGCCCCTTATCCAACATCCCCCTCCCCCCCGTTCCCCACCCTCTTATCGTGCCACTCAGAGCAATAGGAACTCGCAGCCCCACTGCCCAGCCAGAGCCAGCCACGCCACTGTGCTGCACAGCAGGAGCGGCGGGCCAGAGTGCTGGCGGCACAGCGCGGTGAGGCTGCAGGGGATGGGGGCTAGCCTCTCTGGCCGGGAACTCGGGGGGCCAGGCAGGACGTTCTCACGGTCCGAATGTGGACTGCAGGCCATAGTTTGCCCACCTCTGAGCTAAAGGCTCTGGTGCTAGGTTTTTTGTCAGAGGGAAACAGATTTGTTGAGAATTGCTCATTGAGTTTGCACTCCTGACTCCAGATAGGACTGTTAAGACTTTTGGAATGAAAAAGGAAAACCTTGCTCCACAGCTAGTGTTTTAATAAGGTCTGCATCCAGAGCTCGCCATAATGAACATTAAAGCTTTTATTTCCAGCAAAGAATTCTGCATTCCTTTTTCTATTCAGCCTTTTGTACTGGGAAGCTTGCCGTTTCCCCCCACTGGACCATGGGTTTAAATAGTCTCTTGTGAAATAGGCAGACCTTTGGTTTACAAATTAATATCCACTACAGTTTTATGAAGGGGAAAATAAGGCCCTTGTGGTGCACTTGGAAAAGGCTCAGCAAGGAGAGAGTCAGATGCGGCTATGAGGCTGAAGAATTGGGTAAGAAGGAAATACTACTTTATGTACCAAAAATGCACCAGTCTCTGGTCCAGAACCTGCTGTGTCCCCATTTCATCCTGTCTCTCCCCCTGCCCCGTGTAGGCCTGATAATCCTAAAGTCTTTCAGATATTTTATATCCGGCCAGGAAGTTTGAATCATTTGAATTATGAGATTTTTCATCTTTTTAAAATGGGTCAACGCTGCTTAGATCAGAGCCAACCTATTGGATCTTCCGATCTCATTGTTCTGAATCTCATCCTGCTCTATACCCTCCCTTGAGTGTCTCCATGGTTTTAATGCCACTTTCCCAAGAATGACTACAGCTAGAAATTGGTGATTGTAAAGCAAATCAAATCCTCTAGGACCTAGCCCTGAGAGGTGCTAAGCTAAGTTGAAGTCAGTGGGAATTGTGGGTGTTCCCCATCTCTTAGGATCAGGTCCTTAATCTAAAGGCTTGTCTAATCACAAATGTTGTGTAGTTTTTTAACCGTGCTGACATAGCTGAAGTTCTACAACCCCTGCCCACCACCATTACCACCCCAGTGTAGATGCAGTTCTACTGGTGTAAAGGTACTTCTGCTCATATAGCTTAGGCTTGTCTTGCATGGGGAATGTTTTAACGGGGGTACAGCTGTAGTTATACAATTCTAATCCCCCCTGGGGACACTCCTACTCCAATGTAAAAGTGGCTTTATTTTAGGTTTAGCTTAAACACCTTTCTAAGTGATGCAAGCTAACCTGGAAAAAGGCACTTTTATGCTGGAATAAGAATGTCTACATGATGGTCTATTTTGGTATAAATATAGTGGTTTAAATTCACACCTTAAGTTATATAAAAAATAATGATTTTCCTGTGTATGAGACCTGCATCCCTGAAAGGAAGGAGAGTTGCTCATTGGTATAAGATACCTGGATACCATTATAACTGCGTCCACTCCAAGGGTTATTACTACTATAACTTTCCATTATTCATTAATAATCACACCCCTAACCAAAGAGTGTTACCAGTTCAAAAACTCTACGTGGACCAACTGTTACTTAACTCTGCTTCTCATGAGACTGGTTGCTAACGTCACAGTGGGATGCTTTCAGATTTAGTAAACTCCTCCAGATATTGGGCCTGGTCCAGGCCTGAGAGAGAGTTTCAGTCCCTGTTTACCATGGACAAGCAGCATTTGAAATGTGCACTGACTACTACAAAAACGCAAGACAACTTAGCAAAGACAAATGTTCAGCTAAATGCTAGATTCTCTATCCTACAAACAATCTCTTGCATCTTGGGCCTAATGGAAACTTCAATAAACGATTACACACAGATAGGATAGGTTAGCCTCCGAGGATAATTCATGCTAAGAGCAAAGGTGGGGAGTGAGTCAGCCAGGAATAACGGCCTCTTAAGGCTGCTTGTTGAAAAGCTAATTGATTGTAAAGAGAAACTGGCTTGTGTTTAGAGTCCCTGTTTGACTGACTAATCACACAGCAGAGCAGGGTTTAGTACCACAGGGACTGGTGCTAAATGGTTTCTCCTTACAGCTGCGGATTGTGTAGAAGACCTTATTTTATTTAGTTGGTACAACTAAAAGCCAATTTTCCAGAAGTGAAGTTCAGACACCTGCAAAAAAGGGTAGAGTTGCTAAAGAAAAAATGGTTTACTAGAAACATACCAGAACGCTGCATTGGAAGCTGGTGGATCGGTATTTACTTGTGGATGTTGATGGTTGCCACCAGTGGAGTTGACTCCAGATCCATTTTAGTAAGAATTGTTTATAGACCTAAACACCTATGACAGCAGTGAAAGGGGGGAATCCCACTAAGTAATACTCATCTGGGTTCAGTGATTGGTTAGTTACTAAATGAACCCTTTCCAGTGCTGCTTTGAAACGCCTCCTATTTACCCTCTCTAGAAAGAAGCAGTCACCTCGGTTTAATTTGCATCTCTCCCTAGCTTGTAATAACTTTCAGAGAGGTGTTATGGAAAAAGAACTTCGTCTGAATTTCAGAAGCACCAAGCTCTCTCTCTAGGTATACGTATAGCCAGCATCACAACAGCATCCAGATCAAGCCAGTGGCTCTTCAGGTGCTCAGTCTGATGGGTTCCCACGAGGGTGCCGCCTGGACTTGGGGTACTACTGAGCCTCCATAACCCTCTTACACTGTAATGCTGTGACAAGCTACAAAGTCCTACAGCCTGCACTTTCACCAGCATACATACAGCTAGGGACTCGGCCAGTTGCAGTTACATGCAGGTGCTTTGGCCAGCCCCTGCATACAAAGGCGACAGCTAGGGCAGCTCCTCAGGCACATACCCCCTCTGGGGTATAAACCCAAAATTATACCATCTTGTGCTGCACAGGGAAATGTACAGCGTAAGCTCATAAAATTTGCCCCCGTCCTCAGTGTGGAGAGGAGTATGCAGCAGCCTTCTGCCCCTAAGTTATGAGTCCCACACACTGGTTTAGATAAAGCAAAAATAAGTTTATTAACTACAAAAGATAGATTTTAAGTGATTATAAGCAATAGCAAACAGCTCAAAGCAGATTACCTAGCAAATGAACAAAAAACACAAACTAATCTTAGTATATTAATTCGATTGGATATGGATAGCAGATTCTCACTGAATAGCAGATTCTCACCCTACGAGCTGATACAAGCAGGCTGCAGATTTTTTAGGGGCAACTGCACTTACTTTGCACCTTGGAATCCCCAGGTGTTCCATTCACAGACTAAAAGTCCCTTTAGTCTGGGTCCAACACTTCCCCCAGTTCAATCTTTGTTTCTCAGATGTTTCCAGGAATCATCTTGTGTGGGTAGCGAAGAACCTCAGAGGACGTCACTCCCTGTCTTATATGGCCTTTGCATAGGGCGGGAACTCTTTGTTTCAAAGTTTAGTTCCCAGATCGGTCTGTGGAAAAACACTGACATCCCAAGATGGAGTCCAGAGACTTGTGGTCACATCAAGTCTTTGTAGAGTCATAGCGGCCATTACTCCAAGGCTGTCCATAGTGTCGTCAGGAAGGCTTCCCAGGTGGGAAATAAGCTTCTTCTAAGGCCTATTGTTTTCCTAATGGTACTTTACCCTGAATAGGCCCTTCCCCACCTACTGCCTAGAATGAAACCATTTTGTCTAATGACCGTTACCCAGGTGTAACAACATTGGAAATACATAGTCAATATTCATAACTTCAGATACAAAAATGATTCATGCAGGCAAATAAGATAATCCTATTCAACAAATCATAATCTTTTCAGTGACACCTCACATGACTGACTTGCATCAAATACATTATGATTGTCATAATCACACCATAATATCACTGTAAAGAATATGGGGTGCAGTTTCACACTCAGGAACTTGGAAAATCGGACCATCTGTGTATCCTGCTTTTTGTAAGCATTGGTAGAAAAGGTTGCCCTAGCAATGGGAGTGGGTGGGATTCGGACAAGATTGCTGAACCTTTCCATGTTACTATCTGATGGCTGCTGTGTGTCTGGATGACATCAATTGGTGTCTTCAGCCTAATCCCTAGTGGACAATTGTCCTTGTTGCAAAAATCTTCAGTGTACTTGGCACCCTCCATGTTGTAGACTCTGTGCAGTGAGAAGATTTGGCAACTGAACTGCCCTCTCACCCAATGAGGCAGTCCCGCCCAACAGGGCTAAAGCGCTTGGGTGAGGAGCATGCTCGATGGCCGACTGCACTCAGATACCAAGGAGATGGGCACTGCGTAAGGCCCTGGATAGAAGAGAGGAGTTAATCCTCCATGGATGTTAATCTGACATCTTTCACTACGTAGCCTCACTCCCTTCATCTTAAAAGTGAAGGGAGGCAGTCTAGTCCAGTCAATAAGAGCCCTGGACTGGGACTCAGGAGACCTGGGTTTTATTCCCAGCTCTGTGATCTGCTGAGAGACCTTAGAATCATAGAATCTCAGGGTTGGAAGGGACCTCAGAGGTTCTAGTCCAACCCCCTGCTCAAAGCAGGACCAATCCCCAACTAAACCATCCCAGCCAGGGCTTTGTCAAGCCTGACCTTAAAAACCTCTAAGAATGGAGATTCTACCACCTCCCTAGGTAACCCATTCCAATGCTTCACCCTTCTAGTGAAAAAGTTTTTCCTAATATCCAATCTAAACCTTCCCAACTGAATTTCAGAAGCCCCAAGCTTCTGAGACCATTACTCCTTGTTCTGTCATCTGATACCGCTGAGAACAGTCTAGACCTTGGACAAGTCATTCCACTGGCCTCTGTTTCCCCATCTGTAAAATGGGAACAATTATACTTGCTGCCTCTATGTGCTTTCCGATCAGTGGGTGAAGAGTGCTGCATAAGAGCTAGGTATTGTTACTGTGTCATTGGGAGCTATCCCAGCTAGTTCTTTTGTTTTTGGACTCTGACAACGTCAGCAAGGCAAAGATGACACTCCCTAGACTGCTGTGAGGGGATCCAAATGCTGAATCCCATGTGTCCTTAATTTGCTGGGGCTGGGTAGAGTGTAGCTCGTCCCCACCAGAGAGTTCTTTGGGCAGAATCCTCTGGGGTGTCCAGGATCCTTTCTCTGCATGTTCTGACTTCTTTTCTGAATTAGAGTCTTTCCAGCCCCACTGGCTTTCTCCGACCTTGGCTGGTCCCTCAGTTAAAGTTGACATTTCAAAAACCTACTTGCATCCTCCCTTCTCCTGCCCCGGCTCTCTTGTCATTTTCCTGTCTCCTCCTGGGTCTTTTTTTTTTTTTTTTTTTAAACCCCTTTTTTTGTCACCTGTCTCTTTGCCCTGTTTGGGTATTTCTCTCTGTATACAAGTTGGAAGAAGGAGCTTCTCCTACTTTCCATGTCCTACTGTTTGGTCCAGAACACATGTTAATCTTAACTCCTCTCCATTCTCCCTAGTCTGGTAGGGGGGTACATGTTGCCATCTGGGTCAGCAACTGGTACATTCCACATCCATATAGAGGTGTTCCCTGACGCAACAATTTTATAACAGCTTTGTAGCATCACCCAGAATTCATACTCTGAAGCGAGGCAGATTCTCCAAATTGTCCCACTTGCATACCTGAAAGCTGCAGAGCCAGGATGCTATTAATTTTGACTGTCCTTGTGTTGTGTGCCTCTCATACATCCTCATTGATCCCCTGAATATACTGCTTGGTTGGTTGCAGCTGTTCTGAGCATAGGCTTAACCACTCCTGCTACGTTCTCTTTCCAGTGACTGAAAAGGTTTACGAGAGCGAATCCTGTACAGATAGCGAAGAGGAATTCACCAAGTCCAAGCTGCCAGCTGCACACAGTCAGTCCATGGCAGCTATGAAGAAAGAACCCAAGGAGGATCGGAAGGGCATGAAGAAAGGGGCAGCCACTGCCAGCAAAGCCAACAAACAAGTCTCCATCATGGGCTTCTTCCAGAAGAAATGAACTGAATCTCTCCCCATGATCCCTGGGCAGCTTGGAAATGTCGCTCCTTTCAGTAGCTTTCGGCTTTGGAGGAGAACAACAGACGGGCTACCCTGGTGGGAAATATCCAGCTTACTGTGGAAGTAAGCTCTCCACACCAGGTTTTGCATCAGAAAACTTAATTGTATCCATTATCTTGTAATTCTCAGTCTATGCTAAGCCATATAGAAAGCAGTAGCCGGGAGCAAGCTCTAGAGGAACACGTGGAGATCCGTTAACTTGTTTACACAATGACATTTTAAATTTTTAAGCATGGCCTTTGACTTGTCTGGTACTAAGGCCTGTTCCAGGAGTAGATGGATGAAATAAGAAGCTAATCCTTTTAGTGGAATCATTTGATTATTATTATTTTTTGGTCTTGTTTGTTTAAATGTTCAGGTTGGTTAAAAACTATAATGTAACAGGCACACATACAACTAGTGAACATCTGCTGCAGCTATAACTGGATGAAATGAATTTGATTTCTCCCCCAAGACTGGTAAATAGTTTTCTCTCTGCCTTTTTGATCTTTGTTGGACAAAATACCACACATAAAATTCTCTCAACCGTTTCTTCCCCAAGTACGTCCTCTGTAAAGTGCTTGGATGCCTAATTATAGACCATGACATTGCTTGTCCTCGGTCACTCTTTGCAAAAACATCAATTAAGGCTTCCTACGCAGTTGGATATAGTGAACCTGGGGGAAGGCCCGAGCCCAGCCGGCCACTGGGAAAGGAGTTGTGTGTTCAGCTCTACAAGTGGGTGGTTATCGACCCGAAGTTGGGCAGGTGAGTGGGTTGTCCTGATGAAAGTGGCCGTGTACCTGCCGGCATCGTAGTCAGGGACATGAAGTATGCAGCTCCTCTTTTGTTGGCTTTTATTTATTTAAAGTCTAATGGGCATGTGCCATGTACAAATGTTTTGTTTTTTTAAAAAAAGTCTAGTGTCTAAGAAAATGTGCCATAGCAAAATACTGGTCCCAAGGAATCAACAGCCTGTGAAGATGATGTGCAAAGTATTGGGGCCCAAATTGTCACAAGTGACTAGAAATTTTGGTTGCCTGAACTCTCATCTACAGTTAAAATTTAGATGGACCTCGCTACGTTGCTCGGGAGGATGAAAAATTCAGACCCCGGGTCACTGTGGTTAAGATGACCCCAGTGTAAACGCAGCTGTGTTGGTTGCATTCTTCGGTTGACCTAACTAGTGCTGCTGAGGGTGGCGGATTCTGCACATGAACAGAAACCCCCTTCTGTTGAGCTAGGGAACATCTACACTATGGTGCTACAGCTGAGTAAGGTTTGGCATGTTTGGGACATGTTTTAATAGAAGTAGAGGGCTGCTGATGGAAAGCCTTGGTTTAATCTTTACAATGAACTTTTGTATCGTTCCCAGAAAAATACCACTTCAATGCTTCTATTTTTCTTGGCGTAGCTGGAAGTATATTCTAAGGGTAATGTTAAATAATAAAACCTGTTAAACACTTACCTTCTTTTGTTTGTGTTACGCATTGTTCTTGGAGAGTTGTGCTACTTTCTGGTTTCCCATCTAGCTTGTATAAATCGGAAGAAAGCAGGTTCATGGTATTCAATTGCATGGCATAACTTCCAGGTATAAAAGCAATCCAAGACGTTACAGAACAAAGGATACTTGTATTAAAAATCCAGCTGGGCCTATTAACCAGTCCGGTAACAATTTGGGAGTCCAGAAGGGGTTTTGAGACAATGCTTTAAAATTTCAGTTATATCTATTTAATCTGCTGTGCCAGGAGACAAAGGTGCTGGTTTCTCTTGTCATTTATAAGGTTAAAAGGGCACATTCTGGCATGATTGTTATCCTGATAGGTTCTGGCCCTTCGCTCTAACCATTGTTCTCCAATTCCTTGGTGGTCCAGAAGTTAAGGTGCTAGCCTAGGACACTGAGGTACCAAGGCTCAGTGGACTAGTTCCCCATCTGTAAAAATTGGAATAGCGCTTCTTATCTCCCAGGGTTGTAGAGGATAAATACATGAAAAGACTGTGAGGGGCTCAAATACTAAGATAATGGGAGCCATATAAATACCATAGGAAGTAAGATTTTCTTTGTAGTCCTGTGTTCAGATGGTTTGTCCTGGAGGTAGCCCACATTAACATTACACAGCACTTGCATGATGCCTTTTTTCTGGGGATCTCTGAAAGCACTTTACGATGTTATTGTCGCTGTCTCCACTTTAGAGATGAGGAAGTTGAGGCTCAGAGGGAGTAAGTTGCACATTCTGACATTTGGGAGTGAAAATCAAGCTCAGTCTGCCAGGCTCCCGTTCTGACCACTGGATCTTGCTGCCTTTGGGCAGAGGGTAGTTTAAAAACAATGCACACATGCCAAGTGATGGCTTGAAAAACTGCAGATTGGTTTAAGGGTGTAAATCTACAGGCTTTGCTTTGTAAGAAGTCTGGAAAGTTAACTTATAAAAGTGCCTCTGACAACTTCCCGCATCATTAAGCAGATCAGATTCTGTTTGGGATGAGTGTCAGCATTTTCACTCCTCTGCGCTGCCTGGGACTGGTTAATAAGGTCCTTTGCAGACTATAATAGCCATTGGAAAAAGAAAGCGATTTGGGGAGGGGCTGGGAAGCATTCTTATCAACTTGCACTGCCCTGTTCAAATAAATGTCTGCAGTGAAATCCATCAATGTTGGCATGGAAATCAGTCATTTCTAAGCCACCCCTGTCCACGTTCAGAGTGGTGTTGGCTCCCCCAAAAGAGCACGTGGAATTGTTTTGTTCTCTCTGTATCTTTGTTCCTGGAATGCGATGCCAGCAGAACATTAGATATTGAACAGGAGAGTGCAGAGAACAGCAGGCCCATATAAGGAAATAAAATCACTCCACAAAGTGGATAACATGCATTTGCCAGCAATGTACCGTGCGTCAGTACTCCGTTTTCATAGACTCCTCTTTTCCTCCTCTCTTAGGGGATCCTTCAAAGTGTAATTGCAGTTTTAGTTGGAGCTCCTCTTAGTGTTTGTGTGCAATAGATTATGGGAGCTATGGCTTGGCCTTCAGGGCATCAACTCACTTGGATTGAGTTTTGTCCCATTGTCCAATCTGGGTGTCACAAGAGCTTTAAATTCTACTGCTCCCTGTTCCTTCATTTGATAGAAAAGTCTCTCTAGTAGCCCTATCTATGGGCGTGCAATCAGTATGTGCCACCTTGACTCTGCCAAAACTAGTAACGGTGTCCCACATAGTATAAATCCAGTTGTATCAAGGAAATGGATGTTCCCTCCCCATACTGAAGTTCACTTGCATATCCAATTTAAGTTCTACAGTCCATTGATTTCCTGGTGATGGCACACCAGGCCCCTCAATGCTTAGCTATTACAATGATGAGTACTATTGATAGCAAAGGTACATTCCCTCAGGGAGATTTCGTTATGTACATCTTGCCCTATTACTTTTCCCTCCAGAGACGACAGGATGTTTTACCAAACCCATCTTCCCACCCTTCAGATGGACCGAACGGAACGGGTGCTTCTCCATAGCTGACATAAGACAAGCTCAGGTTACAGTTGCTTATATGAATAGCTTTGCTGTATGCATTTTATTGGTGCTTTTTTGTTGTTTCTGGAGAGGATTAAGAGGATCTGCTGGGCTAATCCAGTTTTGTTGCGGCACAAGGAGCTTTGGCCTTATTGAACTGAGTGGAAGGGGAGTCGTTCTAATGGAATCCTCACCCCATTTCCTACCTAATAGGCTATTTTGTTCCAGCTACTGGTGAATTTCCTAGACCCACCCTTCCCTCAGTGCTGAAGACTAACCAGGACCAGGAAAGATTATGACTGCGATGGAATGGGTATTTGTTTCTAGCCTTCACATCCTTCTTTACTAGCAAACCAGTGTATGGGCTGGAACTTCAGCTGATGTCAATCAGTGTAGCTCCATGGAAGTCAATGGCCCCATAACACTAACTACCATAGAATTTTCTCTTGACCCCATTCTGACACCTTTCTTGGCTGTTCTTGCTTTTATCCTTTTCCTGGAAACTTTTGTAAAGCTCAGACCAAGAAATTTCTCTAACCAATGTTTGCCCCAGGCATGTTCAACAACACATGCTCTTGAATCTCTCTCTGTGTGTTTAGAATGACGTAGGCTTGCTATGGTTTTTTTTTTTATGCCATTGACATTTCATTTCAAATTGGATCTTTCTAAGTATTCATGCTTATAAGGCGGGAAACCTCTGCTGATGTCTATTATTATTCTGGATTTGTAAAGCTGGAGAGAGAACTTCTGACCATCTGGAATGAGGGTGGAGTTTGGTAGAAAGAATTTAATCTCTACTTTCTTTGCTCTGCGGGGATTTTGGAGCCAATTCTTGCTGGCTGTGTGGTTTCAACTTTCCTTCTTACATCTAACAGAACAGCACCTATTGAAATGCGTAAACCTTGTCCCGTAATTGCAGGATCATCGTGAAGGAGTCAATAGACGGTCTGGTGCATAAGGACCCACATCCTAAGGAAACAGCTTATGTATATACCGCCAGTGGTCCCTTTGAGCATCAAATATCTATGAAAAATGCAGGGAACTCAACAGGAGCATCCAAATTATTTTTGTCTAGAATGCGATTACATGCGCCTGGGGCGTTAAAAGACCTGACATGCTTCTGTTCTCAAGGGCTGAGAATTGAAGTTCAGCTCTCAACTATAACAAGAGGTGAAGACAGACAAAGGGTAGCTGACATAAGACACGCTCAGGTTACAATTGCTGTAGGAATAGCTTTGCTGTATGTATTTTATTGGAGCTTTTTTGTTTCTGGAGAGGATTAAGAAGATCTGCTGGGCTAATCCAGTTTTGTTGCGGCACAAGGAGCTTTGGCCTTTTTGAACTGAGTGGAAGGGGAATCGTTCTAAAGGAGTCCTCACCCCATTTCCTACCTGAGATGGCTAGTGTAATGGAGCTAGCCCCCAATAGATCATCACTGGGCAGATTCTCTGCCTGCTCACATGGGCATGAGCAGAGTTTTTAATAGACTGAGAGTGAAGTCTAACCTGTGACGCTGGTCTCAAGTTATGCCCCTTGTGCTGGGATCCATTTATATCTCGTAAGCTAAGCAGGGTCACTATGTGGACAGGAGATATTCCGGGAACTCCTAGGTTCTAGGAGAAGTTGTGATGGTTATGCAGTAAGTGAAATTTCTTCCCTCTGAGCCACTGTTGAACTGATGCCCAACAGGGTATTGGAGACAGAGGCGGGTCCACACTGCTAGAGATGTTGTCTTTCCCAAGTTCCTGACCAGTTATGGTTATTTAAACTCAAAAATCTTTCTACAGATCATGGTAATCTAGGCCTTTAATAATATAATGCTCACTATGGAACTGCAGTCTGTACCTGTTACACGTTAACCTGGATCTGATCAGTGCTGGACAGCAGCAGTGTATCTGTCTATCCTTGTAAGGACCTATCTGCATCATCAAAAAGCAACAAAGCTTGATCCTGGACATGGAGATTGGACCCTAAAGGATGGTAGGAAAGAGCAGTATTTTGGGGAGCTGGCAGAAGCTGTTGACTCACCTTCCACTGAAGGTATCTGACCTCTGAGATGGGTGGGTGTTTGGTCATGGATCTGTTTGGACCCACTGCTGTTCCTGGACAATCATAGATCAGTGGCCAGAAATGCCTTTTTCTTTTTAGGCTAATTAGGAGACTGCACTGTGGTCCTTCATGGTGGTCCTCACAACTTCATCTCCAGTCTTGTCTACTGCAATACGTTCTGCCGTCGTGGTGTCTGTAAACAGAAAACCTGGTCTCACTAGTCTGTTAGAATTCTTTGAATGTTGATCAAGTAGTGGGTAAAGGAGAACTCATTGATGATTGATTTAGCACAAGGTCCCTTGCAAGAGTCTGCTAAAGAAACTAAATAGTCATGGGCATGCGGTAAAGTAATGTTGTCATGGATCAAAAGCTGGCTAGGAACAGAAAACAAGAAATAGGACTAAATGGTCTGTTTTCATCATGGCAAATGTTAACAGTGGGCACCTCAGGGTTCCATACTAAATCCAATAGTGTTTACTATATTTATTTATGATCTGGAAGGAGGTGGTGGTGGTGAATAGTGTGGTAGAAGGTATGATCTGGAAGGTGGTGAATAGTGTGGTAGAAAAACTAGCAGTCGATACAAGGTAGGAGCAGATAAGATTATGAAGACCTTCAGAGAGGTCTAAACAAACCAAGTAACTGGGCAACGTGTTGGTAAATAAAATTCACTGTTGATAAATGCACATTAAAGCGTGTGGGAGGGGGAAATTCGATGACCCATACACCTTTCAGGGTTCTAAATTAACTGTATCAATGTGGGAAAGGGATCTGGGCATTGCTGTGGACAGCTCAATGAAGACCTTGGCTCAATGCCAAAAAAGCAAACTAGATGCTGAAATGTCTCTGGAACAGGATGGTGAATGATGCTGAGCATGATGATGCCTTTATACAAATCAGTGTTGTGGCCTCATCTGGCTACTTTGTGCAGCCCTGTCACCCCATCGCAAAAGGATATTGTAGAGCTAGAGAAGTTCAGAGATGGGCAACAAGGAATGAACATAGGTCTGGAAAACCTCCCATGAAGAGAGGGAAAACATTGGGATTGTCTACCTCCGAAACACAAACAAAAGGGCAGTCAATTAAATTACAAGGTGGCAACTACCAAACTGATAAAAATAAATGTTTTTTCATACAAGGTATAATTAGACTGGGGAATTCATTGCTGCAGGATGCAATTGGAGCCAAGAATATAGCAAATCTAAAAAGGGATTGGACATTTATCTGGTAACCTCCATATCTAGAATTATTATCATAGTTAATGCCTTCAAAAAAATTGGAAGGGATCAAAACGCATGCTTCAGAGTGGAGGGAGGGATAGCTCAGTGGCCTACTATAGCCAGGGTTGTGAGTTCAATCCTTGAGGGGGCCATTTAGGGATATGGGGTAAAAATAGGATTTGGTCCTGCTTTGAGCAGGGGGTTGGACTAGATTAAATCCTGAGGTCCCTTCCAACTCTGATATTCTATGATTTTGTCTCAGCAAATCTCTGGCTATTAGAGACTAGGATTAAATCTAATGTGGGTGACAGGTTATCCCACATCCACCTGCTGTGAGATCCTTGCTCTGAAACAGCTGGTTCTAGTGACTGTTGGAGGAACCTGAGTGTAACCTGAGCAGGTTTTATCCTTCCATTGCCATACCCTGATCTGAAAAGAGCTAGATTCCCTTTTGATGAGTTGCAAGTGTTTCTCCTTTAGAGGCTGATTGATATCCTCATGGTATTTTAAAATATTTTAAGAAAGGTTGTGGGTAATTCTTCCTTTGGTTGTGTCACCCGGGTGGAATGCGTCCAAGATACCAAATTACAGTAACACTTTTATTTGCGTTGCTTGATGCCATGACTTGACATTTTCAAATCATTTTATATCGTAAGCAAAGCAAGGATTGCAAACAACAAATGGCCTTTTATGGAAGCTTATAAATCCAGATACTTTAAGGAGACAATGATCAGAAGTATAACTACCCTTACTCCAGGGGGATGTTAAGGTTGAATGAGGAGATAAAGCGCGTAGCTAAGATTTTTTTGAATAATGTTGCTGGTGTTTTTACATGTTGGGGATCCTGGAAGGACAGGCTTTTGGGGATTATGCTTTGCAGGATTAGTCTCTTAAACACAAGAATTGAAGAGTTGTGGCAGTGTGGCTTAATGGGAAGAGTTAGGAGAACTGGGCTCTATTCTCCCTTCATGTCACTGACTCGTTCTGTGACCCGGGGAGTCGCATGCCCTCGCTGTGCCTCTGTTTCCCCATCTTTAAAATGGGGGCAATGATACTGCTGTCTGTTGTGAAGTGCTTTGAGATCTTGAACTCCTTGTTAGCTGCTGTGTGTGAGGTAGCCCCTGGGTAGTTTTCTTCTGGGGGGGGGGGGTTGCAAACATGTTTTCCTCCTCTTAAAAACCTCTTCTTCTCCACGGATCACAGGAAGGGAATTCACTGTGTCAAAACTCAAAGTTCTCCCTACCTGTAGGTTTCCTAGAGTGAACTGTTTAGTGAGGACCAGACCCTCAATACAAGACAGACTCTCTTTTCAAGGCCTTTGTGTCATTTCTTCTTTCCCCTTCATTGGTTGTAATAGTGCCTTGGAGCTGCAGAAATAGCATTTGATCGTTTTGCCCATCCTGTCCTCTCTCATTGGGCAGCTGCTGCTTGTTTTCCAGAGCTGGAAATGGCTGTGAAATTGGCTGAGCTGCTGCTTATTTTAACAACAACTTCCACTTAGATCGCCCTGATGCCAGAACAACATTCATCTTTGTCCACAAAAATTGGCCAGCACAGCTTCTGTTGTTAGACTTCTTGCTGCTGCTGGGCCAGTAGGGGGAGCACAGAACATTTGAAACAAAGGTGTTTACCTTTTACAGTTTCTAGATGAGGATAAAGGATTATAGTAGCAGCAGAAAGGGTCAACGCCCAGCCAAAGGGCCCGATTCAAAGCCCATTGAAACCAACAGGAATCCTTCTATTGACCTCAATTGATGTTAGATCAGGTTCACTCAATATGTGCACATGTGGCAATGGATTGGGAATCAAAAAGGGGCAGAGTTTAAGGTACAAATTGATCCAAAGCATCTTTTTTTAAAATTTATTTCAACCATCCACTGATTGCTCTGGGTGTGTTTGCAAAAATTAAAACACACAGTACAGTCATTGGAAAGGATGTAAACCCTCATGCTGCAGGTCATGAGCCAACCTCTTAACTATGGGGGTCAGGAAGAAACTTTCCCTGTAGACAGCTTACACCGTAACTGCTGTTGGGTTACATGTTCTTTCTCTGAAGTGGCTACTGCTGGCCACTCTTGGATACAGTATACCTGATGAGATGGACCAGTGGTGTGCCTTGTAACACCAAGTTCATCTTCAAGCCTTTACATCTCCTTTCCTTTATCCTCGTTTATTTACACTTGGGTAACTCATTTGAAAACAATGGATTTACTCCAGTGTCTGATGGTGTGAGTGAGATCAGAAGGAGACCCAAGGTTTCTAATTCAGTTCTTGTCCACATTGCATACACATAGCAGTTTCTATGGAGGATCTCTCAATGTATATGGATGTGTAGTGCATCTGAGTTAATCTTGTGTTGGAAACTCTGTTCTTGAATGTCCTGCCTAGCTGTGCAGTGGGGTTGAGAAATTAACATTAGATTTTGCATGTGAGGATACATTTTACTTTGCACAGAGTCTTACAAACTGGGTGCTGTTAATGTCAGACTACAGGTCAGACTACATCATCTGATGATCCTGTCTGGCTTTAAACTCTACAGGTGTGTCTCTAAAGCACAATGAGACCCCTGGCAGTCAGACCTAGTGAAGGGGGAAGGATTGAACATCTACAGATGATGGTTTTTAGCCTCTCAATGTGAGCCCAAGGCTGGGAAACTCAATGCCACGAGTTTTTGTTTTTTGGGGGGTGTTTTTTGTTTTGTTTTTGCTGTGTTGTACAGACTTCAACGATCAGTCAAATTAGAAAGAGAAATTATAAGAAGATTAGTAGCTCCTATGGGGACAATCAAGATTAATTGCTAAATATTCAGTGAAAGAGACAAATATTCTTCCACAAATCCAAGATCATTAAGTACACAAACCACCAGCAGGCATTTTAGTTTAAAACTAACATTCTAAAGGGAACAAGGTTGTGCAGGTCAGTATTATTACCCCCATTTTACAGATGGGGAAACTTAGGCACACCATGATGAAGTGACTTGTCTGAACCTGTACAGAAAATTAGTGACAAAGCCACACCTCTGTTGCCATAAACATCACTTACCAAAACTAGGAGGGCTGTAGTTGTCTATTACACCATGGACTCCTTGCACCAGCCTGGGGTATGAGGTGAAGGAGGGCAGCCTGTGTGTCATTATGTACAGCATTAGAGGAAGATGCAAGAACTCCCTTTGTGGATAATTACGGAATAACATGCCAGTGGGGAAGCTTTTTCCTAACATCCAGCGGTTAGTTATTGGCTTTCTGCCTTGATATATGAAGCTTCATCATTCTTTTATCCTTTCTATTATAACTGCAATGTTTTTATTCATACAAATGCCAGACATATATTTTTTTTATCCTACTAGGCTCTTGCCCTCGGTGTTATCATGTGGCAATGAGTTCTCCGGGTTAGCGTGTCTCCTCTCCATACAAAAAAGTCCTAGTCTCTTTCAATCACTCCTTCTTAAGGACACCTCCCTAGGCCTCCAAATGCTTTTATCATCCATTATCTGGCTCCCCAATCACCATCACCCCTTATCATATACAATGTGAGCTGGAGTGACACAGACTGAACCCAACTTTCCAGATGAGGTTCTAACAGTAATTTCCAGAATGATAGTTTAATTCTTTTAGTATTTTCCGTCTCATTCTTTGGAGAGTGGAACACGTGCTTTTCTGACCACTGTGGCTCACTGAGCAGAAGGTGAGCTACTCACAGGTTGCCCCAGCCCCTTTTCCTAGGCCAGAAAAACGGACACCATTCCTGACCTGAAGAACTTAGACCTCAATCCATGAAGGTACATAAATCCCCAAACTCAGGATCCTAAAACTGAGGTTTAGGGATGTAAGTTACAGTTTTAGGCTCTGCTCCTATTCACAGAACTCCCACCGACTGCTGTGGGCACCTAAACTCGCTCTGCACCTAAGGACTTGTGTAAAAAGTTCTCTGGGGTGCCTTTGTTTCCATCTCCCCTCTCTGCCATCTTGATTTAGCTTACAAGCTTCTGTCTCTCTCCTCTGTTTCCTCAGGAGGAAGGGACGGTCTCACTGTCTGTTTGGAGGGTTCTTGACACAACTGTGGCTTTATCTCCGTTGTGGTGTCTGGGCCCTGTCAGGAGCAGTACAAATAATAAACAAAGCAGTGTGTAAACCTGACACTCTACGTGATTTTCAGTGTTGATAATGAATGTCACCGGCTTTCATCTGGTTCCAAGTCCATGTGCAGCCACTTCCTCTTCAAGACCGAAGGGGATATTCCCTAGAGCAGTGATCCCCAACCCCCGGTTCGCGGACCGGTACCGGTCCGTGGAGCAATTGGTACCGGTCCGCGGCCGCGTTCCCCTCTGGGCCACCTTCCCTTCCGCATCCGGCGGCTTCCCCCTCCGCATCGGCCGCCTTCCGTTCCAGTCTGCTTTCTGTTCTGCATCCGGCGGCTTCTCTTCCTTCTGCGGCGTGTTGTCGGCGGACATAGAAGCGGCTGAATTCGGCGGCTTTTCGGCGGACATACAACGGTCCGCCGCACAAAGGGAAAAATTGAAATCACTCCCGGGCCGCACGCATTGACTTGCCCGCGTTGACCGGTCCGCGGCGATAAAAAGGTTGGGGTCCACTGCCCTAGAGGATGCACAGGCAAAGAAAAGAAAACTATGGTGTCTGGAAAACCCGTGTTAGTGTGAAAGACGTAAGCAGCTCAATCAATCTAGCTTAGCCCAGAAAAGGTTAAGAGGTGACTTGATTGCCGTCTGTACCTATGCAAGGAGAGGATTTCTGAGGTACGCAGCTCTTTAATCGAGCAGGCAAAGGCAGAATGCAGTGCAGTGGCTGGATGCTGTAGTTAGAAATAGTAAAGTGCACACTTTTAACAGGGTAATTTCCCATTGGAACAACATACCCAGCGATGTGCTGGAATCTCCAGGAGCTTAGATGATCATGGTGGTCCCATCTGGCCTTGGAATCTACGAAAACTCCCCTGAAGAGCTAAGGCTAGCTGTATGACTAAAGGCCTGGATTCAAGATCTACCGTATGGCCACAATACAGTTGTATAAAGAAGGTGGAAGGTAGCAATGCTGTCTGCTGAGCAAGCTCTCTGGATGTGTTTTCCCTGCTTCTCTGAGTTTCCAAATACTTTTTGGTGTTCGGGGTTGGGTGTCTCCTCTCGCCCCTCTTGTCTCCGTTATTTTTCCCACAAAAAGGAGCATTGTGCAGTTCAAAGCAAGTTAGCTCAGTGCATTAGTCACTGGTTTGTCACAGCCAGAACCCCCGCTTGATTCTAGCGCTGAGCAGGGTGACAGAAATTTTATACACATCAGACGGCCGCGAGGGATCCCCAGGGGAATGAATTTCATGATCTCATGTCGGCTCAGGTTCTGGTGGGCTGCAGTCCATAGCACACATCACGCTCCCAGCTCAAAGCTGGTACATCTGGTGAATCTTCTGTGAAAGACTCTTTTGGGGAAGAGGGGAAACAGCAAACCTCTGTTCTCTCCAGTAGAGGGCAGGCTCTTCCGAGGAAGGGGGAGGTAACTCACAGTCGGAGTGTGGCCGGAAAGCGTATTGGGACAGATTATATTATAAATACAGGGACGGGGGGGGGGGGGGGGGAGCCCTTTTATTCTTCACTCCCTTGGCGATGTCTTCACCGCAGAGTTTATGTACATTTTAGTTTCAGCCCTGAGACTGAAGCGTTTGATTGGTCTAGTGAACATAATACCTATATCATCCTTCTGTGCAGCTCCCATCTCTGTCTTACACGTATCTATACACTGCATAATCGTTCATGTATCCAGCAGTACTAAATTGAAGAAGTTCTGTTATTCATTTTGCTGGTGGAGAACAGAGATGCACAGGCCTGGATCCACAAAAGCTTGATTTCAGTGGCAGGCAGGAGCCTAAATACCTTTGTGGACCTGGGCCCAGTGGGCAACGGACTTGCCCACAGTCATGCACAAAGCTTGTAGCAGTGCTAGATCGTGAACTCAGGTCTCGAAAGTCAAGAGTTAGCACCCTAACCCCTGGGCCACGCTTCCTCTTAGCACATTGCTCATTCTAATGAGTTCAGCTTCCAGACACTCCGTAAGGTACTTAATATCATTGCCCCTGTTTACAGCCAGGGAGATAGAAGCACAGAGAGGGAAGGCCCAAATTCTCGGTATTTAGGTTCCTAATATCCCTCGAACTACTTACCGCTGAGAATCCAGGCCCATGTGGATTTCCCAAGGTGCCTCAACAGGGCAGGGCGGGGGGAGCTGAATCTGAAGAAGACTTGAACTAAAGTCATGCACAAAGTTTAAGGCTAGAAGGAACCATTAGATCATCTAGTCTGACCACCTCCTGTCTATCACAGGCCACTGCATTTTACCCAGCTACCCTGGCATGGAGCCGAATAATGTGTGTGGGACTAAAGCATCTCTTCCAGAAAGACGTCCCGACGTGAAGACACCAGGAGACGGAGGATTTATAGGTGCCAACTTCCCCTCTGCCCGGGGGTGCTCAACCCCTCCCAGCCCCGCCCCTGCCTCATCCCACCCCTGCACCACCATCGCACCCATTCCCCGCACCCATAGCTTTATTGTTCTGGCTGCAAAACTGAAACTAACATGAAAGTGAGGCTTTGCATTGGACAGTACAAAGTACCAGGAACATTTAAAGAGACAGGACATCACCCTACTTTTAAAAACTTTCCAAATACTAACTAACATTTTCAGGTGGACTACTGCAAACTCTTAAATTGCAAGGGATTATTCTTCCGTGGGATAGCAATTTACTAACCAAAACAACATAAAAGTTCAGGTGCACAACTGGTTTTCTCACTCTCTTGGGATAGCGTGGTGATGATGGTGAGGCAGTGTCCTGAACAACAGGAACAGTTGGAGGCAAGGAATTAACTGGATCTGGTATGGAATCAGCTAGATGTGGTACCAAAACTTTTTCCAACAAATCATCAAAATTAGGTAACAAATTGCTCAAAACTGCAAATACCCCACCCAGGGTTTGCGGTTTATATCCAACTCGCCAGCATTGCCTACAAAAGGTGCCACTTCGCTGCTCTCCTGTGGGACCTCTAGGGTGACCAGACAGTAAGTGTGAAAAATCGGGACGGGGTGGTGGGGGTAATAGGATCCTATATAAGAAAAAGACCCCAAAAGCGGGAGTGTCCCTATAAAATCGGGACATCTGGTCACCCTAGACCCCACACCTCCTGAATGTCTTTTCCTCAGGGAAGTCCTTTTTTCCCCTTTATTTTGAAATGTGGAATATCTGCACTCGATCGCCCTCTGCTGGCTGTGCGCTGACAAACTCCTTTGGCTGTACATGGGCCCCCTCTACTGGCTACAGACCCTCAGTGTAGTTGACTGAGGCTGTTTCTCTGCTGCCTTGCAGGAGTCAAGTCAAGATGGCTGCTTGCTCCCCTTTGACAACTTCTTTCTTTGAACCGTCCTGGCAGTAATTGCGAGTACTCTAGTCTTATCCTGCGTTCTGCCTTTATTTGCCTACTCCCCCCTCTCTAGCTGGCTGATTCTCCTTGTTCAGGCATTGGGAGCACTGGACATTCATGGGATATAAATGTTGCTAAATGATATTTCTGGAGCCAGCAAAGAGACAGACAGACCGACTAGTCTGTGTAGCTGCTGTGGTAACTTTATTGTTCTGGCTACAAAACTGAAACTAACGCAAAAGTGATGCTTTTAATTGGGGTGGGGGAGAGTACTGAGCCCCCATGGCATTTAAAGGGACAGGACCTCAAACTAGGTCACCCGAAACAGATGTTTTGGTCTTTGCTGCACAGGCCGCATTACCAGCACAAGTGACAAGCTTCGCTTCATATCTGTGCATGCAATTTCTGATGCATTCACTCCTGACTTCTGCAACGCACTTCCTGCTGTACCCACATTAACAGGATGTGACTCTCTGTCATCCCTATTTGGTATGGGGAGGGGGGAAATCTGTGTTTAATGGTGTCAAAACAAAGGGAATTTATCGCTTCAAAGATCATGCCGAATTGGGGGAGAGTGACGGAGAAGCAGCAATTTCTGCAGCAAGGAAGTTTGTAGCAGTGCTGCATGACCAGAGTGGGAAAGAAAAGGAGACCCACAGAGACCTGAATTGCTTGTCCTCAATCTAGCCCTCACAAAGGACAAGTCGCTGGACAAACTCCCAGCATAGGAGGACAGTTTTGAAGAATGTGTCAGAATAGCATCTTGGCAAACAAAGATTTGGATGTCTTTGCACATAGGTAAGCCAGATATTGGATCACCGTTGCAACTTGAATGGACACATGAGGATGATGAACTGCTTCAAGGTCCCAGTGGCATCTGAATTTCTACAAGGCCTTATTTGTGCCTGTACCAGTAGAGGTCGCTACCGATAGGGGTTGCTGCACAATCAACTGTGTCTGTAGTGAGAACAGTCTTCCCTGTGCAGAACTGCGTACACGCCAAGGCAATGAACACAGTGGTAACCCACACAATCTTAACAGAGATCATATGTGTCACACTGCCTGGAATGGCTCACAACTGTGAGTGCCAGTCTCAGGTCAGACTGTCAGAAAAACTGGTGGTTTGCTCTATAATTAGATTTCACCAAGCCAGTAACAAATGTGCACTCCTGGATCACTATGCCAGTCTTACCATGGAGTCACAGACAGTCCCCTTAGACTCCCCAGCCTCTCTGGCCACCCAGATAAATTGAACTTTGTGATAAAAGGGTATTAAAACCAAAAATCATGCCACAAAAATCACCAACCCAAAGGGTCAGTCACTTACCCCAGGTCAATGGATACTCCTGGATCTCACATCAAAGAAACACTGGCATCCAATTTCTCTAGTAAACTAATTAAAAGTTTATTAGCTAAGAAAAAGAAATTAGTTATTGAGAGGTGAACACAGGTAAAATACAATAACAGGTGAGCCTAAGTTTGTATGTCCACAATGATAGCAGAGATGTTGTAATCTTCTAGTTTTCCATAAATCTCTCGGGGTTTCCCAAAATAACATGGGGGCTCTCTGGCTTGCATCTGGAATGCTGCCCTGTGAGTGCCCAAATAGTTCAGAGATACAGGATCATTGTTCGCTGGATCCATTCTTCAAGCTCCTTTCCACTGAGAGCAATCTGGCAAGTGTTATCATTCACAGCAGGGGTTTTTCCTTTGCTGATTGAATGCAGACTGGGTCTGTGAATTTCCTTTGTCGAACACAATGACCCATGCTTTGAAGTTAGCAACCTTCTTAATTTACATTTTCAAGGTTCCAGTCCTGTTGGATGGGTAAACGTAATTACAGTGATATACTCAATGCCAATTGTAATGGCACACAACAATCCTTCATTAGTTTTCATGACGTTTACATATCAAGTACATTCTTATTTTACGTTTAAGATTAGCAGCAGTGTTAGTCTGTATCCGTAAACAAAACGAGGAATATTTGTGGCACCTTAGAGACTAACCAATTTATTTCAGCATAAGCTTTTTTGGGCTATAGCCCACTTCATCGGATGCATAGAATGGAACACACAGAACTAAGATGCATTTATATACACAAAAAGCATAAAAAGTTGTACATTAGCATACTAATTATAAGAGGCTATATAATATGGATGACCCATTATCAGCAGGAGGAAAAAAAACCTTTTGTAGTGATAATTAAGTGATCTGGCAGTTAACAAGAAGGTGTTGAAAGGAAACTTAACTAGGGAAATAAATTCAATTAGTGTAATGACTTACCTTAACACACCTTTTGATCCAGGGTTATTTAATTACCAGGGTATACATACTGTAAATGTAATTACAGGGGTATATGCAATGCAAATGTAATGTAGTAGCAGACAGCCGGTTACAGGTACATGAATACAATAATATTAGCATCTGTTTTGATCTCTCTTAGCATAAGAGTGAATTAGTCTGAACACATATTAATACTTAACACTTCTTTGATATTTACACACAAGTGAATTGGCCCATTGCTCTGACCTCAGCTGGCCTGTCACCGTCATGAACAAGATAATGATGTTAACTAGGAACATCACCAGCACTGTTTCATTTCAATGGTAGAAAGCATTATCTATTAGGTTTAGTTTCACCCTCCAGATTGTTCTTGTGATGCTTTGAGGTCACAGAGAAATCCAATGTTATATTGAAATAACACATGCAGTCATTAAACTAACAGAATGACCCGTAGGCCTTGAACCTACGCCTGTGGGGTTCTGGGAAGGCAGCACACTCCAATCCTCCAGCAGCCCACAAACAGCACCTGAGATTGGGATCCATGGAGCTCTCTCATTGGGAGATTTCCGGGGCTCCTGATTGGGCCACAGCCCCTGTTTGAGCCAGAGGAAGCAACAGGAAGTTTTCTGAACAATTGAGCCCAATCCCACGGTGGATAGTTTGCCAGGTGTTTACCTGTTCCTGCCTTCTGATCCTGAGCTTCTGCTAGCTGGTTCCTGTCCTCTGATTCTGGGCTAGTCTTGACCTCCTTGTATTCTGATGTGGCCTGGTAACTGGCTCCTGTGGTTTGTCTTTTGATTCTGATCTCCTGGCCTTCCAGCCTGGCTCGATTCCTGGTTATTGACCCCTGCTCCTGGACCCTCAGCCCTTTATCTAACACTTCCCCTCTCATTCAATAATTTGGTCCAAAGAAAGAGAGAGGTGATGTCATCTCACCCAGCAGGGCAGCAAAAGCTCTGCTGTTTCTAATTGGGAAGTCATTAAATGTCATTAGAGTTAATGATGTTAAAGCAGTCCCTACAACAGTGGACATTAATTATGTCTCTGTATGGAGCCAGTCAGACAGAGGCAGCAGGCTGCCAGCTGGTGGCATGTCCAATTGTACTTACGCACCGAAGGTTTGTTAATGTTGCTAAAGTGATCAGACCACGAGGGTTCAGATAAATAAGGTTCTTTAAATAAAAAACACAGAGGTTCCCCTGCTGAACGGAGGTGGATGTGATGCAATTCGCAGTCAGGCAAACGTAGCCAGCAATACCATAGCCTTCAACTATAGCACTGAACTGTACCGTAGTCAGCTCTCCCTAGCTGTGCAACAGCAAAGTGGATGGGGTACCTTTAAGGAAGATTTCGGTGTTGTGGGAAGTGGTGACGCAGCAGATGGGGCTCCTGATGGTGCTGAGATACTGTGGCAAGGGCCCCATACAAATACCTATCAGTAGAGACTGTAAAACAGTGCCCTAGTAAGGCAGGCAGTGACTGCTGTGCTGCTTGAGGAAGCTTTCTCTGAGGGCAGGTTTGAGTTCTTGCATCTCCCTTAGAATCAGCTAGTCTTGGCCATTGTTGGAGATGAGATGCTGGGCTACATGGACCTTGCATCTGATCCAGCATGGTAATTCCTATGGTTCTGGTGCTTGGCTGGCTGCTTTCCCTTTGATTCCCAGTTAGCTGCTATTCCCTGCCCGGCAATTCAGAGTGGTTTGATCTGAGGTGCTGGGCTGCTCTGTGCCTCCTCGCAGCCTGTGGTGCAGGCCCTGCAGTGCAACCCAGAGCACGGTGGCCAGGCAGGCTCCATCCCAGAGAAGACAGGTTTGACATCAAGAGGAAGGAAGAAAATATTACAGTGAGGGGGCCAGGATGGAGACGCAATCTCTCTAGCACTTCAGGTGAAGTTAGCAGACACCCTCCTGGTTGTTATCAATGATAACAGGCCATAAACATTTACAAGTGGGTCCTGAAAGCAAAAAAGTTGAGAACCATTAGACTAGATGACCCTGGTGGCCCTTCTAACTCGAGATTTCCAGGATGGTGCAAAATTGCTCTCACCCTTTATACCATCCTGCTAGGTCCCCTGCTTCTTTTGTTCTGCCTTCTGGTAAATTTCCATTACTCCCAATCCCCCCTGCACGCCTTTCCGACAAGACGAGGAAGTGTATTCTCCCAGCTAGAGCAAACCCATCGTCCCAAAGTCTTTGAATAGATGATCCTTGAGTGCTGGTCACTCACTGTTGTCTCAGGCCTGGCAGAGAGATGACCCAGCCCTGCTACCTCCTGGGAGAGCCACATACATAGACGTTTTCCATAACACAGAAGGATACAATTTCGTAGTCATCGCAGTTCAGAAGTGCTACGGACAGCACCCCCAATTCGTCCCAGGCAAACACTGACCATTTGTTGATACTTACTTTTTATTTCAGCATTTCATTTTCAAAATGTCTAAGTCAAGCCACTTAGGTTTAACCAGTATTGGCGCCACATGCAAAGTTGTCCTTAGTTTTCCTCCCAGCAAAAGTTCTGCTGGAAATAGTTCCAGACGTGAGCGGTGGTGATAGGAGAGCTTTACCTGGGTGTACTGAGTTTGGCAGAAGTCTTTTTAAAGTCTGTCCGGCTCTCTCCACCACCCCGTTGCTCTGGGATAATGTGGACTGTTAGTACAATGGTCAAAATCACAGGCCCCTGCAAACACTAGAAATCTTTGAGGGGGAAACTGAGGCCCTTTCACATACAGCATTCTGTCTGCCTTGAAGTGAGCATCAAAAGCCTCCTTCACTTTGGTGTATCCTCATCAGAGAGATGTCGGGCACGTAAGATAGCAGCATCAGCCATGGAAATGATCAGGGCATTTAACTGGTGCTTTCTCTGTTAAACTAGAAATTATCTGTGATCGCCCAAATCTCTGGCTCCAGCAAGGCCAGCTGCCTGCATTGCCAAAATCAAACTTCTCTAGCAGAGCCAGCTTGCTCAGACCACCATTGCTGTGCTGAGAGGACTCTGCCTCCTTCCTGTTGCAACTTCCACAGGTCTCCCTGATCTGCCACTTTCCTCCTCTGGCAGGCCAGGGGTCTCTTTTCTTTCCTCCGCCTTTAGAGAGAGCGATTCACTCACTGCTGACACCAGGTAGCATGAGGACACGAGCCCAAAGAGCCAATGCTTTAAACAGCAAGTAGAGACCTCCCAGAGAGGGAGGTTCCTCTGTTTATTCATCATCCTGCTGCAACACACCCTGGTCCTTCCTGGTAACTACAACCACTCTGCAGAACCCAGGTGTCTTCTGGATGCCTAACATGGTTCCTAGGGGCCCTTGAAATAACGTATGCGAAAAGTCAGGATAAAAGACCATGCTTTCTGTCAAGGGATGCTGGTTTCCATGAAAGGAGAAGCACACGGGAGATGCAGACAGAGCCTTCCGGCCATAAAGCTGAGGGTAGACTGGGACCTCTGCTGTGCCATCCCCAAACACTGCCCTGGAGAGCACTGCAGCCGCTGGAATAAGCAGGCTAGCAGCAGCACCTCTTTGTACAATCAGCCTCGTTCCTTTGCGCTGGTTAATTACATTTCCCATCAGGAAATACAAGCTGGGACCAGCAGACGATGAGCTCCCATATTGATGTGTTCCCTTGAGTCCCTGGGCTGCTGCCAGACTCTACCACCCACGGGTAAGAAATGGCTTCTCCCCAACTTGGCCCGTCACATTGGGGAGAAGGAGTCTGTCAGGCTGCAGCAGGAGGCTTTTGGTTCAGCATCTCGCAGGCTGAGAGTCTAACCAAACAGCTTCTGTCTATGACTTAATTACAGCTCCACACTTGGCAGGGGGATCGCTGTTCTAGCGACATCTCTATCTGTCTGGTGGGCCCAGCTGCAACGTGTTTATGCCCGAGACCAGGCTTCAGATCCCCAATTGGGTGGAGGCAGGGAGTGCCGGGGGGCATCAT